>CM054147.1:29737435-29844935 GCA_028751875.1 Rapana venosa | reverse complement strand
GTGCTGACAGGGGATCCATGTAACTTGTTCACGTCACAGTTGGTTTTGGTACATGACGTAAAGTTTCAAAAACAAAACTCCATTTCAATGAATCTGTGCTGAATGAGCTGGTTAAATGATTGACAGCAATAGATTTTGTTCATTGTTTCCATTCTGCTAAAAAAAAAAATCAGGGTAATCTATCATACTGTAATGAATCCTACTTGACAATGGGGGTGTTTGTTGCAGCTGTTAAAACCCTGATGTGGAATCCATATCATGATGATTCTGTGGGCTGGTCTGAATTCTTTTTCCTTCTTAGTTCAATATGCGTTTTGTGCTCAGACCCCTCACCACTGTCCCCTTGTGAGTGGGCTTCAAAGCTTACCACAACAAACCATTGTCATTGTCATTCTCTCTCTTGGTATGGGTTGTGCCTTGTTCTCTCCATGTGCTTCACTCTGCAGCAGGTCTGCCGGCTGGCCTCAGGTGACAAGTTCCGACTTCAGAGCTGCTCAGGTGTTTAGTTCAGGGTTCATGCTGGCTATATTCGTGTTTGCCTAACCCAAAGAACGCTGGCATGCATTACAGGATCTTTACAGGTTGTTTGTTGTTTTTTTAAAAAAAATCTGCGTGTATATTCACGAAAAGAATTAAGGCACTGGCAGGTCTGCACTTAAGTTGACCTGGGAGATCGTAAAAATGACCACCCTTAATTCACCAGATGTCACTGCCTGGAACTGAACCCACCACTTCATGGACCCAGGGACTGAGGTCAAGTGGTCTTAACCACTCGGTTATAGCGTCAGTCTGATTCCCTTCCCTTGCTAGCCTGGTTTGATTGTATTCAAGTCCCAGGTCAGTGACTGTACCATCAACCAACCATCACCACTACACGCTTCGGCTGGCCTTTGGATGAGACTATAAACAGTGGAGACAAACAAAGCATCCTGAGCACACATTAAGCTCCTCTTCCTGCTCCTCCTCCTCTCAAACACACACACACACACACACACACACACACACACACACACACAATGCCAACGCACCCAAAACATATTGTGCACAATGTAAAACCCCTTTCTGCTTATTGGAAGTGTAGGCCATTATGAGCTGGTGTGAACCAATGACAAAATTTACAAAACTGCATATACACGGGACTGGATCAAGGGGGGACAGGATAGCCTAGTGGTTAGAACATTGCGCTCGCAATCTGACGACCCGGGTTTGATTTCCGTTCAAGGGGATATTTTCCCCTGGAGTTAACATCAGTGCAGACTCCACTCTCCCCAAAAGTCCTTCGGATGAGAATATAAACCGAGGCCCCGTGTGCGAACGCACGCAGAACATCTTGCGGCCACGTTAAATCCTGGTCCGCTCTTCGTAAGTGTAGGCCATTGTGTGCTGGTGGGAACAGATGACAGAATTTATAAAACCGCATACTCATGGGGACTGGATGTAAACAAGCACGTGAGTGCTTATTCCATTATCCTCGATATACAAAAAAGCACATGAGTGCTTATTCCATTATCCTAGAAATAAAAGAATAAATAAATAATAGATAGATAGATAGATAGATAGATAGATAGATAGATAGATAGATAGATAGATAGACAACTCACCGATGATACTGCCGCTCACCCAGACCAACATGAGGTTCATCCATGACCCCGACCAGTACAAGCTCACTTCACGGTAACTTTTCCTGCAACATTTCCACAACTTTTCCTGCAACATTTCCACAACTTTTCCTGCAACATTTCCACACGATTCTTGCACTTTAAACCACATAGTGTTCGCATTCAAAGTTGAAGCCTCCTACATAAAACATGCAGATGTACACATGAAAAAACTGAAAGTGATTTTAAACTAATCTATGTTTTATTGCAAACTTTACAATAGGATATATATATGTCTGAAAGAAAAACTGATATGTTTTATCTAACTTTCTGATTAGATATATGTAATATTTTGCGTTTAGCAAAGGTGACAGAGGAGATGTTTACATCCCTATAGCAAGTTGTTAGGAGAAAATGATAATTTATGTTTTATGCAAACTTTATAATTAAATATAAGTCTGAAAGTTAAATAAAAACTGATATACATGTTTTTTCGAACTTTCTGATAAAATATTTTGCGTTTAGCAAAGGCGACAGAGGAGGTGCTTACATCCTTACAGCAAGCTGTTAGGAGGACATGCATCTATAGGTATCCCGCGCCTCGTAGATCAACAGACGCCAAGATTCGAACCCATGACATCCTGGACCAACCAGAGTGAAGTCAAACGGTCTTAACCCTATGGCTGTAGCGCCCAATTAAAAGCTTTTTTTTTTAATTTACAAAGAGGGCAGGGATTATCAGAAACGGAGTTGAAAAGGAGAGTTTAGGAAAGGAGAGAAGAGCATCTGTCTAATCCAAAAAAACATGAAGGCGTGTGTGTAGCCAGCCTATGATGGCTAGAAGAAGATGCAAACAGACATAAAAATAAAATAAAAAGTGTTACTGCATGCAGAACAAGACGACAGCGGAAAACTGCAGGGAGTAATGTGCAAAGCCATCCCAGAAGATGCACATGGTGCCAAAAGGTGTGGTCAAGGCGGGTTCTCCTTCCACAATGTAGAACTTCATGAACCCTTCTTTCACATAGCCATCCAGTTCCAGTGCCAAGAAGATGTTGAGAACGCCCGTGAAGCAAAATAGGGAAAACACTGCGCACACACACACACACACACACACACACACACACACACACACACACTGATAGGGTAATTTTGGTTGTAAGTAAAACAAGGGCAAAGCTTATTAAATTGTCAAAACTCAGTCAGAGGTACATGACATGATTATGTGTTGCATGTTAAAGGTAAAAATAAGAACCATGAAGGTGTGGTTGCAGGGTAGCGAGGCATCAGAGACCTCAACTTCTCCAGGGGCCAGCATATTGAGGGGGGCGCCCATCTCCTCTCCCTCGCTGCTCTACCTTCCCTGACCCTAAAGAGGCAGGTATCAATTTACAGCTGGGTTTACTGGGGGACTGTGCTGAAGCCATGGCTTGCAAACGGTCACCCATCTGATTGGTAACCACGCTTGATGCTGCTTAACATTGGCTGGGGGAAAGTGAGTGCTCTGACCACTGAGCTATCCATTTTTTCTTTGTATGTAACTAGCTTTTCCGTTCAGCTTTTTGTTTTTAGGAGTGTGGGTTCTTGGAAAATTTGACTGGAATGGATGTCACGCAACAGGATCACATGAACCAATCACATGGCTATTGTCCTCACTGACTTGGTCTTTCACTTCTCCTTGGCTGTCTATATATCCTGACGATTTTGCAACCAGCTTAGACCTCGTCTTGACTGAACACCCACCAAACAACTACACATCAAAGCAAAGGTTAAGCACTGTTTTCATTTGTTTTACTACAATCTGCCATGAATATTAACACCAAATAATCGTTTAAGAAAAGAAAAAAAACCTTTAGCTTAAACAGTAATATCTATCAATGATAGCAGTTTCAGCACTTTTGACTGAGCTTAAAGACCATGCCTTTAACTTGACTGGATCAGCTTCAGCTTTTGGATGAGCCTTTGTCAGAGGTTCCAGCAATGTTTGTAGCTTGTTGTTGGTGACAACCAAGTTATGTCCCAGTGAACATTTTTTTTATATTTAAGGCAACCATGATTTAAACTTGTTGGTGTGAATGAATGTATGACCAAGCAAAGATTTTTTATTTAAGGACTCAGCAGAATAATTAAACTTTACTCTCTGCTTATTGCAAGCCTTTGGGCTTATCACGGGGTCTTGGGGCTTATCACAAGCCTTTGGGTTTATCACGAGCTCTTGGGGCTTATCAAAGGCTTTGGGGCTTATCACAAACCCCTGGGGCTTATCACAGGCTTTGGGGCTTATCACAAACCCCTGGGGCTTATTGCAAACTTAGGATTTATTGCAAGCTCTTGCAGTTTATCACAGGCTTTTGGGCTTATTGCAAGCTCTTGCGGATTCTCACAGGCTTTTGGGCTTATTGCAAACTTCGGATTTATTGCAAGGTCTTGGGGCTTATCACAGGCTTTTGGGCTTATTGCAAACTTCGGATTTATTGCAAGGTCTTGGGGCTTATCACAGGCTTTTGGGCTTATTGCAAACTTCGGATTTATTGCAAGGTCTTGGGGCTTATCACAGGCTTTTGGGTATATTGCAAACTTCGGATTTATTGCAAGCTCTTGCAGCTTATCACAGGCTTTTGGGTATATTGAAAGCCCTTTCTCAGAAAACTGGTGGGCTGTGTTTTCGTCTGGCAGTTTCGTCAAGCTCCCCAAAATCTACCGCATAATATTAGTGTCTGTGAAACTGCCAGGGACCCATAAAATTGATAAAGCTAGTGGATGCTATCATTCTTTATCACTAATAAACTTGCGAAAGTGAGTCCAATAATTCGAGGAAGCAAGTAACAGGTCAACATTCGTATCTGAGAACATTCCTTTACAGTCGTTGTTGTGCACTGGTAGGTTATACATGGCCACAATTAAGACTCTAGATTTTACACAATGGTACAAGATAAATGCCAAAAACGATCAAACAAACAAAGCAAAACAAACGAAAACTTTTTTTCTTTCCTAAAGGGAACTCATTTTGCAGCAGGTTGTATTTTGTGAAAACACCAGTTATAAAGGCAATATAAATCAACAACTGTTCAGTTTTATTTCATTCATGCAATCAGTGGATCGGTGGCCTGCAGGTAGGGGGCTTGTCTAAAAGCCAGAAAGAAGACCTTGCCTGGTTTTGGTACTAGTCTTTTGGATAAGACGAAAAATAGAGATCCTTTGTGCAACGCACATTTAAGCCATGAAAACAACCACACGGGACAACAGAACTGTTCCTGATAGAATTCTGCAGAAAAAAGCCTGTCATAGGGAAGCAAATGCGCCACAGGAAAAATACTAACAGTTCTCAGGGTGCACTGCTCTTGTAGGAGGCGTTCTATGGGGGTAAAGCAGCTCATGCAGAGAAATCTGCTGTGACTGACAGAGTGGTACACTAGGGTAAACATTCAACCCAATCACACTGTGTGTGAAAGCACTCAACCCAGCAGGGCTATTGTGCAGGATGGGCTAAACTCAAAGCAGGCAGGCCTGCCCCCAAAACTTATGTATTTTTGTTGTTGTTGTTCTTCCTTCCTCGACTAGAGCTCCGGGATTTATCAATGGTGAGATTTTGTGTAAGCAAATGTTTCTGCCCACCATTAAGGTAGCTGCTTTCTGACTTTAGGGACACACACACACACACACACACACACACACACTATATGTGTGTGTGTGTGTGTGTGTGTGAGAGAGAGAGAGAGAGAGAGAGAGAGAGAGAGAGAGAGAGAGAGAGAGAGAGAACTTCATTGAACAGGTACTACATTGACGTGCACAGTATTTTTTGGACAACATTCATTAATCTGCACCCATAGCTGACAGCATTCAGACTTGGAACTCACCATAGATAACGAAATCCACCCGTTGAAAGCGGGGCTTCAAGAAGAAGGCCAGAACCACCGCTAACGCCGCTAAGACAATGACACCTATAGCCAAAATGAACTTGGAGTCTTCTAACAACTCCATGCGATTGAACCAAAGCGTAATTGGCACAGACGTCAAGGAGAAAAGAAAGACTGCCACTATGGCAACGAAATCAGTCATACTTGCAGGTTTCTTTTGAATTCCAATGTCCTACTCGGAATTATGATTCAGACTTACAGGAGGCTACCTACCCCTGTCACCTGCACTTTGGGGAATGACAAGCTGTGGATTCAGTCACCCGTCCTAAACGAAAGTGAAGCTGTGTCGAAGCCTACTTGAACTGAACTATTGCCTACATCGCGGCCCTTTACGCCAAACACACACACACACACAGAGAAAGGTAGGCACCAAAATATATCTAGAGAGGACAGAAAGTGTAGATATTGTAACAAGATAGAAGATGAATTTCATTTACTTGATGAATGTATCTCATATGATAAACTCAGAAACAATTTGTTATTAAAAATTACAACCAAAGACAAAGAACGTAACATTTGTATAGATAAACTAAGTGACATAATCACAGTTGATATCTATCAAGCAGATATCATCAAATATGTGTATGAATGTTTTAAGAAAAGAGAAAATGAGAAGTAAAATGCAACATGCTTTAGTGTACATCATTTTGAGCCAAAGAGATGATTATAACTGATGTTTGCTTGTTTTGTTGTTGTGTCAAATAAGTCTACTTGACTTAAATGGCAATAAAATATTCTGAATCTGAATCTGAAAAATCTGAATCACGCACAAAACCAAACACCTTGAGAAACGACTTAGAGTAACTTTCAGTGATCTGCCTGTGAAAATCACATAGTAACACAATTCTAAAAATAATATGCTTGATTCTAGCTGTCTCGAGTGAGCAGACATGCAGGGGTAATGGGTGGTGGGTGGGAGGAAGAGTAACAGTTTGCCTGCTCTTGTGGTGCTGGGCCCAATGACACAAGTATGTGTACAACAACAAAAAGAAGCAATAAAAAAGAAAACGGCAAACCCAACCAACCAAACACAAAAAAGCCCAGTTCTCTTTCTGGAGAATATATAGGTTAGATGTATGGTTGGTTGGTTGTATAAAGAACACGAACGTAGGCTATACCACAAACGTACTGTACCCTGCAAGGATCTCCCGGCTGGGTAGGGAATAGGACTAGCTAGCCATCGTGTAGCTTGTTCCTGTTTCTTAAAATGAATAACCTAAGGCACTGTCATTCAATTGGCTTTATATATATATATATTAAAGTTATATTCGCCTGGTGTGGTTCAAGTAGCTGATCTGTGAAGACTGGTTGTTTATAATGCAAATTTCGAAAAGTTGTTGATATTTTCTTCCTAGACATTTCTTTCCTGTTCTTCCATCTTCCCTGACTTGTCTCTGAGATTATTCATGTGGCTGCTACTACAGCAGTCAGTTGTGAGATGGAGTCCTTTTCTTTTATTATTTTTTTGGTATAGTATTTGTAGTAGCCTATGTGTTAATTATGTGTTTTCTTTAGTACATTTTCACAAACTATGCTCTTGAAAAATGAAAAAAAAAGTTTTAAATATGAAAAAAGACGTTACATCCTACTTTGTTCTCATCAATTACAAATGTCAAAGTGGAGGACATAAATAGTTATATACCAATGGTCAGTTTGGTCACATGACAAAGCGTGACTCCTAAAAGGGGGAAGGAAGGGGGGGGGGGGGGCGTATTTTCAGCGGACAGTTTTGCCATGGTTTCTCCTTATCAGTCTGGTTCTGTTTTATCCTTTTTCTTTTTGTTTATTTATAAACTCCTTTAAAAAAAGAGTGGTCAAATATCTGGCTTTCATTAAGTGTTCAGTGGGTAGAAATATGTTGTGAGCATTTGATTCTCACTTTGATTAAATTCCTATTTACGTTTCACCAGATTGCTTGTTTGTTTTTCTTAGTGCTTTTGTTTTTGTTTAATTCTTTGGTTGGTTAGCTAGTGCTGTATTTGTGTTTTGTTTTGTTTGTTTGTTTGTTTTAACTTGTTCAGAATCGTTTTTTCTCGTTACTGTTTCCTGAGTATGTTATTTGCAGTGTACGTTTTGTGAACTTGTTGATTAGAACAGGACTCAGTGCCGTTTTCAATGATGCGTCAAATTTTGTCAGCATCTGATTCATTAATATTACCACAGATTTATCAGTATTTGAATTCTGCTCTCAGTTTTCAGGAAACTCTTAATTTCCTTTCATGAAATCATCAACATGTCTCTACATACTGATTTTTTTAACAGCCTATATATTTCTTCAAATTAATATATATATATATATATATATATATATATATATATATATATATATATATATATATATATATATATATATATATATATATATATATATAACTTCATGCTGTCCTGAGCTCCACGAAAATCAGCAGCCTATAGTTAACTGTGCTGCAGCACAGTGTGACTTACTTGACTTATGCCTCTTGGTTCCTTGGGGAACATAGGGCTGCAACAACACGCCTCCAACGAACTCGGTTTTGGGAGATCCTCTTCAGCTCGGCCCATGTCATTCCAGCTGCCTTCAACACTTCTGCGCCAGGTCTGCTTTGGTTGACCAACTTTCTGCTTCCCTTGTGGATTCCAGTCAAGGGCCTGTCTGGTGACATTTGACGCAAGCCCGTGGAGTGTATGGCCATCCATCCCCACTTCCTTTGTTTAATAATGGACTCGATTGGGGTTTGTCTGGTCCTGTCCCACAGTTGTTTATTGGATATGACTTCCGGCCACCTGATGTTGAGGATGTACCTGAGGCATTTGTAGGTAAAAGACTGGAGTTTGTGGGTGTTGGTTTTTGTTACCCGCCAGGTTTCTGAGCCATAAAGTAGGACCGATTTGACATTGGTGCTGTAGATCCGAATCTTGTTTTGAAATGAGAGGGCTGTTGACCTCTAAATTGGCCGAAAGGTGTTGAAGGCGTGACGGGCTTTGTTGATTCGGCTCTTGATGTCTTCATCTGTTCCCCCATCTTTACTGACGACACTGCCCAGGTAAATAAACTTGCTGACTTCTTTGATGGTTTCTTGCTGCAGTTGCACTGGGTCATGTGTTTTGTTGTTCACCCTCATGATCTCCATCTTCCCGATGTTGATTTGGAGGCCAGTCTTTTCAGCTTCGTCAGCAACACCACAAAGCTTCTCTTGTGCGTCTTGTTGCCTGTGGGAGAGAAGGCTGATGTCGTCTGCGAAGTCCAGGTCTTCCAGCTGCTTCATGAGGGTTCACTGTATGCCGGTTCTCCTGCCTGCTGTGGCTTGCCGCATTATCCAGTCAACCACCAACAGGAAGATGGTTGGCGACAACAGACAGCACTGACGAACACCAGTCTGTACGGAGAAGGGTTCCGTCAGTTTCCCTTCATGGATGACTTGACAGGTGGCATCTTCATATAGCTGCTGGATGATGGTGATGAACTTTGGTGGAAAGCCATAGTGATGGCATCAGTTTCCAAATGACATCTCTATCGACGCTGTCAAATGCCTTCTGGAAGTTGACAAAGACTGAATATAGGGGGGTCTGCCACTCCAGGGACTGCTCAATGATGATGCGCATTGTGGCGATTTGATCTGTGCATGATCTGTCTTGCCTAAAGCCTGCCTGTTCATCCCGAAGTGTCTTGTCCAGTGCTGTCTTCAGTCTGTCTAGCGTGATCTTTGTCAGCACTTTCCCTGGGATGGACAGTAGCATGATTCCTCTCCAGTTGTTGCATGAGGACAGGTCCCCTTTCTTTGACAGCTTTACGCAGTGTAGTCATGATAAATGAAATAAAGATTGAATTGCCTCAAGTTGTTATTGTTGTTGGATCTCCATCACCTGAGTTCTAGGTTTTGTCACATGCATCAGCGTGTATTACAAGTTATGTGATGTCGTAATGCACCCATCAGAAATACATTTCCCCAAACCATACAACTAATAATTACACGTTCCTATAGATTCTATAAGAGCATCCGTTTCATGGTTCATTCAGTTCACGCATGACAATGCACTTTAACTGATGTGAAAGATCACAGGTCTGAACTAATTTCTGTCTTTACAACTCATTTTCAAAATTTCCACCTTTGTGGAAACGAATTGAGGCCTACCACCTAGAATTTTTGTTCTAATAGGTCTACAACTAGTGAGCACCCGCAACTAGCATCCATTATGGGTTGTTATACTACTACTACTACTACTACTACTACTACTACTACTACTACTACTACTACTACTACTACTAATGATAATGATAATAATAATAATGATAATAATAATAATTATTATTATTATTGTTGTTGTTGTTGTTGTTAATAATAATAATAATATTATTATTAATTATTATTATTATTATTAAAGCATATCCACGAACGGATGGCATTTATTCACCAAACCATATTCTATCAAAAGCTGACAGTGGTGCACATATAGAGGTTGAATTAACAAACCTACAGTTTACGCAATTTACAGAATTATTCTTAATACAAAAGATATATCAGAGCCAAGAATGCCAGAATATAGTTTGTAGTCTTACCACAGAACATAACCAGGAGTGGCATTTTCAGTTTTAAGGCAATATTTCTGTGTTTAATGTGAGCACTATGAACTCCCTACCCCCTCCCCTCTCTCCTCCCACCTAAGGGAGTCACACTCACACACACACACACACACACACACACACACACACACACACACACACACACACAACACACTGCACTGCACTGCACTGCACTGCACTGCCGAACAGACACAAAAGAAATGTAAACAGCCCCCAAGGAGCTTGGAATGTTTGGTGATCAGGCCTGCTGACAGGGTCTACCTGAATGACAAACTGCCACCCATAGTGTGTGTGTGTGTGTTGTGTGTGTGTGTGTGGATGGGGGGGGGGGGGGGGGGGCAACCAGCTGCCCGGCACCTCAAAAGATGTGTGTCGCTGCAATGTACCCTTGCCCACTGTGGTATACTTTGCAAAGAAGTCTGATGAACTTGCAAAACAGGGTGCACAGAAAGAACAGTCCGAAACCGAAAGCAGCCTCACCTTCATGGGGGGGGGGGGGGGGGGGGATCATCAAAATCAATGACCCGACCCAGAGTAGAGAAGGACGACTCATATCAAGAGAGAAGAACAGGTCATCATTCCAAGACACTTTGTACAACGGGCTAAATCATCACATGTCTTCAAAGCTGAAACTGGTTCCTTCTCCCCTGTTATGTGAACCTGTTGTAAAGAAAATCAGACTGGCGAGCACATCCTTCAAAGATACACGCTATACAGCAACCTGAGGAAGATTGTGTGGCCGACGGAGATAACCAAACTGTACAGCTCACGAGAGGAACTGGAAAGGACATGCCCTTATTTTTCCCAGACACATCTGAAAGTGTGAAGGGAACAAGAGAAAAGAAGAAGAGGAAGCTGCAAGGGCCAAGATATGTTGAGAGAAAAAAGGAAAGCAAGACTGAAAAGAAAGAAACTACCGGACACTTGAGTATATGACGGTGACATTCGTTAAACACACCATTGTTAACAAAATTATCCATGACAGTCAGCTTAGCTCAATTCTGTTGGGAACATCGAAATTAATTGTTTGTGTTTTGTTGTTTTGGGTTTTTTGATTTTTGTTTGTTTGTCTGTTTTTGTTTTGTTTTGTTGTTGTTGTTTTAAGATTAAACTCACACTTTTTTCCTTTCTAGACTAGATATATATCATCATCAAACTGAAAGATTTTTTCATGTATTAAAAAAACCCCAACAACAACAAAACCCCACGACAATAATTATCATGGGTTTGTCACTGTTTCGTGGACATAATAGGAAGCTGTTCCATCCTACACATTGAGCTTTATCACCTAGCTTACTTTCATTATTCCTTTTCATTGCATTCCTTTTGTTTTTGTTGTTGTTGATGTTTGTTTCTGAGTTTTGGGTTTGTGTTTGTTTTATTTTTGTTCCTCGGCTGGAGCTCCAAAGTTCCCCAATAGTGATATTTTGCATATGCGACCATTTTTGCCCACCATGAAGGTATCTGCATTCCAACTTCGGGATCCTTTGTATTTTAAATTTCGTTATAAAGGTTTGCATTTTGTGCTTCTTTTCACTGTTGTGGTTTGGTTTCTCGTCGATGTATCAAATAACTGTATGGAGGCAACTGCAGTACGATTTTGCGATTTTCCGAGTTTTCCCATTTAATTTGGTTAATTATTATTTGATATTTTGGGGGCTATGTTTTTGTGGTTCACGCTGTAGCTGTAATCGTGTTTCTTTGCCAAGCTGTTTTGGGACCAGGGACTGGTAGAAATTGTTTAAAACGTTCATGTTAGATTAGGATTTGCCAGACGAAATTCCTTCAAGTGAAGACTATGACGAAGTTAATTATAATAAAACCTGTTTAAACCAAAACAGTAAAATCCTCGAATGGTGTGTATCTTCACTCGGTATGCAAGTGTTCTGTTGAACTCGAGCCGTGTGGCAGAGCACCTATCGAGTCCAGAGTGTGTTTGTTAGGCATATTCAGGATTTGTTGTTGTGATTTTGCGTTTCAAGGTGAGCATTGCTCTTGTAAATGGGCTACATTGTCAGATCTGAGTGGGATCAAATATGCTTTTAAAAGTAAAAAGACCTTCTTTTGGTAACTGGTGTAGATCTATTCCAGCCGTCAGGGGTCAAGGTTAATACAAACTATGCATAATAGTAATTGTATATAAAAAATACTTTAGTAGGAAGTTCTTCACTTTGCCTTTGCCACTTGTAGACCTGTATTCACAGCTTCACTTCTCATAGTTATATCGTATGATGTCTTAAACTACGTGAATGATATGCACACCACACCACACTGCATCATACACGGAACACACACTGACACTGTGACAGTGACACCTCCACGCCATACACACACAGTGACACACACACACACACACACACACACACACACACACACACACACACACACACCACACAGTGACACCCACACAGTGACACCCACACAGTGACACACACACACACACACACACACACACACACACACCACAAACACACAACACGAGGTGTACATGCAGGAAT
The DNA here is from genome assembly GCA_028751875.1 of Rapana venosa. Classification (NCBI taxonomy): domain Eukaryota; kingdom Metazoa; phylum Mollusca; class Gastropoda; order Neogastropoda; family Muricidae; genus Rapana; species Rapana venosa. The sequence continues at coordinate 29,832,361 of CM054147.1, read as the reverse complement.
ATGTACACACATATTATATATATACACTCACACATGCTCATTCACACACACACGAACACACACAACACAGTGACATACACCAGTCACCACACACACACACACACACACACACACACACTTGCACACACACTTGCACACACATACTGACATAGTGACATACTCACACTTGCACACATACAATACATGTGCTCTTAAAGAAAACAATGAACATTCTAATTTCTTATCAAGCATAATATCCAACATTAGTAAAATAGCATAAATTTATTTCATTTTTTTCTAGGTGATTTCAATCTGATGTTGAAGATGTACCTGAGGCACTAGCTGACAAACATGTAAAATGCAAAATTAAAAAATTGTTTCAGGTGACACAACACAAGCATCACTATGCGCCTGACGGTGGTCACATTCAATTATTTCAAAAAGTATGTCCAGCGGGAGATTGCCAAAGCAACAGGGGTTACAGTGCACAAACCTTTCCAAGGATGGCGTGAGATAAGAAAAAAGAAGTGGTACTATGATGAAAACCGACCTTGGACGGATGCTGCTAAAGCTGCTAATGCTCCAAATAAGCGTCACAAACATCCTCTTCTGGAACCCATTGCAGATGAAAATTGGACAATCTTCAAAGGAGACAGGGTGAGTTGGATGTGAATGTGATTCTATTTCTTGTTGTGTGTGTATGTGTGTGTGTGTTACTGTTTTTAGTGTGTTTGTGTCTTTCTCAAGTTTCTGTGTCCAGAGTGTGTGCAGTTCTTTCTGTCATGTGTGTGTGTTTGTCACTTTGTGTGTGTGTGTGTGTGTGTGTAAGTAAGATTGTGCAGCATGTCACGTGTGTGTGTATTATGTGTTTGTACACACAAAAGTGTACCACGGACATGTATCATTGTATGTAAATCACAATGTATCATCGTATGTGACTTTTGCGAGTTCATGCATACATGCATATTTTGTGTGTGTGTGTGCGTACATGCGTGTGTGTGTGTAGTGTATTTGTGTGCGTGCATGCATGCGTGTGTGTGTGTGTTTGCATCCGTGCGCATGTGTAAGTTGTTTGTTCTGTGTGTGTGTGTGTGAGAGTGTCTGTGTTTGTTTATACTATATTATAGTAGCTAGAAGTAGAAGGTGTAATATACGATGTGCTGTGTCTGCATATTTTAAGTTACACAGTATAAACATGTGGGTCTCTGGGTATTGAGCACATTTTTTGTGTTACTTATCGTCTTATGTTTTGAGTGTTTGATGAACTATATAATTATCTTCATCATCAGTATTTTGGACTCTTTCCACTTTTCTGCTTATTCATTGGCTTCCATGAAAGATAGAATGAGAAACCATGAATTAAAACAAGAAGTGTGTTACAAACAAGAAGTGGGGTAGCCTCGTACAGTAACAGCCACTAACAGGGTTCAGGTGGGGAACAAAAGAAAATAGTATGGAAAGGGGATTTACAAAGAGATCATTTTCCATTCCAGCAGATGAAACAGGAGCTCTGACTGCGATTGTGAGATGTAAAAACAGGTGCTATGAATTGACGGAGCTATCATCAGCAATAGCATGAAACACACTAGCAGTGCTGGTTTGACTCAGAAATATTATCAAACCAGCACAGTCCTTGTTTAAAATTTTGCAAGTTGGACGAAACAAGGAAGCCCATGGATCCCAGAATTGCAGAATTTTACAGTGTTAACCACACGCTGAGCTTTACTGTGCTCAAAGAATGACATGGACTGGGAGGTACAGATTGCTGAGTTCAAGGGCCCTAAAAGTCATTTCCTGTCTCACTGTGTGCCTGTGTCCTGTGCATTTATAATACTTTTGGGGAAGGTTCCTCAGCAAGACACTAACAGGTTAAAGGTTCGTGATGAGATTTTGCATATTGCGACCATTTTTGCCCACTATTAATTAAGGTAGCCACATTCCATCTTCGGGGATAGTTGTCTAAACACAACACTTGTGTGGATGTTCTTTAAAAAAAAGTTTAAATATCTGGAGTTGTTTTAATTAAAGTCTATGTAATAGCTATTCTGTGACACGCTATTATGGCCATTGTTTAAAAAATTCAGCAAATGTGATAAGATTGAGAAAGTGATACGGTTATATTTCAGTTTGATGGACACTTTAGCTGAGTGGTAAAGACTTAAGACTGATTTCAGATCCCATGGGTCCATGAAGTTGTGAGTTTGAATCTTGTCAGTGTCTGGTTAATTAAGGGTGGGAATATTTACGATCACCTAAGCCAAGTTCAAGAGTAGACATGCCAGTGCTGTAATTCCTTTAGTGTATAAAGTATAAACATGCAGAAGATCAAACATGCACATTAAAGATCCCATAAATGGCATAATTCATGTCAGTGTTCAGTGGTTACAGTAACATGAACATATAATATATATAATATATATAATGAGAGCTTTAGCCGGGGAATGGGAAAAAAGAAACTTCAGTGTAGAATTTTACTTTGTGTACTTTTGAATCAACTTTATTCACGATTTTTTTTCAATATTCATGAGTATATATAAATATGTATATCTTTAGTGTATTTTGTTTTAAAGCAGGTCAGTGAATGGTAAAACAAACAAAATGTTTTGACCCTCACATTCTTAGCATGACATTATATGACAAGGTGTAAACTTGTAGAACTTGTATAAATAGAGCATTACCCATCAGTTAACAGTTAAACTTAAAAAGAAGCAACCTGTGCCAAGGGAAATGGTTGATCTAACAATATGAATAGCTTATGTTTGAATGTTTGCCATTTAAAAAAAAAAAATCAGAAACATGCCATACGCCCATAGACAGAAAAGTAAGAATTAGAGTATTTTCTTCATGAGACCTAAAATTCCTCTGCATTAATCAATGCCGGACAGTGACTCTAAATGAGTGAATACATTCTTCATTTTCTATATGATTCTTTAATTTACAGTGTCTTTTTTTCCCTTTTATTTATTTAAAACGATGTTTTTTGGTGGTCATGTGCCAAGGCACTCAAAATATGATCCAGAAAGCATTATTTCCAAAAACGGTATCAAGAAAATAAAAAATAAAATAAAAGCAACCTGTTACTAGATATTATGACAAAATTTTCCTTCCTGAATACTTTTTATTCATGTCTGTAGGCAAGGTATATCATATTACTGGGTTGTAAAAGTATAGGACTATGACCATTTCTTGCTTCTTTGGCTCTTTTAACAAAGTATCTTACTTTTACTTTACTTTTTGAAGTTTTTCCTTCCGCTTGTACTCTGTGGCGTCGCGGGGAGATATAACTGTCTGTCTGCAGCAAGGCGGGTAGCTTGGAGGAGGGACAATCCATGGACTTTCAGTGTTTCTGCCATGGAATCACTCCAGCGTCGCCTGGGTCTACTTTTGGCCCTCGTGCCAGTGTATCTCAAGTTGTAAGCACGCTGGGCTGGCTGGTTTCGTGGCATCTGTGTGAGGTGCCTGAACCACTTGGTTCATTGTTGTTCAATATGGTGTAGAACGGGTGTGGCTCCTACCATGTCTCTGATCACCTGGTTTCTTTTCTTGTCTCTCCTGGTCTTGTTGACGGCTTTCCTCAAGCACTTCATCTCGCATGTTACCAGTTTCTGATCCAGGGCTTTTGTCAGGGGCCATGTCTGGCACTGGTCAGTGAGAGTTGGCAGGAAGATGGTGTTGATCAGCTTTTCCTTGGTGCTCATAGGGATGTTAGGATGTTGCAGAAGTGAGGCAAGTTGATAGCGGACTGTGTTTGCTTTTTGACAGCGTGTTTCTGTTACTCTGTCCAGTTTTCCATCTTCTGTGAATATACTGCCTAAGTACTTGAATTCAGTTGTCTGCTTAGTTGGGCTCCGTTGATGTTGATTTTGAGCTTTTTTGGAGTTCTACTGACTGTCATGTCTTCGGTCTTGCTTACGCTGATTTTCATGCCATAGGTTTCACAGCATGTATTGAGCTGGTCTGTGTGCTCTTGCAGCTTGTCTTTGTTGTCATCGATCATGACTTGATCATCAGCATACAGAAGTTTGTTGAGTGCCTCCAGGTCTGAGTTGGCTTCCTTTGTGATCTGGTCCATATATATGATGAAGAGCCGAGGGGAAAGGAGGCAGCCCTGTCTCACCCCAGACATCACAGGGAACCAGTTGGAAAATCCACTTGTTAGTGCGAACTGTGCTCTTGCTGTTGTTGTATACAGCTCTGATGTTATCTAAGAGCTGCCCCTTGATGTCATACTGCTCCAGGACCGTCCAGAACTTATCTCTGTTCACTCTGTCAAATGCCTTTTCTTGGTCGACAAATACTAGGTGGAGTGCTTGATTGTACTCAAGAGCTCTCTCACTCAGTTGTCTCAGTGCAAAGATCATGTCAGTACAGCCTCCCCCTTTCCTGAAGCCAAACTGAGCGTCACACAGTAGGTGTTCTGCTTTTGCTCTGGAGCGCTGCTCTAGGATTTTTGCGTACATCTTTCCTACATGGCTGAGGAGTAAAATGCCCCGTAGCTACTACAGTCCTTTTTACTGCCCTTCTTTTTCCATATTGGCACTACAATAGCGTTCTGCCCAGACGGGATACGAACCCGGACTTTTCGCTTTCTAGACAGGCGCGTTACCTCTAGACCACCGATCCACTTGCTTGCTGCTTCTTCTTGCGAGTCTGTACTTCACTAGTCATCTTCTTGATTTGACTTCAATCAGATCTTGAAGAGTCTCTTCTTTTCTTTGATAGCCTCCTTGACTTCTTCATTCTACCACACTGTTGCCTTTCTGGTTCCATTTCTGTCCTTCCTGTTGCCGCATGCCTCTTGCAAGGTGTTCAGGATAGCTGTTATAAAGGTACTCCAGGCCTCCTCAATATTCATATCTGTAGGGCCCACCCTATTCAGCTTATGAGCTACAGTGTTAAGGATGTGGTCCTGCACTTCAGCATTTTTGAGCTTTTTCATGTTGATCCTCTCTGCCTGTGACCTTTTGCCTGGCATCCTCTTCTCTCGTGTGTTGTGTTTCAGGATGACTGGTCTGTGGTCTGAGTCTAGGACTGCATTTGGAATAGTCCCTGCATCGGTAATGTTGTTTCTCATACCACTTTCAGTTAGAATGAAGTCAATCTGTGATCTTACATTTGTGTTGTTCCACTTGTACCAGGTGTAGATTTGGCTGGGTCGAAGTTGGAAGAAGGTGTTGGTGATCAGTAGTTCTTGCTCTGCGCACAGTTCCAGCAGATGGTTGCCGTTGTAATTGCAGGGTGTTTGATGGTCACTGTGCGGGCCAAGATGCGGTGTCCATGGCGTTCTCCTCTCACCTACTCTGCCGTTGAAGTCTCCCATGACATAAAGATCTTTACTGTCATGCACCCCGTTGATAACATCTGAGAGGTTTCCAAAGAAGTCATCCTTTTCTTCGTCCGAGTATGTGTCATTACAAGGCGCATAGATCTGTATGAAGTTTGCGATCTTCTTTCCTTCTCTCACTCGGATCTTGACGAGTTTGTCTCTTTAACAAAGTATAAGGTATTACATGCAGTATGTATAACATATTTCCCCCCATTCCTCAGACACTTACTTCCCTGTAGGGATGCCGGGGGACCTGTCAGTATAAACAGCATCCCCACCTTGTGGAAACTGTGCTAGGAATTCCCGCTTTTCTATCTCTCTCATTGTTTCTGCCTTGTTCTTTTTCTTCTTATCACCACCTTCTCATCTATTTTCTGCCTTCTTGGTCCATCCTTCTGCCTTTTTTCCAGAAAGTCTTTAATGATAACAATTCTGTCCCTTGCCGAGGTCAGATGTGCTGGGCCTGACTTGTCAGGCGCTTAACGGAGGTGCAATGCATTTTCATTCATATGACAGACAATATTAGTTGCTGTCTGAGCATTCGACAAAGAAGAAGAAGAAGAAGAAAAAGACACTTATGACAAGGAAGTCTTGCTTGATATTATTCATAACTCACTTTTGAAAATTCTAGATCTATGCTATGAGCACTTAAGTTTTCGTCAACTGCATTTCATTTCAGAGTTCAAACAAGGGGAAGCATTTCAGATACAAAGTTAGATCTAGTAATTTTATCATTCAAGGAAAGATTGAATATGATATTAAAAGATAATGGTGATGATAATAATAATAACAGTAATAACAATAATAAAATAATAATAGTGATGATGATGACAATAATAATAATAATGATGATAGTATTATTTATATGGAATTTGTATAGCACTAAATGATGAATCTTGTAAAGCGAACAAATCAAAGCGCTTGCAATTTTGCATTCATAAGTCACATGCGTGCAACCATTCACGAAAGATTATCAGATTTACACACACACACACACACACACACACACACACACACACACACACACACACAACACAACCTTTCAGGGATGGTAATATTGTATGTCATCTGAGTAAGTGTTGGAGTATGCTTTTTGTGAGAAATTCTCTTTACATCAATACATGTATCTGCCTGTGCGCATTGTATCCTCATTCACCCATGCGAAGTATTTAGACTCAGAAGTTGACACTGACAAGGGACATGTATGTACACTAACTTGACTAAGTCACTTAGTCATTGTCTCACACCACACACACACACACACACACACACACACCACACACACATTCACTCACTCACATACAAAGAGACTCACACATGTACTGTTTTATCACACACACTCATTCACTCACACACAAAGTGACTCACACATGCACTGTTTTAGGGTGGTGGCAAAGAATGATTTGATTAGGAAAAATAACGCAGTTGTTAGAATAGCAGTATTAGCACACTTAATAATGTGATGTCTGTGTTTCTTTTCCATCTTTTTTTTTTAACAGTCTGAAATCACTAGATCTATGTCAATATATAATATATATATATATATATATATATATATATAATATATATATATAATATAATATATATATAATATATATGTGAATAGATGTTAAATGAAGATTATATCACACTTTTAATGCCAACTCAATCTTGCACACATACAATATACATATGTATGCATCTATGCCTCCCCCCCCCCCCCCCCCCCCCCCCCCCCCCCCCCTTCCAAACAAAGTGCATGAAAATTGAAATGTCAGCAACAAATTTAATAATTTTGATGTACATGTCATTAAACATACAAATTTACAGTGTTGGCTCAGTATCAGGCCTGCAGGGTTTTACTTTTACTGCGACTTTTACATTATTAATTTAAGATTTCTGTCTCACCTAGTCTAGCCTTTGTATTCAGCTAGCTGAAGTGTGTTTTCTCACAGTAACCACAATATTGCTTTTCTAATCAATGTTAGCGAAAGCAAGCTAGATGATGATGTAAGCTATCTCTCTCACACACAAGTAGAAAACTGAAAAGTTGGTGAAATAGCTCACTGTGTCACTGTCTCAGTGTCTGTGAAGATTTCTTTACCACTGTCATCAGGTATCTCTCTGCTTGCCACATTTTGTGTGCAGTATCTTTGCATGCCATAGTGTGGTGTGTGTGTGATATCTATCATATCTTGAAAAAAGTTCAGGCATTGCATAACATAAGAATGATGAAAGGATCAGTAGAAAGATCCCCCCCCCCCCCCCCCCCCCCCCTTCCAAGTATCAAGTTCTCTCTCTCTCTCTTCTCTCTCTCTCTTAAAAGTCTGTTTTCCTCCCCATTTTCTGACCTACTCTGGTTTCTCAATATTATTAATTTTATTCTCTATTAACCAGGCTCTATGCAACATTTTGTTTGTTTTTGGTTTTTTGGTTGTGTTTTTTGTTTTTGTTTGTTGTCATCTATTGACCAATAAACAATAACCTATGCACTTAAGGGAGTGAGTGAGTGAGTGAGTGAGTGAGAGAGAGAGAGAGTGAGAGAGAGAGAGAGAGAGAGAGAGAGAGAGAGAGAGAGATTGTGTGTGTGTGTGTGTGTTACGGAAACAGGAGACATTTGTTTGTGATCTGGAATATGGTGGCAGAGCAGTGATTTTAACACAACAGAACTTTGGTCTCTTTTCAATTTTTCATTTTATTTTTCAGACACATTATTTGTGCTGAAGTTGTATTTGAGATCAGTCCATCCATCCCCTTCCCTCTCCTCCTTCCTCGGCTCCTCTTTACCTGTGATATTTTTCTGTGCCTGTTTGACCCCCTTATCGATCAGCAGAAAGTGGGTCAGGAGAAAAAAGCTTTGGCAGTATTGAAAAACAGCTTTTTGTGATGAAATCATGTCTGAGCACTGCACCCCCCCCCCCCCCCCCAACCGTGTGTGTGTGTGTGTGCTCTTGGGGGTGGGGGTGGTTAGTGTGCCAATGAGGATGGAAAACAAGCAAAAAACAAGAAAAACGCCAGTTACTGTCACTCTGACGTAGTAAAGCAAACAAAGCACGATAGACTTACGCCTTAGACACGTAGTAAAGCAAACCACGATAGGCTTACGCCTTAGACATTTTTCTTTTAAGTTCGGAAAGCTGGCCATGATTTTATAGCAAAAGTGCACGTATACCCAAATATCCTTAAAGCACGTCCACTGACCCAGATTTATTGACCGACATTTTCCAGACGACAATATAGGTTAATGAGTTCACTGAGTGTAGTAAATAGGAATTTAAAAACTAACAGAAACTAGCAAACAAACACGGAGGAAAACAATTTAGCGAGTTATATGAGGTGATAACTGAGCAGGTTTGGGCAACAGTCTTGAAAGTTTGTGGAAGATCTGCTAAGAGAAGCATGAAGATGAAGCTTGGGGACAAACATAAATCGTTTGCAATATCAAAACGTGGCAGAGACCTTTTCTGTGGAATATGGGAACACTGCATGGTACCCAACACAAATTAGTCATAGGCCCTTGAATGATTTCAGAGAAGAGCAACAAAAATGATTTTTTGAAATTAAAGACTGTTCATATCAAGAAAGATTGAAATACCTACGATCACTGAAGGCAAGAAGAGTGAGAGGGAATCTAATACAAACATACAAGATACTTAATGGGTTTGATGATCTGAATAGAAAACAGTTTTTTCTAGACTCAGAGAAAGACACAAGAAACAGCACCGACAAGGTTTTAACAAAACTTTAGAACAAGGACAAGGAAGTTTACATTTAGCATAGAGTAACCAATCATTGGAACAGACTAACAAATTATATCAAACGAGCAGTAGTATAAATGCCTTAAAGAACGTCATAGACAAAAAGGAAGTACTGAAAGAAATGATATTTGACATGATGAAGAAGAAACTGAATTAGTCAACGACCAGACCAAAATAGGAACAAGAAAATATCAAGGAAGACGGAAAAAGAATAGAAACAGAAAATGAATAGAAACGGATAGGGCATAAAAAGCCAAATCGGCTAAGCTGTTTTAAACAGTGCCTCAAATCCTGATCAAAACACAAGAAGAGAGGAAAAAGACCCACAGAGGAAGAGAAACTGCAAAGAGAGGTATGATGGGAACGGCAGAGATTGAAATTAGACCTGCAGAGGAAGAGAAACTTCAAAGAGAGGTATTGTGGGAACGGCAGAGATTGAAGTTATCCATCTTCCATTCATCTAAAAATCTGAAGTTGCTTTTGTGTAAAGTTCTACGTTTTCAGTAAGACTATTACATATGTTGACTGGATGAATTAACAGTATTCAGTTTATCTGCCTTTAAAAAGTCAATTTGGGTAGTTTCGCCAAACCGAAGTTCCTGATCAAGTTTAGTGGTGTGAGCTATCACTTTCAGGGATTGGTCTAGCAACTTGTAACGTTCCAGGTCAGTACGTAACTACATTATGCTAGATCTATTAGATCTACTTCTGATCATATCTAGCGTTTTGTTGTTGTTGTCTTTAAATCAGTTTTTTTTTAAAGGGAATGTTTGAAGCTTTAGGACATGGGAAATGTACGTGACGTACATTAAAAATAAATATGAAGGAAGAATACTGTCACCACTTACCCACCCTCAAAAAAGGAAACTAACAACAACAGCAACATGGCACAGCCTTGTAGACCTTAAGTTAATCGCATCTTTAATTCAACATTTTACCAAGCTTAATGGGGTTTGAGTTCCCTTATTCCCCTCACCTTTCTCATGCTCCTTTCACTTTCTCATCTTGTATGCAGTGGGAAGAAATTTATTTAGTTATTTATTCTTTTATTTCGAGGATAATGGAAAAAGCACGTATGTGCTTTTTTACATCCAGTCCCCGTGTGTATGCAGTTTTGTCATCTGTTCCCACTGGCACACAATTGTTTTTTCCGAAAAGCGGGGTTTGAACGTGTGTACGAGATGTTCAGCGTGCGTTTGCACATGGGATCTTGGTTTAAGTCTCATCCGAAGGACTTCTGGGGGGAGTAGAGTCGGCACTGATCTCTTAACTCCAGAGGAAAAAATTCTCTTGAACGATTCAACCCCAGTCAGCAGATCACGAGTGCAACGCGCATCACTAACCACCAGGCCATCCCGTCCAGAGAGAGAGAGAGTGAGAGAGAGAGAGAGATTCTGCCGCGGTATATTCTGTCCCTCCATTAGGGGGGGGAGAGAGAGCGCGCTTCCACCATACAGTGGCCGCCCCCCCCCCCCCCCCCCCCCTCCCTCTTCGCACCTTTACACAGAGACAGAGAGAGCTGCAACATTTTCCCTGTAAAGGTGGCTGCAACATTCCCCCTCCCTCCCCAAGAGATGGCTGCAACACCTTCCCTCTAGATATGGCTGCAACATTTTCCCCCTAGAGATAGCTGCAACAGTTTCCCCCTAAAGATGGCTGCAACAATTTTCCCTTAGAGATGGCTGCAATATTTCCTCCCTAGAGATAGTTGTAACATTTCCTCCCTAGAGATGGCTGCAACACTCCCCCTAGAGATGGCTGCAACACTCCCCCTAGAGATGGCTGCAACACTGCCCCTAGAGATGGCTGCAACACTCCCCCTAGAGATGGCTGCAACACTCCCCCTAGAGATGGCTGCAACATTCCGCCTCCCCTAGAGATGGCTGCAACATTCCGCTTCCCCATAGAGATGGCTGCAACATTCCGCTTCCCCATAGAGATGACTGCAACATTCCCCCTAGAGATGGCTGCAACACTCCCCCTAGAGATGGCTGCAACATTCCTCCTCCCCTAGAGATGGCTGCAACATTCCGCCTCCCCTAGAGATGGCTGCAACATTCTGCTACCCATAGAGATGGCTGAAACATTCCTCCTCCCCTAGAGATGGTTGAAACACTCCCCCTCCCCTAGAGATGGCTGCAACATTTTCCCTCTAGAGATGGCTGCAACATTACCCCTCCCCCTAGAGATGGCTGCAACATTCCCCCTCCCCTTTCCCCTCCCCTAGTGATGGCTGCAACATTCCCCCTCCCCTAGAGATGGCTGCAACATTCCCCCCTCTAGAGATGGCTGCAACATTCCCCCTCCCCCTAGAGATGGCTGCAACATTCCCCTTCCCCTTGTGATGGCTGCAACATTCCCCCTCCCCTAGAGATGGCTGCAACATTCCCCCTCTAGAGATGGCTGCAACATTTCCTCTCTAGAGATGGCTGCAACATTCCCCCTCCCCTAGAGATGGCTGTAACATTTCCCCTCTAGAGATGGTTGCAACATTCCTCCTCCCCTGGAGATGGCTGCAACATTCCCCCTAGAGATGGCTGCAACATTCCCCCTCCCTTAGAGATGGCTGCAACATTCCCTCTCCTGGTCGCAAAACGTTAACGTCGACAGCTAGAGCGGCAATGGCGAAAAAACAAAAACTGAGATAAACAAAGAGCTTCTCCGTAAACAAATCAACAAAGTCAAAACCTTATCCATTCAGCAAAAACAATGTATTACTCTTCTCAAGTTCTTGATGCGACGTCTATGAAATCTCTCTTTTCCCTGACATCCACTCTTTTTGGATCTGTGAAGGTTAGCCCTCTGCCTTCTATCTACGACCACTCTGAACTTCCTTCTATATTTTCTGCATTCTTTTCTTACAAAGTCCACAACAATCGCTCTAGTTTGGATCAGACACCTTTTCAGCCTGCAATTTCTGACCCTCAATTTTCTGGCACTCCTCTCCTTTTCTTTCATCCAGCAAGCGAGAAAGAAATAGCGACAATTCTGAAAGAAATGACAATAAAATCATGCGATCTTGATCATATGCCTGCTTCTTTTTTCACTCAGTGCATTCCACAGCTTATACCCACTATCACAAAAATAGTAAACTCATCACTTCTTTCAGGAATTTTTCCAACAGCTCTCAAAATTGCAATAGTTACAACCTTACTCAAAAGCACAACCTCGATCCTAACACTCTAAGAATGATAGACCTGTACCACTATCGTTCATCCTTAAAATCCCTTGAAAAATTTATACAACTAACAGCCATCTTCATTCAAAAATGTACCTTCCCCTTTTCAGTTGCGTATCGCGCCAACCACTAGCACCATAACACCCTAGTCCACACCTTAAACACGCTTCACCGCTGTATCAGGAAAATCTCTTCTCACATTCTCGAGCTATCTGCAGCCATTCGAGCACATAGACCACTCAATTCTTCCTCATCGTCTCCCTGAAAACTTTTCGTATTGAAGCACAGGCTCCTGGCCATTTCACTACCTTAACCATCGATTTCCAAATCCTTGAAACAAGATTAATCAAAACCTGCCAAACTGAAGTGAGTTCCCACAGGTATCAGTTCTCAGCTTGTTCTTTCAACTCTACACACTATACCCTTTCACAACCCTAAAAATGCTCAATCAATCATCAATAAAAAATATTAATTCCATATTATTATTATTAGAATGGCTACAACATTCCCCTCAAAGTGCTACATTCCCCTCTAGAGATGTTGCATTTCCCTCTAGAGATGGCTGCAACATTCCCCATCCTAAGGTGCTTGCAACATTCCCCCACCCTAGTGGCTGCAAACACAACATTAATAAAACCTGCCAAACTGGAATGTTGAGTCCAAGGATGCTTCTCACATTCTCTCCTACTCAACTTTCCCTCTTTCACACATAATAAATGGTCATCAGATCAATCATCAAATATAATAAATATATAAATTCCATGTATTATTATTATTATTAGAAATGGCTGCAACATTCCCCCTCCCCTTGAGATGGCTGCAACATTCCCCTCCCACTAGAGATGGCTGTATCATTCCCCCTACCCTAGAGATGGCTGCAACATTCCTCCTGCCCTAGAGATGGATGCAACATTCCCCTCCCACTAGAGATGGCTGTAACATTCCCCCTACCCTAGAGATGGCTGCAACATTTTCCTGCCCTAGAGATGGCTGCAACATTCCCCCTCCCCCTAGAGATGGCTGCAGCATTCCCCCTTCCCTAGAGATGGCTGCAACAGCCCCCCTCGCCTTAGAGATGGCTGCAACATTCCCCCTCCCCTTGAGATGGCTGCAACATTCCCCTCCCACTAGAGATGGCTGCAACATTCCTCCTGCCCTAGAGATGGCTGCAACATTCCTCCTGCCCTAGAGATGGCTGCAACATTCCTCCTGCCCTAGAGATGGCTGCAACATTTTCCCTCCCCTTAGAGATGGCTGTAACATTCCCCCTCCCCTAGAGATGGCTGCAACATTCCCCCTCCCCTAGAGATGGCTGCAACATTCCCCCTCCCCCTAGAGATGGCTGCAGCATTATAATAATAATAAATTAAATTTGTATAGCGCTATATCTTGCAAAGACAAATCAGAGCGCTTGCATTCAACATATTTTTACAGAGTCATGCAGCCAATAACTATCAAAAGCTTAAACAAAATTCAAATCTACACACACACACACACACACACACACAGGTTGTAGGCTTTGGCAGGGTAATGGGATTTGGGCTGTTGAAGGCAGGGGCAGTTTTGAGATGAAAGAGGGGAAAAGTTAGGTTTGAAACAAATATGTCTTGAGGCTGGATTTATATGTGTCATATGTAGGCCTCTGTCGAAGAGAGAGAGGAAGGTTGTTCCAGATGGATGGACCAGAAATAGAGAAAGAGCGACGACCAACGGTGGACTGGTTGAATCTAGGTATTCGTAAGCACAAGGTATCTGCAGCAGAGCGGAGGGAACGAGAAGGAGTGTACAGGTGAAGACATTCACAGAGGTAGGAGGGTGCTGTTTGGTGGAGACATTTGTAACAGAGGGTACTGATCTTATAGTTTACTCTCTGTGGCACAGGCAACCAGTGGAGAGATCGCAAGAGAGGAGTAATGTGTTCAGATTTTTTCTTTCTGAGGACTAGGCGAGCTGCAGAGTTTTGTATACGTTGAAGGGAGTGGATAGATGTTGCTGGCAGACCAGCTAAAAGAGAATTGCAATAGTCCAGACGTGAGAGAATGAGAGACGCAACAAGTTTGGATGTTGCATCAGTGGACAGGTACTTTCGAATTGCACTGATACGCCGTAATTGATAGTAGCACGACTGGCAGGTCTGGGTGATGAATTTTTGCATAGAGAGTGTGTTGTCGATAACAACTCCTTGATACTTCACAGCAGTGGATAGAGGGACCGATGTATTGCCGAGTTCTATTGAAGTTGTTGTAATGGAAGAGAGTTTGTGTTTGGTCCCTACAAGCATGGCTTCGGCATTCCCCCCTCCCCTTGAGATAGCTGCAACACCCCCCTCCCCCTAGAGATGGCTGCAACATTCCCCCTCTCCTAGAAATGGCTGCAACATTCCTCATCCCCTAGAGATGGCTGCAACATTTCCCCTCCCCTAGAGATGGCTGAAACATTTCCCCCTTAGAGATGGCTGCAACATTCCCCCTAGAGATGGCTGAAACATTTTCTTCCTAGAGATAGCTGCAGCATCCCCCCCCCCCCCCCCCCCCCCCCCCCCCCCCCACTGCCCCCAGAGATGACTGCAACATTTTTAGAGAGAGCTGCAACATTTTTGTTCTCTGAGATAACGACAATATGTCAGAAATAGCTGCAATTTTTGAAGAATCAGATTGTCACTGGCATCATTTTTCTTTTTAGGCTTCTGTAATCATCTTTTAAAGTGAGATAAATGTAGCATTTTCAAGCTTTGTTGACAGCATTTTGCTAAAAATCGGTGAAAACTTTGCCATGATAACATTATGGGTGTAATGGTGAACTTTTACTCTTGACCTTAGCCTGCACACGTATCCATACACACCGACACTCGTACACACATGTACGCACCAGTGTATTTAAAAAAAATTCTTTTATATCGAGGATCATGGAATAAGCACGTATGTGCTTTTTTACATCCAGTCCCCGTGTGTATGCGGTTTTGTAAATTCTGTCATCTGTTCCCACCAGCACACAACGGCCTACTCTTATGAAAAGCGGAACAGGATTTAACGTGTGTGCAAGATGTTCTGCGTGCGTTCGCACACGGGGCCTCGGTTAATAGTCTCATCCGAAGGACTTTGGGGAGAGTGGAGTCTACACTGATGTTAACTCCAAGGGAAAATATCCCCTTGAATGGGAATCGAACCACGGGTCGTCAGATTGCGGGCGCAATGTTCTAACCACTAGGCCACCCTGTCCCCATATTCATGTCTTGACCACTACCATTCTTTTTTTACATTGATTTTCACTGACGCAAGACCTACATTGAATTGCTGCTGCTGCTGCTGTGGCTGTCGGGAGGGAGAGAATGAGGTGTAGCCTAGGGGAGGAGAGCCCGTTTATGACTGCAAGGGAGGGAAGGATGGTGGGGGAGAGGTGGCAGATCCAAGTGTCAAGAAAGGACCAGAAATACCCGATTTAGACCTTGCTTTGGCCTTCTTTTCGACCAGGTCAAGAATGTGGGTCACGTTGAAAAGTAGGCCAAGTCGATGAGTGCGGAGGATGAGACCGGTATCCTTTGCACTTGCTCCTTCTCACATTTCGTTTCTTTACACACATGATGATTCTGTAATAGTAGTTGTGATGAAAGTTTGTTTTGTCTTATAAAGTACGTAACCTTTATCTTTAAGAGTATATCATCAAGTTGCTTGTGTTCTGAGATTTGCATTAAAAGAAAAAGTCATTGATGACTCCACATAAATTATGTAAATAATAGCCAAATTGTACATCTGGCCTTTGTAACTATTTGTATTTCCTTTTAAGTTGGTGCCTATTTATGCACTGAAGACAATAATAAGGATCTTGAGAGTAAATGATAAAGTTTTAAGTGGATAAAATTTATCGATCTTTCATGTTGCTCTGCATCGGTCAGATCGAACATTATGACCAAAGCAGAGAGAGAGAGTAACGTTAGGTGGTGGTGATGGTGACGACGATGGCAGTCAAGCGACATTACGTCATGAGGGGGAAAAAATTAGTGACCCAGATTCTACGTAGGCGGTGCGATCTGCCAAAAGTTTGGACGACAGCCAATCAGAACGCTCGGTTTGCCCTTCACAAAACCCACATGATAATGAGGCCCAATGTAGGTTAGTAGTGCCATTCGCCGTTTGCCAGTGAGCTCGGCTCGCCCGTCGGGGCAAGCTTGAGCACACTGGAACTAAGACTTGCATCATGATCTTGAAGAGACTTAGAAACTAGACAGGTAGCTGAACGGGGACCGGATTTTCTTCCAAGTTCCAAACCGGGTGATTGAACTGTTCACCGGCTTGTGACACCCGGCATTCGCTGAAAGGCAGTGGCAGATCGTTCCGCGAGTTGTGCAAGCGAGCAGATAAGAAAACTGCTGACTTGGGGGTTAGCGTAACCCGTATCAGTGATTGGACAGTAGATCGAGTGTTGTTGCTTACGAAGCTGTGTACCGGAGCAGCTGACATGGTTGCTACGTCTACGTATATCGTATGCTCTTGCAGCCTCTTTAAATTTTCAATTTTCCATTTAGGATACAGGTCAACGACCCACAACTTGATACACACAGTATAGTAGGTGCCAGCCGTTTTGCTTGCTTTCATCCTACGGTGATAGTTTCTTTCGCTTTCGTACGAGCGACTTGCTGCACCAGCCATGGACACGAACGTTGTAGTAATTGATGCTGATGGGAGAAATCGTCTCAGGAGGCCGAAGGGGAATGCCGGCCCCGACAGACAACCCGATGCTGACCCCCCTGTGCATACGGCATTCCAGACCTCGGGCCGGCCGCCAGAAATCAGCGCTGCGCAGCAAAGACATTTCCATTCTGGCTTCTGGAGGGGGGTTGATTTTCCCAACGGGTTGTTCGACTTACTCCCTTCGTCAAAGCACTCAAATAATAGAAGGTAGGCCTGTTTTCTCTCTCACTTTCTAATTAATGTCAGTAGATTGGATATCTGTTGCTTTCCTATCCGATCTTATTTTCATCGCAGCCGATATCTTCTGTTATTTTTGTGTGTTTCTTTTCAGTGAAACTTTTTAGCCTCTCACTGTTACCTAGCAGAAAAGAGGTCAGTTCTCAGTTCTGCTGCATCCCCAACTCCACGAGAGCGCTGCTTATTTTACTCAGCGCAACATCTTCAACATCTTCTTGTAGCCGAGCTTAGAGGAGTTTTGTTGCTTTTTGTTACAGATCGAATTGCATTTTAGAAGTCATCTCTTAAGCTATTGGCATCTTTAAAAAGCACAATGATAGTCTTTTAGTAAAACTTTAACAGAAAATCGTTTTTAAAAGTACGTCGAATCACCGTGTAGGATACGTGTATTTTCTGTGATTTGCTTCTATTAGGTGTAGATGTAGGTTTTACTGAAAGTATCACTGAAAAGGGGCGATGGGGAGGTTTCTTACAAAAATTGTCCTTTAGCATTGGAGTTGGCCATTGATAAAACTAGAAGTTACCAATCAACCGGCCGGAACACTGACGATGGGGTAAAAGGTTGAGATGACATCAGTGCATCGATTTTCGGTTGCCACACATTTTCGCGACCTCAGACTGCGTGCGTGCGGCGGAGGCACTCGGCGAAAGGCGAACGGGCAGGAGCTGGGGTGAGGTGGGGGTAGGGAAGGGAAAGGGAAAAAAATAGGTCAGCTATCTCGTCAGCGATTGGCTGAAACTGGGTCAGGCATGCCCATATTGGAATCGTGCGCCAATGTGGGTCACAGAGAGGCGGGGATTCAGCTGAGAAGTTTGAATCAACAACAAAAAAAGAGAAGTTTGAAGACAGGGCAGGACGGAATGTACGGACCCTTGGATGGAGTTGTGGCTGACCAATGGTCAGTTGAGGTTATGATCTGATAACTCCCCCCCCCCACCCACCCCAAAGAATAAACAACTGACTCACAGGCCAGCACAGCACCATTGCCCAGGGCCCAGTTCACAATCTGCCAGTAACCATATTATTAATTTTCTTCTCAATAGTAAACCTTTCTCTCTCTCTCTGTTTTTTCAAATTAATTTAAACTTTGTTTAAAAGTTCCAATTTAGGTACTAGCTGGTACAGTTCTTTAAATAATAATAATAATAAATTGAATTTATATAGCGCTATATCTTGCAGAGACAAATCAAAGCGCTTGCACTCAACTCATTCTTACACAGTCATACAACCAGTGACAAGCAATAGTTCCATCAAGTCCAAATGTGCACACACACACACACACACACACACACACACACACAGGTCACACACCCTGGCAGGGCAATAGAATCTTGGTTGTTGAAGGCAGGGGAAAAAAAAAAAAACTATGAGATGAGGCAGGAGAGGAAAATCTTAGGTTTGAAATAAATATGTCTTGAGACTGGATTTAAAAGTGTCATAAGAAGGCTTTTGGCGGAGAGAGAGAGGGAGATTCCACATTAATGGACCAGAAATAGAGAAAGAGCGACGGCCGATGGTGGATTGGTTGAATCTAGGTATTCGTAAGGACAAGGTATCTGCAGCAGAGCGGAGAGAACGAGAAGGAGTGTACAAGTGAAGACATTCACAGAGGTAGGCGGGTGCTGTTTTGTGGAGACATTTGTAACAGAGGGTACTGATCTTATAGTTTACTCTCTGTGGCACAGGCAGCCAGTGGAGAGATTGCAAGAGAGGGGTAATATGCTCAATTTTTTCTTTCTGAGGATTAGACGAGCTGCAGAGTTTTGTATACGTTGAAGGGATTGGATAGATGATGCTGGCAGACCAGCCAACAGAGAGTTGCAATAGTCCAGACGTGAAAGAATGAAAGACGCAACAAGTTTGGATGTTGCATCTGTGGACAGGTACTTTCGAATTGCACTAATACGCCGTAATTGATAGTAGCAGGACTGGCAGGTCTGAGTGATGAATTTTTGCATAGAGAGTGTGTTGTCAATAATGACCCCTAGATACTTCACAGCAGTGGATAAAGGGACTGATGCATTGCCAAGTTGTATTGAAGCTGTTGCGATGGAAGAGAGTTTGTGTTTGGTCCCTACAAGCATGGTTTCTGTTTTATCTGCATTTAGCTGTAATTTGTTCTGTATCATCCAATTTTGGATATCTTGAAAGCAGTGGGCCATATTTGTAAAGAGAGAAGGCAGATTTTCAGGAGTGTCGCTGCTTAGAATCTGAGAGTCATCTGCATAAAAATGATGGTTGATCTGATGGCGGTTAATTATATGTGACAGTGGAGCAGTGTAGAGGGTGAAAAGAACAGGGCCCAGAACAGATCCCTGTGGAACTCCACATTCCAATCTTGCAGGTACTGACTGAATCTTGTTTACTGTGAATGTCTGGAATCGGTCAGTAAGGTATGAACTAAACCAGGTAAGGGCTGTACCAGTAACACCAACTTTACAGTTTTATGTTAAACTTGATATTTTCTTTTCCTCAATTTTTTTTTTTTGGGGGGGGGGGGGGGGGAGGGGACACACACCTCACCAACACACATGCACATACTGCAGTCATGTACACATTCATATGCACACACACACACACAACACCCACACATTTAAAATGTTCTGGAAGAGTAGCGCACAAAATATATTCAGAGAAGGAGGAAAAGCATACACCAGCTGAGTAAAGTTCAGTCAGGTCGAAGCATGTATTATGTAAATCCTCCTCAGGCACCTTTTCGTCAGGCGAGCCTCGTAAATGTTATCAGGCTTGACCTTGGTTCCTATTCCCTCGTGATCCCTCTACTACACTGTACAGTCAGTAGTTATCGTGGGACAGTTGCCAGCCATTGTTCATCAGAGTTCAGTAGCCAGTACTAGTTCGGCGTGCCTTGTTGGGAAAACAGTTTTTGGAAAGTATTACGGCAGTTTTGTCCAGGTGTGTGTGTGAGTTGTCCATTTGAAGGAAAGTATTGTACTCTGAATGTCTTGAGGATTGTGATTATATATATATATATATATATATATATATATATATATAATATAGATGTCCCATTGTTGATTGAGAATGGAGGTGAAGGAAATCAAGGAGAAAAAAGTGGGTCGTGTAATAATAATTGTAATATACATCTCATACAGATTGGCATTGCACAAGTGTGATGTGCTCCCAAGTGATAAGTGACATAAGGAGGTCTGTGCTGTTGCTCCATGTTGGGCAGTCACATGCTGAGTTTTCACAGACCTACGTATTCAGTGTCATTAAATTTTATGCAGCTCAGAAAAAAGCAGAAGTGTGAATCATACTCATACTAGGTTTTTCATCAGTCTGGCCAGTAGTCACATTTTTGTTTTGAATTTTAAATGTCTGATCAGGCTGTACATGAACACACAAACAGCATGTAGACTCAAGTGCAAAAAATGCACACATGCACATGCCTGGACACACAGACACACATGCACATGCACATGCACAGACACACACACTTATAATAAAGTCAGATGGAAACTTGTTTACTGACCCTGATACTGTAAACACAAGACTACTGCTGAATAATCCTTTTCTGATGTGACATTTTGTTTGCAGTTTTTATTATATGATACTGAGTGGGATACATTCCTTGTACTGATCTAATATGAGTGCTTTAAAAGAAAAACAAAAGCATGTGATCATATAAAATGGCATACATACATGTGCAAGTACATGATGTACTGTAGTATGATGGAAAAGCTTTTAAAATCGACTGGTTTTTTTTATGTGCATCAGTACAGTGCATGTAGATATTTGCATGTTACAGTTCATTTAGTGTTTGTGGATAGATGTAGAGCTTTTTTCTTTTTAATTTGATATTTTTATATCTGCCGGAGATGTAAGTTTTAAAATGAAAGGAGGTCAGTATTGGAATTTCTAATAAAAAATGAAACAAAAACCAAAATCCTGAAGACTGGAAACTTTTTGCTGTTGTTGAAATTGCAAGTGATGTTAGTTTTGTTTTGTTTTCTTTTAAATTACCTGTTGTGAAAACTGAGTAAGAAAGATTGGACATAGGTGAAATATTTATGTAAATCATGTTTTTTCAATGTTGAAAATCCTGTGCAAGTGTAATAATTTTTCTGTGAAAATGATTAGAACTTGGGTTGTAAAGCATTTTCTGTGAAAACTGATTTTTTAGGTCTACAGTTTGAGAAAAGTAAAAAATTATTGCCTTGGTCAACATATTACATTGTTTCCATGACAAGGAAGTGTAAATTAACTAAATTGTGGGGATATTTAGGTTTTACAAGGGATGTTTTTTCCATTCATGGCATAACTATTGATATCAGCTTTTACATATTAACTGTAGTCCCCATGTTCCATCTTACTGTTGCCTGTAGATGTTTGCAAATGTGTGTTGTAAATATACAGTTGTGACGGAAGTTTCCATGTGTATATTTGTTATTTGGTGCAAATGGGACTGCGCTCCGTTGATATTGTGCGGTGTGAATAGTTTTATGTTCAGTTGGTTGTTTTTTTAATGATATGATTGGTTTCTGGAATATTCTATATGCTAAGCTTGACGTTTCCACGCGTCTGATACAGAGCTCATATTTTCAATCATAAATGTGGGTTGTTGTTTTTTCATATCAAGACATAAAACCATCATTTCATAATGATTACAGACTTTTTTTTCCAAATAGACTTGAAGACCCTCCCCAATTTTTTTCCATCCTACTGTTGTGAGCCAGTACTTTCTATATATGCAATCAAATGGTTCAAATTCTATGCAAGTAGTATGTACAACCCCCCTCCCCCCATCTCCCTCTCTCTTTTCTTCTCTACTTGAAGGACAAAAGGTCA
Source organism: Rapana venosa (assembly GCA_028751875.1). Classification (NCBI taxonomy): domain Eukaryota; kingdom Metazoa; phylum Mollusca; class Gastropoda; order Neogastropoda; family Muricidae; genus Rapana; species Rapana venosa. Next base: position 29,810,403 of record CM054147.1, on the reverse strand, counting down.
GGGTGCTGATTTAAAAAAGAAAAAAACCAAACCAAATGCCGTGTCAGCACTTTTGCTAGCCACTTTTATTATTGTTTTAAAATTGGATTTTTTTTAAGCAGTTGAAAATGTGCCAGTGGTGTAAATGGCAAGATCCTTTAAAAAAAAAAAAATTATTCCTATTTTATCATTTCAGAGATTTTTGCTATATTTCTTATCTGAAAAACCTATGATTGCCTAACACTTCTCATGTTTTGATATATTTTTTCTGCCCTTTTCTCTCTCCCCCCCTCCCCCCCTTTACCTTTTAAAAATTTTTTTCATCCACTTGCCAGCATATGAATAGCCATAGGACAAGTCAAGTAATCAACCAGATCACTTTTGAAGAGAACAAGAAAACAGAACACTGAAACATTTCTTTAGCATTCTCATGTTATTCTTTCCTTTAGCAGTGTCCTGTAATAGAACATGCCTTTTTTCCCTGTGTATGTGCAGATGGCTTACAGCACAAGCGCCATCAGCAGCAAAGTAAGGGAAGGAGTGCTGCTTGGTTTGGGCAACCCACTGCTGGACATCACCATCTACAGCGATGAGGCCTACCTGGCACGCTATGGCCTGAAAGCCAACAACGCCATCATTGCCTCGGAAAAGCATCATGAGATGTTCCATGACATGGTGGAGAATCAACATCCCATCTACATTGCAGGGGGTGCCACCCAGAACTCCATCCGCGTGGCTCAGTGGCTGCTGCAGGTACCTCAAGCCGTGACGTTTTTCGGAGGCGTGGGCGACGATCGCTTCCGGCACATCTTGGAAGAAAAGGCTCGAGAGGTTGGCGTTGATGTCCATTACCAGGTGCATCCTGGAAAGAAAACGGGGGTCTGCGGGGCCATCATTACCGGCGAGAATCGCTCCCTGGTAACAGAGCTTGGAGCAGCAGAACTTTTCACGGAAGATCACCTGCATAAAGAAAACAACTGGAGTTTGGTGGAGAAAGCCGATTTTTATTACATTGGGGGCTTCATTATCCCTGTTAGTCCTGACTCGGTCCTGAGTGTAGCTCGTCACTGCGCAGAGCAAAAGAAAACCCTGGTCATGAACTTGCATGCGACTTTTATAGTCAAGCACTTTGCTGACCCATCCTTAGGCCTCATGCAGTACGTTGACATTCTGTTTGGCAATGGAGATGAGGCAAGGGAGTTTTCCAAACAGGCTGGCTTTAAGACCGATAACATGAAGGAAATTGCGCTGTTGACGGCAGATCTACCAAAGGCAAACAAAAAGCGACCCCGTATGGTGGTCTTCACTGAGGGCAAGAATCCCACTATCCTTGCCTATAATGGAGAAGTTAGGGAGGTTCCTGTCAAGGCCATTAATGCCAGCCTTATCAAGGACACCAATGGCTGTGGTGATTCCTTTGTTGGGGGCTTTCTGGCTCAGCTAGTGCAAGGGGGTTCCGTTGAAGATTGCCTGCGTTGTGGCGTCTACGCAGCTAAGGTTGTAATACAGAATTATGGCTGTACCTTCCCTTCAAAACCAGACTTTTCTTAGCTGATGAGATATGTTCTGGGTGAGGGGTCCTGGACTGTGTTGTTGGTGTGTGTATTCAGTCCTGTTTCAAGGCTAATGTGTATATTTGTTTACCTGGATTGTGTTGACATTTAAGTGCCTACATTGTCAGCTTTTAACAGTAGCTATTAACCAGGAGTGTTTCCAAGTCTGTGTCAGTGAATGTGCAGCAGAAACATATATTGAATAGATTCGTTGTGACGATACTAACCCTCTCCCCATTTCTCATTTCCAGTTGTAAAATATGTACATGTGAAGGATATTGTCAGAGGAATGTGAAGCTTAGCTGGACTTTTTTTTCAAGTTGTATAATAGGTTTGTGTGGGGTATATGAAATAGTCACAAGAATAGCAGTTTAGCAACCGGAATGCTCATCCTTGTGTGTAAAGTGTGTACTGTGCTTACTCGTAGAGTATCAGCTATAGTCCAGACATCATTGTTGGGTGTAGCTATATCTGCCCATTGATCTTTTCATTTCCTAAAATATCATATCCAGACCATAAGCTACCGCAATTTTAAAAAAGCAACTTAATTTGACAGTCATTTCAGTTACCATGAGTTTAAAAAAAAAAAGGCTTCAAATGAGACGATATGTTGTCTGTCCTCTTTTCAAGAAGATTTTTTTTTTATATGTGTGCGTGTGGTGTTGAAGCTTGGGGTGGGGGGGGGGGGGGGGGGGGGGGGGAGATACTCTAAATTGACTGTAATCTATGCTCAAGATTGCTCAGGGGGTTGGTACAGCCATAATGAATATGTATCACACCATAGCTTAGAGATCTTGTATACCCACAAATTGGTATTACACAGTACAGCAGTAATTGTCCTTTTTTTTTAATGACAAATCCACAGACTTCAGTCAACTTTGAAAACAACTGCGAAACCCAATGTTGTGAGGGTATGGAAGCCATAGTAAAGGTGTAATTTGTGGTTGTATTTTTTGCTTGAATGACAAAAGAGCTGGATTTATAAAAATTGTAAGGGTTTTTTTTTGAGAGTTCGTGTATTGTATTTTCTCTTTTGCTTTTTGAAAATCACATGAAAGTTAAGGGAGAGTTTCTTTTTTTCTCCATTTCTATTCTATTTCTTTTATTGAATTTGTCATTCATGACTATTTTGCCAAGAATTTTTTTCAAAAGCAAAAAAAAATTTTTTTTTAAGTTTTATTTAATCTGTGATAAAAAAAAATTGTTTTAAGAATTTTGTCATCTTGATTATTTATTTTTTTTAAAAATTATTATGGTTGTGTGGGGAGAATTTTTGTTGTTGTTGAGTGAAGTGTATGGATGAAAACACTTTTGCATTGTGGTGTAAAAGGACAAATTGTGTAGGGTGTGACAACAGCTGAATGGTTGAAGAGAGCATAACTGTAACTGATAAAAGCATTGCTGTGATATGTCACACAAACATCAGGTGGAATCTTCATGGTTTAATCTGATCTTATAATACAATAGAAATCGGTCTTTGTGCTCTAGCTTCATCCCTCATCTACCATTTGACAAAAAAGAAAAGCTAGGGGGAGTTTGCAGATGAATTAGAGGGAGAAGCAGGGGGGGGGGGGGGGGGGGGACACAACCTGAACAGGTGGTGAACTGAAAAAAATTGTAGACGGGGCAATAATTGGTATTTGATAAAAACCAAAACAAATCTGATACCACCATAAAAAACGGACACAAGGAACAGCCCCTAGCAGAAAACAAAGAAACAAGCTAACACCGATTTACGAGAGTGATTTCTCCAATTTCCCCAGAGCGGCCAGTATCTTAGATAAGTATGATTAACACACATGTGAAAGTTTTGCATCCATTGGATGGATAACTAACTTGCTTACCAACACGAAACTTTGGCAGGTATTAATCCCAAAATCCAAAAAGATCATTCTTTATAGAGCTATTTCTTTCTTGTTCAATTTTTGCCCTCGATTGTCGATTAGTTAACCTAAGAGGCAAGGTCTATACAAGTTAAAATGAGTCCATCAGTCATAGGCAACATCATATGGGTAGCAATGAATAGATACAGGAGTTTTGTTTTCCCTGTCACTTTGAAATGCAGGTTGCCGTAACAGCATAGCAGGGACATTTCTTCAAGAATGGCTGTTCAAGAGCGGGTTTTTTGTTCAGCAATGATCAACAAGGAGTACAAGATACTTGAAAATTTAGCAGACAAGATAAGCAGAAGCTTTAGGAGATAAGGTATGCTTAAGTTGTAGGAGATGAAATACTCTTGATGTTTGAGGAGGCAAGATATGCTGATGTTTTACGAGACAAGGTATGCTGAACTTTTAGGAGATAAGATATGCTGAAGTTTTAGGAGAAAAGATATCCTGAATTTTCTGAAGAGTTGGTGTGGGTTGCCAAATTGGTGAAGTTAGTAAGTGACCAAAGTTACTTATGAAGATTGCACCAGTTGTTTGAGGTGTCAGGTCTGTCTCTGCCAGAGGTCAGACTTGTCTGTCTCCTTGGGGCGTCAGACGTCAAGACCAGCTCTAGCCTGCCAATTGAGTCTATCCTGTACAGTGTGGGTACAGCTGCACTGTATGGGATGGTTGGTTTTTGTCCTGCTTTGTTGTACAGAGTCCTATACATGTGTTCTGTTGTGCACTGTCAGTTGGTCGAGTACAGAGTCAGAGAGTGTGGGTTGGCTTGAGCTTTTTGATGTAGCTGGAGAATGTGATAACAAACATTGTGTTCTTATTTTTATAGTTTTTTATCATCATATTTTTTATTATATGGTGGATTAAGGATTTAAAAAAAATTCTCCTTGTTATTCTAGTATTTCATTCTGAAAAAGAGATGATCCGTGTGTGCATGTTCTGTTGTTCAACAACAGCTTGGATGGATGTTGCTTGTGACTAGCAGAGGGTGAGGGTTGGATAAAATAAATCCATTCTGCAAAACAGCATAGAAGAAGTAGAAACTTTAGAGTCTGAACAGACGTAAAATGAAATTTGGTTCTTGAATGAAAGTCTTAGACTGCATCATTGTAGCTTGTTTGTTGAATGAAAAGCAACATTTCTTTTTTTTCTTTTGTGAAAAAAACACATGTAAAGCAGATTGATGCTAATGTTTAAAACTTGACAGAAGTGTTGCAGGTTTTTATTCATGTCTCTAGAGGCACACTTGATGGAAGTGTTGAATAAATATTGTTCCATGTCTGGAGATTTGCCCATGTTGAAGATGTCATTAAATTAAGGCACTGTTGACTGTAATGTGATATTTTGGCACATTTGATTCAAGTAACTTCTCTTCTGATTCCTGTTTCATCACTTAAATGCTTTGCTTTTATTGCTGTTGAATTGGTGCCTGTAGATAAAATTCCATTATTGAATATGTGCATTAAAAATGTTACAATTTTGCAACAAATGACTGTGCTGTTTGGTTCTATGAAATACATCATTTCTGTCTTAAAGTGCATAGTTTCTGAATGGATGAACAATTCTGTGAAATAGGATATGTAAGATCACTATAACATTCAGTTGCAAATCATGAAAATTTGAATCATCATTTTATATATATGAACCACTTTGTTGTTGAGATCATGCATAAGAGTGTACTACTAGATCTGATGACACGTAGTAACATTGACTAGCAGACTGTCTCACCATCAAGTGAATGAAAGAGGTCTTTGTGATTTTTTTCCATCATCTGTGTGTGAAAACAAACTGGGCAAGATGATGCAGAAATGTGTAGAGTTGATTCTCCCTTGAAACGTACTCACATCAGTGACGGGAGAGAAAGGCATTGCAGACATTTGACAAATAATGCATTTATGAAAGGACTTGTATAACATGTACATCCTGTGATCAGAAATCGGCATGAAGAAAAAGTGCACAGGGAAAATTAAAGATCTGGTGTTTTTTCTATTCCATTTTAGTGTATAAAGTGAACCAATTTTAAAAAAGAATCATTTTAGTAATGCTTTTCATGAAAACGCAGTCTGTTACATGGCATGTTGTAAGTCATTTGGGTAAAAAAAGAAAAGCACGCTCAGACAGATGATGTGCAATATTGTGTAACATGATCATTTTTGTTCAGTTGAGTGCTAGACTGTGACATAAAGATCTTGTTTGGTTCACTGAAGTGGGAAATTATGTATCGTGATTTTAGTTATTCAGTCAAATGAAGGACTCTAACATCAAGACCTTGTTAGTCAAGTGCAGCATTGTAACATGAAAGTTTTTTTGCTCAGCTAAGTGCAAGGTAATAGCTTGAGAGATTTTTCTTGTTCAGTCAACTGTGAGATTGTGAAAGATCTTTATTGTTCAGGGGAGTGGAGATTGTAACATGAAGATTTTTGCTTAAACAAGAGATCATAGCATGGCTATTTTTCTTGATCCAGTTATGTGCAGGATTGTAACAGGATGGTGGTTTTTTGTTGTCAAGTGGAAGACTGTAGATGTTGTTAGTCAGTGACAAAATCTTTTTATTGTTTTGTCAAATTCAAGAAAGTAACATTATCTTTATTGTTTGGTCAGATGCAAGACAGTAATAACATATTCTTTCTGGCTTAATCAAGTATAAGACTGTTTGCAAAGATTTTTCTTAGTTTTAGTGTTGTGATATTTTAACATGATCTTTCTTGGTCAAAAGGTGTTAGTGACGATCTAGCCAAAAGCTTTCTTATTACACATAGCATGGCTTGTATCAGTAAATATTCTTTTGTTGGGAAAATCGACTGGTTGGTTGTAAGTTACTTTCTTCAGTCTGAAAATTAACACCAAAGAAAACTGCTTGTTTATAAACCACCACCACTTTGGAAAAGTAGGTGGGGAAAAAAGAACCAGTTCCTACAAGTTGATCGATCATAAAAGACCTCTGGACATATTCTTGATGGGTGACGATGGAAGCAGTCACAAGACGGTGACGAAAAATGGCAAAGCACAGAAGTTTCTCAGCGACTTCGTCAGGCTTTCAGAAGTTGATTTGCCCTTGGTGCTATTCCATCATTTCACTTCTATGTTTTCACCGTTGCAGTATATATGTTCTGAGGGTCATACAAGTTGAACTGTGAAATAATGATGATTGTTTTCTTGCTTGAATCTCTGTTCACTGTTTCTGTGTATGTTGTGTTCATGATGCAGTCGCCTATCTTGTATGTAAATATGATACCAATAATCTCAGTTGGAGTCTGTTCAGGTCTTTTTTGTTGGTGTTTTTTTTTGGTTTTTTTAGCTAGCCAGTAATCAGACTAGAGCTTACCAATTTTAAAAAAAAAAGAAAAACTGATGCTGAGAGTGTAAACTTGCTGAACTATTCTGTTCACATTTTCTGACCGTCACATTTGTAGCTTAGGGGCTAAGTGTACAAGTATGCTTTGTCATACTGAGGGTGGGTTTAGTTTTTTTGTTGTGGTTTGAGATTATCTGTCTGTATGTTTGTCCATCTTTATGAATAAAAATCTCAGCTCTTTAAGTGTTCCGGCTACAGAAAACCAATAGTGTTTGGGTATTGTATTGGTTGTATTTTTCTAATTTGAAAATATTTTTTGACTAAGTGCAATGTTTACAGGGAATGTTACAAAGTTGTTGCAATTGTAAATATTTTTTTTCAGCAGCATATAAATTAAAAATGCATATATTTGAGATAAAAATCTACCCAAATGTGGTCTAACATAAGAGAAATAAAAAGAAATTAAGAAGAAAAAAGATGCATATTTAAAGGACTAGTATTGTAAAAACCTGGACATGGAAAAGAACAAAACACAAATTTAAAGTATCGTTGCTGTTTAAAAATAATTATTCAACCAAAAAAAAAAAGAGGGAATCAAATGGACAGGGTTTTTTTTGGGTGGTTTTTGTTGTTAAGGTAGAGAATTAGAAAGACATGAATCTACAATTGTAGATATTAAAGACTTAGATCTGAAAAGACATATTATATTGAGATCACAAGTACTGTTGAAATAAAGAATGGATTTTTTTTATTTTTAAAGTAGCTATGACTCAAGCATAGTTTTATTGTAAACATGTATAACAGGGAAAACATGTATAACTGTGTACATTTACTGTATTGATTTATTTTTAAGGAAATTAGAAGTTTAAGAATATGAAATCACCGTACAGTTACTGTTTTAAAGAAGAATTAGCTAGAGAAAAGAGTTAACTTGAGTGTACAGTTGTATAACAAAAATGTGAAGGGCAGTAGTGAAGGTGGGAGGAGAGGGGAAAGAGAAAACACCAAGAATGTGAGTTTGCTGTCAGTCTGTAATCAGTCTTTGTTCCTAAACTTTCTTTTTATTGTAAGTAAAAATCACAGTCTTCAAAAAAAACACCCAAACTTAACATAAATAGTATGAATAAAGGTATCCTTTGTTGTTTGAAATTTGCCACTTGACAATAAAACGTGTTCTCCTAAATTTACTTATCTGGACAATAATGAGACGGGCATCATTCTGCCCCATGCCATTTTTAAAGGATAAAAACCACCAAGTTATTTATGTATGCACCAATCATGTGTATGTATGTGAGGATTATTTCAGTTATTCTGCAGTGATAACTGGGGGAAAATTATGGGTGTGTTTTCTGTTTATGATGTGTAGCTCTTCCTTGTATCAAAAAACAAGAAAACAAACCAACCCCCAAAAACCAACAGGATCACTGGTGGTGTGCCTTTTGTCAAGAGAGCTGCTTGATTTTTTCTTTTTCTTCTTTGAAAGTGAATCTATGAAACCGTGTCCTATTTCCAAAATGTCTGTTACCTTCCATGTGGCAGCATGGTTTGCGACATGGCAAGCTAGGCGTCACTAAAGTTTCCACCCTGTAAATACCGTGCAGCAACTTTATGAACAATGTCACTCTGGTCATATGGTCTACACACAGTTTGGTCTGGGTTAGCAAAACTCAACAATACTAGGCTGATCTTTTTTATGCACATACACATGTGCACTCTCTCTCTCACACACACACACACACACACACACACACACACACACACACACACTTCTAAGGCTGTGATTTGGACAGCAGTGCCACAATACAAACACCAGATACTAGTTAATACTATGTATGACTTGTGAACCTTACAAGGATTCGCATTTGTTTTTCCAATTTAAAAAAAAAAAGATTAGTGAAACTAGAACAAGATTAAAAGATGGGGTGTACCTTTAGAAAATGGGGCAAACCATTTCTGACAAAGGAGTAAAAATAGAAGGAGGTAGGCCAGGGCCTATGAAAAATATATATCGGTTCACAGGGAAAATATTCAATATAAAGAATCTGCCATCATTTTTGTTTGATTTTGTATTGAAGTTTAAAAGCAGCAACTGCTGGGGTGTTTTCTCATTTTGCCAATGCAAAGATAAAATTCCTTTCAGTGGAGTTTTGTGATGGTTCTTATCAGCTATTCACTCAATTTTCCAGCCATATTTTATAGGTCATCTGTGATGAAGAGTATCCCAATGCCGTGCTGTCAAATAGAGGTGATGGCTTGTGATGCCTAATGGTAGCCACGTTACTCTGCTGCAAAGTTGCACTGAAACTCTGGTGCAGCTCAAAATGTAGGTTTATGTTCCCCAGGAGTAACCAATTTTGATATAACATGTTCTGAAGTTTGCTTCCTTGAATGAGAAATTATATACAACCTGAACATTAATTATGATTCAAAATTGATAGTAGGTGAAAAAATAGTGAGGAATAACCAAAAGCAATGGGGGGGGGGGGGGGGGGGGGAGTGATCATACCAGACCCAGCCAAAGCTGTGTAGGAGTCTCCACTAGACCCTATGATCAGAGTGACATTAACACACAGATCAGCAGCTCCACAGGCAGCAGAGCATGTGTACAGACAGAAACGGTGGAGATTGTAGTATTATACTTGTGAACAAGAGTGCAAGTGCTGTACTTCAAACACCAGCTGGTATGAAAGGGAACTTGCTGCTTCCAACACTGATAGCACACCAATAGTTTATGTTCCTGCAAACAAAATCTTGCCAAGTCTGAAGGGAAAAACATGCTTGGCGTCCAAGTAGATGAAATGTAGTACAAGGGCAAACCTGTGTATGAAGCTTAAGAATCCCACAAGGTAGCCATTTTGTTGCTTGACTGAACTGTATATTGCCTTACAATGAATAGGATTATTTGCTGTGCAATTTAGCAAACTATAGTTATCAGAGCTACAGAGTGCATGACACATGATATGTTATTGTTGAACTAATCATAGTTGGTTGTTTTTTTAGGTGTGGGTACTGTCCTTAGTAGTGATTATTAGTGCTAATTTGGACAAGAAGAAATGGAGCATATATATTAAACTTATCACTTGAAAAATGAAACTGATAGTAGATTTAAGCTATTGATAGATAGTATTTATGCTATGTTCACAGTGTTTTCATAGCACCATTATTAAAAATGAAGTGAGATGTCGCACAATTTCCCCTTTCAGACCATAGGCTTATAAGAATGGTCATGTGCAAGAAAACAGAGCGTTAACTTGTACTTTAGAAGAAACTGCTTATGGCAAGGAAGTGTCTGTTCATGTTTGCTTTTTAATCAGTGTACTTGTGGTTGTATCAGTGATTAGTGTTGTCCTTTCCTTTCTGTTTTCTAGTGTGCTGTTTTCCTGTGACTGTGCTGAAATATACTGTTGCATACTCATGAAAATAACAAAAAATATATCTGTTTATAGTAAGAAATAATAAAGAATGATAAGTGCTGCAGTTCTGAAATATCACTTTTAGTCAGCATTAATTGTTTGGTAAGTGTTTTTAAACATAGACACATGTTTCCAAGCAATATATGATCTGTGATACTGATAGCCCTTAAGATTCAATCTTGATCTCAGGTATAAGAGTAAAGTTGTTTAGAGTAATGTTGATAAGTCACAGGAGTGATTAAAGTAAGTTATCTGTAATCATAATGTATCATTATTGATTATAGTTGAGGATGCTGTTATGACTACTGGCCATTGTATCAGTATTGTAGGACATAGGGCAGCAGCTAGTAGAATAGAATGTGTAATGGAATACAGTGACTTACCATTGCTCACACCAACATTGCTAAAGGTGATGACTAATGGTTTTGATATAGATCCAACAAGAAAGGGCTTTTAGAGGTTTCAAAAATAAAGGAGATGAGAGGAGTACTTTTTGTTTCAGAAATATATTCATTCTAAACATTCATCTAATGTAAAAAGCTGAAATCATATTTCACCTATCATTAGTCATTCATTTTGTCAGTCAGTTTTGTTTGTTTTTGCAGATGCAATGTCATCATGATTAACATTTAATCTCAATTAAAACCTTTTGGGAAATAAATAGGTAGAAGGCCTGAAGCACACGGTCAGAAAGTATGACTCAATGTAAGATACAGCCACATGAGTGCTTTCAATAATGTTTGCCAGTAAAGTTGTTGGTCAACACAGCTGTAGAAATGTGCCATGAAAATTCACAGCTGCCTTAGCTAACCATGGGAAGTGAAGCTGTTGTGGAAAAAACACTGGGAGTCGGTCATAATTACAGCAATAACATTCATGTACTGACAAACTTCATAGATTTTAAAAAAATAACATTTCTACTGATGGACTATGAAGCAATTGTACAAACTTTGTAGATCTGCTTGTCAAGTGAAATGTTTTGATTTTACGAGAAGATAAAGCATGTGTTAAACTATGTGTAAATTGAAATGAAGCATGTTGAATGACATCTGCCATGTTGATGTAGCAAAACCATTCTGATCTACCAAGGCAGCATGATTTTGTTGACCTGTTACGATCATCTTCTTAAGCCGTGATATGTTCCATGTGACTTTCCTTATATCAGTGCATTGACAGTGTATACATGTATGTGACGAATTCTGTTGAATCTGCACATGGCCTGGACTGATAATTATCATTGTACTTTTGTTTCATGAAAAAAAAAATCATGCATTTTCCGGTGTAAATACCATCTTGGCGCTGACATCATCTTGCCGTTGAATTCTTACCAGCTGTATTTCATGAACTTTGAATCAGTTTTTTGTCCTCTTTCTGTCTGTGTTGCTTCTGCCTTCTCCGTTGTTCACATTATGCAGAAATCATTACAGTTCATACCCCCGGCAACACTCCGCTCACTCTGAAGCCTCTGCCCTGCTCGTGCTTTGCAAGCAGTAGCAGGGAGGAGACTTGAGGGTGGTGAAGCTTTGTGTCCAGGGGGTGGACTTGCGGATGAGGATCCCGGTTGTTAACGTTCTCTCCGTAAGCAGGGAACAGGAATCCCTCGCTTGGAGAAAACGTGCTTTCTTACTCGGGGATAACAACTGTTCTCAAGGATTAGATTTTCTTTTGGTGGTTTACTTATGGTATTTTTGGAGGGTGGGTGGGTGGGGAAGGAGTGCTGTAAGACTTGGAAGCTTTGTTTGGTAGTGGGTATGTGACTTAGTTATGAGTCTACAGATTTAGTGTTCTCACAGTTTCGTCTTTTGTTTGAAATGGGGGTGGGGGTATTGGGAGAGCTTTAAATTATTTTTACTTTGGTGAGAGAGAGAGAGCTTTGTATCCATGGGTTGTAGAAAAGCGTTTTTTCCCCATCAAGCACTTCCCCCACAAAGGATGCACGCACGCAACTTTTCATACACATGCTTAAATATATTCCAAATTATGCATGCACTTCTACATCTTCACACAGGCACACACACACACACTATTTGTCAAGGGTAAAAAATAGATTTAAAGCATTTAAGAAATATGCTGGAAAAAGCAAAATTTAAGTATTTTTGTCATTGCAGAATTAAATAAAAAAAATTTAATGCACAAACTTAGTGTTGAAGCAAGATGTAAATGATTGAAAAATTGATAATAAAGTAAAGAAATTGAATTAAATCATATATACATATAATTTTTTTTTAAAAGAGGTGAAAATCCACACCCATGTGGAGGAGGGAGGGAGACAGACAGACAGAGAGTCTCTATATAAGTGTGTGAATGTGTCATGATTGCTTGTTGTTGTTTTTAATTCAAATTAATGTCGTTTGTTTCAATTGAGAATGTATCAAATCTGCTAAATTTTAGATAAATCTTTGTACTGTGATCATTGCAAAAGAATAAGATTTGTACTTAGTATTAGCTATGTCATAAAATGTGCTGTTATCTGTTTCATTTACGGTTTGAAGTTATGATTACTATATTTGTGTGTAAAATTTAACATGCTCAAGAAAAAAGAAGAAAAAACCTATTGTCTGAGAAGCCAACATAATTTGTGTGAGAGCGTACAATGATTTATATCAATTTCATATTTCAGTCCATGAAATGTTTGTATGAAATTGAAAATGAATTTAACTGCAAAAGCGCTAGCTGGAAATGGTATTAATGATAAACATTGCCAACCAAAAATGTGCTATCTCTTTACAAATATTGCACAGAGATAACTCCCTTTGACAGGAAAGTGCTTGCAACAGGCTTGTGAAACAGATGCTAGTCGCATGATTGTGCCATTATATTTCAGTCTGTTTGGGAATATTCTTTCTCATTAGGATCCACATAGTTCACTTTAAATGATCATGTGTGTTGGTCAGGTGGTATGTGTCCTTGTTGGAGATTTATGGCCCAAAAATCTGCTTTTCTGACTTGTTCTGATACTTTTTGGATAGTTAATTGTAATCTTGAAAATATTGTACTGAAATGTTTGACAGGTTGTGGCTGATTTTTTTTCCACTAGTTTTCCATGTTTGCCCTCTTTTAAAAATGTGTTTCCTTTTTTTTTATGCTGTTTGTTTTTTTCAAACCATGGTATTTTTTCTAACTGCTGTAATCAATGTGATTAGGTCAGTAGGTAGGCTTCTTTGTCTTGATACAAAAAATGGAACCTCCCCATCACAAACCATATTAAAAGTAAATATTTTTGTTTTCATAATTAATGCCTTTAAAAGGCTTATGTGATTCTTTATTTTTCAGCAGAAGTGAAACAGAAGAATGAAGGATTTATTCAAGTATTTAATCTCCACTTGCCCCTTTTCCCCTCTGTGCTGCATAATTAAAGTGCCATTCTGTGTGTGCTGCAGACTTCAGGCTGGTCACCATTTTGTTAATGCAATAAACAGTCTTTTCTTCTTCTTCATCTTCTAAGATCCACGAGATATTAATTTTGTTTTGTTGGGTGGGGTTTTGTGTGTGTGTGTAAAACCTCCACAAAGTCAAAATATTCAAATTGTTGTGTGTTTTTTTTATCCACTTCTAATTCTTGGAAATCTGATGCTTATGTGAGAGTGCTGTGTATTTTACAAAGCTATTAGCACCAAGATAACTTAAATCTTCTATTTGAAGTTGCTATGAAATGAATGCATGCTTTGAAATGTATAGATCTAAATCATGGATGTATTCAACATTGTGGTAACCTTCTGTCCAAATAAAGATGAAACAATCCTCTCTAAATCTTCATGTTAGTGGTGGTGGAGTGTGTGTGTGTATGCCATTAATCTTACTATTTCATATCATTCTCTTCCTTTCCCTCTCTTTCTGTAGTTCTTTCTCCTCCTCTTACTATCTCCACCATTGTGTGCCGGTGGGAACTGATGACAAAATTAATAAAACCGAATACACATGTGAGTGCTTATTCCATTATTCTAGATTTAAAAGAATAAATAAATAAAATAAACTATCTTAACTGAATTTATAGTTGTCACTACTTTTTATTTATTATCTTTTCCCCCCGAGTTCAAATGTGGCTATCTTAATGATGGGTAAAAACAGTCGCATACTCAAAATCTCGCCATTGATGAACCTCAGAACTCTAGTTGAGAAATGGAAAAAAAATATTATAATTGTGGATCAAGATGAGAAACTGCTGCACAATGATATTTCATATTTGTGACCATTTTTAAACACCATTAAAGTTGCCACATTCCACCAGCTGCCATGGCGCAGTGGTTAGCACCTTGGGTTATGGACTGAAAGGTCACGGGTTTGATTCCCATAAGAGTCATAGGAATTTTTCGGATTTCGGCCGGCTCCTACCCAGAGTGAGTGTGCTATGGGCTCAGTGGGAAGACTGGGACAACACAGTCGAGCTTCATCCACTTTACGGATGTGAGTTTGATAGTGTTGCTCAAATTACCTGACCAACACTACAGGTGTCTGTATCTCTCGGGCCCGGTTGACGCTGGGATATATTATGATAGTAAGCGTATAGAGTACAACCCTGTCAAGTAGTCTCAAAGCATATGCACTTCCATTGCAGCAGCATTATGTCATCATTGTCATTGATCATCATGCAATAAAAAAAATTGCCTCTGATTCGGTGGTCACAGTTGCTCTGGTCTCATGGTGACCTACGATTCGGTTTTCCCATACACTTCTGTGCCTGTGGTGGTTTGTGTCAAAGCCTTTGCGGTTGGAGGTTTATGGGGAGCAGTCATTAGAGGGACGTTGTGATGGTTGCCACCTCGTGTGGGCAACTCACTCAGTCTGGCTCCACGACTGACCTAATACTGTCATTAGTAGGGGGCTTAGAAGGTGGTGTCCTGCGTATGTTAACTTAGAACAGGCACCACTGAACACCACCAAAGTGACCCAGCAGCAGTGCAGGGCCCCTCTGGCTGGTGGCCTCACGGTGGCCTGATAGTGATGGGCTCCCTGTGGACTTCTGACCCTGGGGATGAGACATAACAAATCTGGGTATGGCTGTGGCGGGGAGATTGGAATGAGCAGCATGGGAACAGCAGAGAAGGGGACGTCACACAAGATGAGGCAGCAAAAAACCCCAAAAAGGTTGCCACATTCCAACTTCAGGGATGGTGTCTAAACACATAAACACACTTGTGTGCGTGCATTTAAAACAAGTTTTCATCCATTCTTATCGGCATGCAATGGCCTCTTTCAAAAGGCAGAATGGGTTTTAACATGTACGCAAGGTGTTCTGCAAGCGTTTGCAAACCTGGCCTTGGTTTATACTATCATAGTCCCTTCTGAAGGACTTCTGGGGGAGTGGAGTCAGTGCTTATGTAAACTCGGGTAAAATTCCCTGAAACGGGCGCCTCCATGGTGGCTTGATCCAGTGCTGTAAAATTACGAGCACAACGTTCTAACTACCAGGCTGTCTTGCCCCCCCAAAGAAAATGATATGGAATGAATAGAAGTTGCCATTGCCATAGGTATGATCACAGTGCTGGGAGTGAAAGATATTTTTAAAAGAGGTGACAGAGGGGAATTGAGAGGAGGGCTGTGGTAGGACTATCAATTACACACACACACATAACACATACATGCATGCATATTGGCACACACATACATATGCATGCATGTTGGCCCACACACATACATATGCATGCATGTTGGCACACATGCATGCACACACAAACACACATCACTGAGAGTGAACAGACGTTAAAATTGAAGACACGCACATGCATACATTACTTTTCATGAATGCAAGTGGGCTTTTTATGATGGTAACCAGTTTGTACACACACACACACATACACACTCACATTTGTGTGTGTGTGTGTGTGGAGAGAGAGAGAGAGAGAGAGAGAGAGTGCATGCAAGTGATGTGTGTGTGTATTTTAGTTTACATTTGGTTTGAAATTGTATTAAAATAGTAATATTATTCAATAGCTTATTCAATCACTTGTGCCTCAGTGTATGGTCTTTACCATTATGCCTGTCGGTGCGACATTCTGCAGTTGCCCTTCATGGGATGAATCAAGTATTTTTGACTTGACTTTGCCAAAGAACACAGGAGAAGAAGAAGAAGACTTGACTTTACATTTGTTCATCATCATCAGTATTAGCACTGTGTAACTGTGTTATGTGACTGTTATGTAATTGTGTTATGTAATCATGTTATGCAACGGTCATGTAACTGTGTTGCAGGTGGAGGTGATGACAGGGCCTGACAAGGGGAAGCTGGGCATCATCAACTGTGTCATCAAGGAGAGGAACTGGGTCTTTGTAGAAGGCTTGAACTGTGTAAGTACTTAGCAGGAACACCAAACACACACACACAAATGTGCAATTATTGTCAGGAAAAAAGTCCCACCTGTGCAAGTACTCATCACCCTCCCCCCTTACAAAAAAACCCAACCAAAATACCTCCCCCCCTCCCCAACCGAACTAATCAAAAAAACACCCCACCAAACATTAAAAAAAAACCTATCAAAACAAACAACAAAAAGAAAAATCCACCAAAAATCCCAACCTCCCATCTTTTCTGTATCATGTGGTGGTTGTCATTCTTGCTTAGCAACTCCTACCAGAATATGTTCGGTGGCTTGAATCAGGGAATTACAGCGAGAGTCATCCCAGTTGTCTAAATAATTAGTGAAACACTCAGATTTCATTGTCTTTAAAATCCAGGAACTGGATTTTGGTGGAAAGGGTAAACTGTGTAAATGCATTTATTATCTTGTGTAGGTAGAAACTCAGGGGTCTGTGTGTGTGTGTGCAGACGTGCGTCTTGAATGTACACGTGTGCAATAATAATAATGATAAATAGAATTTATATAGCGCTGAATCTTGTAAAACAAATTGAAGCGCTTGCACTCAAATCATTTACACGCATGCAGCTTTCCTCAATTAACATAAGATTATTTCAAGTGTATGCACACACACATATACACTCACAGACTTAGGTGGTGATGAAGGAGATGAAGGATGCTGTTGAAAAAAAGGAACAGATATGAGGGGAAAGTGTCAGGTAGGCAATCACTCCCTTGTAGCTATAATGAGCATGTGTCATGATTTTCAGAAATACAAGTGGGTGAACCGAAGTGCCACCAGCACAGGGTCAATGGTGAAGACGGAGAAACCTCTGCTGGTGACCACTGAAGTGGCCTTGGTGGATCCATCAGATGGGTAGGTAGTCCACGTCTTCTTTGCTTTTCAGCATGTGGAAAACAAGTGCATTTATTATTGTACAAGAATTGTAGCAGTTCTGGTTAGATTTCTCTCCAAAATCATTTTTGCGTCTAAAAATTTAGTATGAAGAATAGATATTTCCCAAGTATTCTGAGTAACCTGTCCTGACAGAAATCACTAGAGATAGTGATGTTATGTTCATCTGTTGGTTGGGAAGTTTGTATCATGCTGTTCTTAGGTTGATTGTTGAAGTTTTGGTTTGAAATATATTTTCTCCATTTTAGTGTTTATTCTTTACGGCCTGAGAAAGGCTCAAAAGATTAAAGTAGTGTGAAACATATGGGATAGAAGTAGAGGGGAACGGCGCAGGCTGGAGCACGTGGAACGCCGCACGACGCACAGCTGCAGACCGGAACCAGTGGAGGAATGATGTTCGAGCCTTGTGTGCCTCCTGGCACAGAGAGGGTTAAGGTAAGGAAACATATGGGAAGCTTAAAAATTTTTTTTAAAATCTTGTAGTCATGCATTTATCATCAAAGGAGTCATAATTTTTTTTCTTTATGAAGGATCCCCCCCTTCCCTTTTCTAATTTCAGGAAAGGCACTCCAGTGCAGTGGCGATACACAGAGGAAGGGGAGAGAGTGCGAGTGTCTGTACGCACAGGACGAATTGTTCCCATGTCCAACGTCGCTCTAGATGAAACAGAGGACATGGTATCCAGAAGTGGATATGCAGGTATGTGCTGATTTTTGTTCAGTGGCTTAGAGCTCAATGTATCCGATATTCTGTTCCATGGTAGTTTTTTTGTTGTTGCAATTACGGTATAGCAGTGTGGCATTTCCCAGTTCAATCAGCCACCCTACATGTATCTGGGTTTTGTTTGTTTGCTTTCTATAAAAAATATTAATTTCATTTAAAAAAGTGGGTAATTCTTGTGTAAGAACACAGAGAGCATATTGTGTTGTCTGTTTGTTTTAGTTAAGTAGTCTGCTTGTGAAAACAGAGTAAAAGAAGAGTGATGGGGGGATAAGGGCAGTTCATGCAAAATTCCAACACTCCTCTCTTCCTCCCCAGGCCAGGAAATGTTGTAATCACATTTATGTACATGAATGAGGAGTTTAAGGCTTTCATGTGGAGCATAACAAAGCCTCTTTCTGGGAACCATTTACATCATGGTCAGGTAACTTAGTATACAACCACTGAACCTGTCAAAACTCCAGAATTGTTTTACAGCCTAATATATTTGCAGGAGTAGCGTTGTTTTGTTGTAGAGTAATATTTACAATGTTCTTTAATTAAATGGAAGAAAAAATCTCTCTTTACATACACTGTCAGAAAGTTTGGTGGGTTTTTTTTCCCCAAGGCTCTTATGATTCATTGGGAACAAAACCATATATCAAGTTAATAGATGTCTTTGAATTTTTTAAATTTCAGAACAAGAGTGGGACACGAAGGAAGCTGAGGTCCATAAAGTGACTTTCAAACCGTCTCTGTCCACCTTTCAGGAAGACATTTTGAAGAAGTTGAGCATCAAAGATGACAGAAAGAGCACTCCTAAATACTGGTACTAAACACAAGGTGTGTTCAGTAGATTGTGTGAGAACTGTGTGCATGTTTGTGAGCATCTGGCCAGCCGTGATTAAAAGAGTGTTTAAAAGATAGCTTTGTGTGTATTGTTCCACTTTGTTACATTGAAAAATACTTTTCTGAGGATAATGTACTGAGAAAAAGAGTATAATTTGGGCCTGCATATTACCACCAAATACACCAACATAACATGTGCATGAAAATCCCTGAAGTCAGAATGCAGCTACTTAAATGGTTGTGGAGGGGTTGGGGGGGGGGGGGGGGGGGGTGGGGGTGGGAATGGTTGTAATATGCAAAAATCAAACCATTGGCGAACCTCAGAGCTCTAGCTGAGGAATGAAAAAAAATGTGCATGAGAGAGAGAGAGAGAGAGAGAGTAAATACGTGCGACTCTTTTTCGCCTTCAAATACAGAAAGAGCGCCTTATGTGTACATCTTCATATTTCCTATTTTTTAATATTTTTTTAAAAACTTTGAAGCAAAGAAACAGCACTTGGCTTCAGTGCACATTTTCACAATCTGTCTTGAGCTTGAAAGACTCGGAAGAAATATGGAAAGGTAAATGATATGGGCAGTATTTTCTTTTTATTGAGCACTCCTATGAAAACTTTCATGATTCTGACATATCGCAAGATATCACAGGTGTTAGATTGTCTGTGGTGAATGAATCATGTATCTATGGCGGTGTGCATTTTGAATCAGGTATGTACTTGCGGACTTGAGATGAAGCTGGTAATTATTAATATGAGAAAAGCTTAGGAATACCATAATGTTTACCATAAAATTGGCAAGGTTTTTTTTTCAAAATTGGACACCCCCCCCCCCACCCACCCCCATTAAAACAACTACCAAAACAAAACAAAAATCAAACAAAAAAAACTCACCCCTCAAAAACCTCATTACAAGTAAATAGCTTTTGAACTGTCATGCTGAAACATTTTGCACATAACAATCAATCAAACCGAAGAATATATATTTTAATCATTAACAAAGCCATATTTTCTTCAGTTTTAAGACATGCTTGAGGACAACAGAACTCATGGTGGGTAGTTCTTGTGACAGTTGAAAACTTGCTAGTGACTGATAACTAACTGTAGAGACATTTAAGTAAGTAGTATGTTCTTTTGAGCCAGAAGGCCCATAGAGCCGGAGCTTATCCCGGTTTCTGTAGCGTTAAGCGAACTGATGGTTTTTCACCACCCCTGTGACAGGACGCTAGTCTGTCGCCAGATACTTCCCCAGCAGAGCTGGTACCCACTTGTACACCTGGGTGGAGTGAGGAAAATAGGAGTAAAGTGTCTTTCCCAAGGACACAACACCGAGCCGAGCGGGGATCGAACCCGCGACCTCTGGATCACGAGTTGACCGCCTAAACCACTCGACCACGGTGCCTCCTGTAGAGACATTTAAGAGGCCAAAAAATACCCAAACATTCACTCATTTCCAAAGAACACAGCAACTTGACATCCATATTTTTTATTAGTAACAATAATTACAATTAAGCAGTTTCTTACAAGTACAGTACGTGACTTTTGCTAGGACTTCAAAAGCTGACTCTGACTGCTTAAAGCAGACTTCGCCTTACAGTCATAGAATAAAGAAGACTGTGTGAAACAACCCTCTGAGTAAACACACACAGTTGGGGTTCAATATATACAGTCTTTTGTAGTATAGTTTACATTTTGTTTACATATTTTTTGCTGCCTTGTTTCCAGTAATATTCCAGCGGAGCTATTCCCATGCTGTTCATCTATCTTGCCACATATATCTATGTTTGTTCTGTCCGATTCTCAAAGCTAGCAGTTCACTTGATGTCAACATGAAGTAAGAGGCTCTACATTTAAAAGTCCCTTCACTGGTGTTCAGTGTTGCTTATTCGGACCCAGCATAAATAGAACAGTTACTTACAAATGCTATCATCAAATGTTATTATATAGTGTAGTAACTGTCACCATGAACCTCGGACAATAGTCCCTGATGAATCTGCAGACTGGAGACTTTGGTCAGCACAAATCCATCAGAGGCATGAACATGAAGAAGAAACTGAAACCTAAGTCACCATGTAATTTAAGGCATAATGGGCCCCTGAATTTTGCAATTTTTGTTTTTTTATTGCTTGATCAATCATCAGTAATGACAATAATGCTGATGTTACAGAGATCCAGTTAGGTTTGACAGTATTCAGGACTAGTTTGAGTTTTGTCATTCATCTTCTGTACTTCCTCTATCATTATATGTCTGACACCAAAAAGGCCCTAGGGATGAATCTTTGCAGAGTTGGTCCGCATATTTGAGCAACTCTTGAATTCTTATCGATAATGAGGATACCACATTAACAACACAGTCCCATTCTCATCTCTAGACCTGTAAGATACTTAAACCACTATGTAGACACCAGCAACAGCCTGAACAACCTTATAAATATATAGATAGTCTAAATTGCTCAGACCCTTCCCTTCGAAGCAAGTGTGCTGATCACTACATGAAAAGTGTTTGTCTGAAATATTTTCTTGTTTGCACAAAGTTTGTGATTTCATTACTTGCTTGATAATTCTCTTCTTTTTTTCTTCACCACAGTCAAAGAAAAATACCAAGACAGAGGGGGAAAAAAAGCATGTAAAAGAGTTGGAAATTCTGAGAGCAATTCATTTTCCTTCCTCCTCTGGTCTTCATACATTATTAAATAGTTCAATGCAACACATTTTTAAGAATTCACAACATGATAAAGTTGAATGTGATAAAAGTACTGGGGATGCAAGTTCATGCCAAGCACCTAAAAACCACCCTGCCAACCCCCTTTTGGCTACAGATTTGCTTCCTTTATAAGTTACAAGAAGATAAAAATTTCATTAGAGTTCTTAAAATATGCAAAGTAATTCATATAAACACTGAACTAGGGAAGGATGTAAAAAATCCAACGTTTGCATACTTTAAACCAATCTTGGTAGTAAAATAACATTTCATAAAATGCATGCTCTTCACTTCTAAATTGTCTTAATTCATGCACCTGGATTGTTTGCTTTGGGAGTCTGTGGGGGGTAGGAGACCAACATGCTTTCTCACAAATAAAATACCACTTCAAGCATTCATGCAGATACCACATCAGCTTGCTGCTCCAAAGTACAACACTATCGTAAACAGCCTACAGTCCTGAGTGCTATCAGTTCAGCTCAGTAGTATGGTCGTCTGGGGTTATTCTGGAAAAAGAACAGAACACAAAGATGAATAAGAGTCAGCATGATATTGCCTTCAATCATGGCAAGCTCTTAACATAACAACCTGCACTCTCCTTTAACCCTTTACCATTCGTATTTCTTACAGAGAAACTCTCTGTAGTATTCGAAAATTTACACAGTTTTTTTAAGAGAATAAGGTACCTCAAGTACACATAGTGCTGTACAGTTACCAATGTTCGCAGAGCATTCATAATCGGCCAAAGTATTCATATGATGTCATACTTTGTTCTGCACCCCAAGATGTGTGTCCTACCTACATGTGTCGTGCTGCTGTCCCCTCTTTGTTACCAAATACAGGTAACATTGCAGTGACATCATGCTGTTAGTCTACAACTACCCTCTAACATGCGCAATATACGTATGTGATTAAAAAAATATAAGTGTGGTCCTGCCTGAATGTGTCCTCCATCGCATCCACCATCATGGTAATCCAATTGAACATTCACCCTTGTCACAAAATGACTGTCACCAAGTCTACATTTTCTGAGTGGAAAGTATTCAAACATATTGAAAAAGACTGACTAATGCGCATATATACATTATTTACAAATACATGCTCATGCCTACTATTTACAAAGACACTAGTGTGTCCTTCACCAATAGCCAGTTACATGGCTGTCACAATGCAGGTGTCACAGCCCAGTGTCGCGTCCAGGTGTGTTGGCGTGTTTCGGAGGTGAAAATACTGATTAATTTTGAGAAATCTGGTTTTCGTCATATTACTGATCCGTGACTCAGAAAATCTCAAATCAGTAGACCAGTAGAGATGAAGCCTTGGCAAACGCTTGATCCCCATCAAGATCAAAACTGACAGGTAAGCCCTAATTTTTTCAGGTGTTGTTTCTGTCCATAATGGATCTATGACTAAGCCTTTCACAGCGATCTTTTGCCTGGCATAAATGTTAGTTTCATCTGCTACAATTTGAAAAAAATGTTGGGGCACAAGCAAAACAAAGTAATCTAAGGGCTTGGCATTCAGTGGGAGAGTTTGTGCCGGCCCAGTCAGCAGCGTGAAGTCTTGCACTGTGCAAGGCACTTGTGCCCCGCGCCATGTCGTCTGCTATGAAGCCAACCGAATGTTATCCTCAGCATCACTTTCTGACTCACTACCTTCTATTTCATCTCTTTCTTCTACATCTACTTCAACATCGGATTCAACATTTTATTCTCTTTCGAACTGTTCCACTTGAACCAAAATAGCTTCAATTTCCACATCAGTATATTCCTCCCAAATCATATGCTAAATCTTTGCTGCCATTTTTAGCTACAAGAAAGCTGGGAAAGACAAAGCCAGTCACTGGCCAATTTCTTGTGAACGGGAGGCTGTGTAGCACTGAATTTGGTACCTATTCCTTCCTTAGTTTATGCTGACCTCAGTGGAATGTTCATTCATAGTGTGCTAGGTAGAGCTTAGTGCATGAGGGAAACTCCCCACTAGGCTGAATTGACGTCCGGCGGGCTGCAGCGGGCATAAATATATGCGGGCGAGCGGGCAGCGGCGGGCTACGGTGGGTAAAAATGGGAAAGGGTTAAAGGAGAAAAAATCCTCTGGAGTCAGAGTATGGCTGCCTATATGGCGAGGTACTTAAAAACAGTCATACATGCAAACTTCTCATTCAGTGTGTAATTTCAATCTCACAGTGACTACCAGGTGGGATGAGTGAGTCAGAGTGCACATTCTGGGTGACTCCCAGGGTGTTAAGCTGGGGAATGCACAACAACAACAACAGAAAGTCAGCCTACTCTTGCACAGCCAAACAGCAAAATAGGATATTCCATAATCCATCAAGTACAAAGCTATGCATGTTTGACAGGAGAGAATCAGCTCTGACATTTCAGTTGTGGAATTCTTTAAAACTCCCATTGTGTTCTCTACTGTGTTTTACACATAACAGTAGATAGCCCAAACAACTCCACCAACATAAAAAAAATTTTAATCACGAAAGCAAGCATCTATTTCAATGAGAGGCTCACAAAGAAAGAAACACCAAAAGTGGCCATTGCTACTCAGGCACCGAGCACTAAAAATACAGGCAAGTGTCCATTTCAATCAGACTTGAGGAGGGAGATATTCTAGAGTGTTGCGCTCATTATCTGATGGCCTGGGTTCAAGCTGCCACTGAGGTACCTGTTCAAGGGGACTTTCCCCTGGAGGTTACATCAGTATTGACTCCACTCCCACGAAAGTCCTTTGGATGTGACTATAAACCAAGGTCCTATTTGTGAACAAACGCAGAACATCTTGTGAACACATTCAAACCTGATCTGCCTTTTGAGTAGGCCATTGTGTGCTGGTAGGCAAAACTTAAAACTGCATGCACACAAGGGTTACGTTTAGACATCATCCCCGAAGTCGGCTGCTTTAACGGTGGGCTAAAATGGTTGCATACACAAAAATCTCACCAGTGGTCAAACCTCGGAGCTGCAGCCGAGGAATGAAAAAAAAAATCCATAGTCTTACAGTACTGGAACAAATAACTGCCCATTTCTACTCAAAACACCTAGCACTAAAACTAACAGCAAAATGTGAAGTTCACCAACAGCCAGACTGGAACAGAAACCCAGACAGCGGACACAGTTACTCACCAGAGGATTAGGTCTGAACCTGTAAGCCAGCATCATTCTCTTCCTGTAGGCTTCATACTCATCATCTTCCTTGCTCAGATCCGCTGGTCGCTCTACTCCCAACCCTCGGTTGTCACGGGAAACATTTCCCCTGTAACAAAGAAATATGACAGATAAGTAACCTGCAAGGCTGATTTTACCTGCAAGGCTGATTTTGTGAGATATTGTCAACCTTGGGCTACAGATACCCAAGAATATATTTGGGTTTTTTTTTCTTCGGGGTGGGGGGATGTTCCCTGGGAATTGGCTTCACAGTTCAGATTTGGTGGAGGTGAGTGTTCTTTGGTTTGCTAAAGCTTTTCACTCAGGGAAAAGGACAGCAGGATGTGTTCTGGGGTCTGTGAAACAGTGACAAAGAAGTTGGTGTCCGACAGACCAACGCAGTGCAGGTGTGGGTACAGTCCGCTTACAATGTAGGATGCAATTGAATGCTAGACCAAAACACAAAAAAATTATACACTTGTACCCTTGTGTACAGTATCTTAAAAAAGATTCCCTTTTCAAAACAAATTCAATTACATGTAAAGTGAAGTCACGGAACATACTGTAGTACATATAGTATATATATATATATATATATATATATATATATATCTTCTTAAAAAATAAAAAAGTTAATATTTAAAAATGAATAAGGACTAAACTGAAAAGACTCTAATTTCTGATTCTACTGATTTTCAGAATAAGAATACTACTGTAATAAAATGCTTTTTTGGGAAGAAAAAAAAATTCTGTGAACAAGAACATTCTTCACAATGATCACATGACAGTGAGGCAGGCAAGTCTCTGAGACAAGGCCTCCCACCACCACACACACACACACTAAAAATCTTATACATGAGCACATAAAATCCCCAAACAAATGTGACACCAAAGGACCATCTCTTTAGGGTAGGGAGAGAGAGAGCAGTACTCACTTGTTAACAGGAGCGGTGATTCCCTGGCCCTCTGAGCCCAGACCATCCCCTTCCTTCCAGCCCAGCTTCAGCATCATCTGGTAGCCGATGTTCTCGCAGGTCAGCTTGAAGTCTTTGTACTCAGAGTAGTCAGGCTCACGACCCTCCTTCAGGGCCTGTCAGACAGTCACCACAACCACTGTTACAATCAATCCTTCAATAAACTGTTTCGTCTGTTTAAAAGCAACGCATGAAAAAGACCAGGAGGATGAAGTGAAGAGTCCACACAACAGACTCCCAAAATAGGACTACAGATGGGATAAAGATTTCTTTGTAAACGGGTTTTCTAAGTGGAAGTATGCAGTAAGTGCTGGGATGAAAATTTATGCTGTTATCATCCAGGTCATTCTTGAAAGTTTCAGCAAACTTTATTCTTCCATTTTTAAAGAAAAAACCCCAAAGAAAACCCTCCCTGCATCAATCACTCTCTTGATTACAAGCTTAAAATATTGAGTGATTGCAGCTCTTCACTTATCATTTTAAACAGCTGCACCCAATCTCATCCCTTGTGCCTCTGTGGGTGTGTGTGTGAGAGAGAGAGAGGGAGAGAGAGAGAGAGAGAGACTAAACAAAAAAGTTAATCTCCTCTGTTGGAATTTTAAACTGCATGTGTCTCTCTTGCAGCATCAACGACTTTTAATTAACTGAAGCCATTCTCACATAATTGGGCATATTTTTATGTCATTAGAAAAAAATGTCATAATTACTACTATTTTCAGCAAATCAGAACTGAACACTTCTGATGCACAGTCCAAGAATTGCAGTAATCTCTTCTGTCAGACTTTCCTGACAACATTACATGAAGCAGTTGTTGTTCCAGAGCACGCTGTCCTTTGGATGAAATGACAATGTCACAGACCATGACATAAAATGATTTACTAATCCATGAAGCGTTCAAGCTCTTCAGGGGGCAGGAAATCGCCAATAAAATGCTTCCCTCGCCCAGCTTCTGTCAACTTTTCAGCATACTCTGTTGGAACACAAGTGACAAGACTTTACAGATAACTGTTAACATTTTAGGAAGCAGAGCAAGTAGCCCTGACAGGAAGGGATAGGGGTATTCAGAGTTGATTTGGAAGGGGCAGAGTTGGTTATGAAGGGGCAAACAAGTCACAGGGAATGGTCAGACAGGGAAAGCTGAAATATAATCCACTTTCTGAGAGAAAGTAAGTATAACATTCAGATAACAAAACTCAAACAAACAACACCCCAGAGCAACAATAGGTCACTCATGAACAAAGCACTGAATTCAGTCATGACACATAGCATACACACCACTGCAAATGACCACAGGATGAATCCACAAATCTGAAAATAATCCACCCTTCTCTTAACCACCAGTCTATAACCCTTCTCCCCAAAATTGACAACATTCCTGGGGAAAAGAACATCTTTCTACAGATGTTTTCTACAATTGCTAGCAAATAATTTTCATTTTGGTGATGTCCCTTTTTTAGGGGGGAACAATTCCCATGCATGGTTGAGAACAGCAAGTCATGAGAGCAAACATGGCCACACAACTCAGAATGTGATAATTTGAAACGTCATATTCATGTTGTTGTGCGGAAACAGAAAAGGCCTAATCCTTAGCATACAATGCTGCTCGAGGACATGATATTTTGTTGCTCTTTGTGAGATCATGTTCTAAGGGCTGATTATTGCCCTGCCCTCACAGTCAAGAGACAACAAACATAAAATGAAGACAATCAAAGGGAAGGAAGCAGGCAACACATCCTCATCCACACACATACCATACCTCGTGTAGCTGTCATTTCAGCCGTTCTCTTTTTGTGTTCCCATGTTCCACCATCGCAATCTTCATCTGAATCATACTCATACTTGGGTTTGACTTTGAGGCCAGTGATTTCTGCCATTGTCTGGGCTTCCTTGGCTTTCTTCTGAGCGATGATCAACTCGTACATCATGTTCATCTAACACACACACACATACAACAACATTCTGTTTAAATCAGCACAATAATGTGGAAGTTAATGCTAAAAAATATTTCCTATGGATTTGATGATGATGGTGTGTGTGTGAGTGTGTCCGTGCGCATGCATGCATGGTCCCATGTGACTGTATTTGTGTGTGTGTGAGTGTGTGTGTTACAGCTAACAGAAATTTACTCTAGAATTTAAAAAAAAATATACACACAACATAAGTGGAAAACCTGGCAGCTCTGTATATACAAATTTCAATTTTAAAGCAACACCTCCAAGAAATCATAGGTAATTTTCTAAAACAAAACTGATTTAGAAGCATTTCAGTACAAGTCACTCTTTATACAAAATCTACAGAGTTGGAGGTAAGGGAACAAGCAAATGACCAAGTCCAGAAAAGGACAGAGAAGAATGGTGTTGAACTAACTTTCTAAAATGTTGCTTCTTTTCTAATAATTAGTACTGAACCTGATAAGTAACTGCAACAAGCAAGAAAAGTAATATATACACTGCAAACATTTATTTCTGACGATCTATTAACAGCAGAGCAGAGCCCTAAAATAAAAATGGCCAAGAGGCTAGTTACTGAGCAGTACTGACCTCTTTTTGTTCCCGGATCTGTTTCATCTGTTCCGGACTGATGGTATCGCTGCCAACCATTTTACGAGCAAAATCCTGGATGGTCGGGTAGCCAGACACTTGCAAAACATCAGGTTGCATTCATATTAGACATAAGGTACTGTCAATAAGTAACACAACATTGTAATAATCTTAGACATCCTTCGGATGAGACTATAAACCGAGGCCCCGTGTGCGAACACATGCAGAACATCTTGCGCACACATTAAATCCTGTTCCGCTTTTCGAAAGAGTAGGCCATTGTGTGCCGGTGGGAACAGATGACAAAATTTACAAAACCGCATACACACGGGGACTGGATTAAAAAAGCACATGAGTGCTTATTCCATTATCCTCGATATAAAATTTTTTTTTAAATGTCATCTGAGCGCTTTGATTTGTTGCTTTACAAGATTCAGCGCTATATAAATTCCATACATTATTAATGACACGAAACTACACAGCCCCTTTTATAGTTCGTTAATACACATCAAAATTCACTCCAAATCATCAACACACACGCATGCTTCATAAACTCATTTTTCTAACCTAACAAGCTGGCTTAAAAAACAACAACAAACCTAATAGGAGGGCAAAACGATGTTATTTCTGTTTCAAATGTTATTGCCTTTTTAAAAACGAAACACCCCCAACCCGAAACCCTCGAAAGTGGCCTCACCTGGCACAGAACGCGCAGGGCCAGCTGCAGGTCGTCCCAGCTGGACGTTGGCGGCCACAGCAGGAGCACTCCCCCCACCTGGAATGCGTGGAGCGACAGGTGCAGAGACTGAAGGAGACGAGGCATGCCCCTTTTCGTTGGCCCAGCGGCTTTTCTTCTTGCGCAGCACTTTTGACTTGAAAACTTCTGTTGGATTTTTTTTTTTTTTTTTTTAAAGGAAAAAAAAAATCATGTTAAAATTCTTTCATTCTAGACTGAGGGGAGTCGAGACAGATCATGGCAAGAGAGAGAAACCTGACGGTGGAGACAATGATCCTAATCTCTCCCCAATACGTTGTCTGAAATGTTGTGGGTAATACCTCGGCATAGTGTCTGGAAGGGAATTCAAACCTAGCTGTATGTTGTAGATGAGCTTCCACCAACATGCCTATAAAAAAGCCAATACTTTTTGCTGTACCTTGTGGGTGAACAGCCACCATGGCGTCTGTGAAGAACTCTACCCACACCACGCAAATCCAGCATGACTCAGTCAAGGGTCCAGGGCTCAGACCTAAAATCAGCCCCTTCCTTTTACCAAGTCCAAATGCTGTCAGTTTCTGCTATAATTAGCACCAGCTGGGATGGAATGGATAGCAGCTGAGAGTAGCAGAAAGTGGGGGGAACTGACAGCTGTGTACCCTTTCCTGTATCTTATGGGTGGACAATCACCCATAGTGGCTATAAAGAAATTTTTTCTTGTCATACCTTGTGGACGTATAGCTATCCATGGCATGTAAAACATGAAAAGCAACAGGAAAAAAACCCACCTCTACATCTTGCCATACTTTGTGAGTGTACTGCCATCCACATGGTACCTGAAAAGAATATCTCCCCCCTCTCCTCCTGTAATATCATGCAGGTGTATGCCACACCCATGGCGCCTGTAAAGAAACTTTACTTTTTTTCCTACCTTGAGGGTATACTAAAAGCCATAGTGCATACACAGGAACTCCTCCCTTGCTCTTGGGAACACACATATACTGAAAGAAATCCATACAGCAGGGGGAAAAAAAAAAGAAAGATATCTGTTCATTGCTATATGACCTCAGCATCCAGTGGAGTTATCCATGCCTTTGGTGGTTACATTCTTTGTTGTGTCAAGCCTTTTCCCAAGAATACAGAAAATTTTTGTAGCAGTTCAATCATTTCTATGGGTATGGTGGTATTTTATGCATGCACGTGATGAACTATTTTGAGCGCATGTGTGTGTGTGTGTGAGAGAGAGAGAGCACACGCACAAGTAACAATCAATCACCCAGAGAAATCACATCTTTAAGAAAGAAATCCTGACTATATTTACTGCACATGCTGACAGAATGGTATAGAGGTGACAGTTACTCTTTAGAGTTGAATATAATCAAATGTGGCTGTCTGTATGACAGCGGCTTACCATACAGCATTCTACTTTATTCAGCTGTACATGGGCATCCACGATTCCCATGTGGGATGAGACAGAGTGTATATTCTGAGTGACCCCTGGGGGATTTAAGCTGGGGAATATTCAACAGCAAGAACACATAATTCAAATAGATATTTTACACACACACACACACACACACACACACACACACACACACACACACACACACACACACACACCACAACACACACACAGAACCTGCTATCTATATGATGTAGGAACAAAATATTCGAAAGTACTGCTGACTGGATCTTTCTGTGTATTACCTGCTTCATCGTCGTCAATGTCACCGTCATTGTCTTCCTCCTTGGCTTCACGCAATTTCTCAACTCTCCACCTGTAGTACTTGTAGGTGTCGGAGTCATGTTCTTTCAGAAACCTGTCACATTATTTTCACAATGTGAAATACAAGCAAACATGTATGGACAAAAAGAGTATGCATGCATGCGCATGAGCACATGCACACACACACCATCAAAAACAATAAACTAATCAACCTATCTATCTATCTATCTATCTATCTATCTATCTATCTGTCCCGTAGTCTGACGACCGTGGGGGCACCCTCAAAGACTCAACAACCAGTTCCCTCCATTCCTCTCTCTGTTCTGCCTTTCTCAGGGTTTTGTTGAGTTCTAGGCCTGTCCATTCGCTGATGTTATCCTCCCAGCTCTTCCTTGGTCTGCCTCTTCTTCTTCCTCCTTGGACAGTGCCTTGTAAAACTGTCTTTGCAAGTCCTTTGGATCTTGTGACATGCCCATACCATTTAAGTTTACGTTTTTTCACGATCGTTAGAAGGTTCTCATAGGGTCCAATGGTTTGCTGGATTCTGTTATGCACGCTTTTGTTGCTTATGTGGTCTTTGTAGGAGATGCCAAGGAGTCTCCGAAAGCATCTCATCTCCACCGCCTGTACTCTTCTCTCCAAATCTGCAGTCAGGGTCCATGATTCACAGGCATACAGAAATATGGATATGACAAGGGAGCGCATTAGTCTGATCTTGGAGATAAGTGAGATATTTTTATCTCTCCAGATGGTGTTTAGTTTTGACAAAGCTGTTATTGTCTGTGCAGTCCTGCATACTACTTCTGACTTGGATCCCTGGTCTGATACAATGGCTCCCAGGTACTTGAAGCTTTGAACTGTTTCCAGCTTCTGGTCATTAACCCTGATATCAGTGCTAATGCCGTTGGTGTTATTAGTCATCAGTTTGGTCTTCTCTGCACTGATTTCCATGCCGTATGTTTTGGAGGCCTTATTCAAGTGTTCTGTTAGGCTGCAAGCTCTTTTTCTGATCCTGCTATTCCATCAATGTCATCTGTGAAGCGGAGGTTTGTGATCGTTCTGCCACCAATGCTGACTGATCCTTCATGATGTTCCAGTGCATCAGCCATGATTCTCTCAAGGAAGATGTTGAAAAGAGTGGGTGAGAGTAGACAGCCTGCCTTACTCCAACTGTTGTTCGAAACCATTCTCCAATGTTTGTTGTAGTACACTGCACTGGTGGCCTCGCTGTACAGCTGTTTGATGACTCTGATCAGGTTTGCATTGATGCTGTACAAATTCATGGTTGCCCACAAAGCTGCATGCCACACCCTGTCAAATGCCTTCTTAAAATCGATAAATACGTGGTAAAGGTCTTGTTGATGTTGAAGGTACCGCTCACATAGTATTCTGAGGTTGAATATCTGTTCTGTTGTGCTGCGCCCTGCTCTGAAACCTGCTTGTTCCTCAGCAATGATGGTCTCTGCTTGTGGCTTCAGTCTATTCAATATTATCTGCAGCATGACCTTGCTTGGGTGGCATATGAGGCTGATTGTGCGGTAATTATGGCATTGTTGTAGATTTCCTTTCTTGGGGAGGGTGATGATGAGTGACTGTGTCCATGGTGTTGGCCATTTTCCTGTCTGCCAGATCTTGTTGCAGATTCCTAGTAGGGCGCTGATCATGGCTTCCCCTCCAGCTTGAACCAACTCAGCTGGAATGTTGTCAGCCCCTGCTGACTTCCCCTTTTTCAGCGATCTGACTGCTGTTTCCACTTCTTCTCGGAGGATAGGGTGACTGTCTGTGTCTTTGCTTGCGGGTACATTAAGGACTTCTGGATCTCCTGCGGTTCTATAGTTATACAGGTCGGAGCAGTATTCTGTCCATCTGTTCAGAATATCCTGGTCGTCAGTGAGACACTTCCCATTTTTGTCTTGGATTGTTAAACCTTTTCCCTGTTTTGTGCTAGTCAGGTCTTTCACCAGCTGATATGCTTTCTTGCTATTGTTTTTCTTGATGTTCTCTTCAATGTCTTGGCACTGTTCACCGATCCATTTCTCTTTTGCCTCCGTCATGGACTTCCTGATTCTTTTGTTGACTGCCCTATATTGTTCTGCTCTTTCTTTTGTTTCATTTTTCTTTTTCTTCAACTCTCTACGCTTGTCGCATAGTTGTAGGATGTTAGGTGTGACCCATGTTTTTTTGACTGGTCGGTGTTTGCCAAGAAGCTCGCTTGCTGTTTCAGTCACTGCTGTATTGAAACTATTCGTCAGTGTATCTATGTCTGAGTCTATCACAGTGAGTGCTGCAAACTTTCCACCTATCCTTGCTTGAAAAATTTCTAATACCTCTGGGTCCTTCAGCTTCTCGAGGTCAAATTTGATCCTGATGTTGTTCCGCTTGTGGATTTTCTTTAGACGTAGTCGGAAAGTCATCATCACAAGATCATGATCACACCCTATGTCTGCTCCTGGAAAACTTCGTGTCTGTGCGATGTTAACGCTAGACTGAAACCGTCTTTTCACCATGATGTAATCTATTTGGTTGTGGTATTCTCCATTTTCTGAATTTCTTGTGTGGGCCAAGTGTATTCACTAGCTGGAGGTGGTTGTTACTGGCAAACTCCAGGAGTCTCAAGCCTCTTTCATTTGATTGGTTATTACAATGTGGCCCACAAACACCCTCCCAATCTTTCCATGCATCTTCTCCTACCTTGGCGTTCCAGTCACATTGCACAACGAGGATGTCTTTCTTGGGAGTTTGATTCAGAACCTAATCAACCTACCAATGAGAAAAAAGCAACAAACAAAACCCTAACAACAACAAACCCTCCAAAGAAATCCACAGAGAAAAGGAAAATTTGCTTGAACCATGCCAAACTTTTGTTTTTGATGTTATGGTGAAAAAAATCTTCGGTCAGTCATGTCAAGTGTTACATGTTTACCTGATCCTCTAGAATCAATGTGGGATGCATAGGTCACCAATATTTAGAGCATAA
The DNA here is from genome assembly GCA_028751875.1 of Rapana venosa. Taxonomy (NCBI): domain Eukaryota; kingdom Metazoa; phylum Mollusca; class Gastropoda; order Neogastropoda; family Muricidae; genus Rapana; species Rapana venosa. Next base: position 29,776,742 of record CM054147.1, on the reverse strand, counting down.
AACACAAAACCATCAGCTGTCTCTGGATCATATGAAAACATCATACACAAATCTGTCAGCTGTCTCTGGATCAAACACAAACATTGTACACAAAACTGTCAACTGTCTCTGGATCATACACTAAACTGTCAACTGTCTTTGGATCATACACAAAACTGTCAACTTTCTCTGGATCATACACAAAACTGTCAGCTTCTCTGGATCATACACAAACATCATACACAAAACTGTCAGCTGTCTCTGGATCATACACAAAACTGTCAGCTGTCTCTGGATCATACACAAACATCATACACAAAACTGTCAGCTGTCTCTGGATCATACACAAAACTGTCAGCTGTCTCTGGATCATACACAAAACTGTCAGCTGTCTCTGGATCATACACAAAACTGTCAGCTGTCTCTGGATCATACACAAAACTGTCATCTGTCTCTGGATCATACACAAAACTGTCATCTGTCTCTGGATCATACACAAACATCATACACAAAACTGTTAGCTGTCTTTGAGTCATACAAAAATCTTCATCAAATCATTAAAAGTAAATGTCCACTGAACTAAAAAACTGAAGAAAAAAAAAGTTCACATTTCTGTAATGGCAAACAGTGATGACGACAAAAAAAAAAGTTCTTTACAAAAAAAAATTTCTCCCCCCAAGAAAACCCAAGACTGAAGTGTTACTTACCAGTAGAGGGGGTTCTTGATCTGCTTGATCTGTGTGGAGACCTCCACTGTCTCTCCTCCAGCCAGCACATCTCGGGCCAGTCTGTCAATGATGGCCAGGGTGGCTTCGTCCTCTGGTGGAGAGACTTTAACAACTCCATCAGAACCTTGTTCTCCAAGGGCTACTTATTCACCACACATATTCTACATTTCCCTAACACAGCTCCCAGCAACACCAAATAGTCCAGCAAACACGATCAAAAAAAAAAAAAAAAAAAAAAAAAAAATCCGCCAGATTCTGTTCTGATGTGCCGATGTCAATGACATGAACTTCAACTGGACACACAAACGGTTCAAATCATCACACAGGTTCCAGAGGTCGGAGTCCTCTGCTGCAGCCAGGATCTTTCGGTTCAGGCCATGTGCTAAATTGAATAAAGATTCTGTTTTGTGTTTACTGCTTGCTACCTCCATGTCAAAAGCAACCCAATGCAAAAGCATTTGTTCATAATAAAGGTATCCACCTACAATTTTCTTTTTAGGGTTTTACTCTTGAAAATAGGAGAGCAAGATTTGTTACTTGTACTGAAAAGCAGGCACTATTTCTTTCATTTCTTTAAACTTTTTAAAAAATACCAATTAAAGAAAAAATCATTAAGTTTATAAAAACTTTAGGACAGTTCAAAATCTAAATATCAATCAAACATGCCAGCATTGATAAAAAATTCAACACTATGCTTTCTTGACAGTCGAAGTCACAATTTAACATTTGCAATCAGTCTGGGATGTCCCAAAAGCAATTGGCAGTAAGTAAAAACATAAAACAAAGGAACAAGCGTTCTATGTTTCAGCACTATAATTTTTTCAAATATGTTCTGGACATGATTATGCCTTTGTTATCTTCATCACAATAATAACCATAATTTTTCTTTTTTTTAAAAACCGAAACCATGATAAGTTTCTAAATCAAACTCTGCTCAGGTTGCTTTTGAAAACATATGAGTAGCAAGCATAAACAAAAATCAATTCTTCAAAAAAGTACAGATTAGTCTACATTTTTGACAACAAAACATACATTCATAGGTGCATATCAAGATGACTAAACATACAAGTTTTCTGAAATGTATAAAAAGGAACAACTGCACTGAAATCCCGTAACATTAGTAGTTAGATCTTATTCATAGTTACTCAATAATTCACTTTTTCTCTCTCTCTTTAAGGTCACAATGATTAATTCACTAGCTAAGAGAGCCATGAAACATGTCTCTGTCATGGTGTAATAATGTATCACAGGAATTATGAAATTATACACAGAACATCTCCTCTACCAACAACCCCACCCTCCACCACTAAAAAAAAAAAAAAAAAGGGGGGGGGGGTTAGACAGCAGATAATCAACCTTAAATTCACAAACAACAAAAAGTCTACTGTGACTTATTTTCAATAAACACAAGGACGAAACATACAAAAACCAATATAAAAAAACAAAAAAAAGTGTCCTATCACCGAGATGAATTTTAAGCTCGGCCTCGAAAACATACTTAATGGTCTAACCTTTACTGTTTGAAAAAAAAAGATATTCCAACTGGAGTGGGAAAGCAATTTCATGTTTCAAAGTTTTCAATATCACTCCATTATTATTTTTCTACTCTTCTACTACACATAACTGTTTGAACCAGTATATCACAGCACTACATAGGTAGAATTGCAAAAATCTCCCCCCTGGGGATACTGGGGGCCTGTCAGTATAAATAGTATCCCCACCTTCTGGAAATTCTGTTCTGGGCATTCCCCCTTTTCTATCCCTCTCTTTCTTTCTGCCTTGTCTCCTTTTCTTCCGTCACCTCCTTCTTGTCTATTTTCTACTCTCTTGGTCCATTCTCCAGCCTTTTTTCCAGAAAGTCTTAACAGATAATAATTCTCTCCCATGCCAAAGTCAGATGCGCTGGGCCCGACTTGACAGGCACTTAACGGAGGCACAACACATCTTTGCTCATATGACAGACAGCGATAGTTGCTGACTGAGCGTTCAACAAAGATGAAGTTTCCGCAAGTGACTGTGCATGTGTGGGAAATAATGAAGACCAGTTATGCAAGACTTTGTAAAGAATGTAAAAGATCATATAAACATGTTCTACGCCAAACCAAAACCACCAAAATGTACTACAGACAAGACAACAAGGCCAGAATGAAAGAGAAGCTTAGTACCTGGTGATTCCTGGTTATCCTGGTCAAACACGCCTGCAATCGTCACTGGCTGGACAGAACTTGACTTTGGCTTCACATTCTGAACAACAGCGCTGAAATAAAAGATTTCTTGTTAAAGCGACAGTCTGTCAGAAGCTTGCACTGAGGAACACACTCATCTTTTTTTTTTTTTTTTTTTAGTCATTTGTCATGTCTTGCAATTTTTTAAAATGCTTTTAAACCTCACAAACAAAAGGATACATAACTATCTTTCGCTAAATTACAACAGCAAGGCTTATTATACACATTTAATATACTTTATCGAGATGACAGCATATAACATATCTTCAGACAAATTAGAATATTATGGCTTGTAACGCACATTTCATTATTTGAAAAATAGCATCTCTCTCTCTCTCTCTCACAGAAATTCCTACAGAAATTTCAGGCTTAAAAATTTTTTTTTTTTTAATGGAAAATTCTAGGAGTGATTAAAACCTTTCATCACTCATGATTTACAGACTGATAGTATTTTTTTTTATGTCAGGTAATAAACACAGCAACGAGCAGCTCACCCTTTATTTGTACAAAGTGTTTAAAACTTTTAGAAAATCTTAACTGTTCACATGCATTATTGAATTTGCAAAGTCAACTGGTATTAATACATATATTTTGTGCATCAATTCTTGATACAAATGTTACTCATAGCCAAACTGTCAGTATATGTGTCAGCATTGTTTTGGAATCAATTCTTGATTTTTAGTGTGAATTACACTGTATGTATTTTCTGTTGTTTTTTTCTATTCAAATGTGGCATGGGAGTTTTTAATAAACCTCTCGTTCTTTCTCACACACCCACAGACACATACACACACTTAACCCACATCATAATAGACAAGATTTAAAAAAAATATATATATATTTTAAACCCAAAAGCATGTCAGTCAAAGTCTCCTCATGATCTTAAAAAAAAAAAAAAATTTTAAAAGGAGAAGGAAAAGAAAATGTTTCAATGTGACACTGTCATAATGTATTACACAACAAAACTTACAATGACACTGCTGCCTTCATCTGCTTTGTTGTCTTTTTGGCCATCTCTGACTTTCCCTTATCTGGAATTCAAAACAAAAATGTGTCACTCAGGTTTCTCTCGCACCCTTAACACCATTTCAAGAAATAAATCAACACGATTCTTTCAAATAAAACTCCAGAAACAAAACAATTACAAAAATCAACAAACAGAAACAAACTTAAAAAAAGAAAGAAAAAGTCACGATCTAACTATTTTTCTATATTTTTTTCTTTCTGATATGACTAACACTAGTAACAGTGTTTTACCTCCAAACAGATGTTACATTTTGATCATAAACCCAAAAGCCAATTAAGCTGTGCCAGTCATAGCCTCCATGTTGAATTTAGTCATATTCATTTAATTACACTTCTGTTTTGACTAAATTGCGATCACTTCTATGGTCTACTGCAAGTGCAAGCAAAATGATTAAAAATGATTAGTTTTTAAAATGTTAGATGTTTGAATATTCATTTTGGTGTCAAGAGCTTGTATAAGCAAAAGCAAGTTTGTTTGTTATTGAGTCACTTAATTCTTTTGTTGACAAAAGCTTAACAAATAAAGTAACCTTATTTACTATCAAATATATATGGCAATAAAACTGACTAAATAAATGTAAGGGTCTTACCCCTGTGTGTGTGTGCGTATGTGTGTGCGTGTGTGTTTTTTTAAGAGAGATGCTTGTGTGTAACAAGCCTATGTGTGTATTGACTAATGTATGACCAATTGTGTGTGGTAGATGAGCTGGCGTAGCTGTGCATGTCTTATGTCTAGGTGCATGTTACTTGTTACACAGCGTGTGTAAATTTATGTTACATTAAAACCATATTATAATATACTACTTCATCAGCATCCTCCCTTCAAAGTAACACCTTCTGACAATCTGAGCATTCAAAGTGTCAAAATGGAAACATATTACAACAATGAATGTTTTTTTGGAAAGAACACACCTCACAGTCAGACTGACACAAACAATATGATACTGTTACCTGAATCTGTTGTCTCTCCAGAAGATGATGTCTCTGTCTTTATCATAGGTGTTCCTGAAAAGTCAATTCACTCATTCTTAAAATATAGAAAACCAAGTGACTGGACAGACAGAAATGAACATTTGACATCAGCATTTTAAAAACATAAACAATACATTAAACAAAGAAGGAAAAAGACAACTTCAAGAAAACAGCTTCTCAATCATACAAGTTTACAATTGATAAGAAATTATAAGAAATAATACTTGTGACAAAATTACATACATTAAAGTATTAACAAATACAATATAGTCAAAAAAACATGTATATGCGAAGATTCAGACCAATGGACAGTATCAGAAAATACATGCACTAACAAGATTTACAAGATTCAGCGCTATATAAATTCCATACATTATTATCATTATTATTATTATTATTATAAATACAAAACAATAACACACTCTATGCAAGAAAAAAACCCCAATATCCCCACTGAATCCCTTCAAAAAAAGCACCCCCCCCAATCCCCAACCAACAACAACAAAAGCCAACAACCAAGATAAAAAACACAGCTTCAATGGTAACTTGTTAAGTTTTCTAACCCCAAAACTGAAAAAAGAAAAAAAGAAGTACCTTTGGACTGCATCTCTTGCATCTTTTTGAATCTTTCCAGGAAGTTTCCATCGTTAGAAAACATACTGAAGTCAGGTGCTGACTGTGTTGTGGGAAGAGTTCTTGCTTCTGTTTTGATCACCTTTCCACCAGGACCGCCACTCAGTGAGCTGCCTGGCCGCTTTCCGATCCTGCCCAAAATATGCCATCAAATAATTTTTTTATATAAAAAGGTTGAAGAAAATTATGACACTTGTGACAGTTCTCATTGCTTTGCCTTTTTGTTTCTAGTATCTAGACAAGCAAGACATTTTCATGCTTTTTTCAAAAATGTTTTTTCCTATCCTTATCACAGTCACTGAGTCAGAGTTGAAATGTGTTTATCACTTTATGTTACACTATCGAAGTTTTGTTTCACTGTTACAGAACTTCAGACTATTGTAGCATTATTAACAAAGTGTTGAAGCACCCACACTTACTCAGAATGACACACAATGTTATGAATCTAAGGATTCTGCTGAGTGTTGATCAATGATCATGCTCTTGTTGGTGACGAGGGTGACACTAGTTGAAGTGATGATGACTGGAAGATCTACTTTCAATCTACTGATCAAGGTAGGCAGGGCAAAGTACAGTCACACCTTCTGGCAATTGCTGTTACTCAGTGGAAAGCAGACAATTTTACACTTGAATCTTGGAAATTTACATCAAGTTCCTGGAGTTAGCTTATTTCAATATATATATATGTGTGTGTGTGTGTGTGTGTGTGTGTGCGTGCGTGTGTGCTTTAACTCTTACTACTCTTACTGTTTTGCTCTCAGTCTCATAAAGCACACCAAAGAGAAATAGTATCATACTCATGAACCACACAATCGTGCAATATCATCATGCCCTACTTTTATAAAGTGAGTATGGGCAATGAAACCATTCTATGATTCTCTCTGTGCATGTGCACTAAACACCTTCAAAGGAGAGTGTGTAATGGCTGCTGCAGCTAAATCATTACAGCATTAATTCAGACAAGTTTTTCACTGATTTTTATTTAATTTTTTGTGACCCATTTTTTCTTCAACATGGCCGAACCTGCATTCGATACTGATGTCAATTATGTTGAACCTATAGTGTTTATTAAAAAATTGTGCTGGGTATCTTGAGGTAGCCAGAGTGATGAAACTTGGTCGTGAACCCGAATACAATAATTTATAATGATCACAGATTTTTGCTAGAGTTTCAAAATTTTGGACCCGTAATTTTGGTGCAATAATCATTATTATAATGAGGTTGTTCCACACACTGTGATCTGGTGTGTTTTTTTTTTAAAGGAAAAAAGCTTTAATGAACTCATTTTAGTTGTGAATCATGAACTTCTATGATGAAGACATGTGCTTTAAAATGGTGCACAAGCATGGTCTTTGTTTTTCACTTTTTGGAAAACATTATGAGAGAGACCCTCCGTGACTCCATCTCCATTGGCGGCAGACCCCTCAACAACTTGCGGTTTGCCGATGACATTGACCTCATGGGCGGAAGTAACAGACTAACACAGAGCTGCAAGATCTTACGACCAGACTTGAGAACAGAGCTGGAGCATATGGGATGGAGGTGAGCTCGGAGAAAAGTAAAGTACTTGTGAACAGCACGAGCAACGCCACTGCTAAAATTTACATGAACGGCCAGCAACTGGAGGAGGTAGACGCTTTTAAATACCTTGGCGCTACACTCACAAAGGACGGGCGATCAACGACAGAAATCAAAGTCAGACTAGCCATGGCAACATCTTCCATGACAAAACTCACCACCATATGGAAAAGTAAAGAGATCAGTTTCCCAATCAAACTAAAGCTCTACAAAGCCCTAATTCAGACTATCCTGCTGTACGGAAGTGAAACCTGGACATTGACTGCTGAAACAGCAAAGCGAATCCAGTCATTTGAAACAAAATGCCATAGAAAACTTCTGAGCATATCCTGGAGAGAACGAAAGACCAATGAATTTGTCAAGAGTCAAATAACACGGCTGGCAGGTCCACAGGAACCCCTTCTCACCATCGTCAAGAAGAAAAAGCTGACATGGTTCGGCCATGTCACCCGCCACAACACTCTGTCAAAAACAGTACTGCAGGGAACACTCGAAGGTGGCAGAAAGAGGGGAAGACAGAACAAGTCATGGATGGACAACATCAGAGAATGGACCAGGATGAATGACTCGGCACTACTGCATAGAGCTGAGGACCAAGATGGATGGAGGAAGCTTACCACAGCATCGTCTTTCGTGTCTCCTCCACGACCGCCAAGGTCACGGGACTGATGATGATGATGGGTTTTAAAAAAAAGTACTAATAAGGCTTTTATCTATGTTTAAAATTGTAATGCATACAATATGTTAATTTTATTTATATTCTTAGCCATGGTTTCTCTGAGTTTTGTTTTCTAAAGCGAAAATTATATTGCTATTTACTTCAAATATTCACTTATCTTTGACTCAACAGAGCTCTATAAAATATGCATATAAGTTGCTTATTCACTTGATATTAACATTGAAATTTGAAAGCCATCTGTTAGGTAGTTCAGAAATTAGCACTTGTTTTCTCAACATGCTCGTGTTTTCATGTGCACATGGCTTGGCAAGGAGAGAAAACTCCGGTCACACTTACCGGGTAAACATAAAGTCAATTCTAGGATAAGTAGATGAGACTGGTCGATGATCTATATTAGTGTTATGACTGCTGCCATATGCAATAAAATAAAGGTTAAATTAACTGAACAGTACTAAGCTTATAATTATTTATAATGACAATACTTACATCACAGCTGGAGAAACACATGGCGTTGTGTTGATCGTGGTGTTGGAATTTTCCATTCTCTGTCTGTTTTGTGCTGCTGCCAATCTTTCTTGGATTTTCCGTCTTTTATCCTCTACAAATTTTTGTTGGTCATCTCTTGAAATTGATGAGTTAAAAGTTGCCATCTTTTACTTCCTAAAACGACTAAAACAGATTAAAACACAATGTTACACCCCTGGCTTACAACATCCTCGAATGATTGACTTCATTTCCTGTTTCTTTATACGTCACTTCCTACTTTTGTTTTGGCTACATCCGGTATTAAAAATTCGTACCTTTCCTTCTGTTTTTCCATAATTATGACTTTTATACTCATACCGCACGTACTATGGCATCCACAGAATTTTTTTTAAAAGCCCTTTTATGAAAGACTAGCTTCTAACATAAAACTCATGTGATTTTTCACAGATTTGGTAGGCTTGAATTTTTAAAAAAATTCAGCAAACATCCTCAGTCCTTTCTTGTCTGCTAGCTTCTTTGCCGCAATATGAATGCGCGGGGTTAACAGTGTAGGAACACAAGCTATCCTCATTAAAAAATTTTGATGACCATTTCCAACTTTCTCGTGACTAGCCTAGGCCTACCTGGTATTGCTCTATGTCCTCAATCCCCAAACAAGTACACAGTGCATTTTCCATACTTTAAAAATCTGTGAAAATTGCCATTTTCCCCTGACTCGCACTAGGGGCCTACATGACCCCAAGCTAATACCAGAATGTAACCTGTATTTTGCCTACATATTGAATCACAGGAAGAAGTGAAACCTGATATGATTAAGTTTTATTAGCCTAAAGACTTTGTGGCCTTTTGTGTGATATTTAAAACTAGATTTCTCAGCTTAATTCCAAGTCTTTCACAAGTTTGAATTCCCCTTCAGTCATTACCACGATATATTAAAAAAAAAAATTCATCCCCAAATTTTCAGCTCACTGGTTAACAAGTTTTAACTGTTTCAAGATTTTGCCTTGTTTTCTTAGGGGCCTGAAAAATAGAGTTCCGAGGTTTACCAATGGTGAGATTTGTGTACACATGCAATTATTTTGACCCACCATTAAGGTAGCCACATTCTGACTATTGGAATATATATCCTTCATTCATTTCATTAAATCATGCTAGATCCATGATTTTGCCTAGACATGTTGGTCGAACACCAATTTAGTGCTCGTTTCTATACCTTTTATGACCCACCATTTATTTATTTATTTATTCTTTTATATCGAGGTTAATGGAATAAGCACTCATGTGCTTTTTTACATCAGTCCCCTGTGTAAATTTTGTCATCTGTTTCCACCAGCACACAATGGCCATTAATTAAGGTAGCCAGGTTCACCCAGCTGCAAATGGGTACCTGCCTCTATAGGGTCAGGGAAGGTAAAGTAGCCAGGGAGAGGAGATGGGCGCCGCCCTCAGTATGCTGGCCCCTAGAAAAGCTGAAGTCTGTAACACCTCCTCCCCTATGACCTTATCGGTTATGGGACACCTTTACCTTTACCTTTATTAAGGTAGCCGCATTCAACGCTATAGTCGAATGGTTAAGATTGTTCCACTTCAATCCCATGAGACCATAAAGTCGTGGGTTCAAATCTTGGCAGCTTCTGGTGAATTAGAGGTGGGAAATTTTATGATCTTCCAGGTCAGTTTCAAGTGCAGACCTGCCAGTGCATTAATTCCCTTCGTGTAAATTGCACACATACTGAAGATAAATATTCTCGTTAAAGATCCCGTAGTTCATTTCAGCGTTCGGTGGGTTACAGAAACACGAACATACTCAGCATACATACCCGAAGTTGGAATGCAGCTACCTTCATGGTGGGTAAAAATGGTCACATGTGCAAAATCTCACCCCAGGAACAATATTAGAACTATCTCACTAAATCATGCTTGATCAATGATTGTGCCTCAATATGTTGGTCGAACACTAATTTGGGGCTCGTTTATAACGTTTTTTCCCCTTCTTTTGGTTTATTTCTTTCTTTCTAAAATGTCCCCCCCCCAGTTTTAGATATCCACCTGAATTTATATTTTCTGAGTCTCTAGTTGTTGCCGTTGCTTTTGGGTGGTCGGGATTTTTTTCCGGTGGGGTTTTTGTTTGTTTTTGTGTTTATTGTGGTTGTCTTTTTGTTTTGTTTTTTACGAGGTGTGTGTGCCTTTATGAAATTGCAGACTGTGTGTGTGTGCTCGAAAGAGTGGATAGATATTTAGCTTTAAAATAGCATGTCTAATCGGGTATTCTTCTTCTTCGGTGAACGCTCAGACAGAAACTATTGTTGTTTGTCATATGAGTTAAAATGCGTTGCGCTGCCGTTAAGCGCCTGACAGGTCAGGCCCAGCACATCCAACTTTGGTATACTGATCGGGTATCGAAGAGCTTTGTCCGTTTTTCTGTAAAAAGATGTTGCCGCCCTCACTTTCCTCCAACCCAACTTCTGAGCCAATCAAAGAGGTTGTCTTAACCGGCTTGTATGCATAGGCTTGAACAATCATGGCTGGAGCGGAAGGCATGGTACTTTTTCATCGTAGAGATGATAACGAAGTAAGCAAGTGTATTGAGTGTTACCATTCTGTGAAATTAACAGAAATGTAGATTTCATATGGACATACATTCACCTAACTTTAGTTCGGTGTTAAAAGAGTGTTTTCCTCTTCCTGAACAAATGTTGTGTGTAAGTCTGTAACTCAGTAACTGTAAACAAAACTGGCTGATGTAGTGTCAACGTTATTTTATGGTTTGAAACACACACACACACACACACACACACACACACCAACACACACCAACTCTCTTGCGCCTTCTATGAGAGAGAGAGAGAGAATCGAACTTTTATGAGTAAATGGATAAGTCAGGCTTTTACACCATGCCCAAAAAAAAAAAAAAAAAAAAAAAAACAACACACCAAAACCACCACCACAACAATCAAAAACCACCAAAAAACAAAACAAAACCCAAAACAAACAAAACCCAACAACAACCCCCCCAATCCCAAACAAACCCGCAAACATCATTATCAACATTTTAAAGACACCAAAATGAAAATTCAAAATGATTATTATAACAGAGAGAGAGAGAGAGTGAGATGCCAGCACACAAAAACATAGTCACACACACACACACACACACACACACACACACACTTGCAATGCACTCACACTAAGTGTTTGCAAGTAAATACGAACAGAAGCAAGGCGAGACTCCAAGGATGTTAAAACAAACACTTGAGCTTGGTCAACAGTTTTCTGTTATGACACCAATTGGCAATTATTTGAGCCACTCCTGTGTGGGAATGTGTTTGCCAGTCAGTATAGATAGTGTTCCCCCCATTTGGAAATTCTGTGCTAGGAATTCACTCTTTTCTATCCGTCTCTGTGTTTCTCACTTTCTGCCTTGTTCCTTTTCTTTCTTCCTGTCATTTTCTTGTCCCTAAAGAAGTGTTTTCTGTCTTCTTCAGTTCTTGGTTGCCTTTTTTCCCAGAAAGACTTTAAAAAACCCCCAACAAACCCAAGCCATTCTCTCACATGCTGAAATCAGATGTGCTGGGCCAGACATGTCAGGTGCTTAACAGCAGTGCAATGCATTTTTGCTCATATGACAGACAACAATAGTTACTGTACTGTCTTAGCGTTACTTTCATGAAAAAGAATTTGAGTCACTAGTAATAGTGCTGTAGAATGTAGTACTAGTAGTACTGGCCATCGACACCCAATGCCGTACCAGGTTAAACACCTAGAGCGCGACTCCATAGTCTTCCAAGACTGAAGGATGCCTACCTGTAGTACTTAGTACTGCTACAGTACTAGTTCTGAGAGTCCTTCAGATGAGACTATAAACCAAGGCCCCGTGTGCGAATGCATGCAGAACATCTTGCGCACACGTTAAATCCTGTTCCGCTTTTCGAAAGAGGCCATTGTGTGCTGGTGGGAACAGATGACAAAATTTACAAAACCGCATACACACGGAGACTGGATGTAAAAAAGCACATGAGTGCTTATTCCATTATCCTCGATAAAAAAAGAAAAGAAAAAAAAAAGAGACTGGTTATTAGCAGGTGGGGGATCATTGGTGAAGTGATAAGTGTCGGTAAAGATGCATTAGGTAGTGGTTTTGATCCCTGTCTGATCCTGGACATTTTTCCCATCCACTAGATCTTGTGAGGTGATCTGAGTGCTTGTCTTTCAATTTCAGGTATGTAGCTTAGGTTAAAGAACCCATGACAACAAAAGAGTTGCCCCTGGCAAAATTCTGTGTCAGAAGAAAACCACTGTCAATTATCATAGTGGTCATTGTGTATAAATTTATATATTATATTTATAATATAGACTAGATTTTCATTGTCTATAGTATAAGCTATAAATAAAATATAGTATAATAATGCAGTGATGCCATTTATAAAACTGATAATAAGTGGTATGATGATAAGAAACTAGAAAGTGTGTGTATGGGTGTGTTTATAATGTGTTTTTATTTATCTATTCTTTTCTTTATTGTTTTATTTTGAGGATATTGGAATAAGTGTGTGTGTGTGTGTGTGGTGTGTGTGCGCTGGGGGGGTGGGATGTGAGACAAAACTTGCACTGATGTGACATTGACAGAAAAGAAATGATTGAAGGTTAGGGTATTTGATGTTGAGACAGATCTTGTTTGGTCAGTATGTGTGGGATAAAACACACACACACACACACACTTAACAAAAAGTAAAAAACTTACATGGGAGAGAGAGCGAGAGAAAGAGACAGAGAGAGAGACTGAGAGAGAGAATACAGCTAACATTCACAACATGTGACATAAATGATAGAGGGAACAGAAAGTTTTCTAAATCTAAGAGGCCTCAGGGTCAGATTTGTGAGGGGGGAAAAAACAGCTTACACTCTGCTTTCAAGACTGAAATATAATTTTGCGAAAAATGAATTTCTTGAAGCCATCACCCACTAAGATTTCTGGAAGAAAGTGTTGCTGACTCGGTGACTGATTTAATGTTCTGTCATTGATGATTTTGATTTGATTGTATAGATTATGTAGTTGTTGTTTTTTTCTCATTTCAGGAGGACTGTGACAGTGATGTGTGGGATGATACAGCTTTGATTGAGGCATATGATGCTGCTGTTGCCCCTCTAAAAGTATGGCAGTGGGTTATTTCTTTGTTTTTGTGTGGGTTTTTAAAAATGATATTTTTGTAAATTTATGCAAATTTCTTTAAAAGAGTTACTACTAATATTGCCTGAGCTTCTTTTGAACTTATTAAATTCTTAAAAATGAGTGTAGTGTTTTGTAGGTGATTATTGGTTTGATAATGTATTTTTTCTGCAAATGTGCATTGAGTCAAACAAGCATGCAAACACGCACACACATATATCAGGCATGCACAGATACACACAATCATGCATACACACTCACATTATTATTGATTTTCACTTGTGTTATGTAAAATTGTCAGACAGTAACTAACATATAATTTGATTGAAAGTGACAACTTAAGGATCATACACTTTGTGTGCAGGCAAAACTGGCCGAGCACACAGGGGACCCCTCAATTTTGGAAAGCATCAAGAAAACCACAGAGAATGGCCTGTCTAAGAAGAAAAAGAATAAAAAGAAGAAGGGAAAACAGACAAAGAAGAAACAGCAGGTAAGTTTTGTTCTCAGTTTCCAAAAATTGTCCTTCCATAAAAATGTCATTATCTGTAGTATTGTAACTCTTGCTTTTTTGATAAACACTCTGTTAGACTTTAAAATTTTTTTATTATTTCTTTAAAAACTGTCTCCAGTTGTTTTTTTCTGGCTTTTTAAAAAACAACAACCTTAAATGTAGTTTGTTTCCCCCCCCCCCCCCCCCTTTTTGAAATTTAAAAAAACCTATTTTTAGTCTCATCATTCTGTTTTCATATTTTTTGTCAAGGTATTTACCATATATATTGACCTGGTAAAAGGGCATTTTCATCATGCGTTAAAACAGTTTTTGCATGTGGTATGAGTTTGTTTTTTTTAATATTCAGTATATACCATCCACTCATGTGCAAGCACGCGCGCACACACACACACACATGCTGTTGCATGTACGCACACATTCTTGATTTTTTTCCCTTTCCTGTCACAATCTAGGGACAGATTTTATGTACTCTATATATCTGACATTATTCAATTCATTATGTTAATGTTATGAATAACTTCTGTCAGCAGAGTGGGGGATGGACCATTGGGGACTACTGTCAGGCTGTGTACACAGAGGATGGAGCAGTGTATGAAGCTAAGATTGTCTCCATCAACGGTGAAGAACAGACTTGTGTTGTTCGCTATCTAGGCTATGGAAATGAGGAAGAGCAGAGTCTGGAAGATTTGATCCGACCAGACAGAGTGACGCGTAAGCAGCGCAGAAGTGATTCTGTCTCGCAGAGTGAGGTGGGTTTGGATGTAAGATAAGTTGTAAAAAAAATATGTTGTCTTGGCAGCCTGCTTTTATTAAAGAGGTAAATATATTGGAAGTAAGCAGATAGTATGTGTGTGGTAGTACAGATGTCATTTGTAATTTTAAACTTGCAGTTGTGAATGTTTCAAAGTTGGTAAAATAGGTTTTGCTTCTGTAAACTGCTTTTGTAAAGCCCTTAACAATGGCACAAAAAATTGCCAGTAAACTCCACAAGTCTGTGTTCCTTTATTACTTAGAAAAGGAGAGTGATCTTTAGTATGTGTAAATATACTATCATTGCAGGTGTATGTGTAAGTGAAAGACTGGTGTGTGTGTGTGTGTGAGAGAGAGAGAGAGGCTCATGATACTAGATTAAACCCTGGGACAGGACCTTGACTTCAACAAAGGAATGAGCAAAACTTGACAAATCAACAACAGAAAACATAAAGGAGTATAAACATTAAAATGTGGTTTTCGTAATTCTGTAGACTTTAACATTGTGATGCTTGTGCACACTTTTCTTCTCACCACATGCTATTCATACATAATTTGATACAAATTTGAATTTTTTTCATTCCTCAGCTAGAGCTATAAAGTTTATGAATGTTGACTGTTTTTTTTATCTTGCTGTAAAGGTAGTCATGTTCTGTCTTCGAGGATTCATTTGATATGTGTCTGTCTTTAAATTCCTTTCATAGAGACATATCTCTTAACAGTAGCATCTTTGAATTCCATTGCAGACTTCAGTAAAAAATGTATCTGTGTGCAAATTCCATTGCAGACAGACAGTGTGAGTTCAGCCAGCCAGAAGATGGGAAAGAAAAGTCGAGCATCAAATATTCCATGGGGTGCACCAGCTTTCCCTCAATTTGGCCAAGGCAGCAATCTACCACCACCACCACCACCACCACCACCACATCCACCTTTTTATGGGGTAAGAGGGTGTTTTTTTCTTTCTGGGAGGACTGTTTTTAAAGGAAAGACACTTCTTGTCTCGTCTGTTGCTTGAACTTCAGTGGCCTGCACCATTTATTACAATAAGCATAGGTGTTTAGAACGGCACACTTGGGCAAGGGAACAGAGACTGCAACAAGCCCCTTTAGAGCTACAAGCCTGGAGCTGGAGGAGAGGGGGGAAAAACTAGGTTTACTTGACAGCACTTCTTGTGAATAGACATGTTACGCTTCTCCCCCAAGTGGCGTACATGCAGAGCATATAAGCAGCACCAAATCCTTGGTTTCTGAGATGCTCTAGGAAGTAGTATCTCTCATTGTGTGCGTTTCCTTACAGGATAGCGTATTTGTTTGAACGTTGCGCTCGCAGTCTGATGACCCGGGTTTGAATCCCATTCAAGGGGATTTTTCCCCTGGGGTTAACATCAGTGCAGACTCCACTCTCCCCAAAAGTTCGGATGAGACTTTAAACCAAGGCCCCATAGGTGAATGCACACAGAACATCTTGCGCACACATAAATCCTGTTCCGCTTTTCGAAAGAGTAGGCCATTGTGTGCTGGTGGGAACAGATGACAAAATTTACAAAACCGCATACACACAGGGGATGGATGTAAAAAAGCACATGAGTGCTTATTCCTTTATCCTCGATATGAAAGAATAAATAAATAAAATAAAGAACATGTGGGGTGTGTAGTGCCTTGTCTTCCTCTGTGCTTGTGACTTTGGAGGAGGTCTGCCTGCTTGCCTCAGCCGAAACAGTCCAACTTCAGAGCAGCTCATGTCATTGTACAGGTTGCATGCTGGGTATGTGCATGTTGCCGTAACCCACTGAACACTGACATGAATTATGGGATATTTAACATGCATATTTGGTCTTCATGTGGGACGGGATCTCTCTCTCTCTCTCTCTCTCTCTCTCCCTCTCTCTCTCTCTCTCTCTCTCTCTCTCTCCTCTCTCTCTCTCTCCCTCTCTCTCTCTCTCTCTCTCTCTCTCTCTCTCTCTCTCTCTCTCTCCTCTCTCCTCTCCTCTCCTCTCCTCTCCTCTCCTCTCCTTTCCTCTCCTCTCCTCATGCCCTTTGTCTTGTCTAATTCAATAGATTTTATCGTGGATGTTGTTTTTATTGCAGTTAGAGATGAGATTATTAGTACTATTATAAGCGATACTGTTTCAGTATGATATTGTTTTTAGTTTGATAGTCCAGTGGATTATGGGCTTTTGAATTCTGTATCGTATAGGGGTTCTACTTGTTTGAATATTTGTTTTTTTTAAAACTATTAATTTGATTGAAGGTGTATTTCCCCTTCCCCCTTGATACTCCTCCCCCACCCCCATCCTTTCCAATGCTTTTCTGTTATCAGGGTTATGTTGTTGTCTCATGGTGATGGGGATCATTTGTTATATTGTTGTCTCATGGTGATGGTCGATTGTTGTTATAATTGTATCTCTATTATGATAATCATTATTATAATCTTATTTGACTTATCTTGCTTTGATAGCTATTGTGTGAATATGTCATTTTTTAAAAGCACTATTTGAAAAGTATAAACGCTAAAAAAGCACACGTTTGCTGGGTGGAGGAGGAGAGGAGGGAGGTCATTGAAGGTAATATTGTCAGTAATGACGAATGCCTAGTATTTTCTAACGTTTTTTTCTTGTACCTTTTTATTATCTAAAGTATAAACGTGAAAGAATGGATGTAACAGTAGGTGAAGTAATTTGTTTGTCCTGACGTTTTATGATTTTCTTTTTTTAATTCTTAAAACATTTTTATTTAAATGTGTGTGTGGACGTGAGCGCGCACGTGCTCAGGCGTGCATGAGTATGTGTGTGCATGTATATGTATATGTGGTAATTTGTATTTTCAATGTATCTCCTTATCGATTTTTTCCTCTTTTTTACTGGTTCAATTTAACGGTAAATGATGCAATAATGTGGTGTCTTAGTATAATCATTACGAAATTTGTTCTTAGATAGATGGCTTGATGAAAAAAAGCAAATGCGTTGCTTATTCAATGTACCATCTGGAAATAAAATTTTGACTTGACTTGACTTCATGTGGGACGGGATAGCTCATTGGTCGGAGCACTCACTTTCCCCCAGCCAAGTTAAGCAGCATCGAGCGAGGTTACCATTTGGATGGGTGACTGTTTACGCACCTTGGCTTCAGTACATTTCCCCCAGCTCACCCAGCTGTAAATGGGTACCTGCCTCTTTAGGGTCAGGGAAGGTAAAGCAGCGAGGGAGAGGAGATGGGCGCCGCCCTCAATATGCTGGCCCCTTGAGAAGTTGAGGTCTCTGATGCCTCACTCCCCTATGACCGTATAGGTTATGGGACACCTTTAGCTTTCTTACATGTGGATAAACACAAAGGAAATTAAGGCACTGGCAGGTCTTCACTTGAAGTTGACCTTGGAAATGGTAAAAATCCCCACCCTTATTTCAGTAGACACCAATGTTGAGATTCAAACCCACGACTCATGGGATTGAAGTCAAATGATCTTAACCACTCAACTAAAGTGTCTCTCAGACAGAAGTATAAAATACAGTATTTGTTTATGAATTGCCATTATCACATGGTATAGACTCTCTTCTTTCCTCAAAGTGAACACTCACAGTAGTTGAGTTGAGAGGATAATTATGTGTATTGCAAATAGTCCATACTGCGTGTTTTGTTGATTTTCTTCCTCTCTTTGTAATACTGTTGAAGTGGGTACAGAAATAACAGGTTTTTGTTTGTTTGTTAGGTGTGATTTGTATGATTTATTTTATGATAATAATACTGTTTTGTTCATTCTCTCAGATGCCACCCCACTCCTCACCCTTTAACATGTCCCAGCCACCCATGGCCAGTGCTGCATCAATGGTGAGTAGATCTAGCAGAAATCAGTCTAGACATTTCAAGTATCTCAGAAAGGAATATTTTATGACAAGAAGAAGAAATGTGTTTGCTCTTTGTTTCCATGTTTCTCTCTCTCTCTCTCTCCCCCACCCCTTATCTTCTCATTGAGAAATCAAGAACACACACTTTGCTTAAGATCTGTCTCACAGATTTTAAAAAAAGCATTTACAAATGTTTCTTTTATTTCGTTTTGCTGATGTATTGAAATGTGTCCAGCCTTTCCCCATGATGCCACCTCCACCTCCACCTATGCCAAGTGATGGTGCTACCACGGAGAACGAAGCTCTATGCAGCATGCTGCTCTCGTGGTACATGAGCGGTTACCACACAGGATATTATCAGGTGACACATTGTACGAGTTAGTGTGTGTGTTTTAGGTGTGTGTTAGGTGTGAGTTGTGTGTAGTGTGTGTGTGTGTGTGTGTGTGTGTGTGTGTGTGTGTTGTGTGTGTTCTTTTTCTTTAATTTGTCTTTTCACATTATGTATGTATGTGTGTGTGTGTGTGTCCATTATTTTCAGTTGTCTGAGCCTTGACTTGTGAAACAAAAGATATTTTTTGGTATCTAAATATACTTTTTTTTTCATCTTTCTTATCCAATCATTTGAATATGCTGCTCACCCCTCCCCCCCCCCCTTTTTAAAATAAAAAAGGTGTTTGTCTAAAGTGAAATCACAAAGATTTCTCTCATGCTTTGAACAAACTGTGGGTTTTTTTTAATTCCCAAAGTCAGAAAGCGGATACTTTAATGGTGGGTAAAAACGGTCACATACCTTAAAATCTTGCCATTGGTGAACCTTGGAGTTCTAGCAATGGAAGAATTTTTAAAATCCTATTCCTGGACAGTATCTCTTGGTAGGGGGTGGTGGGGCATAGTTTGGCAGGTGTCTTTAAAGCAAGTTATTTCCAGGTGACCGTGGTGGTGGTGTAGTTTGTCATGCACCTCTTGTGATTTGTTTCCAAATAGTTAACACTTTTTGTAGCTGAATAGAAGTGATACGGTTTTTTAGTGTGTCAGTTTTTGCAGCTATATATATATATTTTAAAAACCCAACAAAGCTAACATTTACTCCTCTTATCTGGAATAAATGAATTGACTGCATGGTGTTACAGGGTCTGAAGCAGGGGCAGCAGCAAGATGGGTCAGCAGCTATGGGGCCAGCTAGATAGGACAGGACTCTGACTTCAACATCAACTCCAGTCTTGCCCTGTCTGGTTGATTGTCCAGTTCTGCAGCCAATGGATGCTGACAGTTTGTTGGTGGGAATAGTTGGTATGTCCTAGGTATGGATGGATTGAAACGTGAATGAGTATTGGTTTCTCTTATTAATCCTCATCCCTCCCCCCACCATCCAAGAAAAAGAAAGACCAGATTATTTCTTGAGGTTGGAGAATTGGTGGTATATGAGAAGAAAAGGAATGAGAAAAAACTTAAATCAACATTAGGAAGTGAAAAGCCTGACGTGTTTTGACAAAGAAAAAAAAAGAATACTGTTTGTAAACTTTGACATAATGATCGGTTGGTTCAACTTTCATGTACTTCGTAATTATTAGGTAGTTACCATTTTGGAATGGGAGTGATATGTGAATTTATCTTTTATGTCAAAGTGATTGAAAAATAAGATTATGTCATCTACTGAGAAAAAACAAGGAAACATTGTTTTATCTCAAGACTTTTAATTTGGGATTTTCTGATGTCAAAACTGATAGTTGTGAAAGTGAAGAATGGTTCTGCTGGTATGGAAAATAGCTACAATTTACATTATCATTCTGTGGAAACTGAGCAGTCTATGCTGCCATGCTGTGGACATATGATGATTGGTGGTCTAGAGGTAATGCGCCTGTCTAGAAAGCAGAAAGTCCGGGTCAGAAGTGTGCGGTGGTTTGAATCCCGTTTAGGCCCGAAACTTTTTCCCCATCCATTAGACCATGAGTGGTGGTCTGGGTGCTAGTCTTTCGGATGAGACGATAAACTGAGGTCCTGTGTGTTACACAAAACTATTCACCGCATGTAAAAGAACCCACGGCAACAAGAGGGTTGTCCCTGGCAAAATTCTGTAGAAAAAAGCCACTCTGATAGGGAAACAAATACAGTTGCCAAAAAAAAAAAAGGGTGGCGCTGCTCTTGTGGCGACGCGCTCTCCCCGGGGAGAGCAGCCCGAATTTCACGCAGAGAAATCTCGTGACTTAAAGGCGTATATATAAATAAATAAAGATCAGAGAAAGCCAATTTTTGGCTTGCCCAAGAACTAAATATTGTTCTTCAGGGTTAAGCTGGATTGACTGACATTGTCTTGGTTTATCGTGACTCATTTCAATGATTTATGTCTCTAAATTCCAGAGGGAAAGAAGTCCTGTGCAAAAGAGATGGATATATTCCAGAATCGTCATTGAACATGAACTTTTTACACATCCACTAGACCTCAGGTAGTGGTCTGGGTGCTAGTCTTTTGGATGAGAGGATAAACTGAGGTCCCATATGCAATGAAAAAAGCCTAGAACAACAAGAGAACCACCCCTTTCAAAATTCTGCTAAAAAACGCCCCTGTAATAGGGAAACAGAAATACCTATGGACAGGAAAATCTTTTTTTTTTAAAATATCAAAATAAAAGAATTGTGGGGATGCTGCTCTTGTGGTGACATGGTTTCCCAGGGAGAGCAGCCCACATTTCACGCAGAAAAATCTGCTGTGTCAGAAAGTAGTACCCAGTACAATTCAGAACACTCTTGGCCTGTGCCTTTTGAACACTTTATTCTTTCTTTAATTTTTTTTTCTGCTGTTACTTTTTTAATATTTTGTAACTTTGTGTTGTACCATTTTGGATGTTTTTTTCTTTATAGAATTATGGTTCCATGAAGTGATGTGTATGCATTTATATACTAGAGAAAGTTTTCTTCCAGACTGCATTTGTTTCAGGTTCAGATCTAGGTTAAAATTGTGTTGAAAAGAAGTGGAATCAACTTTGAAACTGGTTTTTGTCCATATTGCCTTTTCTTGGTGTTGCTTTGTTAGGTTTTTGTTTTGTTTGTATGTTTGCTCTTTTTGAAAGAAAAAAAAAACAGCCTTGGTTGCATTCTTTTGTCATTCATTAAATTGTTTAATCAAACATTATCACACAAGGTGAAGGCACCTAATATTGATCAACAAACAAGCTCTTGACTGTATGCTTTTTTGGGGGTTTAATTATCATTGAACTGGTTAAATAGCTTGCTAAAGTTGACATCACTGTAGTACAATTTTAAAGGCAGCAAAAATCCTCCATATATTTAGCTCATATTTGATTGCTCCGCATTTTGGGGATTATCCAGAAAGCAGAATGCATATATATGATCTTTGTCACTTCCAAGCATTTGACTGAAGGATCATGGCACAAATAGTATAACATTAAAATCATAGTTATTTTTTGGCCTCTTATCGAAGTCATTGTGGTTCAGGTATTGTTTCTTGACTGGCACACTAGAAGGTAAACAAAATGGGATGCGTAGAATGAAGAGAAGTGTACTGGTCAATTGTGCGAATATGTTTATGGGCTATGTTTCCCTGGGTGGTCTACATAGATGAAAACTGGCTGGAGAAAGTGAAATAATTGTGTTCATTTAGTGAATGTGTCTGGCAATATCACGTGCCATTTGGTTTTGTTTTGTTCATCTTTGGGTGTATGAATGAATGGAAGAATGAAAGGCTTGTATGGGTTTCTTCATATTTTTTTTTAAAACAATAAAAGCATTGAAATGAATCATGGTTGCAGAATTTTACTACTGTGTGTGTGTGCATGTGCGTGCGTGCGTGCTCTTCTTGGTGTGTTAATTCATTCTTTGATTTCATGTCATTTTTAGAGTAAGTGATATTAATTGAAGGAGGACAGATTGGGAAAAATGTAGGAGAAAAACATATGTTTGTGTGTAAATGTATATTCAAGTGTGCATGAGTGCTTGTTCAATAGTATGTGTATGTGATTTGACAAAATGAGCCTTGATGTACACGTGTATAGACAAGGAAGGATAAATTGTACGGCAATTGTGATGCTGAGAAATTTGGAATTGTGCATCTTTGAAAACAGTCCATCTCAAAAACATCCACCTAATCCTCTCATACACACCTCACACACACTAAACAGCCCTTCTCAAAAACACCCCTGTACTCGTCTCACCCCTCTCCTCCAACAGAAAGAATGTGTGAAGAAACCGAAAATTACATACAGACTTGTAGGAGAGAGCTGAGCATTTTACCTGTCAAAGACAGACTGGAATTTGAAATGACTGATAGAGCAACAGTTACATGCAGCACTCACACACTACTGATAACCTTTCAAACAAAAACATGATGGAAATTTTGTTTTTATTATTGTCTTTGATAACACTTGACATCAAGATTATCTATACTTTATATTTTCTTCAGGTATGATGAAAATTCGGTTTAAAAATAAACAGCATCAAAACAATATACACTCCAACAGATTGTAGGAAAAAAAAAGGCAATGATATCAAATAGTCCATAAAAATATGAACAAAATTGCTAATAAAGCCATCTCAAAAAGTATGACGAGTTTAAATATACGCTTAAAGATACAACTGAAAAAAAACGTTTAAAAAGAAAAGAAAAATACAATGGTTTGATGCAATGCCCATTAAAATAACAATAACATTCAAAAGATTCTAATATCCAGTTAAAAAGGATTCAGTGATAATGGAAAATCAGTCTTATTCTCCGTCTGTGTTGATCATTCTCACCACTGTCAGTTCCATTCCCATTTTTCCAGCCAGGCAACACCAAAGGGATAATTTTCACCGTGATTCTCTCTTTTTCCTTGCTTCTGAATAGATACAATTCTGAGAGCCAATTGCCTCTTTTCAGTCACTTGACCCCCTACCCAAGGATCTAAAACAAAGCTGAGTACTTTTAAAAATATTTAAATCTTAAGTCCCTGAAGAAAGAGTGTGGCTACCTTAATGGTGGGAGAAAAACTGTCCCAAAGGCAAATGTTGCATCACTTGATGAACCTCAGACCTCTAGTGGAGAATTAAAAAAAAAAAAAAAAAAGGAAACGAAAGAGTTCAGCCTCAATCCTACATTCACAAGTGGCTTTAAAAAGAAAAGGAAAAAAAAAAGGAGAAGAAAATCCAGGTGGAAGCAAGTGTGAAAAACTAAGGTGAAGTCTACTGATGACAACATATCTGTAAGTGAAATGATCATTTATTTCCAACTCTTGCCTTATGAATGGGAAAAACCCCCACAAAATGTAGGAGCTGCAGAATTTTGCTCTTGGACAGTTTTATTATATAGAATAAAACGCAATAAACAACCATATAGTATATAGCTGGTAACATATTGCACATTACATGTTCATGCAAGAAGACACAACGGGATCTGAACACTTTAAATGCATTCTCATTCACATGCTGAACAACTGAATAATGAGAAGTTACTGACTGTATAATGACACGTTTGTGTGTTTTAATGATGCAAATACATTATCCTCATGATTAACTGTGACAAACATCACAACAAGTTAACATTAAGTGAAGCCACTAACCAGATAACCTGAATTTTAAAAAAATAATTCTACAACCTTCATATTTATACACCATCAGACTTGCACTCGGAATTAAGATCAGTCTCATCTTTGTCATTTCAGAATCATGCACTAAGCAATGAGATCTTC
Organism: Rapana venosa; assembly: GCA_028751875.1. Classification (NCBI taxonomy): domain Eukaryota; kingdom Metazoa; phylum Mollusca; class Gastropoda; order Neogastropoda; family Muricidae; genus Rapana; species Rapana venosa. The sequence goes on along the minus strand of CM054147.1, from coordinate 29,752,483 downwards.
AAACATACTTTTGCCTTGTCTTCAGATGCCTTTTCAAGTGTGGAGAGAGATACTCGGCTACTTAATTCACAACTGCAGCTGAAAACTTCATAATAATAATATATGGAATTTATATAGCGCTGAATCTTGTAAAGCAACAAATCAAAGCGCTCAGATGACATTTTTATTTTATTTATGCGTGTGTATGCGGTTTTTTAAGTTTTGTCATCTGTTCCCACGGCACACAATGGCCTACTCTTTCGAACAGTGGAACAGGATAAAACGTGTGTGTGCAAGATGTTCTGCATGCGTTTGCACACGGGGCCTCGGTTTATAGTCTCATCCGAAGGACTTTGACATTCAGTTCGATTTTTTTGTCAAACTGGGAAGAAAGGGTGAGGCTGGGAATTGAACCCAGAACCTCACGGTTTACTTGTTGGCAGGCAAACGTCTTAACCATCCTGCCACCTTCCTTCATAAGACATGTTAAAGAGATGTTCATCTACTTGGATTCACAGCTATAGCTGAGAACTTCATAGACATGTTAGAGAGATGTTCATCTACTTGGATTCACAGCTATAGCTGAGAACTTCATAGACATGTTAGAGAGATGCTCATCTACTTGGATTCACAGCTGTAGCTGAAAACTTCATAGACATGTTAGAGACAGAGAGATGCTCATCTACTTGGATTCACAGCTGTAGCTGAAAACTTCATACACATGTTAGAGACAGAGAGATGCTCATCTACTTGGATTCACAGCTGTAGCTGAGAACTTCATACACATGTTAGAGAGATGTTCATCTACTTGGATTCACAACTGCTGCTGAGAACTTCATACACATGTTAGAGACAGAGAGATGCTCATCTACTTGGATTCACAGCTATAGCTGAGAACTTCACACACATGTTAGAGAGATGTTCATCTACTTGGATTCACAGCTATAGCTGAGAACTTCATACACATGTTAGAGACAGAGAGATGCTCATCTACTTGGATTCACAGCTGTAGCTGAGAACTTCATACACATGTTAGAGACAGAGAGATGCTCAGCTTTTTGGATTTACAACTGCTGCTGAAAACTTCATAAAGAAAAAAAAAAGGCTCTGTAAACAAGCTAGTTTAAGAAGCAAATGGCTGCCAACTAACATTGTGTTATGTTATATATATATGTTATGTATATGAAAGATCGAAAGGAACCCCTGCAATCCATTTGCAAATAGTTATACACTGCAGATGGAAAACCAGGGAGTACTATTTTGGACATGCAGTGTACATCCCGGCTGAGCTCATCAAGAACGGAGGCCCAGAGATGATCAAGGCATTAACAATCATCTGCCAACGCATCTGGACCAGCAAAGAGTGGCCTGAACAGTGGACCCAATCCATCATAGTTCCACTTCCAAAGAAGGGAGACCTGAAGAAGTGCCAAAATTACAGAACAATCAGTCTGATAAGCCATCCAAGCAAAGTTATGCTACGCATTGCCTTGAACAGACTGAAACCACAAGCAGAAGAAATCCTATCAGAAGAACAGGCAGGATTCAGACCAGGTCGAAGCACTGTTGAGCAGATCTTCAACATCAGAATGCTCATAGAGAAGCATCTCCAACATCAGCTACAGCTCTACAACAACTTCATTGACTTCAAGAAGGCCTTCGACCGAGTGTGGCAAGAAGCTCTGTGGCAAGTCATGAGAGACTATAGCTTCGACGAGGACCTTTTTCAAGTCATCCAGGCGCTGTATGACAGCTCCCACAGTGCAGTCCTCATGGGTGGAGAAATCGGGGAGTTCTTCCGGACTTCAGTTGGAGTTCGACAAGGCTGCCCGCTATCCCCCGTTCTTTTCAACGTGTTCCTGGAGAACATCATGCAGGAGGCTCTCCTTGACTTCAAGACCACAATCACAATAGGAGGAAGGCCAGTCTGCAATCTTCGATTCGCAGACGATATTGATCTCATGGGCCGCAGTGAAGAAGAACTCCAGGATCTCACCACCAGACTGGAAACATCAGCCAATGCCCACGGTATGGAGATCAGCACGGAAAAGAGCAAGATCCTAGTGAACAGTACCACACCGACCACTCCCACCAGCATCAAGATGAGTGGCGAGACACTAGAGGAGGTGGAAACTTTCAAGTACCTTGGAGCAGTCATCACCAAAGAAGGCACGAGCACACAAGAGGTGAAGATCAGACTTGCTGTGGCACTCTCCTCCATGACTAAGCTGGCGAAAGAGTGGAGAAACCACAACATCAGAACCCACACTAAGGTCAGACTCTACAAGGCACTCGTCACATCCATTGCCTTGTACAGCTGTGAAGCATGGACACTTACTGCCTAATTTAGAACGTCGCATTCAAGCCTTTGAGATGAAGTGCCTCAGGCGGATCCTGAACATCACCTACAGAGACCGTAAAACCAATGACTACGTCTGGCAGCAGATCGAGGCACTGGCTGGAAAACAAGAACCATTGCTAGATACAGTCAAACGGAGGAAACTGAAATGGTTTGGCCACACAACAAGGCATAACAGCCTGTCAAAGACAGTCCTGAAGGGAATGGTGGAAGGAGGCAGGGACGACCACGCAAAAGCTGGATATCCAACATCAAGGAGTGGACCGGCCTCACTGTACCAAACCTCCTGAAAGCAGCCCAGGACAGAACCATTTGGCGGTCCACTTGCAGCGTCCGTGCGGGTACCCCAACGGTCGTCCCGACCAAGGGATGAGTGAGTGAGTGAGTGAGTGTACATCCTACCTGTCAGTTGGGCAGAAGGGATGTACACTGTATGCCCATGGAGTGCAAGTCAAAGGTGAATGTTCTCTGTATTGTGGAGAATCCTTTTTTTGTTGTTTTTGTTTTGTGGAGAATCTTTTCCTCTTAATACATATCAACAAATTAAAATGCCAACTAGAGATGTTCTCTGAAATGAATCAGATCAATATTTACAAATATATTTTTTTAAAATTTGAAAGGAAAAAAAGATATATTCTCTAAAAGAAATCAGGTTTTTTAAGTTAAAAAAAAAAAAAAATTTACACATGTAATCAATCAAGATGTACAAAAAATAGCCATACCACAAGACTGTTTTATTAAAATATATCTCATTAACATTTTTCTTTTCAAAACCACACATACATACATGATTTCATACATGTACTTATATGTATACATACATAGATATTAATTATACATTTTTACAATATCGACAAAAAACAATCTGACATCAAAAACAAAAATCTTCATTCTTTTTTCTTCTTATTACTAAAATGGCAGTTGGTTGTCCAAAAGACAAGCACAATGAAGCTGTCTACAAAATCCCCCTTCTGTACATTTTATCACTTGTTTGGCTTCACAACGCCTTCATATCTTCCAATATTTTCATAAAAACAACTCTGTTGCCAAGACAGTACCTCAGATACCTAGAGTTTTTTTCCTCTAATGCAGAACATTCCAATATGGTGGGTGGTTTAGAGGTAACGCGCCTGTCTAGAAAGCGAAAAGTCTGGGTTGGAAGTGTGCGGTGGTTCAAATCCCGTTTGGGCCTGAAACTTTTCCCCCATCCATTAGACCATGAGTGGTGGTCTGGGCACTAGTCTTTCGGATGAGACGACAAACCGAGGTCCCGTGTGTTGCACAAAATTATTCAGCGCATGTAAAAGAACCCACGGCAACAAGGGAGTTATCCCTGGCAAAATTCTTAGAAACAGCCACTCTGATAGGGAAACATATACAGATCGACAAAAAAGAAAAAAAGAAAGGGTGGCGCTGCTCTTGTGGCGAACGCGCTCTCCCCAGGGGAGAGCAGCCCAAATTTCACGCAGAGAAATCTCGTGACTTAAAGTGGTATAAATGAAATGAAATGAAATATAAATCCCTCCAACCGATGAACTGGTCGACTTCTCTTAGTCATAACAGACTTTCTGAATTGTCTGCTATACGCATTTTGATTTCTTGCCTCCAGAGAACAGAATCTCACATCCAGAGAAAAAAGACAAACATTCTTTTTCATCAAAGGTGGCTCTAGCCTCTCTAGTCAGAAAAAGCAAGAGAACTGTCAGATCAAATACTTTACCCTGTATGTATTCAATGTATGATAACAAAATACAGATGAATCACAGTCATAAAAAGTATTATGTACTTATGGTATTTACAAGTCATCAATGAGTTTTGTGTTTCTTAATACTTTCTTACATGCTCACAGTCCATGGAGACAATCCTATGGAAAGATATTTAAAAAATTTGCCTCTTTCAAATTCAGAGCCTAAATGATTGGGTTTTGGCCACACAAAAAAAGGCTCAATACTGTGTAACTGAACATACGAGTCCACACATACACACTTAAGTGCTGCATTTTGGTTTTACTCTTCCACCCAAATTGTATTAAACGACTTCTAGATAGAGTTTGTATCTAGTGACAATTACCATTAATCATGATTCTTTGGGAGGCTTATATATTTTTTTAAAAACTTCATTACATTGAGAGTGCAAGGAATTATTTACTTGATTCTCTACAGTAAAAACCTCCTTGTTTTTCCTTTAAAGTTTTGGACAATCGTCCCTAAGTACAATCGGAAATACTTTGTCTTGGGTGAAAGGAATAAAACCTTCAGTCACTCTCTCAGTGAATAAAAGCCTTCAGCAGAGGCATGTAGTACTTGAGTGTTGTCCACCTTTGGAATGAAGTTTGTGTTGAACCAAACTCACAGATCAAGTCTGCTGCTGGTCGGGATCTTCAAAAGGCAGCACCCTCTTTGCTTTGACAACTCCGAAGAAGTCCGTCAGTTTTGCTTGTGATTCATCTTCTCTCGCTCGCTTACCTGCAAAAGCAAAAATGATTTTGTTGTTGTGATTAGATTAACGCCCCAGTGGCAATTTCCGATTTAAGGACCGTGAGTAGAAGTCATAGTGTCAAAACAAAAACAAAAAAGTCATTGTGTCCACAAAAAAAAAAGTGTTTATAAGGAGAAGGTTCTTGGAGGTAGCAGTAGGATAGTCTGTGGAATGGGGCTGTCTAGAGATATCTTGCATGTGAGTTAGCCTATAAATGATTTTGTGTGTAATTTTGTGCGTACGTCGAGACTTTTGAAATGGCAGGTGATAATACTTTTCTTTTATCTCACAACAGTGTCAGGGAACAATTTATTTTTATTGTGTACATTTTGAACAAAATATTGTTTTCTACAAAGTAAACTGCGTGAACAATGGTAATATACTTCATTCCAGCAAGGGCCATTAGTTATAAAATGGAAGTACAAATTCCAAAAACAATGAAAAACATGTATCAAGCATGCTGGTCATTTTGGATGTCTTGCGCGCGTGTGCCCACACACACACACACACACACACACACACACAGAGGCACGAAATAAAAGAATAAAATAAAATAAAAAAATAAAATAAAGCGCACTGGTTGTATACTGATGATCAAGTAAGCCGATTTAAGTAAAAAATGCTTCAAATGTATCAAATTAGATAAACATAAAAAAAACAAGACTTACATCATGAGGAGGCCAAGATTTTCAACTTTTTTCTCCCTGAAGTCGGAATGTGGCTACCATTAAGGTGAAAAAAGTCACCTTCGCAAAATCTCACCATTGGTCAACCTCAGAGCTCTAGCTGAGGAACGAAAAAAAACCCCAACTTTTTTCCTCACCAAAATATCACAACAAGTTGCATTTTACAGCATGAATAACATATATGATGGAGCTTGACATACCTTTTCCTTTCTTTGGAGGCAGGCTGAGTCTGTATTCATTGACAAGTTTGGGGTACTTGTCTTCCAGCAGCTTTCGGGGAATAGTTACCACGTAGGGGTCATTGGCTGCCTGATCTTTGGTGGGCGTCTCTTCAATATTGACCACAGGTTCAGGAGTCCACTTGTCAAATGCTGTGCATGGATTTAATAGACAGCATTAAACTTTAAAAACAATGTTTGAAATTCCTGGTTAATATAAACATCTGGCATTACTTGAACAAAAATACACATTTAGAAATCCCCCCCCCCCATTATAGTAACAACAATACCCAATGTTTAATAATAACAATGATAAAATATAAAAACTAGGCCATTCTGAATATGCTACCTGTGGAAGTCACTACTCCCCCCCCCCCCCCCCCCCCCCCCCCCCCCCCCCCCTCAAAGAAAGGAAATTGCATATATGCACATACTGGCCAATTTCTTTCAAATGAAATCGAAATCCCCAGCATCAAACAACACCAACAACAAAAACAAGCAAAAAAACCCCAAGTGAGCATATAAACTTATAAAGGATTGTAAATAGACACTTTGAAATGAAATATGTATAAATTTGGGATGCATACCCGAAGAAGACAAATTAAAATCTTGAAGATGAATTCATGAAATCAAATCAAATAATCACAGTGAAGGAAAGAGGCAATCCTCACCAAATCTCTTCCAGGCCACCTTATAGCAAGGTACAGACTTCACTATGCACTCCTTCAATATGCTGAAACAAACAAACACAATACGAATACTGCTACACAGTGAGGAATTTCTCAAAATCCATTTTAAGAACACTGATAGCTAGAAAAAAGAAACGCACAACAACAACAAAAAGAAAAGAGCAGACCAAATCTTGAAAATATTACCTACAAAAATGTGATCTATTCATGAAATTTTTTTTTTCTGAAGCTTACAAAAAATACAAAACATGTATAAAGCAAAGTTTAAACGATCATCCACTCTTTTTTCAGAATTGCACATTACTGTTGAGCTGCCAAACTAACTTTGTGACCTCAGTGATAACTGGGTGAATAACATGAAATCAAAATGCTTTTTTCCAGAATATCTACAAATAAATATTTTACTGGATATTGGTTACAGAGTGTTTACAGAAAAGAGATACATTTAACTGCTTTGAGTTCATCAGCAGCCTCACACCAGGAAAAAGTAAAAAACAAAGAGTTAAAAATTAAATAAAAAATACAGAAAAACAGAAACCACACCAAAACAGGTACTGTCATCTGCTTTTTTTCAGTGACAGAGCCCCAACCCCTCCCCCCTTCCACACACACACACATACACACACACACGCACGCAAACACACACTTCAATGTACAAACCAGTCCACTGATGACTCGGGTATTTCCAGACTGCCGTACAGCTGCATGTGAACCAGGACAGGAATCAGTTTACTCATGACCTCCTGATGTCGCATGCGGATACTCTCCACAAGGCCATCCCAGCAGGGCAAGGAGACCTTCACCTCACTGATACTGAACGTCCTTTTGTCACCAAGGAACTCATTGACCAGCTGGAAAAAACAAGCTGGAATAAGTACTTAGATTTTCAATACCAGCTGCAAAAAAACCAAGCTGGAATGAGTGCTGAGATTTTCAATACCAGTTAAAATCAAGCCATAATCAGTCCCAAGATTTTTTCAATACCATCTGCAAAAAATTCAAGCTGGAATCAGTACTGAGATTTTCAATACCATCAGGAAAAAACCCCAAAACAAGCCAGAATCAGTACTGAGATTAAAAAAAAAAAGCTGGAATCTCTAGTGATATTTTTAATACTATCTGCAAAAAACAAACTGGAATCAGTACTGAGATTTTGTTCAATACAAGATGGAAAAAACCCCAAGCTGGAATCAGTAATGAGATTTTCAAAACCAGCTGGAAAAAATCAAGCTGGAATGAATACTAAGATTTTCAACACTTTATGATGGTTAAATTTAGTGCTGGTCTTAACTTCTTCAGTGCCTTGAGACAGCTTCCTGCTACCATTTTTTATGTTTATTTTATTTGTTATTGTATTCTTTTATATCGAGGATAATGCTCCTGTGAGCCTGAAAGTGCCCCATGACCATGATGTAAACTTTCATTACTCTATATCAGAATTTTTTAATTCACTCACACGAGCTCATGAGCTTCCAGATTCAATCCCATTTCTCATGCCAATTTTTGTCACTTATTACCCCATTTTCAAAGAACTGACCAAACAGCTCTTGGTAAACGGTTGTCATTGAGCATCAAATGGGCACGGCAGTAAAGGGGTTAATGGCCAATATGTTGAGGGAAATATGCTAACTGTGCTGGATGTGGGTTGTACACAGGATCTTGCTTTGTTGTCTTATTGTTTGTGATTTAATTTTTTTTTAAATAAGCATTTATGCAGTTTACCTTTGAAACCAATACCAAATGCACAGAATAGGTTTAAAAACCCCCCAACTTTTAATGATTAATCTTTTTTCCATTTCTTTACTTTTCTTCAGCTTATCTGAATGCTTGTCCTTTTTGTTTTTTCTTTGCCTTTTTCAGTTCTCAGATGTTTACACTCTAAATTTCAGAGTGTTCCTTTACCATACAAAACATATTTTTTATTTAAAAGAGCTGAATAAAAAATGGAAATAATTTAACTTCAAAACAAGTATATGGCTATCTCATTGTGTACTGTTTCAAATTTTAATGGAAGTAAACTCACTGCCTGTGGCTGAATTACCCAACTTACATAATCTAAACGATTGATTCAAACTATCAGAGCAATCTGCAATTAACTTGCTTGCTTACCTTATGATCAGGGAAGCTGTCCAGTTTGACTGCTTTTTTCCTGATATCCATCTCTACCAAGTATGGACTGGTGCGTTGCTTCACGACATGATAGCAGCAAGTACACACTCGGCCAGTGTCTGCCAAGCATTCTGTTGAGCTTCCACACATACTGCAGCCTGTTTTGCGATGCTGTACTTTGCTGCCTGCACCAAATGGAAGGCAGCAGTAATACACTATTGAGTTGTTAAAAACAACAAAAATGAAATTCAAAGTATCAACAATATACACATAAGTATAGAATCAATAATTGAAAAATTACAATTGTTTAGTCATGCGCCTTTATGATGTATGAACAACACACAGTGCAAAAACAACTCAGGAAAAAGAAAAGCACATATGTACACTACCACAGTAAAAGTTAAACTGTTACTTCATACATACTGACAAACACATGCATACATACATATGGTAAAAGTGAAATTAATGTTTCCAAGTTTAAATCTGAATTTGATTTGATCTTATTATTGTTGTTGCTGCTGTCAGTTTTTGTAAAAGGTGAGGAAAGCTTGCAGGTACATTTCAATATTTCAAGCAATTATGGGAAAACGAAAGAGAACATACCTGACAGGTAAGATGACAGAATGAGAAAGATAAGATGGAGGGAGAGAGACTGAGAGCTAAGCAGGGAAGCTGAAAAGAGTGGTGACAGTGAGTCAAAAAGTGATCTGTTCATATCTAAGGAACAGACTTCAAAACTAGAAACAGTCCTGAATTACATCTGCAACTTAGTAAAGATCCATATAATGATTTCAATATCTTCACCACACCATTAAGTCTCACATACACATGCACACACACAAGCACACAGGCACACACACAGAGTCTCTCTCACATTAGTGCCGACTCCACTCTCCCCAAAAGTCCTTCGGATGAGACTATAAACCAAGGTCCTGTGAGCAATTGCACGCAGAACATCTTGCGCACAGGTTAAAACCCGTTCCACTTTTCAGAAGATTAGGCCATTGTGTGCCGGTGGGAATGGATGACAAAATTGACAAAACTGCATACAGACAGGAACTGGATGAAAAAAGCACGTGAGTGCTTATTCCATTAACCTCGAAATAAAAGAATAAAATAAAATACAAATAAAATCTCTCTGTCACACTCACTCACTCACCAGCATGCTGGCAATATGTACAGTGTGTTGGCTTAGTCACTTTCTGCATCTCAAGTTCCATGGTACTGAGGTCAATGTTGTCTCGCCACAGACAAACCCTAAAAACACACACAACTAGACTCATAAAAACAATGCAATATGAAGCACATAAAGCAGATATATGTAGAATCTGAAATACAGTCTAAACAAAGAAAGATGTATAATTGTTGAAAGTGATTACACGCAACAACAAAAATAAAAATAAATAAAAGGTGATAAATATGAATGCTATCACATGTTAAATATAAATGCTATCACATGTGCCTGTGAATGATGGCTTAGAAATGAAGAAAAAGAATTGGGACTTGCACAGTATTGTATTTAAGCCTTTTAAGCTACAGAAACTGCACTCTTGTTTTGATACTATGACTTCTACTCACAATCTGTAAACTGGAAATCGCTGGGACCTTAATCTAATCATAACAACAAACAGAAACTGCACTTAGAAGCCTCCATAAAACACACAAAAAGCACCAACAAAAAACCTCCTATGAATTATGCTTAATCCAACGCTCAGGTAATTGCTGGTATAGTTTTGTCACCCTTGCTAAAGCACAATGATACAAAAAATATCATTACATTTTATTACTGAAGCAGACAGATATATAGTGTACAAGGGTATTGAAATGAACAAATAAATGAAGATATTGAGCCATAAAGCATATAATTTTTCATGTTTGACTACTTTGCTGTTTTAAGGATCCCTTTCTTTTGATTCAATTTAACCAAAAACGAGGCATTTTGTTGCTTTGTGTTCTTCTATTATTACTTATCCTACTGTTAAAACCTTCTTTATCTCCACCCTTCCATCTGGCTTTAAAGAAAAAAAAATAAAAATAAAATAGAGTCAACTCTAATCTTCAGATACTGCATGCACACACACACACACACACACAACACACACACACACACAAACACACGCACACACACACACACGCACACACACACAAACACGCACACACTCACACACACACACACACAAACACACACACACACACACACACACACACACACACACACACACACACACACAAAACAAGGACACCCCATAAACATACTACCTCTGGAGGACATCTGAATCTGCGCAGTACGTTTTCATGGCTGTGATCAGATCTAGCACTTTCTTAGGCCCGATGCCCTTCACTCCATCCCCATAGTCACAGCCACTCAGCAGTGCCATCACCACCAGATCCTCCTGCTTCAGGTTCAGCTTCTCCTCGATGCCGGACAATGTGTGCCTCTCCACTGTCTGGCCACACAGAAAACACAACGCGGTGTGAAGAGAGAGAGAGTGTGTGGAATACTTGCGAGTGAGGGTTCTGAATAACTATCAACAAATGCAACTTTAAGAGGTTGGGAGGAGGTGGTGATCATGACGTCAGGAATAAAAATGTAAGGAAAAAAAGATATAGAATTCTGGAAAAATATACATATCAGATATCATGGGTTTTTTGAATGTACATGCTGATCTTTGTAGAGGGACTAAACATGTCAGGAAGATGATTACTGACGACAGCGAAGGGTGTGATCAGAAGCACTAAAGTATATAGGCAAAACCAAGCACACTATTCCTGTTGGTCTTTTTTTTTGGGGGGTGGTGGGTTTCTATTTGTTCAGTTTAATAGGAGAGGCACACTCAAAATCTATACCTCTTCTGTATTCAAAATTAACAACTGCAACTTGAATCTTAACCCTAATGGTGCTAAAAGTTGCATTTGAATGACAAAATGGCTCACCATGAAAATCACAGAAATGCAACATGCCTTTCTCAAACTTTTTAATGCAACATGCTAGGGTGACACCATGATACTTTAATTCTCATGTTTGACAAAATAAAATGCTTCAGCTGATGTGAATATTCTGTGAATCCCTTATGTCTGATTGGTAGCCATTTTCTCTGCATGAACGGTTTTCACTTGCTTTTGTTTGTTTGTTTTTTTCAAACACAAGTATAAAATTTGCACTACTGAAGAAAAATGGCAACAGCTGGAAATTTCTGCAAAGCTAAATGGCTCATGGTGAAAGGATTTTTTTTAAAGCCACAAACTCAGTGACTTCTAGAAAAGGAATCTTTACTTCCATTCTATTATACCATCCTTCTACTTCTGTTGTCTAAATAAAAAAAAAAGCAAAATATCAGGGGAAAAGTTTAATCGTATTAACCTGCTATTCTGTCTTTAATGTTCACTTCTTTATATGGCAAAGTACAACACAGAACATATAATATACTGCATTTTCATCTGACAGTCATAAAATGGCTATATTGTTCCCTGTAGCTTGAATTTTGTTTTGTGCTTAGTTCTAAGCTTTCAAACTGAAATTACCAATTCAAATGGACAAGACATAAAGGGTAGTGTAATACCATTAAACAATCATATTTTAGACACAATCGATTACTAGGAAATTTTGACACATACAAACAAGTAGGTTGATTTCCTCTCCTGTTTCATTTCATAGCTATCCCTGCTTTTCAACAGCCAAAGATTCCATCACCTTGCCAAAGTGTATAACCTGTGTGTGTGTGTGTGTGTGTGTGTGTGTGTGTGTGTGTGCATTTGGACTTGTTAGAACTATTGCTTGCTATTGGTTGCATGACTGTGTAAGAATGAGTTGAGTGCAAGCGCTTTGATTTGTCTGTGCAAGATACAGCGCTACATAAGTTCCATTTATTATTATTATTATTATTATTATTTATTCATCTAGCTATCCATGTTTCTAGTAAGTGGTCAGTGTGGTATAGCTTACCCCTTTCTTCACCTCCAGATTCCTGTACACAATCTTCGCTCCGTACAGGAAAGAGTCACTGTCATCCGAGAGGCAGGCATCTACAATCTGAATGACAGTTAAAGATTAAACTGATCTTTCTCAGAAGTCAAACTGTGGCTACCTTAATGGTTAAATGCTTGCATACGCAAAATTTCATCATTAGTAAACTTAAGAGTTATAGCTGAGGAATTCAAATAAAACAAATGATTCTAAACTTTTAACAACATCACTTATCTGTGTGTTAAAATTTAATCAGCAAAAAAGACACCCCCTCAAAAAAAATCTTGAACTTTTAATCATGTCACTTATCTTCGTGTTAAACTTTTACCAGCCAAAGAAAAAAAAGTCTCTCAAAACCAATATCAGTATATGAAGCAAGACTGGATTTTACACAGTACTGTTTATTTTCAAGTATTCCTGCCAGAATCATAAATTTACCTTCTTTATTCCCTTTGGGACATATCATTTTGGCTTAAAATCTTCAACTCATAGTATAAAGGGTACACGATATAATTATTTTGCTACTTTGAAACACAGCTAAATGATTGTAAGACTTATAAACTATCATTTAAGCTAAAATGGTTATCAGACTCAGAAACTATCATCTAAACTAAAATGGTTATCAGACTCAGAAACTAAAGGGTACATGATATAATTATTTTGCTACACTGAAACACAGCAAAATGATTATCAGACTCAGAAACTGTCATCTAAGCTAAAATGGTTATCAGACTCAGAAACTATCATCTAAACTAAAATGGTTATCAGACTCAGAAACTATCATCTAAGCTAAAATGGTTATCAGACTCAGAAACTATCATCTAAGCTAAAATGGTTATCAGACTCAGAAACTATCATCTAAACTAAAATGGTTATCAGACTCAGAAACTATCATCTAAACTAAAATGGTTATCAGACTCAGAAACTGTCATCTAAACTAAACTGGTTATCAGACTCAGAAACTATCATCTAAACTAAACTGGTTATCAGACTCAGAAACTATCATCTAAGCTAAAATGATTATCAGACTCAGAAGAAACTATCATCTAAGCTAAAATGGTTATCAGACTCAGAAACTATCATCTAAACTAAAATGGTTATCAGACTCAAAAACTATCATCTAAGCTAAAATGGTGATCAGACTCAAAAACTATCATCTAAACTAAAAATGGTTATCAGACTCAAAAACTATCATCTAAACTAAAAATGGTTATCAGACTCAAAAACTATCATCTAAGCTAAAATGGTGATCAGACTCAGAAAATGGTTATCATCTCAGAAGAAAAGATGTCTACTAACCCCTTGCTGACAGAGTAAGGCACATGTTTTTTCTGCCTCTCCAGGACTGCTGATCACTTGCAGACCAAGAGATTCCAGCATCTCCTGGCACTGTCACAACACAGTTGTAAAGCGTGTCAACATTCCGCCTCCTCTTGCATGCCATGCCTTTTTAAAAATATTTTATATTATGTCTTGATTTCAAAACAGAATATTATAACGCATTGTTATATTAAAAAAATAGTGCTTATGAGAGTTGGAAAATGAAGTTAAATAAATGTGATACTTAACTCATCTTCCTATTTTATTTTTTTAAAATGGCTTTCCAAGTTTGATGCAGAAAAACACTAAAAACAACAACAGCCAGACCAATCTGATTCAGCATGAAACAAAATAACAATTCTTTAACATCCTATTTTTTACAAGCTGCTAAGTAATGCATGATGGTGTTATGACAATTCTTTTAAATAATTTAGCGCACTATTTCACAAGTGATCACACAGAAGCTTAGAGGGAGAAAATCACATTATTGTCCACAAAATACGGTACTTTTAAAAAATTATCATACATACCATTCTGTTCAAAGGCAGAAGACCAGAGCGATCATTTGCCATCACTTTAGGGTGTGCAGACAATGTTCCACTCCGATCTTGCATAGTCTGTGATTTGATGTCTGGAGCCATGCTCCCGTCCATCACAAACACAGGTCTGATGCCATGTTTCAGCAGACACAGGGCTCGATAAAACACTGTACTGATAAAACAAATACAGGAATAAATAGATGGATAGATAAAGAAATAAACAGAGAAAGAATGAACATATATGCAAGTATGCTACGACTAGAAACAGCAATTCTTGCATAAAGACAATTAAAATTCAGAAAGTTTGTGCTACGCATCTCCCTACTGGTGTTATATCATATGGCACCATTTTATTAATAAACATTGCTACTGAAATGATTGAATATACACACACACACATGCACGCACACATATACACAGTGAAATCTTTTCACTACAATACAAACGTTAAGAGATAAGCAATACAATCCCAAACCTGAAGCTATTGGTCGGTTGTATCTTACAACAGGAAGACTTACTGGATCATGGTGGAGTTGGCACTGAAACCGACAATTCCTGCAGCAGCAGTGCGGGCATGTAAAATCCATCCGCTGAGGTCCACTGCCCATGACTGGCCGCTGCACTCGGCCAGAGGCACGCCTTCCCCTTCCTCTCTCTCCTCCAGCAGTTTCCATAGTTTGGTTACACCCATGGTGCTCCTGGAGTCA
>CM054147.1:29727435-29734935 GCA_028751875.1 Rapana venosa | reverse complement strand
TAGTGCAGAAGAGCCTACTTGATAATTTGAGGAAATGACATCATCTAGCTCGCACCACACTTCCGGGAAGTTTCCTGTGGAAACAAAACAGTGTGTGTGTCAGGTCAGGTAAAAATGATCTTTGTTGAGGGCACAAGATTAAGTTTATACAACTTTTTTTTCATCCTGCCCTCACAAAAAAGTAAATAAAAGAAAATTGACATATGAAAGCAATCAAAATACAATGTTCACACATGTTGAAGACAAAAGCTATGGAGATTAAAAAAAAAAATCCAGACCAACAAAACATGATAAAGCAAATCAAGACAGTATAACATAAGCTCAAGTCATACAGATAATTGAAGAAAATTAAAACAACAACAACAACAAACAAACAAACACCCCCCAAAAAAAACCCACACAAACAAAACAAAATCAAAACAAAAACAAGACTCACAAGACAAGATAAAACAAAACCAAGACAGTATAACATAAGCTCAAGTCATACAACAAATGAAGAAAATACAAATAACAAAGGTAGGAATAACAAGGTAGCCTGGTGTAAGATAACCTCGATTATAAGAGTTGACTTACAATTTGTCCATCAGATGTTTCTTCAAGAGTTTCTTGATCCTTTGTTTGGAAGGAGCTGATTTTAAAGAGATAGGTAGATTATTCCACACTGCTCTTCCTGAATAAGCAAGGCTTGATTTATAGAGATTGTTATGGGGCCTGGGCAAAGACAATCTATGAGTAGGTTTGTTTTTATGAACGGCAAATTTTTCATAATTTTCTTTGGGGCTTTTCCGCTTAATATATTGTACATAGGTATGTTTGCTTTTTACAAAATTCAGCCTTATATAAATTCCATATATTATTATTATTATTATTATTATTATTAGTAGTAGTAGTAGTAGTAGTAGTAGTAGTAGTAGTAGTAGTATAGACACTTGTTGAAATGAAGACTGTCTTTGAGTGGAAGAATATCTAATTCTTTGTAATTGTTGGTGGTCAATGTATTAGGATTCAATCGGATTAGTTTGATAGCTCTTTTATGTAGGCGGCTTATATGCTTTAGGTTTGTTGACTATGACTCTCTGACTAGGAGGCTTGACTGGCACATTCCTTATGTGTTGCAGTCCTGGGGGCTAGCTGGCCTTTGAAGAACATCTCCAACGCTGACTGTCCTTATGCCTCCTTGGCCAAGAGAGTGGGGATGTACTTAATTTCTGCCCAATTTCCGAAACAGCAGCTGCCTCCTCTGCTGTTTTGGAGGTCATCATTGAACACGACGGACAAACATACAGTTTCACTAGCACTATCCCATAAGGTTGAAATATAATTTATTAGAGATAGAATATGTGCGTGAAAGAATAGTTTTCGTGATTGTAGGTTTAGAAAATGTTTGATTTTTCTAAGTTGATATAGACTTACTGAGATTCGTTTTTCTAAAGTGGCTATGTGTTCTGACCAAGATAAATCATTGTCAATTACTGCACCTAGTACTTTGTGTGAAACAACTTCTTCAATTTTTCGTCCTTGGATAAATATTGGGGCGAATGGAAAACGCATTTTCTGTCTTTTTGCCCAGTCGTTATAAACATACATTTTGTTTTGTTTGAAATAAGAGACATATGATTGAGTTCTGTCCATTCAATAAGTTCATCGATATCTGCCTGCATATCATTCACAAGCTGGTTAGGAAAAAAATTTTTGCAAACATTGAATTGATTATGTCAGCAAACTTTTTCCACAAGCCATAAATATGCAAGGTGGCATTAATATAAATAAGGAAAAGAAGGGGGCCTAGTATGATCCCTGTGGTATACCATTATCAAGGTGTGGGTTGACCCCGGGGGCCCGTTTTCAATAACTGTTGACGATTATGAGAAATGAATCTAAAAATGATAATGCTGGCAAAATTTCTTTGCTTTTAAAATTTTTTAAATGAGGAAGGGCATAACGTCAAAAGCTTTGCAAAATCTAAAAAAAGGACTCCCGTAATCATTGTATTAGGGCAGTATGCAGGAATGGTTTTTCATGAATCCTACTGGGTTTTTATTAATTAATAAGGGTTTTAAAATGAAAACTGCAAATGAAATTGTAATGTTTTTCTAATGGTTTGATAGGGCGATGTTGGTATTGGGCTTTGTTGAGGTTGGTTTTGGGTTTCCCGATTTGTGTAAAGGTATTTCTTTGGGTTGTTTTAAAATTCAATGGGAAAAAATTCTTTCAATACACAAGTTAAAAATTACGTTAGAGTACAGTTAATAGCAATGCGTGTTTTTAGTATTTTTCTATAATTATTTTTTAAAGGGGCTTGATCCCGATTGTTTTAATTTTTAGAAGCATTAAGCCTTCTGTTATTGGTTGGGGGTATGATAAATTCAGAAAAAGCTTTTTTTATGAACGTATTGCTTTCATTCTGTCGCTCATTTGTTGTTCTATTATTTGATATAATAGATTCAGCAATGTTTGCAAAGTGAGAGTTAAGGTTTTCTGTTGTTATTTCTTTTATGACTTTTTGGGTGTTGTGTCTTGAATTATTAGCTTTCCAAATCGTTTTGGGATTCTGGGCTGAAGACAGCAAATCTTGAAAGTATTTTATTTTCGCTTTGGGCTTCATTGAGTTGACTTTGTTTCTTTACTTTTTATATTCATCTTTTTGCTTCGATTTTAATAGGTAATCTCTTAAATTCATTTCCCCTTCGATGTCTTTTGATAACCATGGAGGTTTTATGAAATGTTTTATTCTTTTCTTAGTAAATGGAGCATGTTTATCATAAACAGCTATAAATGTCTATCCAAAAGTTAATAGCATCATCTGGATTTGTAATATGATAAACATGATCTATGTTTGAGCAGAGTATATCATTAATGAAGACATTTTTATTAAACTATCTAACGGAGTGGTAGGATATCTCTTTGTGTCCTGGATTTGGGTATCTTTATTCCTTTTTTCCGCCATGTAAAACAAATGGAAGAGTGATCACTACAACCTGTCTGCACTGAGCATATTTCTACTTTGTTGGTCTTTGTAGTAGTGTAAATGTGGTCAATGAGAATGTTAGTATGATTAGTAATTCAAGTCAGGAGATCAATTATTTCCTCTAAACCGTACATGCCATAGTTAATATTCACTTTGATCCAGGGCTGTCAGATCAATGTTGAAATATCCCATAAGAAAAATTTCTTTGGACTCTAGAATAGGGGCATCAATCATTGAATTAAAATTGTCATACCAGTCAATTGTTTCAGCTGGGTTCCTGTAGATGAAACAAAGTATGATCGATTTACAGCGTCTAAACGTGATGTTGTGTGTGTGTGTGTGTGTGTGTGTGTGTGTGTGTGTGTGTGTGTGTGTGTGTGTGTGTGTGTGTGTGTGTGTGTGTGTGTGTGTATACGTGTGCGTGTGTGTGTATACGTGTGGTGTGTGTGTGTGTGTGTGTGCGCGCGCGCGCGCGCAGAAACAAATAAAATTTCATTGCTATGATACTGCTGGTAGGCTTGAAAGGGTAGACGCTTATTGTTTTTGTTTCTTTATTATTGACGTACAGAAAGTGTATAGATGATTTTTAAAAAATTGAATTTGGGTTATCGGCGGAGACTGACTACCTTGGCCGATGGTATCAGCTGCCGAGCTGTATTGTGCCGTCAGCGCCTGGGCTTTATCACAGTTCTTGATTAAACCATTGATGCTGGGGGCAACAGCAAGGTGAGAGGCTGTATGACCAGTGACTTTCCCACTCATGGAATTCCACTTTACAGCTTAGTCTTTAGTGATCGACTATGACTCTGATAGGAGGCTTGACTCGCAAGTCCTTATGTGCTGCAGCCCTGGGGGCTAGTTGGCCTTTGGAGAACATCTCCAACGTTGACTGTCCTTTTGCCCACTTGGCCGAGAGAGTGGGGATGTGCTGTGGGCAAGGCATTCCACTATAATCAAATTTCTGCCCAGTTTCCAAAACAGCAGCTGCCTCCTCTGCTGTTTTGGATGTCATCGTCGGACACGACGGACAAACATAATCCGAATAGAGTAGGGTATTTCTGGGGAGCATGTCTTTCCACTAAAGTATGGTAATCTAGGGCTTTTAAGACTTTGTGGTAGCCTATAATTATTAGTAAATGATTGAATATGTTTATCTAGAAGCGATTGAGAAATACAGTGATTTGAGAGAGAATGAATGAATGAATGAATCTTTATTTTTCAAGGGTAACTGAATAAGCATGGGCATACTTTTTTCATCCGGCCCTTGCCCTGATTAGGGACTATCAACAAAACAAAGATAAAAATCTTACTACAACAACGACAACATGATTGAAAAAAACCCAACCAATACATAATCCCTAACTGACTTGAGAATTAATTTCAAGAGATACATAGATTTTTTTTTTAAGAAAAGAGATAAACGTTAATAAACATATAATTCTCAAATAAATCAAACATTAACATGAAAACTGATACACTGATTATAATTAGATAATATGGATAAAGTAAAATAGAGGGGAGACAGCAAGAAGCCAGAGAGAAGAGAGAGAGAGAGAGAGAGAGAGAGAGAGAGAGAGAGAGAGAAGGGGGCGGGGGGGCGGTGATCACTTCCATTCCAAATGTTCTCAGGAAAATGTTATCGGTCCATACTTATGAGTTGATTTGGTATCATACAGACACATAGAATTGTCACGTTTGTTATTAGTCAAAGTGACATTGCTACAACTAATGGCCTGGTTTTTTGATCCCATGACTAGACCATACCAGTCTACAAGCAACATGTTCGAGCCTATGCATGTAGCTGGTCTCATATTATCGGTAATTTCACTATAAATAACTTTAAACGTCTTGGTTTCACACTAGTCTATTGCTACACAGCCATTTTTCTACACTTTTCACCGTCGCAAAGCGTAAATAGCTTGCGCGCGCGCGTTGTGTGTGTGTGTGTGTGTGTGTGTGTTGTGTGCGCGCGCGCGGTGTGTGTGTGTGTGTGTGGTGTGCGTGTGGTGTGGGTGTGTGTGTGCGTGCGCGTCGTGTGTGTGTGTGTGTGTGTGTGCGCGCGCGCGTCCGTGTGTGTGTGTGTGTGTGTGTGTGTGATGTTTACATTATTTTAAAGTAGCATGGACTTCTTTTTAAGGGGCGAGATGAGAGGAGGTGTTAACATTAATTGGAAGTTCCATTTTAACCTCCATTATCCTCAACCTCTTCTGGAGATTGAGGACAATGTGTGTGGTACACACGTTCCCGAAAAAGAGACTCACACTTCATTTAATTAAAGTATTCCTGGATACACAGACGTTAGAATTACGAGTGCACTGCTTTAATGGAAGGTTTCTTATTCCCCCCCCCCCCCCCCCCCCCCCCCCCCGATTTGGTTCGTTGGTGTTGTGCTGGTTCTTATGTGGTGATGTAGTTTTTGTCTTTGTGAGTGTCAAAGGGTATGTCTCCAACTTTGGTATCATTGAAGCCGCATCTGCTGTTTTTATCTTAATATTAGTGGCATTTAAAAAAAAAAGTATCAAACTGAGGGGGACTTTTCATATCAGTGTCAAGCACGGTTTCTGTGCCCGAAAGAATGACTGAGATGGAGAAGCAGAAGACTGAAGAGGGGAAAAAAAAGGAAAATGATGACGAAGACGACGATGCTGATGCTGATAGTGATGATGATGATGATGATTGAAAAAGCGCCAGTACTGGTGACTGAAGAGCAGTTATCATGACCTTTCCATACAGTCACACAATTCCTAATAATTCTTTTTATTGTTATGTCAGTGTCAAGACAGAAAAGACAGGTGAGATTATGGTAGTCCTCGTTTGATCTTTTTAATGTGCCTGTTGTACTTAAAAGGTCACTTCAGTTATCAGTCTTAGTGCATGGAGAGAAGTGTCACGTGGAATTGATAGCATATCACACTGCATGGACATGACCTCTGAATTATCGATGGTATGATATTGTTAATAGTCACCAGCCCATTTCCTTAATGAACACGAGGCAGCTAACTTAAAAGTTTTGAAATAATGATGACTGATAGAATGTTCAGTCGGGGCCAATATTGTTCTGGATAGTTGTCATATTTGGACAGGTGTCTTGATCTTTCAACATAAACTTTAGAAGGTAGGCCTTGTTCATTTGCTGCTTTGCGTGGGTAAATTTGATTGTAGACTAATCCATGGGCAAAACTTGATGACTGAATTCAACACAGTTACAAAAAAGTGAATAAATCTATCATGGTGTTGTTTTGATTTTGTCAGCCGTTTAACTACAGGTGTACAGTCATAATTGTAATAAAAACCAACACAAAACTTTAAAAGAAAATATTAATCTGCTACTGAATTATCAACTATGTGATGTGTGATTTTCAGTCGAATACGGCCACAGAAATGGATTCAAGAGACACGATTCAGGACGCTGACAATTCTTCATTGTCAAACCCAGCCTCTGCTCCATTGGAGAGCGGGGAAGATTGTGACAGGAGAGATGCTTCACCAGCCCTGTCTTTCAACATGACTACCCCTTTCCCTCACGGTGAGTTGTCCACACAGAAAATACAAACCTCAAACGTGAGGGAAAGTGACAACGGTTTAAATGCACAACCAAACAACGATTTAAGTGCAGAAAGTGATGTTTGCTTGAAGCAGGACCAGAAATATGAGTATGTGGACTGTTTGGTTGATGGTGGTGGTGTTGCTGAAGCTAAGGATGATAGTGACACTTCGGATGACAGCAGGGCCTTGCCCATACCAGGAAGAACTGCCCATCACGAAGAAAAGTCCATGCTAGGCTCATCAGGAACAGAGAAACATACATCCATTGCTGCGCCCAGTGTTCAAAGAAGTACGTCACCAATGAGGATGCCATGCAGCCTGTGTGATGATGTCAATTTGACAGCCATAGCTCACTGCTCAGAGTGTGATGCCGATTTGTGCTCAGCTTGCGTTCGTCGCCACAGCAGAATGAATCTGGCTGTCCATCATAATGTTATGCTATTCCGACCCCAGCATTCTGATGATAGTACTGTTAGCGGTTCTGGCACCATTGATGCAAAAAGCTGTCGGTCAATGCCTAGCAGTAGCCTCCTTGTGGTTGATCACTGTCAAAAACACCCGGAAGAGAGATTGCGCTTCTTTTGCAAGACATGCCAAAGGCCAGTATGTCGGGATTGCATCCTGACCAGCCACAAACAACACGTCACACAGGACATTGCTGATGCTAAACTGGCAGCTAAGAATGAGATGGTTGATATGTTGGCGCAACTTGCGCAAATGAAAACTGTTCTGGAAACATATCAGAAGAGTTTCGAAGAGTACAAAATCCAGTTTGAACACAAGGTTGAACTAGTTGGAGAGATGATTACAACTTTCTACAATGAAACCAGAGAAAAAATTGATTCCTCTTATCACAGGCTGGCTGAAGAGTTAGGACAGTGTCAGAAGAGTGAACTGGAAAGGATTCGTTATCAAGAACTGATTGTTCAGAATAACATTCGGGACGCGACAAAACTTCTGGACCAGCAAGTCTTGAATTTGGATTC
>CM054147.1:29672435-29722435 GCA_028751875.1 Rapana venosa | reverse complement strand
TCCCCCCTCCCCTACCCCTCCTCAACTGGCCCAAGTTTGTTAAAAACTGTTGTGGGGGTGAGGGGTGGCCGATATGGCTACAATATAATTTACAAACGAAATTAGGCCAAATGACTTCTACTTTCACTTTGGAGCTTCACAGGATAAAGGCGGGAACACTGCCACCATTACTAACATCACCCACATTCACAACCAGTACCAGACAAAAACAAGTGACAAAGACACAGGTGCAAAGTAAAATGATTTATGCCATTGTTGACTATAAGTACAGGGTTCACTACTCCATTGCTGGCCAAGACTGAAACCAATATAAACTTCAGTTTTGTTCCTGTGTGTCTGTCAGCTCCAATCCAGAATTTTGTGGAGTTAGATCAGATGGAAAGCAGATGGGGGGACTAAACAGCCTAGAATCATTTACTTTATGCATTTAAGTGTTGCTTTGAATTACCAGACCAACATGGTGTCATCATCTCTTTGTTCCACATTAGCATTATAGGTAATTTGAGAGGAAGCGTTATACTTGAGCTCTTGTCATCCTTATTTTAAAACATTTTTTGAATAAGCACTCTTGTGCTCTTTTCATTGTCCCCGTGTGTATGCGGTTTAGTTAATTTTGTCATCCGTTCCCACCCGCCCACAATGGCCTACTCTTCCATAAAGTGGAACGGGTTTTAACATGTGTGCAAGATGTTCTCTATGTGCATTTGCACATGGGACCTTGGTTTATAGTCTGTTCCAAAGGACTTTTGAGGAGAGTGGAGTCGGCACTGATGTTAACTCCAGATGAAAAATCCCTATTAGCTGCTTTTAGTCTTAACCAAGTTCATTGTTGCAAAAGCAACTTACTTGAATGTTCCTCATACCCAGAAACACTGTCAATGTACATACTAACCTCACTACCTATGTCTACCAAAGCTTCAACCTCCATCCCTTCTACACTTACTATTGTCCATGGACACTGTCCAGCTATGTTAATTTTACCAGCCCTTGTGTCCACCTCCGCTGCTTGGCTGGCTACAGCAGAGGAAGTTAGTCTCCCAACTTCTTGCTTCAGGCCTTCTCCTCATCCTTCTTCCTTTTCAGGCGGTCTCATCATAGGTGGCCTTCCTTTTGACAGTAGAAAAGTAGGAGCTGGTTATGCCTTGGGGTTCATCGACTCAAGGCGTTCAGTGAGTCACCTCAAGGAAATCTGCACGGCCTCAATTGTGGTCGTCAATGAGGCCACTTGTTGCCCTAGTTCAGCCACTTGTGGAGTTGGAGCTGGTGGAGACACGTGCTGCTGAAACACTGAGATCATCAGGGGTGGTGCCTCCATTGGATCCCCTTCTTCTCTGGTTCACCGCAGAGGCTCGTTCCTGATGGTGGAAAATGTCATGTCATCCTTTTCTCTGACCAGCCTTCTGAGCTCTCTTTTGAGCTGGGTTAACATGAGGCCCTCAATAAACCTGTCACATAGCATTTCAGGAGAGATGCTCTCTTTATATCTGGCTTTGGGCTGGTCTCCGAGGCTCTTGAGGGCCTGTGTGTATTCCAGCACAGACTGGCCTCGGAGCTGGTTTCTGGTGTAAAAGGCCAACATCAGGGTCTTCAGTGGTCAGCTGTCCCCAAGTGTCGCTTAATGCCTTTAACACCTTCTCTGGTGAGTCGCTTCCTTCATGACTAACCACCTAGCTTCTAGCTTTGCCTTGCAGAACACGAATGATGAAATCGACCGCCACTGGCTCTGGTATGGCGTATTACACCAATCTGGTGACTTCTTTGTTGAAATCTTCTGCAGGTCCGTCAGAAGACTCTCCAAAGAAATAAGGAAGTTTAGGTGGTTCCCGCCATTGCAGTGACCAGGCTCTTCCCCCATCTTCACCACACAGAAAGCAGCTCAGAGGTGACTGTGCCATTGGACAACTGGCTGCGCACCACAATAGGAAACAGCTTGGATCAGTCATCATTGCTTCCATCAGCTGAAACGGTGAACGGTCAAGCCTTCATTCTCTTGACTAAGCACTCTTGCTGCTTTTTGGCAAGTTCTTTGGCAATTTTGTTCCAGGGCTAACATGTCACCCTGGAACAACGGGTGGGGGCCAAGTGTAGGGCGCTACCCACGACCTGTAAGCAGTGTACTGCAAAACAACGGCAACAACACTGTAAAACGCATTAATAAATAGAACACAAAACTTTATTTGTGTGTGTGTGTGTGTGGTGTGTGTGTGTGTGTTTCTTTGATTTAACGTCTTTTCACTATTAGTGATATGAGATGTGTGTGTTTATTTATTTATTTGTTTATTTATTCTTTTATATCGAGGATAATGGAATAATCACTCGTGTGCTTTTTTACATCCAGTCCCCGTGTGTATGCGGTTTTGTAAATTTTGTCATCAGTTTCCACCGGCACACAATGGCCTACTCTTCCGAAAAGCGGAACAGGATTTAACGTGAGCGCAAGATGTTCTGCATGCGTTCGAACACGGGGCCTCGGTTTATAGTCTCATCCGAAGGACTTTGACATTCATTTCGATTTTTTTGTCAAACTGGGAAGAAAGGGCGAGGCTGTGAATCGAACCTAGAACCTCACGGTTAACTTGTTGGCAGGCGAACGTCTTAACCATCCTGCCACCTTCCTTCCTTGTGTGTGTGTGTGTGTGTGTGTGTGTGTGTGTGTGTGTGTGTGTGTGTATTTGTGTTGGTAGTTGCCTTTGTAATTATTGTCTTGTATCTCTGCCCTCTCCTTCTTTGATCTGTTTACTCTTGATCTTATCTTTCCATGCTACCTAATGGCCAGTGTGAAACTGCCAAGCATTATGAACAGGCATGGACAGGGTACAGAGAGAATGTTAAGCTCACATTGGGCTTCTGTTATTTTCTGAACTTTCAAAAACTGTCCTGCAAGAAACAATACAGTTGGTTTTAAAACTCTGTTTTAATAAGTTGGCCTATATGGGGAAAAAATAGGTCTTATGGTTGCACAGTTTTTTCAATCGCTTTTAGTGTTGTTTATCAAGGATTCTCTATGTAACTAACTAGCTTCCCTTTTTTCTTTTCCATTGAGCCATGTTTAATTGTCTGTAGAAATATCAAGATTTTTTGTGTCTGCAATTGATGACGAAAAATGTCATTCACTATCCAGTTTGCTAATGAACTCCAGTCATATTGTTATCAAAGGGCTTTTGTTAATAAAATGAATCTTTTCAAAATCAAAAATTTTAATATTTCAGTGTCAGCAGCGTTTTAACTGATGAAAGTTCTCTAAGTGGACATGTTAGCTGACATAAGTACTCACACTAGCATCCTCTGAAAAAAAGTCATCCAGACACAAAACAAATCTAATAACCATTTTTATTTCATCATAAAGTATCAGTCTGT
This sequence comes from Rapana venosa, assembly GCA_028751875.1. Classification (NCBI taxonomy): domain Eukaryota; kingdom Metazoa; phylum Mollusca; class Gastropoda; order Neogastropoda; family Muricidae; genus Rapana; species Rapana venosa. The sequence goes on along the minus strand of CM054147.1, from coordinate 29,719,078 downwards.
GCTTATCAATTTCAGCCAACTCTTGTCTTTGCACTGACAGTTGATCAAGAATGCTTTTACCATGTAGGCTCCTAGAGAAGTTGACGTCCCTGACACCTCCCTCCGTACTGACCAAACAGGTGATGGGAACACCTTTACCTTGTTACCATACTGTACAATACACATTAAACACACACAATCAACCCCAACCCCTTTTTATTTAGACAATTCGATTCAATTCATTTACTATCCATATAAAAGAAATTCTTCTTGCAGTTGCAGCATTTAACTAAAAGAAACCAAACAAACCTCAGCAAAAACAAAACACCCCTTCCCCCCTTCCACAAAAATCACCTTCATTGCATAGACATTTTGATAACCTTCCTTCTCCCCTCTCACACACGTGATTTATTTACCACGACCAACAAAATGTAATATTACCCATAGTTTAACCAATGAAAAAATGTATTCTCTTTCTCCTTTAAGCACACACGTAATAACAACAGTAGCAGTTCATATATATGAATGTTATGTTGAGCATCAATTCCATGATGTGCTAACCATGTCATGATGATCAATGTTGTGCCTATGTTTGAAAATTTCTGGATTGTTTGTTTCCGAATTGTTTGTTTCATCACTGACACTCTGTTTCCGGGTGAAGGCAATTTAAGCCTACCAATTGTACTGACGTGATTTTTACATCCATTTTTTTTGCGTCACTGTTGTTGTTGTATATGACGTAATTTAAAAGAAAAAAGCAAATCAAAACGCATATTATATCGGTAACTCACATGACGTGCTGCTGGATGGTTTATAAAGCTTTAACAGCAATACATTTATTTATTATTTTTCCTCTCTGCTAGAACCCCCCCCCCCCCCCCCACCTTCCGCCATTTATAATTGATTACAATATATGCATTTGTTGCACTTTTTAATCCATGATATGGAATCGATGTCGTGATTATTATTTGGGCTGTTGTGATTTTTTTGTTTTGTTTTTGGTCCTAAATATATAATCATGTGTCTTTGTGCCCAATTATTTTCTACTGTCTCCTTGTGAATGGCCTTAAAAACTTACCACCAAAAACTCTCTCTCTCTCTCTCTCTCTCTCTCTCTCTCTCTCTCTCTCTCACCACACTCACTCCTCATCACACACACACACACACACACACACACACAAGAAACCACGTCTTTCATGGAGATAAAATAACATTTATTTGCCATTATTCAAAAGTGTTTCTTGCATGTCTTCTATACAACTTCATGCTGCTGTGCCCCCACACAAAATAAACATTCTGGTCGAGTAGTCGACGTCAACACATTCAATACATGTAGGCCTACTTTTACACCTAAAAAGAACCTCAAAATAAGAATCAGCGAGTAAAAGCTATGTGAATGATATATGATTTGTCACAAGACTGTAAGATACATTATGAGACACCATGACATGGACTGGGCAAAATAGGCCTTCTGTTAAGACACAGTCTGAGACAGCATGACATGGACTGGCCAAATTAGGCTTTCTGTTAAGACACAGTCTGAGACAGCATGACATGGTACTGGCCAAATTACGCTTTCTGTTAAGACACAGTCTGAGACAGCATGACATGGACTGGCCAAATTACGCTTTCTGTTAAGACACAGTCTGAGACAGCATGACATGTACTGGCCAAATTACGCTTTCTGTTAAGACACAGTCTGAGACAGCATGACATGTACTGGCCAAATTACGCTTTCTGTTAAGACACAGTCTGAGACACCATGACATGGACGGCCAAATTACGCTTTCTGTTAAGACACAGTCTGAGACAGCATGACATGGACTGGCCAAATTTTGCTGTTACGACACAGCGTGAGACAGCATGACATGAACTGGCCAATTTACGCTGGTCTGTTAAGACACAGTCTGAAACTATATGACATGGACTGGCCAAATTACGCTGTTAAGACACAGTCTGAGACAGCATGACATGGACTGGCCAAATTACGCTTTCTGTTAAGACACAGTCTGAGACATCATGACATGGACTGGCCAAATTACGCTTTCTGTTAAGACACAGCGTGAGACAGCATGACATGAACTGGCCAATTTATGCTGGTCTGTTAAGACACAGTCTGAGACTACATGACATGGACTGGCCAAATTACGCTGTTAAGACACAGTCTGAGACTACATGACATGTACTGGCCAAATTACGCTGTTAAGACACAGTCTGACTACATGACATGGACTGGCCAAATTACGCTTTCTGTTAAGACACAGTCTGAGACAGCATGACATGAACTGGCCAAACTAGACCTTCTGGTGAGAAACAGAAGACGACATGACTTGGACTGGCCAATCCAATCCAGTCTGTTATTTATAATAAAGCCCGCCGACCACAGAGGCCATATCGGGGCTGTCACCTCGTAAAATCTCAGAATAAAACTGTTACAGATTAAAACAGGGTATAAAATCAACTTTACTGCGTTCCTTGTATCAACGCCCTGACCAACCTTAAGGGTCAACCCGGGACGGTCACTGCATTATGGAAAAAGGCACATCAACTACACATAAAATGAGATAAAACTAAAACCAGATTCCTTAAAATAATCTTGTTCTTACTGACCAACTAAAAAACTTTCACTCATATAAGACGGAAGAAGCCCGATTCTCTCAAAAAGTTAAAAACGTTGTTAGGTGGAACATCATGAAAAAGGACATGGACTGGCCCTTCCAGTAAGAAACAGTATGAGACTACATGACATGGTCTGGCCAAAATAAGCCTACGCCTTCTGGTCAACAGTTGCTAACATTTTCGCAACCTATGCAACCAGTGGTTATCACATCTTTGCTTGTCCTGGGTGATACAGAGAAACGAACCACCCAAGACAGTGAGAGCTATGTGGTTTCGAACCCATTCTAAAGCCTGGTTTTTCATTCAATCCACTCAAAACCATGAGTGGTATGTAGTGTGAATGCTAGTCTTCCGAACGAGCAGAGAATCAGACGCCATGTGTGCAAAAGGCACACTGCACATGTCAAAGAACCCACAGAAACGAGAGAGAGAGAGGAGCCTAGCCAAGTGATAAGAGATTTTTTGGGTTTGGTTTTAGCTGGCAAAACTAATGCCTACAGACAAGAATAAAGGCAATGTCGCAACATGTTGAACTTCTGTTTAAGGTTTTGTAAAAACTTAAGCTGCAAAGAGACATGTTCCACAAAGTTCTACAAACCCCATTCGTTGCAGAAGCATGCAGTGTGTACGATGCCATTACAGTACAGAATGATCAAATTGAGGACTTTGAGATATTGCTCTCTCTCTCTCTCTCTCTCTCTCTCTCTCTCTCTCTCTCTCTCCTCTCTCTCTCTCTCTCTCTCTCTCTCTCTCTCTGCGTAGTTTTTGTAAAGAAAAAGAAAGAAAATAACTGTTGTTATTACACACAGACATACAGACCCCCCCCTCCCCCCCCCCCCCCCCCCCCTACACACATATACACACCCCTTCGCTCATCAAATCCAAGGCACTCATTCATCTTTCTAATAGTGTTTGAGTTTGCAATTCAGCATCACAGTCAGTACAAGAGTTCGCACATGAACCACGCATTCAGGAGTCGACCTAGATCTACGCACACACCATCTAAAATCACTCTTGGGTGTAACACCCCACCCTCAGTCGGTTCTGGCTGCTAGAAGACTCCGAGACTCAACGAGCAGCTGTGAAAGAAACAAGAACAAAGTTGGGGGTTTCAGTCTTGGGTGCAAAGAAATTTATGCTTTCAGGGATGGAAAACAAAATTGACGCAATATCTGCGCTTGAACGGGTTTTCCGTTTGCTTTTCTGCTATCTTTGGGGTCTTTCAACAGTAATATGACCATGTTCAAATCTCTCTTTTTCACGTCTGTATCCAGGCATAACTCAACGGCCTCGGTCATCATGGCGTCGTTGATCTCCCTGTTGAGTTCCCGGATAATGATTCCCAGACTGTATACGTCTGAGGCTGCCGTCACGGGACCGCCCCTTTTGACTTCTGGCGCCAAGTGCTTAATGTGTGCCAGGTTGTCACTGAACATGTTGTGGACTGTGCCGTAACTGGCCAGTCCCAGGTCAATGTACTGCACGCGCCTGTTGGGATCCTGCACATCCACCAGCACGTTTCTGTCATGGAGATCGTTGAACAGGACTCCTTTTTGGTGGAAGGCTTTCAGTCCCTTCGCAAGGTTCCAGGCAACGTGTCGCCGAATGCCCCGAGGCAGCTTGTCGAAGTCGTTCATCACACTCGACAGCGTCACCCCATCGGCGAAGAGAGTTTGAACGATGCACAGTCCTTCCCCTAGGTGCGGGTGGCAGCCAGTCACTATGCCGTGCAGTCTGGGCACGTACCCCGTGCTGTGGAGATGTCGAATGAACTGGGCCTCGATCAAGATGAGCTCGCCTCCGTCGCTGTCGTCGTTACAGGGTGTGTTAAAGCACTTCACCGCTACATGCTGGCGCGTGCCCTGTAGAGTCAGCACGGCCCTGTAGACGGTGCCGTAGTTTCCGTGCCCCAGAGTCACCAGCGTCTCCGCGCCTGTCCTGTCCCGCTTGGTGGCCAGCACCACGTCATGGGCCGGGATCTTGAGGACCGCCTGTCGCTCCACGGGGTTGGGTTTGGTGACCGTCAGATGGTACTTCGTGCGTTTGCGTCTTGTCTTTAACGTTATGTTTTCACCTGGAAAACGTCAACGCGTCTATTAAGTTGTGGAAAAAGTTAAAAGCAGCAGAGATAGCAACGAAAGAGTTGTTTTAACCTGAAAAGACTTGTTGTATACACGCGCGCACCTGCGCGTGTACACACACACACACACACACAAAACAAAACCAAACACACACGCGCCACGCACGCACACACACACACACACACACACACACACAAAACACACACACACACACGCGAGCCATGTGTAGAAACCCTTCTGGATGAAACGATAATTTTTTTGTAAAACTCCAGGAGAAAATTACAGTAACATAACTCTTGTCAGTTTGTATTTTGCTGTTGGAGTCACCCATAATATGCACTAGCACTCTGACTCACCCATCTCACGTGGGAATCAATGCGAGATTGAAAGCACACACTGGATGAGAAGGTGGCATGATTTTTCATGACTTTTTCAAGTTGGTTAGTTCTTCAGTTTAACGTCCTTCCACTAAATAGTGATATCAGACGTGTGTTTGTATGTGTGTGTGCATGTGCGTATGTATGCGTGTGTGTATGTAAGGTACGTGTGTGTGTGTATGCATGCGTTGTGTGTATGTATGGTACATGTGTGTGTATGCAGCGCGTGTGTGTGAGTGTGTTTGTGTGCATGTACGTGAGTTTGTATGTGTAGGTGCGTGTGAGTGAGTGAGTGTGTGTGTGTGTGTGTGTGTGCCGCGCGCGCGCCGCGCGTGTGGGGAAACAGAGAAAAGAGAGAGAGAGGGAGGGGGAGAGGAGAGAGAGAGAAGGGGGAGAGGAGGGGAAAAGAGAGGGGAGAGAGAGAGAGAGAGAGAAATGTGTGTGACATTGTAAGCGCATGAGCACAGTGCACGCGTGTGTATGTCTAAGTGTATGAGTGTGTGTGTGTGGGGTTTTGATTGAGTGTGTGAGAGAGAGGTGTGTGTGCGCGCGTACGCGTTTTTAATGTGTGTGCGTGCGAGCGAGCCTGCGTGCAAGCGTGTGTGTGTGTATGTGTGTGTGTGCGCGCGTGCGTGCGTGCCTGCCAGCCTGCTTGTGTGTTGTGTGTGTGTGTGCGTGCGTGTGTGCGTGCGCGTGTGTTTTTCAAGTGCCACGCCATACAGGCAACATCTACTTCAGAGATTTCCCCTTCCTCTCCTTTAAAAGGAGAAGACAGGTTGTTAATGCAAAGAGTTGGTCATGGCTGAAGGCAATCTCAGCATAATATACATATATATATATTGTTGTTTTTACAACAGAACAACATGTTCATGTAGGCCTCGGCACTTTGCTCAGGCCTACATGAGTAACTGACAAAGCTTTTAGCCAGGGCCTAGACTGTAGGTTACTGTGAACATGAAGGCCATTGGCATTGTCTGGAATGCCAGAGCAGTTTAGAAACCAACCAACATTTCTGGTTGTTTTTTTTCCCCCCCCCATGTAGGTCTACTACAGTCGAAAGTTCCTATTTCATCGTTTAATTTTGTTTATACAACAACAACAATAATAATAATAATAATAACAATAATAATAATAGAGAATAACCCCCCCCCCACAACAACAAAAGCGATAACGATAATAACATGGATAATACAAAGATTACATGAAATTCTTGTAGTTGAAGAAACTGTGCGGTTTCCACGACTTTCATGCTTCGCGATATAATTACGACTTTTAGAAGGCATTTTGATTGAAAGTCATTTTGAATTACAACCATTCTAGAAGGTTCTTTTGATTGTGCCGACAGGGAACTGCCTCGCACATTCTTTGTCACATACCCTCTAGCTAGGCACAGACTCTACGGACAGCTAGGTCCCCGTGTCACGGGTATATCATGTGAGTTCTTTGTTTGACAATGGCATTGTTTAATAATTATGACGGAGTCGATTGTCTTGTCGAGATCTGGTAATTTATGTGCTTTTGAATTGTTACGTGCCCAACATTGGGCGTTGATTTTTGTGGTGGCCCCGAGCGCGTTGGGTGTGTTGTGGGGGTTTGTGCGCGCGCGCGTGCGCTTCAATTAGGCCCTTTATCGGTGGATCGGTGGTCTAGAGGTAACGCGCCTGTCTAGAAAGCGAAAAGTCCGGGTCGGAAGTGTGCGGTGGTTCGTATCCCGTTTTGACCCGAAGCTTTTCCCCCATCCATTAGATTATGAGTGGTGGTCTGGGCGCTAGTCTTTCGGATGAGACGATAAACCGAGGTCCCGTGTGTTGCACATAATTATTTAGCCCACGTAAAAGAACCCGGAGGTCAGGTCAGAGGTGTCCTCTGCTACCGGTAACCATGGAACCCGGTACCACCTGTGACATGTGGGGAGTCAACCCAACCCAAAAATCACGCCTGGAGAGAGATGGGCGCCGCCAGGCTACTTTTGCCCAAGACACGCTATATGGAATGGACAACGATAAAGAATATACCGGGATTGGGGTTCGCCGCCTGGGTCAGCAAGACTGCGCCTTCCGTCCGCCACCAGGGCGGGGGCACCAAGTGTGCTACGGGTGGAACCCCTACAAAAAAAATCAGAGGAAGGGACTACACCCACCATCGCAACATGGAACGTAAGAAGTCTGGGCCAAACAGGCAAACTCCAAGAACTGCTATACGAGCTGGACAGGTACACCTGGCATAGGGTAGGTCTCTGTGAGGTCAGATGGAAGGAGCACGTGAACACCATACTGACGAGGGTCATAAGCCTACTATAGCGGAGGGGCAGGACAAACATGTCATTGGCGTAGGCATGCGGCAACAAGAACATCAAGAACCGTAATAGGATACTACCCAGTAAACAGTTTGGTTTATGGCCATCCGCCTCGGGGAAAGCCCCATTCAACATCACAGTGATTCAAGCCTACGCACCAACAACGGATCACAAATGAGAAGACGTAGAGGAATTCTAAAAACCAACTACAGGGCATCATCGTTTAAGATGAACAAGAAAGACATCTTGATCATCCAGGGGACTGGAACGCCAAGGGGGCGGAGACGCACTGAAAGACTGGAGCAAATTCTGCGGTCCCTCCTGAAATGCGATCACCAATGAGCGAGGACTCCGACTACTGGAATTGCCAGCTACAAAAACACGGTGCTCGCCAAAACCCCTTGGAGAACACAAGGCATCCTGACGCTGGACATGGCATGCACCCAATGGGACCCCATCACAACCAATTTGACTACATACGGTCAGAACCGGTTTCGATCGGGCATCAACAGAGCCAAGACGAGGACATTCCCCAGTGCAGACATGGACAGCGATCATGGCCCGTGCTCCTGAACTTTAGAGTCCGATTGAAGAAGATCAATAAGACAAAGAACACCAGACTCAAGTTCAACCTGGACAGACTGAAGGACCCTACCATCGCCGAGTCCTCCAAGCAACAATAGGGGGGAATTTCGCACCACTGCTGGCACTTGAAGAAGATGCCGGGAAACGATGACCATCAGTTTTAACGCAGTGATGACTGAGACAGCAAGCATACTCCTTGGCAAACATCGCCGAAAAACACAACCATGGTCCAGTAAAATCATGAATATGTGTGACAAAAGACAGACCTGAAGAAGAGCAAGAACACTACAGGAGCAGTTGAGTACAGAGAAATAAACAAGATCAGGAGAGACATGGGGAAGACCAAGGAGAAGGGAAAAGAGAACAATGTACAGAAATCGAAGAGAGCCTGACAAAGAATAATACAGAAGAGCATACCAGATTGTGAAAAGCTCACCAAACAGAAACAGACAAGAGTCATTAACATCCAGGACAAAGAAGGGAATTGCCTAACAGAAAAAAAGGGAAAAATTTTTTGGCAGATGGACGGAATACTGTTCCGAACTCTAAAAATCATTCGACACAGGCGACCCCAGCATACATGCAAGCCAAGCCCCCATCGAACAAAGACAACTTTCCAATTCTACGCGAGGAAGTAGAAGTTCAATTAGATCGCTGAAGAAAGGAAAATCAGCAGGAATCGACAACATCCCAGCAGAGCAAAATCCAACACGGGGGAGAAGCAGTGACAGACATCCTTACAAGTATCTGCAACAAGATCCGGCAGACCGGAGAGTGGCCTACACCATGGACCAAACACTCTTCATCACTCTCCCCAAGAAAGGAAGTCTCCAGCAGTGCCAAAACTACGGGACAATCAGCCTCTAAGTCATGCCAGTAAAGTCATGCTGAAAGTAAACCTGAACAGGCTGAAACCACAGGCAGAAGAGATCATCGCCGAAGAGCAGGCCGGTTTCCGCCCAAAAAGAAGCACCAAGAACAGATATTCAACCTGAGGGTTCTGTGTGAGAAATACAAAGCCAGCATCAACGAGACATCTTCCCGTCTTCTTGATTTTAAGAAGGGCCTTCGATAGAGTAGGGCATGACGCTCTGTGGGCCACCATGAACAAATTCAACATGGGCCAGAAGCTGATCCACACCATAAAGGGAACTCTACTCAAAGGCCACCAGTGCAGTACCGTACAGGGCAGGGTAGGGAATGGTTTTCCGAAACCTCAGTTGGGGTCCGACAGGGATGTCTGCTGTCGCTGACTGTTTACATTTTCCTCGAACACATCATGACTGACGCCTTGGAAGACCACACAGGCACAGTCAGCATTGGAGGGCGAAACAATCACCAACCTCAGGTTTGCCGATGACATTGACGGTCTGGCAGGAAATGAAGAGGAACTGGCCAACCTAGTGAAGCAACTGGACGAAATATCCTCACGATACGGCATGGAAATCAGCGTCGAGGAAACCAAGCTCATGTCAAACAGTGCCCAGCCAATCACCACCAAGATCACTCTCAGCGGAAAAGAACTGGAGACAGTTGACCATTTCAAGTACCTTGGAGCCATCATAAGTGAGGAAAGATCGAAGACCGAAATCCTAGCAAGAGCGGCACAAACAGCAGCAGCAATGGCAAGACTGAAGACCATATGGAGAGACAGAAACATCCCTCTCGGAACCAAGGTAAAGTTACTAAACGCGCTAGTCACCTCAATCATGCTTTACGCATGTGAGGCATGGACACTGAACGCAGACCTACAAAGGAGATTACAAGCAGTAGAAATGAATGCCCCAAAGGCTCCTTGGCATCTTTAAACAAGGACCATGTCACCAACAAATAAATCCGCAGAAAGATCACCAACAAGTGCGGGACTATGAAACCTACTGACCACGGCGAAAAAGAGGGAAAATCGATGGTATGGCACGTAAACACGCTCAGAAAGACTTGCAAAGACCTTCCTGCAAGGAACAGTCCAGGGGAAGAGAAGACGGGGCAGACAGAGGAGAAAGTGGGCCGACGACATCCGTGATTGGACAGGGAAGGACTTCAGTGTCACCCAGGCACTCGCCCACGACCGCGCTAAGTGGAGCCAGCTGGTCCACCATGCAGCGCCCCTACGACCCTGGCGGGTTACGGGACCAGTGAGTGAGTGAAAAGAACCCACGGCAACACGAGAGTTGTCCCTGGCAAAATTATGTAGATAAAAGCCACTCTGATAGGGAAACAAATACTGTTGCAGACAGGAAAAAAGAAAAAAAAAGGGTGGCGCTGCTCTTGTGGCGACGTGCTCTCCCCGGGGAGAGCAGCCCGAATAAAGTGGTATAAATGAAACAAATGAAATTTTTATCTGTTAATTCTGGTATTTGTGGAAAGTTGCATGCGTGTAAATGATTTGAATGTAAGCCCTTGGATTTGTTTGCTTTACAAGATTCATCGCTCTATAAATTCCATCTATTCTTCCTCTTCTTCTTATTATTATCAAATCAAAATTTAAACATCATTTTGGGATGGCAAAGTGGACTATGCAGCAATCACAATCCAAATCGGATCAACAGCCTAAACTGGGGCAGAGGCCTAACACAAATCAAATCAATTTAAAACTGTCTCTGATGGGGCGTTCACCAGTTACAAAGAAGTGAAACGACGGTCTTGTTCCGCTAGGTAGGCTAATCTTCACAGATCTGTGGAAACCTGCGGCATGGCTGGCTCTCACCCCGGCGATGAGTAACATGGAAAAAATAATACAATCTGCAACAATTCTCGAAGCCCTCCTCACTTGACTATATGAAATTGGTTTGATTATGATTGTTAAACCTCAGTGGGTATCCGATTAGGGACTTGCCATCAACCAAAAAACCCATTACTATCACCCTCTTTAAAGAAGAAATAACTGTGTTTTGTGGTGGTTTGTGTTGGTGTGTGGTGTGTTACGTATGGCCCCAGTGTGTTTCTCTGATGACGGCTTAACGTCGCGCTAGTTTGGGGAATTAAATAAAGCACGTGTATCCTCCAAAAGGAGTTTGCTCGTCAACAACAACCCCGCTTAAAAAAAAATTCTTTTATATCGAGGATAATGGATTAAGCACTCGTGTGCTTTTTTTTTACACCCAGTCCCGTATGTATGCCGTTTGTGTAAATTTTGTCATCTGTTCCCACCGGCACACAATGGCTAACTCTTTCGAAAAGAGGAGCAGGATTTAACGTGCGCGTAAGATATGCGTGCATTCGCACTCGCGGCCTCGGTTTAGTCTCATCCGAAGGACTTTGGGGAGAGTGGAGCTGCACTGTTTAACTCCCCGGGAAAAAATTACTTGGTGGGATTCGAACCGGGTAACAATCCGGGGCGCAATGTTTTTTAAACCCCACGCAAACCCATCCTGTCTTTTTCATGCTGAAAGCAACCCTTGACACCAACGGCGCGTGGGTGATTTGGTAGTGCACGCGTGATGGTTTTTTCTCATGATTATCAACAGTATGTATTGCTATAGAACTACACTCATTCCAAAGCTTATTCTCTGAAATTTTCAGAGGTACATAACAAGTTTACTTAGTTCATACATATTGATATCAAGGGTTGTTTGACCCTACCCTACTTCAAAATGCCCAGTTTTAATTCATCCAGCAGCACTGAATCCTCTGGAGTGTGTTCAGCGTTACTATTTTTCATTTCTTATTTTTGTTAAAAGCTTATGTAGTTAATAATGCAATTGGCTGAACGGCAAGAGTTTGTCAAAGTTTAACTCCATAATAACGTGTGTCTTCTTTGTGTTTCGTCATTGTTTATGACTGCACATTCCCATCTGAACTTAAATTTACGGCATGTTTTCTTCACTGTTCGGTTTTTTCTTGGCTCTCTTGGGACAATGTGTAGTGCCGCTAGGCAAGACGGGGGTTTGAAAATGACACAAAGAGTCGTCTTACAATATTTTCAAACTTTCTTTGCAATCGGACTGGAGAACAATTAAATTGAAATGGTGCGTGTGTGTGCGCGCGTGTGTGTAGGCAAAGAACGATTTCGAAAATTCAAATTCTAAAATATAAACACACAGAAAAACCCTACCCCTCAAAAGAACAACAAAAAACAAAACGACGCAAAAAAAAACAAACAAAAAACAACCACCAAAACAATACAATCAACAACAAAAATTTCGAATGACATTTACTAGTCATACAGATTGATTTTCAGTGTTAGCAGATCCCTTTAGGCCCTAAGCCTTTTGAACAGACAGAATTTAAAAAAAAGAATTAATGAACAGCAAAAGTAGTAATTCTTTTTTCGAAATAAATCAGTGCAAGTAACAAAGAACGACTAAGCCTAACTAGCACGATATAGGTGAACCAAAGATCTTTAATCTAAACGAGTGAAAAATCCTCTCAGTTAGTTAGTACCACACCTCATGTCAAAACTGACATACGATGTCAACCCAACACTTAAAACACCAAAGTCATCACAGATATTTGCAACCAGAAAAAAATAAAAAGAAGCCAGAACTTACTTAGGATGGGGACTTTCACCTTGGGAGACATTTCCTTTTTTTCTTCCTTTAACCCGTCCTCTGCTTTCTTCATTCAATAACAACTCTGAAGACAACAAGCCCCCAAACACGTGCCTCACCCACCGGAAATGCTAGAACCTACTTCCTTTAGTGTGACGCGTTCAGTCAACTAGAGGAGTCCAAGTCACGTGGTATTGCTTGGAATGTTCACCTTTGACCTCTTCACCGTGCTAATCATATTCATTTTTGGGGGTGTCAATGTTGTTGAGAGGTTTGCTTGTATTACTGCTTATGAGTACCTCGCCATATAAACAGCCATACTCCGACTTGAGATGATTTTAGTTTTGAATCAATTTTTGTTTTTGTTTCAGCACAGAGTTTTGAAGAATGTTTCAAATGAAAAACTAATAAGTCGCATTTTTCTTTTTTATTGCATTAAATTGTGTGTTGTGTGTGTGTTGTGTGTGTGTGTGTGTGTGTGTTTTGTTGTTGTTGTTGTTGCTATTGTTGCTCTGTGTGTTGTGTGTGTGTGTGTGGTGAGCGCGCGGGGAGGGTGTGTGATGTGTGTGTGTGCGTGTGCGTGCGTGCATGCGCGCGCACGCACTTGCGTGTGTGAGTGTGTGTGTGTTTTGGACTATAAAGCAAACATTCAATCCAACATGTACAAGTGTTGATTTTTTTGGTCACTATTGCTAATGTTGATGGTCATTTGAACTCAGCAAAGCACTGAACAGACGCTTGTGATGGTAGAGCAATCACCACATACATAAAGACATACAAGAAGATAACACATTGGTGTGTGACAATCTTCCCTTTTACAGATTTTCGTTTTCATTACAACTGCAAGAAACAGATTACAGAAACCGCTAATATATAAGTGATTTGCAATTAATGCAATAAAAAAAAAGAAATGCGACTTATTAGTTTTTCATTTGAAACATTCTTCAAAACTCTGAAAGTGGAGGTATTCATTTTCAGGATGTGACTAGATAATGAATGTTCTAGATAGGTGGGGTGGGGGGAAAGGGGGGATAAAGGTGTGAGAGGTCTGTAAGAGAGATTGGATCCGAACATCTGTGTAAACCACTGGATTTCAGTTTGTGATTTGACAATACAATTTAAAAATGGAGGAGGTATTTCAGGAGGAAATTCGATATTCTAGAAGTGTGTGGGTGGGGAAAAAAGATGAGTTGTGAGCGTTTGCGTGCGTGCTGCGTGTCTCTGTGTGGTGTGTGTGGGGAGGGAGGGGGGGGGGGGGGGGGGGGTTTACGTGCCTCGCGTGTGAGAGGGGTTTGGGCAGAGGGAGACACGTACGCGTACCTTCGTGCTTGTGTACAGGTGTGTTCGTCAACATAGTCTGGCTATTTGTCGGGCTTTCCGCTAACAATGACACTACCAAATAAACCCAACACTGGAAGCAGCAGTGATAATCAGATAAGCAGCAGTAGCAGATTCGATAACATGAGAAAGGCGGGGAAGACCAAGACTTGGAAAGGGGGAAAGTAGATAGCGGTGAAAGAAACAAAGGGGCTGGGAGAAGGAAGGGGAAGGGGGTGTAATTATCACAGCTGCGTTTCTGACAAATTCAGTGTAATAGTGATGGCTGGTTGATAGGCCTAGTCACTGTCCCTGTATCGGGATTGTCCTTTCGTTCCTTGGGTAGAGCTCCGAGGTTCACAAGTGGTGAAATATTCGCGTCTGCGACCACGCCCCTCTCCCCCCTACCCCCCCCCCCCCCCCCAAACACAGGACACCTGTGTGTATGCGTATCTTAAAAAAAAAATTGTCATCCGTTCCTACCAGCACGAATTGGCTTACTCTTCCGAAAGGCGTTCTCGGGGTTTTAACATGTGCACAAGATATTCTGCGTGCATTCGCACACGGGTCTTCAGTTTGTAGTCTCATCCGAAGGACTCTGACATTCAGTTCGATTTTTTTTGGTCAAAATGGAAAGAAAGAGAAAGGCTTGGAATCGAACCCAGAACTTCTTAACCCTCCGGCCACCTTCCTTCTGGCGTAAATCGTATGATTCCGCTGGGACTCTTATACAATCAAACCAAACTTAGTGGTCCAAAAAGCACACGCCATCACAGCAGAGAAAAGCTAATTATGTTAAGATTGGTTTTGTATTTTGTGTTCGATTTTCACAGACTCATATCTATTTCATATAATACACAATATTTCTCGCTCTTTCAGTCGCACACTGATTTTCAAACCGTAAAGAATTTGTACACCGGTCGGCAATTTAGGGGTTTCAAGAGATTTCAGAGTTATCAAGAGAACATGTTTCCCTCAAAACATCCGACGTTGATATTGCCCTAACAGATGAATAGATAGAGACTATAACATGAGTGAACAAATAAAGGTTACTGTTGTCATCTGGCTGATAATGCAGGCAAGATCTACTGCTGATAACGGTGTAGAAGAATACTCTGAATCACTTTTGATTAGCATACTGAATGACGAATTGATAAGCATGCTGAAAGAAAAGTCTGAATGACAGCTTGATGAGCATACAGTACACACACACACACACACACACACACACACACACACACACACGCACGCACGCACGCACGCACACACGCCGCGCGCGCGCGCGCGCGCAAGTAAAGTCTTGTTCAATATCTATCCGTAGTCAGAGCGTGCATAGGATTTTCATTTCATTTATTTATTTATACCACTTTAAGTCACGCAGATTTCTCTGCGTGAAATTCGGGCTGCTCTCCCCGGGGAGAGCACGTCGCCACAAGAGCAGCGCCACCCTTTTTTTTCTTTTTTCCTGTCTGCAACAGTAAATTTTTATCCCATCAGAGGGACTTTTTCTACATAATTTTGCCCGGGACAACTCTCTTGTTGCCTGGGTTCTTTTACGTGCGCTAAATAATTATGTGCAACACACGGGACCTCGGTTTATCGTCTCATCCGAAAGACTAGCGCCCAGACCACCACTCTAATGGATGGGGAAAAAGTTTCGGGTCCAAACGGGATACGAACCACCGCAAACTTCCGACCCGGACTTTTCGCTTTCTAGACAGGCGCAATGCCTCTAGACCACCGATCCACCGATGAACATGATAAAAACATACATCATAACAATATACAAGTCAAAGGGGAGAGAGAGAAGAGAGGAGAAGGGGAAAGAAGAGAGAAAAGAGAGAAAGAAGAGAGAGGGAAAATGGTGAGTGAGAAGAGAGAGAGGGGGGGGGGGAGGGGGGGGGGGGGCGTGGGGGTGGACAACATCAATGAATCTGGATCGGTGGTCTAGAGGTAAAGCACCTGCCTAGAAAGTGACAAGTCCGGGTTTCAAGTGTGTGGTGGTTGATCCCCGTTTGTGCTGGAAACTTTTCCGATCCACAAGACCATGAGTATAGTGGTCTGGGTAGAGTCTTTCGGATGGGGCGATAAACCAGGTCCCATGTGCAATATTCATTTAATAATATAATAATAATAATACTAATAATAATAATAATAATAAATGGAACTTATATAGCGCTATATCTTGCAAAGACAAATCATAGCGCATGCATTCAACCTAATCTTACACAGTCATGAAATCAGTGATAAATAATCAATAGTTTAAACAAACAGATATTACAAACATGGTGCGCTGCAGACACAATCTATGAAATAAAATAATAATCATCATCATCATCAGTCCCGTGACCTTGGCGGTCGTGGAGGAGACACGAAAGACGATGCCGTGGTAAGCCTCCTCCATCCATCTCGTCCTCGGCTCTGCGCAGTAGTGCCGAGTCATTCATCCTGGTCCATTCTCTGATGTTGTCCATCCATGACTTGTTCTGTCTTCCCCTCTTTCTGCCGCCTTCGAGTGTTCCCTGCAGTACTGTTTTTGGCAGTGTTGTGGCGGGTGACGTGGCCGAACCATGTCAGCTTTTTCTTCTTGACGATGGTGAGAAGGGGTTCCTATGGACCTGCCATCCGTGTTATTTGACTCTTGACACTCATAGAAGAAATAAAATATCAATAGTCAAATGTTTTTCAAAAGCACACACACACACTCACACAGGTGTATACTTTAGCAGGGTGATAGGACATGGGTTAGTGAAGGTGGGATAGTTATGATATGAAACAGGAGGGGGGAAATCTTAGGTTTGAAATAAATATGTCTTAAGGCTGGATTTAAAAGTGTCATAACTAGGTTTCTGGCGAAGAGAGAGAAGGAGCTCATTCCAGGTCGATGGACCCGAAATAGAGAATGAGCGGCGGCCAACGGTGGATTGGTTGAATCTAGGTATTCGTAGGCACAAGGTATCTGCAGCAGAGCGGTGGGAACGTGAAGGCGTGTACAGATTAAGACATTCACAGAGGTAGGAGGGTGCAGTTTTGTGAAGACATTTGTAACAGAGATACACTTCTACTTGCTTCTGATGCAGGAAAAATCTCCCTCCTCACTCTTCTTGAATTATCTGCAGCCTTCGACACTATAGATCACTCAATTCTTCTTTCTCGCTCAATTCTTCTTTCTCGCCTCCAAAATACGTTTGGTATTAATGGCACAGCCCTCACCTGGTTTACTTCTCGCCTCCAAAATACGTTTGGTATTAATGGCACATCCCTCACTTGGTTTACTTCATACCTCACAGACAGATTCCAGAAAGTTATTGTAAACAAAATTCAATCAAAACCTGTCGAAATGAAATGTGGAGTCCTACAAGGATCAGTCCTGGGCCCTGTTCTCTTTACTCTCTACACTGCTCCACTCTCACATATAATAAACAACCACCATATTGATCATCATTTCTACGCCAATGATACTCAGCTTCAGTGCAGTGATACTGTTGAAAACTTGCCTTCCCTCCTGACAAATATGTCCTACTGCCTTCAAGACAGTCAAAACTGGATGACTCAGAACAAGTTACAACTTAATGCCGATAAAACCGAAGCCATGCTCATAGGGACCCAACATAAACTTTCCTCCATCACAACATTAATAGAATTCGGCAATGCGTCAATTCCTTTGAACATCTCTGTGAAGTATTTAGATGTAGTTCTTGACAACACGCTCTTTATGAAAAAAATAATCACCCAGACCTGCCAGTCTTGCTGCTATCAACTACGGCGCATAAGCGCGATTCGCAAGTACCTGTCCACTGATGCAACTTCCAAGCTCGTCACATCTCTCATTCTTTCACGTTTAGACTACTGTAATTCTCTTTTGGTTGGCCTTCCAGCAATCATCCATCCACTCTCTTCAACGCATACAAAACTCTGCAGCTCGACTGGTCCTACGAAAGAAAAAATCTCAACACATCACTCCTCTTCTGCGATCTCTTCACTGGCTGCCTGTCCCACAAAGACTGAAGTATAAGATCAATACCCTCTGTTTCAAATGTCTCCACAAATCTGTACCATAATATCTTTGTAACTGTCTTCACCTGTACACTCCATCCCGTTCCCTTTGTTCAGCCGCAGATACTTTGTGCTTTCGAACACCCAGATTCAAACAAACCACTGTTGGCTGTCGCTCTTTCTCTGTTTCTGGTCCGTCCACCTGGAATGACCTCCCTCTTTCACTTCGCCAAAACCCTTCACTTGATACCTTCAAATCCAGCCTCAAAACACACTTATTTCCTACCTGACACTTTCCCCTCATATCCTCTCTACTATTCAACAGCATTCTTCATCTCCTAAGTGTGTTCGCGCGCGCGCGCGCGCGTGTGTGTGTGTGTGTGTGTGTGTGTGTGTGTGTGTGTGTGTGTGTGCTGTGTGCACGTACGCGTGCATAAATTTGAAATATGTTATTTATTATATTTGAGGAAAGTTGCATGCTCGTAAATGATTTGAGTGTAAGCGCTTCGATTTGTTTGTTTTACAAGATTCAGCGCTATATAAATTCCATGTATTATTATTATTATTATTACTGATCTTATAATTTACTCTCTGTGGCACAGGCAGCCAGTGAGAGATCGCAAGAGAGGGGTAATGTGCTCAGATTATTTCTTTCTGAGAACTAGTCGAGCTGCGGAGTTTTGTATACGTTGAAGGGAATGGATAGATGATGCTGGCTGACCAGACAAAAGAGAATTGCAATAGTCCAGACGTGAAAGAATGAGAGAAGTGACAAGTTTGGCTGTTGCATCTGTGTTCAGGTACTTTCGAATTGCATTAATACCCGGCAATCGATAGTAGCACGACTAACAGGTCTGGGTGATGAATTTTTGCATAGAGAGTGTGTTGTCGGTAGCAACATCTAGATACTTCACAGCAGTGGATAGAGGGACTGATGTATTGCCGAGTTCTATTGAAAATGTTGTAATGGAAGAGAGTTTGTGTTTTATCTGCATTTAGCTGTAATTTGTTCTGTGTCATCCAGTTTTGAATACCTTTCAAAGCAGTGGGCCATATTTGTCAGGAGAGAAGGCAGATTTTCAGGAGTAACACTGCTTTGAATCTGAGAGTCATCTGCGTAAAGATGATGGTTGATTTGATGATGGTTTATTATATGTGACAGTGGGGCAGTGTAAAGAATGAAAAGAACAGGGCCTAGATCTGATCCCTGTGGGATTCTGCATTCCAGTTTGACAGGTATTGATTAAATCTTGTTTACTGCAACTGTCTAGAATCGGTCTGTAAGGTATGAATTAAACCATGTGAGGGCTGTGCCAGTAACACCGAACGTTTTTTTTTAAGACGGGAGAGAAGAATTGAGTGGTCTATAGTATTGAAGGCTGCTGATAAGTCGAGTAGAGTGAGAAGGGAGATTTTCCCTGAGTCAGAAGCGAGTAGAAGCGTGTTTTAAGTGTGTACTAGGGTGGTTTCAGTGCTGTGGTTGACGGGATAGGCAGACTGAAACTCAGGAAGAAGATTGTTGGAGAGAAGGTGGTTGTTGAGCTGTTTGAGAACTACTTTTTCAAGGACTTAGAAATAAAAGGTAGATTGGGAAACCCGGGTCTTAATTCTTCAAATGTTAGGGTAAAGGGTCATCTTTTTGAAAAGGGGTGTGACTATAGCTTTTAGAGTTGGGGAAACATTTCCAGAAAAAAGAGATAGTTTACTTTTTTCGTGATAGGGGGTAAAAATTTGTGGCCTGGGGAAAAGGAAGCGGGAGGGGATCAGACACATGATTTTAATCATTTAGGCACTAAAAAAAAACCATGGCAACAAAGTTGGGCAAAATTCTTAGAAAAAACCAATCAAAAAGAAAAAAAATACACATGCAAAGGGGAAAAAAAAAAAAAAAAAAAGGTGGCGCGGCTTTTTAGCACGTTTCTCCCTGGGGGGAACACCCCGAATTTCACGCAGAAAATCTCCCTTGCAAAAATTTGACCACAACCAAAAAAAGGGAACTGCCCCCCCCTCCCCCCTGCCCCCTTTCTCTGTTAACTTGGGGGGACTGATGGGGACGGACGAATTGAAATAGGCCCATGGTATAATAAGTTTGGTGGGGTTCAGTGGGTCCCCCCTGAAGTCCTTCGATAGACTTAAACCCCGGCCCCCGTGTGTGAACGTAGGCAAACATTTTGCGCCAGCAAATCCTTTTCCTTTTTCGAAGATAGGCCATTTTACTGGGGGGAAACAGATGACAAATTTACAAAACCGCATACCCGGGGGGCTGGATGTATAAAAACCACTTGATGCTTATTCCATTATCCTCCGACATAAAAGAATAAAAGAAAGAAAGAAAAAAGAAAGAAATGAGGGGTTTGGTTTTACTATTCATGCAGTTTTGTCTCTGTCCATGGTTCCCCGCCCTCAGAATTTTAAACGACAATAAAAAATAGTACCACTACCCAACAGACAAAAGCAAAGAACTCTGCTGCAAAAAAAAACCCAAAACCCCCTGCAATTAATTTAAAGATGCAAAATTTCACTGTACCCCCCTTTTAAGCTCGCATAATTTTTCTAAATTCATCTTGGAATAGTTTTTAGTGCCTTTAACTATAAACAAGTTCTTCGTTTTGCATGTTTTCCCAAAATTTAAATTTTTTCACAATTTGAGGGGCAATGGTAATGACTTTTTCGTCACAAACCCCAGACAGCAATTTTTTTTTGTCTGTCATTTGAGCGAAAAAGCTTTGCCCTGCCCCTAATAGAGTCAGGCCCAGGCACACAACTTTGATGGGGGAACCGTATTGTTTTTTGTCTTTTTGGAACAACAAAAACATTTAAAAACCCAAAAAACAACAACAACAACAACAAAACAACACAAAACAACAACAACAACAAAAGCAGCGCAAGCGCACAGCAGCAGCAGCAGCAGCAGCAAAAAAGGAAGGGAAAAAAGACCAAAAAAGGCGAAAATAACGAGGAGGAGGTGACACGACGAAGAAAAGGAATAAGGCATCTGCAAAAAGAGGGATAGAAAAGAGGGAATTCCTAGCACATTATTTCCAGAAGGTGGGGATGCTATATCATATACTGACAGGCCCCCGCCATCCCCACGGGAGATAGATAGTGATACTATTCATGAGAAGCGTTTCTTATATCAAAACAAAGATAATCCGTTAGAGGTTTTCAAGGGGCAAAAGGTTTGAAAAGGTATAGGTAAACATACTTTACATAGCAACAACAGTAAACAAAGAAATGCATCTTTCTAAAAACAAAACAAAACAAAACAAACCTCGACTCCTGGGCATGTGACCATGACTCAATCTTTGCAAAAAAGACGCTGTCAATACACAGAAAATCATTCATAACAAGATGATGAAATACAGCCCTACCCCCCCAATCACTGTTGTCAAAATAAAGGGACAACAGCAAAAGTACAAACTACAAAAAAAACCAAATCAACAATTCTTTTTTTAAAAAAACCCACCGCACGCATGCACGCACGCACGCACGACACAAATTTCACACGCCAGAAATTTTCGCTAAATGGGAGACAAAACAAAAACACAGAATCGAAGCCTGCCTACCATGAAATATAATGAACCTCTACAATGACAGTTCTCTGTGCTTTTATGAACGAAAGTGTCCACTAAGCATTCTTGTATATCGGCGGAACACTTTGCTTAAAAAAAACACAAATAAGCCCCCCCCCCCCCCCCCCCCCCCAACCAAAAAACAAAAAAAATCAAACCAAAGAAAGAAAAACTTGAAAATAGTCCATCCATCATCAATCTGAGAGAGAGATTAATTATTAATTAATGAATGAATTACTTTATTCTTTTATATCGAGGATAATGGAATAAGCACTCATGAGCTTTTTTACACCCAGTCCCCGTGTGTATGCGGTTTTGTACATTTTCTCATCTGTTCCACCGGCACACAATGGCCTACTCTTCCGAAAAGCGGAACAGGATTTAACGTGTGCCCAAGATGTTCTGCATGCGTTCGTACACGGGCCTCGGTTTATAGTCCATCCGAAAGAAGAGAGAAGAGAGAGAAGAGAGAGAGAGAGAGAGAAGAGAGAGAGGGGCAGACAGACAGACGACAGCAGACAGAGACACAAGAAGAAGAGAGGGGAAGAGAGGAAGAGAGAAGAGAGAGAGAAGAGAGAGAGAACAGACAGACAGACAGACAGGCAGACAGAGACAGAGTCAGAGAGACAGAAAGAGAAAAATTTATCTTCTCCATTGTTGAGATGTACAGTTTCCGCGTACACGCATGCGCGTTTTTCTATCCAGTTGTGATATAAATAGCAATCAACATGTGTAAAACGTTGTAATGCATTTGTATTTGTGAAAAATGTATGGCATTTTGTTTTTTTTGAGTGTGTGTAAAGAAGTAAATGCTATTAAATTAACATAAAAATTCAGCAGCAGCAGCAGAGATGTTTGCTCTTGAATACTAAGTAAGCAATTAGTCATTTTGAAGAAAGATGATTATTTGTAAAAAATTGTCTACTTAATTTCCTTTCTTGTAATGTTTAATAGCCTGAATCCATCTCAATACACTCAGTAATTAGGTATTATCCCCATATAGAACTTATCACAGTCACAGCAATTTTCTTCTTCACCCGTCCAGCATGGATGCGCTTTGGTGCCTGAGTCCCTTTCAACACGGTTGCTTCGGAAGACACCAGCACAAGCTGTGGGGCTCCCTGAGAGTCCTCCTTGGGCTGGGCAGGTGGAACTTGGCCACAAGGGATCTCAATGTCTTCACTGTCTCCCAAAGCACACACAGAACCCAAATCCCTCTGCATACTATCCGTTGGCTGTAGGACTGTCAGCTGGGGTGTCTCCCAACGCCTGGGAGGAGGACTCTCTGGTGGCTGCTTCTCTTTTCCCTGTTGCTGCTCATCTGGTGATGTCCCAAAGGAGACGGTAACTCTTGGTACCATTGAGGAGGCTGTCATTGACATCTCTGTCCATCCGACTACTAACAATTGTGAATCCATAATCCTTGAAAAATTCATGGAAAAAAGCCTCTTCGATATGAAGTCGTTCAAAACAGATGACTCCTCACTGACGAAGACATTGACTTCCCCAATTTTAAACTCTTTCACAACAGATAGAAGGTGCTGGGCAGAGGCCTCTGACCGAACGTTACAAAAACTTCAAAAGGGCTCTCACCCTTCCACATACCAATTATGTCATCAACATCCTTATCCTTGAGAGAACGAAGAAATTCTGCCTGGGAAATGAATGAAGGCAGCTCGTCGGCCATATATGTGAAATCAAAGAATACGTGATTGTACACACAGGTCAACAAATGAAATGAATGAAAACTTGCTTAGATCTTAGCCAAAAGGCCGAGAAGCGACAACACGCCTGTCTCTCCTTCCACCCCTTATAGACAGCACTGACCACTGAGCCTAAGGGGATAAAAGAGTCCATTTTCAACAAATGTCTCCATCTCAAATCACTCATCTCCTACCTCTTTTCTGCCCAACCCTCACAAAGCAAAGAACTCTGCTGCACACGGATTTTCATGCTAATCAAATCAACTGCATTCGTTCCCTTCACAGCCAAACTACACCAAAAACCCTCCAGCAAAATACACTGCAACGTTTCACCCACGTCCGTTGCTATTTATAGCACAGAAAGAAAATGACCAAGTCAAGGACAGAAAACTACAAAGCAACAAGGAAAACAAAACAGCATCCCTCCTAAGCAGGCCAGCCTACATGTGTGCATAAAATTATTAGGCTTCCAAGGGAGGTGTGTTGTCTGACATTTCATTGAACATATTTCTCCTCATAGAGGAGAGGGCCAAGCCTGGAGGTACTGCAATACCAGGCCAACCCTGGCGAAGGCAGAGCAAGCCCCTCACTCTTCACCAGTTTACAAAAATCAGTTTAATATCGAAGCCCCGGGTAGGGGGCGTATCAGATATTAAGCTGATAAGAACAGATACTTTTTTTCATTTTTATAAATCATCTTTATTCTTTTTTGTACATAATTACATAATTCACTTTCTATAACAACCACAACAAAAATCAAAGAATAAAAAAAAACCACCCTTCCATTCATACTAAACATCCTCACACCCATGGACTACATAGGAAAGATTTTAAATCTGTTACAAAGAAAAATATTGCAGGATGACAAGTCTAACAACAAAATAAACACAATGCTTTAAAAACAAAAAACAAACAAACCCCTCTTATGCTCACTCACACATGCACACAGGCACACGCATTCGTACCTACAGGCACACACTCACACCCTCATCAGATCATCAATACAGGCATCATTTTTTTTGTTTTTGTTCTGTTTGCCTTTTTTAAAAAAAAATTTTCTTTTTGTAAATTTACTTTTGTTTTTTCTGTATAACTTTCAATACAATTTAAATTGCAAGTGCAAATTCGAAGGACAACCCATTTGGCGTTAAACTGCAGAGTGTGTCATGGGCCCATAGTGACTGGAATCTCTCTTCGGGCAATCTGTAATAGTCCACCGTCAGACGGACTCTGATACGTGCCAAGAAATGGGCTGCGATGTCCACAGGTCGCATGCGCTTCTTATAAAAACCGAGCCTTGTTTGGGCACTGCCTTTAGGAAAAACGATATTCTGAAAAAAGAATAAGAAAGGCTGCTTTGCGTGCATGCTGGTGACAGCACCGCTGAAAACAGAAAACCTCACACATTCCATGAAATACCAACACCTTCAATGTCCCGACACCATTTGCTAAAAAATGCTTGGCCATCTGCACAAAAGGACAGTAATAAAACAAATGCGGGACCGTCTCTGTTTCCTTGTGGCAGAAGCTACAGTACTGGTTTATTAGCATGTGGAAAAGGTACAAACGATAAGCAACTGGAAGAATGTCATGAGCAAGTTTAAAGGATACGTTTAATACAACAGGGTCTAAAAGTCGGTTACAAAGGCTATTGCATACAGTGACAAAGTCAATTTGCGGAAAAGTGCGACTCCTCATACCTGGCCAACAGTTGCTTATAAAAAGATCTGCATTTAGCATTTTTTGTAAATGGAAGGCCGGGAAAGTCATGAAAAATTGTTGTCAGAATATCGGAAAGGTTTTTGTAGAAACGAGGAATACCCTCACTGCAGTGTGGAACAGAGTTTGAAAAACTGTAGGCACGAAACCGAACCAGCCGCAATCCTAGCCAAACGTGTCCGAAAGGGACCCAACTTAGACAGCCTTCATCAAAGATAATTTTGCAACCTGCGACATTAACAGCTAAAATATTTTCAAAGAAACTTGACGGCACCTACCCCGCCTTTGCTCTAAGTAGGTACATCGTGCTACGGCAGAAACTCTGTGGAGTCATTCCAAAAGAAAGAAAAGACCTCTTTTTCAATTTTTTTCAGTAAGGTACTTGGCAAACAAAATGACCGAAGCGAGGTACAATAACTTGGACAAGACCATAGTGTTGACAATAACAGCCCGGCCATACATCGATGTCATTCGGCCTTTGTACAGATTTAATGTATATTTAATTTTCTCAAAGACAGGCAGCCAGATAAAGTCCATGCTTGCCGAACCGAACCAAACACCGAAAACCTTGATTTTGTCAACCCACGCTATTCCAAAGGGGTGATCTGATCTAGTTTTCCATTTTCCCCAAAAGAGGCCCTTACATTTTGCTTTATTTAATTTTGCTCCCGAACCACGCCCAAAATAATCATACCACTCCATGACTTTACTAACCGAGATCTCGTCAGTTAAGAAAAAGTTGCTGTCCTCGGCAAAGACCAACGCTTTCTGTGGCTCTGCTTGACCAGGAATGTGAAAACCTCGAATGGAGGAATCGTTCCGAATCTTGATTAAGATGGGTTCCAAACAAAGGACATAGAGTAAGGGAGATAAAACTACAACCCGTCGGACGGATCTACTGACGGGAAACGATTCAGATATACAAATGATTTACCCCAAAAAACAACCAGAAAAGTTTTGTATAGATTGCCCTGAACCAACGTAGGAACCCCTCAAACCCACCCCAAACGCTTCCAGGGTAAAGGAAAAGGTAGTCATGCGAGACACGAACAAAAGCCTTCTCCTGATCCAAACTCAAAAGTATGGCAGGGAGGTTCCTGTAGGCACTAATAATCCAGGAGTCCCGACTAAATGGCAACTATCAATGATTGGATCTTTTGGCACGGGGCAAGTTGGTCAAATGAATTACTTGATCCAAGACCAATTTCAGCCTATTGCAAAGAGCTTTTGTGAACATTTTATAATCAACAAATTCAACAAGAAATATGGTGGTAATTCTTCAAAACTTGAGGATTGTTTTCATCCTTACAAATCAAGATATATAAGAAAAGTTTTTGAGATGGCGATAACTCGCCTGAGATTTGAACAAAATTGTACAAACGAACTAAAACAGGCAATAACAAATCCAAAAAAGCAACATAAAATTCTTTAGTTAATCCATCATTACCAGGTGATTTACCTGAACACATGTTCACTAAGGAAACCTTGATTTCTTCCTCTGTGATAGGCATCCCTAGTTTCTGAGCATCATCAACATTTATTTTTGGCAAACATGTTAGCCTAACAAATCAGAAACTACATCATTGTCATTGTCTTCCTTGGAAAAGAGTTCTGTATAAAAAATCTGTGAAAGCTTGTAATATTGTTTTAGAAGTTGTGCACTTGTCCCCTTGCATATTGATCACTTCTTGAATAACTTTCTTTTTACCTCGAAAGAGATCTTTTCGTAAAAAGAATTTAGATGGTTTTTCTCCTTCTTCTAGAAGCTGGGCCTTGGATCGAATTTGGGAGCCCCGTAGTTTGTCCTGCTGGCGCTGCAAAATTTGTTCTTTTATTGTTTGGGCTTCATTCCACTTCCCTTGTTTATCAAGGGAGAAGTATTCTTTTTGAAGACAATACATTTCAAAATTATCACGCCTTTTCTCGTTCTGAGAAAAAGTAATTGTTGCTTGTTTAATTTTACTCTTCAATGAATCCCACCATGTTAAAAGAGTGTCATCAGCAGCGGCTGAACACACATAGGAATTAAGAAATAATGACATGTAATCAATGTAGCTTTTATTTTGTAGCAAATTGTTGTTGAATTTCCAGTAAGATGTACCAACCTGAATATGATGAAAAGATGACAGGGAAAGTGCTACTGACATATGGTCGGAATTGGAAAATAAAATGTGTTTGATGGAAAATATAGCTGGAACTAAACAGTTGGAAATATAAAAGCGATCCAGTCGACAACTTACATTTTGTCCACGCCATGTGTATTCTTTACACTCTGGAAACTTACAGCGAAAAGCATCCACCAAATTAAAATCTTTAACCAAGGAAAATAACTCTTCATAGCCTTCCCTACCCCTGTTGATATTGCCTCCTCTCTTATCTAATGTCAGACTATCAACACAGTTGAAATCTCCACCAAAAACAATAGGTCGAGAACACAACACTGAATATAAGTCATGAAAAAAATCTTTTCTCTCCCTTGGAACATTGGGAGCATACACATTAATAAAGCGAAAACAATAGCCTTCAAAATCAATATCAACATAAACATAACGACCAAAATAATCAAAAGCGAAGGCAGCAACATGGCAATCAAAACTGGCACTGATATAGATGCCGACTCCTTTCCCTCTATTATTGGTGAGGGACCAGTACACCCGTCCCCCTAACCGAGCTTCTATAGCTTTGCCCAGGCTCATGCAATGCACCCTGGTTTCTTGCAAAAAACAAATATCCACTTTGTTCTCCTTGAAAAAATACTTCAAAAATTCCACTCTCTGTGGATCTCTCAAGCCATTACAATTTAGGGAAAAAATGCGAACCATGTTTATTGGTCAAAACTAAGCCATAAGGAAACAACAAAAATAATTATAGTACAGCTTTTGTGAAAAAACAAAACAAAAAAACCCCCCCACCAACCTCCCACAAACCTCCCTTCCCTACACACACCAATGTATACGCACTCACACACACACACACCACTCTGTCTCCCAAGGGCATATCCTGTCTAAAACAAGAAAGGCACTACCAAGAAAGACTTAACAATCACCTACTACACATTGCCTAAGGGTTAAAAAAGTAACACCTTGCCCAAACCAAGAGAACAATGCAGAGAGAAATCATGAAAAGCACATGTTTCTCAGTGTCACATCCCCACTCCTGACTAGACAGAAAAGAAAAACGCATACCCACTTACACACACATACGCACACACTTACACCCCCATGCGCACACATGCAACCACACACTACACACTCTCAGAAACATACACACCCAATCATACCTCATACAAGACACGTCACTGTCACTTAGCTGTCTTCTTCTTCACCCGTCCAGCATGGATAGGCTTCGGTGCTTGAGTCCCTTTCAACACGCTGGCCAACTTCGCAGCTTCGAAAGACCCCAGCACAAGCTCCTGGGCTGTGGGGTTTCCTGAGAGTCCTCCTTGGGGTTGGGCAGGTGGAACTTAGCCACAAGGGATCTCAATGTCTTCACTGTCCCCCAAAGCACACACAGAACCCAAATCCCTCTGCATACTATCTGTTTGCACACTACCATCCAGCACAACTTCCGCAGCAACGGTCACAAGGACATTCCTTCGTGAGTCCAAAGACAAGGACATTCCTTCGTGAGCAGACGTGGCTGGCTGTAAGACTGTCAGCTGGGGTGTCTCCCAACACCTGGGAGGAGGACCCACTGGTGGCTGCTTCTCTTTTTCCTGGCGATGGGTCTAATTGCTTTGTAGCATCCTCTAGTCTGGTCACACTGCGCCCTCTGATGTTTCATTTGTTTGCATTTCAGGCAGAGGGGTTCTCTAGCTTGTCCCAACACTTTTTTGATGAAAGGAGATGGTAACTCCTGGTACCATTGAGGAGGCCGGGCTCGTTCAAAACAGATGGCTCCTCACTGATGAAGACATTGACTTCCCCAATTTTATACTTTTTCACAACAGATAGAAGGTGCTGGGCAGAGGCCTCTGACCGAAACGTTACAAAACTTCGAAAAGGCTCTCACCCTTCCACATTCCAATTATGTCATCAACATCCTTATCCCATCCTTAATAGAACGAAGAAATTCTGCCCGAAGGGTTCAGAATAGGTTAATACTCAGGATTGAAACAACTCCATTAGGAGTAATGAACCCGTGTATACGTTGAAATGTGTATGTGAATGGAAATGAATGAAAACTCACTTAGATCTTAGCCAAAAGGCTGAGAAGCGATCACAAATGTGTATGTGTATGTGAATGGAAATGAATGAAACCTCGCTTAGATCTTAGCCAAAAGGCCGAGAAGCGATCACGCACCTTTCGCTCCTTCCATCCCTTATAGACAGCACTGACCACTAAGCCCAAGGGGATGAAAGAGTCCATTTTCAACAAATGTCTCCATCTCAAATCACTCATCTCCTACCTCTTTTCTGCCCAACCCTCACAAAGCAAAGAACTCTGCTGCACATGGATTTTCATGCTAATCAAATCAACTGCATTCATCCCCTTCACAGCCAAACAACACCAAAAACCCTCCAGCAAAATACACTGCAACGTTTCACCCACGTCCGTTGCTATTTATAGCACAGAAAGGAAAATGACCAAGTCAAGAACAGAAAACTACAAAGCAACAAGGAAAACAAAACAGCACCCCAAAAATGTCCCCCTCCCCACTAGGCCTAGGCCTAGCCTAGCCTACAAAATCAGCAATTGCAAGAGAAAAATGACAATGTCTAGGCTAGGCCTATTATAATATAGCCTATACGCCTAGGCCTAGCCTACCCCACCCCTAAGCAGGCTAGCCTACATGTGTGCATAAAATTATTAGGCTCCCAAGGGAGGTGTGTTGTCTGACATTTCATTGAACATATTTCTCCTCAAAGAGGAGAGGGCCAAGCCTGGAGGTACTGCAATACCAGGCCAACCCGTGGCGAAGGCGGAGCAAGCCCCTCACTCTTCACCAGTTTACAAAAATCAGTTTAATATCGAAGCCCCCGGGTAGGGGGCGTATCAGATATTAAGCTGATAAGAACAGATACTACACTTTGATCTTAGCCAAAAGGCCGAGAAGCGATAACGCGCCCGAGGCATTGGTCTTTACGTCCTCCTGGGTTTCCCCATGTGAGACATTTTTTTGTGGATGCTCTGGAAAAAAAAAAAACAAAAAAAAACCACTTAGTGAGAGATGTGACACTTGTAAACGTGTAAAGATGATAAAATCTTCGTATGTAGTTATGATATCATATCCTATCCTCATTAAGAGTTGCTAGTAAAATAATTAAAATGAATTTTTGATGTATCGTACACTGTTCCAAGGGGCGCCAGGGCCCTCATTAAAAGGTTAAAAGAAGCATTTATAATTAATCACCCAATTTGTTACAAAGATTAAAATTTCAGGGCACCAGCTTAAAAATATATAGTTCATACCTAGTTTAAGTCAAACGAGATATGACCACAAATTAAACTCGGCTCATGTACAGGATGGAAAAGGAAATTTACATTTACCACATATTGATTTTGCCAAATAGGTTTGCCTTATTTAAGCGGTTAAGGCTTCCTTCTCTCATTTGAACTAACCTTTTCTATCGGAAATTTTGGTATTATCTCATAGTCGCCCAGTATATACATATGCATAGGTTTATACACTAGGAGCCGTGGAAAGAGGCCTTGATCCCCCCTCAACCCGTTGCTTGCAAAAGAAACATACATGCTTAGGCTACTAACGTTAAGCAACTTTAATTGAACCACGCCAGTGCTGGAATGATTTATAATGGATGCATAAAGGCGAGTGTAGATTAGGGAGGCAGCTTTACCTTCAACACAGATGGGTGGAGGCGCACACCTCCAGGGAGGGAGGAGCCTAACCCTTCGAGCCACATCGATAGTGTGCTGTACTAATCATACGATGGGGAAGTATCCTAGTTAAGTGGAGTGACAGGTGGGGAACTGATTCTCCACTAAAGTGGAGAAACACCTTCGATTCCTATGTCCGCAATTACTTAGTTTAGTCAGATGGGTGGGAATTCCCCTTTCGCCCCATTTTTTGAGGTACCGTTCTACAATAGAAAACCACATAGAATGGAAAAAGAATGGCCTCGCAATCCATCGGAGGGGGGACGTTTAGGACCTTATGGCTATTGAGTAATAATTAACTGGTAATTTTCTTTTGTTAAATCTTAGTTAGTAACACGTGATTCTTTATTCATGTAATGACATGCCTCAGAAAACTATGGGAAAGTGAAATCGTTTCCACACTGCAAATTTAGGGTCATATTTGATATAATGCTATTTGTTCTTAAACGAAAACTGCTGAGGACACTGAGCATGGGGAGCTGGAAAAACCAGGGCCTCCTGCTCTGGGTTCGTCCCATCCAGTCGGCCTGATGTACTTTCACAGCCGCAAGTCGGCCTGCCATTCCCAGAGGCGTTCTTTAATTGGCATCTTGGCCTCAGTAACAGAACAGGCATTACAATACATGGGGCTGGCGCCCCGTTCGGCCGCTGCCGCTGCCCTTAGCTGATCTGTACGGCCAATTCGTTCCTGGACTACAAGTGAGCAGGGTTCCAGGTTCCCGTGACCGGCCACCGTACCTTTCATGATAATTTGCTGAACTAACTGCAGCTCGTCTCCTTGCACCACTTTTTTTGTTGATTGGAAACTGTGTTGCCTTAAGGCAAAAAAATGCGGATTTAGTCGTCTGTATGGATAAAGACTTGTAGAGGTTTCGGGGTTAGGTAAACCATTTAATAAAAAACAAGGCCATCCAGATCGCCTCCATTTCGGCTGTTAAAATTAGATACTTACTATTGAGCTGAAACTGACATTAGATTTTTAACTGGGGGAATGGAGGAAAGCGCAGCCACTCATGGTTTGGATTTTATGCTGGGCGTCGGTGTTAAACCTGCCGTTCTGACCCTGACAACCCCAACTACTTTTTCTTTGGCGATTTGTAAGCACTATGGTCGGCCACGGTGCTGCTGTTTGGAGAAATCGCCCAACTCCCAAATCCCAAAGTATGGGTTTCCCATGTCCACAAGTGGAGACACAGTAGCCGACTGCCCATTCCCCCATTGCATTTGAGCTACCCGTGCAGGTCAATCTCCGAAGCATGCAAGATGTGGACTCAAATATGTAGGACGTAGTATAAGTTTGTGGCCAGCATTGGCCATTGTTTACTTTAGGGCTGCCAGCATGTTATAGCCTGGGACTGGGTGTGCATTGGAGGCCGGGAACGCGGCTCGGGAAGTGTTCTCGGCCGAAAAGGGTTTCCTGAACAGCGTCACTGCACATCAGTCCGAAGGTCTTCTGGAGCGGGAAGCCAGCCAACATCCCTGTAACAGACTGTACATTGGTGGCAGCACAGTAGGCATACTTTCCAAAGCTATTTTTAAAACGTTTTGGTCCTCGACTCCGCTCTGGAGCCTACGAATCTGCTCGGGGCTCGCTGTAAAAAAGGACTCATGGAACGTATAGGAGCCTGAGAGCGATCCAGAGCCCCCCAGCTGACAAGCACCTTGGGGTCCGAGGCCCACTCTTTCTTTAGAATTAATTTTACTAAGGTCTAAAGCCGAAGTGGCTTTATAATAAGGTGGTCTATATGTTACACCAAGGCTAGATTTTGGGTGAAAATGACCCCTAGGAACTTGACGCGTTTTTTG
Organism: Rapana venosa; assembly: GCA_028751875.1. Taxonomy (NCBI): domain Eukaryota; kingdom Metazoa; phylum Mollusca; class Gastropoda; order Neogastropoda; family Muricidae; genus Rapana; species Rapana venosa. The sequence goes on along the minus strand of CM054147.1, from coordinate 29,686,700 downwards.
ACCTGGGTTAATTTGGTATCATATTAAATAAACGATATTTGCATTTGTGTCTTTGCTCTTTAGAGAAAACCATATAAAACTGTTTTTGCGGACTCAATGGAATACGTTAAAACTACACTAAAGCACAATACATTATCCGAGTTTTCTATGGTGCACGTGTTACCTGCAGTTTTCTAATTATTTCGTTTGAGTGTGTGTTATAACTCTGTCCAAATAGCCAGATCGTTGCATACATACCTTAGTGGTTGTTTAAGTGCAGTTTATTAAATCATGACCATAATATTGAATACGGTTGGAGCACATACTACTAAAATCTGTGGCGACACCTGGAGTCTATTTTAATTGTTTTTTTGATAGGAATTGCCTATACTCTAATGTTATGTTTCTATTGAATGAAATTCGTTAATTGAGAAATCATAAATACGCCCCGACAACCATTTTGTGTCTGTGTTTATGTCAAAGTTTGTTTTTGTGCCAGTCTCTCCGAGTCTTGGCGCCGGCAATTTCAAAAAAAATATGTTGCAAATACCTTTACTGTTCTGAGCAGAGCTTCTTGATACAGCACTAAGGGCACCGACATGGTTGCACAGCTACGATTTTTTTTAAAACCCAGCATGAAAGGAAGGGATATGATATTTTCTCAATGTGGTATTTCAACGACGGTATATTGTGTATCCCATTTTCAATTACATTTAGCCAAATACTGGATCAAGAGCAGGACGATAGGACGATAGCGATCAGGCGACATGCTTGAGACTTTCGGCCTTTAAACTGGTCCGACTCACAGTCGCTCCTCAGTCTGTGGAATGACGCCCTCTGCCAAACATTGTGATCAACAAGATAAAGCTGTTCTGCGAAGGCAGGGGTGGGTGGGAGTCGGGTCCCTGAATCTGGTAGCACCCATCTCGCCCGTTCCTTTCTTGAGGACACCTGACCTGCCTGTAACACTGAAAATAGTTCCTGTTAAGCTAGTCTAAGGCTTTGTTCTGTTGTTATTCTCACCGGGGTGGGAGTCAGTGAACCTCCCCTTTTTGACTGCTCTTCTTTCACGTTCGGTTTTGTTTTTAATACGTTGTTCTGGCTGGCACGTGCACTAGTCAGGGCCATCTACAATTGGCCTTCTCTTGTAGTTCTTCGCTATTCATTTATTATGGAATCGATGACGAAGGCTGGCGTGAGTTGGGCTCCCCATGACATTATCGTAGTAACTGCTTCCAGGCCGAGACAAGCTACTACTAATTGGTTTATATTGTATTATTGAAATAGGTTAATTTTTGTTCTGCAATTTTTTTTTATAACTTGCGTCCTCGTGCGCCTCCGCTTTTGTGCCTATATTTTCGTTCGGTAGGATGTGTTTTGCATCAACACAGTGCCTGCTCGTCTTTTTTTTTTAACCGCTCTGCGCAATCTGCATGTCCTCCCGGGGTGTGTTTGTGGTTTGCAGTTGATGACCTTTGGTTTTTGATTTTGTGGCGTTTCTTTATGGGGATCGACCATGTCCTCGCCGCGCCAGTCAGTTAGTTTTTGTAATATTTTTAACGTGTAATGTTTATTTTGCATCTGATCAATTATTACAGTTGTTTTCCAAAATCTCTAAAAAGATACACCAGGTCGGCCTTCTCCATAGTTATTATGGTGCGAGTTTCCTCATTTTTGTTCTTTGAAAAGCCTTAATCACGTTTCCTACAGAATGGGACAGTGGTCACCTGAGCGTAAGGGGGTCAACCTCTGTTTCGCCAGTGGCTAAATGCTTAGGTCGCGAGTCCATAACTGTCAAATCTTTTTGCTGTGGGTTTTATTGGCACATGTCTATCGGGGATCTGGTGTACGACCCGATCATTTAAAGATACTAGGTCCGACTAACAGGATGTTTTGGTGGAGCTCCCACCCCCACCGAACCACACATCCCCCTATACACCCAGCCTCGGGCTGGCGGGAGATGAAGTCCACCCATACTATCAGCCTACAATTACCATCTAAATTTTTAACCACCTCTCATGTTAATAGGAGGGGCACAGACTTTAGGATAGCTCTCATATTAACAATTTTACAGCAATTTCAACGCACCAGGACACCTGGATGGTGTCTACAGAACAGCTTGGAATGATTATTGGCTCTCGGGAGGCCACTGGTCAATTTAAATTGATGCTTAAATTAGATGGTTTTGTAGCAGTTTACACTTTGCCTCCACGTTGTGACATGAAGGGGGGTAGTAATTGCCGTTATCTCCGGCAACTCCGGTACTGTCCATCAGAGAGGAGCACAAATAAATAATGCGTCACCTCCTTCTCTGCATTTAAAGAAATCTAATAAATATGGAAAAAAATTTGTATTAATGGAACGAAGTTCCCCTGAACAAATTCAGTGTAATTGTTCCATCATTCGGAAGTTCCCGGGGTGTTGTAACTGCGGTCTAGGCGCTGTACTTTTAGGCGCACACGTGACACCTCCATGGTCCAGTTGTCATACGGTGAGCGAGGGATATGTGGACCGTTGGAGGCGATGAGCGCGCCTCAGCCCACCCCGAGGACTGGTGGTTTTGAAAGAGCCGGTGACACATCACCCCATGCTCTCCCAACCCTCCGCCGATAACAGGACTCAGCCAGAGACACACTTTTTAATCTCTATGGATGAGTCTCGGACTCTGCTATTATCTTTTCTGTTTAGGTTGCTCATTTGTTTTAAAGTGTGAGGTTTTGATTAGTTTCAATTCCTTGTTAACCTGTCGTTGAATTTTTTTGTTCCATTTTAGCCAACATGGCCTCAATCCATTTGTTCTTGTTGTTTGGTAATCATATTATTTGAACTACCGTTTTAAGTTTCCTGCTTTTTGTTTGTAATTTTTCTTTACTAATACATTCGTTCTAGACTTTTCTTTAGTTTTTTGACTAATCGTCATGTGCTTAAGTTTTAGGGTGCATTATCTTTGTAATGGTGCTGTTGTAATCTGTTCCTTCTACTGTTCGCTCGCCCAGTCAGGACGTGGGCCATGGGGGAGTCTCCCTGGCCACACCTGGGTGATACTTTTTTTGTAGTGGGAAGTGAGGGAGGGGGGCTTATCATCCCTGCGCCAGAAGGATAATCGCTCCCTGTCGCTCCCCTCTCTCTCTCCCTTGTCTTTCCAAATGGACTAATTTGTCTTCTTCTATTTCTCTATTGGCCCGTTTAATGGCTCTCGATATATAATAAATGTTTGCGCTTATTTTTGTTGGCTCCTTACCCTCAAACGGTACGCAGGGCAACCCTGTTAGGCGCAGATGTGGAGCCAGAAAGTTTAATACTTAGGAAAGTTTAGGCTGGCCCTCCCCTCCCCGTGACTCCGGGCTGACACATCCTCGGGACAAGGCATGCTTGTGTGGAAGTCTACCTTCAGGGGCCAGGTCCGAATAGGGTCAATGGTACACCCGTCGGACAGGGGCAACTTGTGGGGGAGAACCCAAAATTCTTGGAAGTATATTGACAACAAAGACGGCCGGATGGCCGTAATTAAAAGTAATTACTGGACGGCTGGGAGTCTACTTGCCGACTCTGTTCATTCTAGACGTACGAATTTTTGGTCTGGGAAGGCACTTACGTCATAATAAAAATTCATTAATATCTCCAAGCTAGGCGGGATAGGTTTTAATGATCCCTCGGTTCAAAATGCGAGGGATACTGCACTTATGTTTATGTTAGCTAGGTGGTTTGGCGATCTAGAATGGTTTGATGTTTGGCTGACTTTGCAGCCAATCAACCATTGTTGAGGGTCTAGCGACGCTGAGATGTGTTCTGGGACCTACTCAAGTGTTTCTCCAGACCGTGGCTGGTTGACCTGACCTAGTTCCTTTATTTTGTTGTTCCCGTCCCCAGTCCTCCCATGCTCACGGGGAACTGGGATAACAGGGGGCGGAAGGAAAAAATTTTTTCTTTCAATACTACTTTAGTAATTTGTTTTTATTTTTCTACGCCATGTTGAGCCACAAGACGGGTCTCGTCTGGCGGCCCACGGGTGAAGTAGTCTTTCTGCCCTTCTCACTTTGGCCCAATGGGGTCAGCTCCAGGATGGTCCATACATTGTCGACTGAGGACTGTAAAGGCGAATCTACCCTTGGCCTTTTGGATGGGGGCTGGGAGTCGGATGGGGGGAGAATCACTTGCCTCACTTTTCCAAAGCTCCACGAGTCGTCTCCTTTCAAATGGGCATTTTATTATTTTCATAGCTGTAGGAAATGGGAGCTGAGGTTATTTAAATCATTTGATGAGGTGGAGCAATGACATAAGATCGACGTCATCACTCTTTCATTATCGGTCATGGCGTACGTATACGTCACTAAGTAGCTTAGTCCGAACCTCCTCCCGCGATCTGCCGTAAGGAAGTAAAAAAACCTCAAGATAGAAAAACACAGAGAGATAAAAAAAAAACACGAAAAAATAAAAAAAAAAAATGAAGACAGAAAAGCCAACAATCTCTATGCGATAGGAGCAAATGGAATACGATATAAATGAAATAAGTAAAAGAGTATTAAAATGTTACTGCTGAGACGTGTGTAGGGAAGTGAGCCAGCCACAGCACCCGCAAGAGCAGCCCCGTAGGGTCGAACCCGATCGTAACCACGGTGTAAAGAAACCCAGGCAAGGCTAACCAGCAGCAGGGAACAATTTTGATACTTAAGTCTCGCAAACGGGCAAGGCCCCCCAACATCACACTTGAAGGCGATATTTAAAATTTTGTTAAATTGATCGTCCTCACCAGACTAGCTGTTGACATAGGTACGAGACCGCGCGGTATTATCACTTATGACAGCAATGCCATGAGCCCAAGGGGAATTGAACTGAGTGCATTTCAAAACATGTCTCATCTCAAAATTCATCTCCACTCTACTCTTCTTGCCAACTCTCAACAAGCAATAACACTTACTGCGAAGATTTTTATGATAATCAACATCAATGCATTCACTCCCTTCACAGCCAAAACACACCAAAAACCTCCAGCAAAATTAAGTGCAACGTTTCCCACGCTCGTTGCTAATATAGCACCAGAAAATGGAAAATGACAGTCAGCAGGACAGCAAATACACTACAAAGCAACAAGGAATTCTAAAACACAGCACCAAAAAATGTCCCTCCTCATACCTAGCTTAGGCATATAAGCCTAGCTTTGCTAGCTACAAAATCTGCATTAGCAGAGACAAATGTCAAATAGAGTAGGCTAGGTATTATAAATCGTATAGCCCTAGGCCCTAGCTACTCACCCCCTAAGCAGGCTAGCCTCATGTGTGCATAAAACTTCTTAGGTCCAGGGCGGTTGTGTTGTCTTGCCATTTCATTGTAACCATATTTCTCCTCCAGAGAGGCGAGGCCAAAAGCCTCGGATGTACTGCAATAACGGGCACACCACACAGGGGTCGGCGGGAGCAAGCCCTACTCTTCAAGTTTCAAAATCAGTTTAATGATCGAAGCCTCGGGGTAGGGGGCGTAACAGTATTAAGTGAATACGAACAGATAGCTACACTTTGACTCTTTAGCCCAAACGGCGAGGTAGCACCGACTAACGCCGCGGCTATCCTTCCCTTATAGACAGCATGACAACTTGAGACCAAGGGGATGAAAGAAGTGCATTTTCAACAATGTTATCTCAACTCACTCATCTCCTACACCTCTTTCTGAACCCTTACCAAAGCAAAGAACTTTGCTGCACATGGAGTTTCATTGCTAATCATATCAATCTGCATTCATCCCTTCAACAGCCAACTACACCAACAAACCCTCCAGCAAAATACCAATTCGCATGCGTTAGTCACCCACGTACGTTGCTATTATAGCAAGAAAGGAAAAGACCAAGTCAAGACACAGACAAACTACAAAAGCACAAGGAAAACTAAACAGCACCTCCAAAAACATTGTCTCCTCCCATAGGTATGGCCTTGCTAGCTCTACAAATTCGCAATTGATAAGACGAAAAATGACAATGTCTGGCTAGGCCTATTATAATATAGCTAGGCCTATAGGGCCTATGGCCCTAGCCTGACCAACACCTACGGAGGCCTAGCCTAATGTGTGATAAAATTATTAGGCTCCCAAGGCGTGGTGTGTTTCTGTTTTTTGGTCTGACACTTTCATTGAAATATTTCTCATCATAGCGGAAGAGGGCCAAGCTTGGAGGCTTCTGCAATACCAGGCCAACGTGGCGCAATGGTCGGGCAAGCCCCCTCAATCTTCCACAGTTTATCACGATATTTAGTGATAGAAGAGATACTAAACTTTGATCTTAGCCAGAAAGGCCGAGCAGCGCTACCGCGTCCAAGGCATTGGTCTTTACGTCTCTCCTCTGGGTCTTCCCCATGTGGGTATTTTTTTGTGCGCATGTCTGGAAAAAAACAAACAACAATAACAAAACCTTAGTGAGAGATTGTGAATTGTAACGTCGTAAAGATGTTAATATTTGTATGTAGTTATGATATCATCATCCCATCTCATTAAGAGTCTGCCTTGTAAAATAATCTAAAATGACTTTTTGGATCCCTACACTGTTCCAAGGTTTCGCAGGGCCCCTCGATTAAATGGTTTATTAAAAGAAGCACTCTTTTTTAATCACCATTTGTTAAAAGATAAAATTTCAGGGCCCACACTAAAAAATCTAAGTTCATAACTAGTTTAAAGTCCCCTAAGCGAGACTAAAAATGACAATAAAAGTAAATGGCTCATGTACAGGATGAACGAATATACCATATACCAATTTTTGACTTTTACAAATAGGTTTTCTCATTATTTTAATGGGATTTTAGTTCCTTCTTCAATTGAATCTCACTCCATTTCTATGCCATTTTGGTATTCTCTCTAAGTCGCCCAGATTAAATACATATGCATAGGTTAATACACAGGAGAGTGGGAAAGAGGCAGATCCCCCCTCCCCCCCCCACCCACGTTGACTGCAAAAGAAACCAACCAAGCTTAGCTATTAACGTCAAGAACACATGACAATAACCCACAAGCAGTGGCATGCATGTTAATGGATGATATATAGGCAAGAGGACAACTCTAGGCCACGCATTTAACTTCAATCACAGATGGGGATAGCGCAACACCTCCAGGGAGGAGGAGACAAACCCTTCGATCCACATTAGATAGTGTGCTGTCTAAGATACCAAACGATTGAAGTTATACAGTTAAGCTGGAGTTGACAGGTGGGGAGGATGATCTCACAGACGAGGCGACACCATCCTTCGCTTGTCAAATCCCTAAATTCCGTTTAGTCCAGACGGGTTGGGGAATTCCTTTGCCCTTTTTTTGGAGGTACCCCGTCTAACCTAGATAACCAATAGGATTGAAAGAAGGCCTCATGCCATTTCCCAAACGGAGGGGAGACCAGCCTTTAGGCCTTATGGATAATTGCGTAATAATTATGGGCTACTTTTGCTTTTCTGTTAATTGTTAGTACTAACATGTGAATTCTTCTATTCATGTCACTGGCATTGAAATCGAAAAATATGGATAAGTGTAATCGGTTTCCCCATGACAAAATACTAGGGCTAATATTTAACTTTTAATGTATTTGTTTATACGAAACAAAGGCTGAGAATGTGACTGGGAGCTGGGGAAAAACAGGCTCTCTTTCAGGGTTCGATATCCCGTTGCTGCCGTACTTCAGCGCAAGTCGGCCTGCCACTTTACCCAGGATGGCGTTCTTTAATTTGGTCCTTGGGCCTCAGTAAAAGACAGGCCTCACAAGGGGTGCCCCGCTCCCGGCGCTGTCTCGCTGCCTTTGCTGCTACTGTCAGCTATTCGTTACCTGGAATCCCCACGTGACGCGGGGATCCAGGTCACAGTGACAGCAGTACTTTACGATAAGTTTGCTGAAAATAGACTCAGCCGTCTCATGATTCAATTTTTTTCTTTTATGGAACTGCATGTTGCTTAAGGCCCCAACAAAGCGGATTTAGCGGTCTTTGTAAGGTTTCAAGATTCTGTAGAGGAGGGTTAGGTAAATCATATACTAAAATACAAGGCCACTCAGATAGCCCATCCACGTTCGGACTTGTATAAATTGAATATCATTCCTATTGAGATGACATGACTTTCTTATCTTTTATCTGGGAATGGAGAAAGCGGCCCGCCCACAATGGTAGGATTTTGCTTAGAGCGATGGTGAAACACTGCAGCTGACACATGACCCATAATTTTTCTTTGGCTTAGTAAAGCCAATATGTGGATGCTGCCGGCTTGGAGAAGTCGCCCACAAATCCAAATCAATAGTAAGGGGCGTTTTCCCTAGTCACACCAAGTGGCGACACAGTGGGCATTTGAGCTACCGTGCCAGGTCACTTACGAAGCCATGCCAGCGTCGGGGACATCCCAAATATGTAGGAGTAGGTATAAGTTGTTGGCCCGAATACATGCGCTATTTTTTATATAGGCGGCCCGCATGTTCAGCTGGGACTGGGTTTTCGTGCGTGGAGGCCGGATCGCGTCCTGGGAAGTGTTTCGCCGAAAAAGTTCGAACTCCGCTCACTGCACCACTCTGCTCGCATACTGGGTCCTCTGGCCCTGAGGTAGCCAGCTAAACATCACTGTATCAGGACTGATCGTTGATGGCGCACAGATGCATGTCAAAGGTTTTTCTAATATTTTGTTTTCGGACCCTATGGAGCTATGAATCTGGGCTCTGGCTGTGCGTAAAGAAGGCTCATGACGTGTAGGAGCATGGAGTGAACCAGAGCCCCAACCAGATGCACAAGCCTTTGGGTCGAGGCACTTTTCTTTTTAGAAATAATTTTACTTAGGTTAACCAGCGAAGTGGACTTTACTAATTCGGTGGTGTCTATATTTGATTCAAACCAGGATAGATTTGGTTGTGCAAATATGACTCTAGAAATACTTGAACGCTTTTTGCCGTGGGTTAAATTTGGTATATCTAAAATATATACTTAGATTAGCTGCTACTTGCCTCCTAGGAAAAACATAAACAATGTTTTTGACCGGACCTCATGGTGAGGAATCCGTTTTTAATAATACTTATAAGCACAACTTCTGATCCGTGTTTTATTTTTTTGTGCAGAGTTTACCGCCCGTTTTATAATTATTTCTTTTGAACCGTCGAGGTTACCCCTCAGTCAACATAGCTGACTCATCTGCCATACATAACCTTAGTCGGGTCTGTTCTAAGTGCAGTTTGTTTAAAACATGTACCATAATATCGTAAAAGGGGAGGGGAGACCCGTATTCTTACCTGTGGGAACCTGCGTCTATTTTATGTTTTTTGAATAGGGACTTGCTACTCTAACCGTCTATGTTTCTTTGGAAAGAACTTGTTAAATGAAATCATAATCTACGCCCCGCCGAGACCATTTTATTGTTTAGTTAATGCTAAAAGTTTGTTGTGCTCATGACCCGAGTCATAGGCGCATTAATATTCTCAAAAAAAGGTTGCCAACCTTATGTTCCTTGAGCAGAGCTCTCTGGATGAAGGACTGAGGGCACCGACATGGTCTGACACAGCTACGATATTTTTAAAACCAGCCTGGAAAGGCAGGATTATGTTATTTTTTCTCATGTGATATTCAAGACGGTATTTGATTATCCTTTCATTGAATTGACAATACTACGGATTTGCGAGGGCGATCGGTACGCGATGCTATCAGGCGATGCATTTTGGCTTACCCCGCCTTTACAATGCCGACCCAGGCGCTTTCCTCCAAGTCCTGTGGAATGACACCTCCATCCTGCCAACATTGTGATAAAAAAGATAACAAGCATGTTCTACGAAGCATGGTGGGAGTCACTGCCAGCATTCTGGTAGGATACCCCATCGGCCCCCGTTGCTTTCTTGAGGCACACTGACCTGCTGTAACACTGAAAATATGTTCCCCCATTTAGCTAGTGGGGCATTTATTATGTTGATTATTTTCAGGGTGGGGGTCGGGAACTACTTGTGTGCTCTTCTTTCTCACGTTCGCGTTTTTATTAAAAAGGGTGTTAGGCTGGCACTGGTGCAAAGTCAGGGCTAACTACAGTGGCTTCTCGTGTTGTTCTTTCGTCTTTTATTATGGACTCGAAGAGAAGGTGGGGGTTGGCTCCCCTGACTTATCTGCTTCCCCGGCCAGGACAAGCTAATATATTGGTTATATTGATATCTATTGACTAGGTTAATTTATGCTTCTGCAATTTTTTTCCTTCACACATGCGTTTGTGCCTCTTCTTTTGTGCCAATTTTCGTCAGTAGGGTGTTATGCCAAAACAAACAGTTGCGCATGAGTCGTATTTATTTTTAACCCGCCTCCTCGGCAATCTGCAGTTCCCACCAGGGTTTGTTTGTGGTTTGCAGTTCATGAGATGTTTGTGCGCTCATTTTAAGGGATTGCCTGTCCGTCCGCTAGCCAGTTATGTTTTTTAAAATTTTTTCGTGATATATGTTTATATAGATATGACTAAAATTATTTACAGTTGTTTTCCAAAAAGGCTCTAAAAGAACCAGTCGGCCCTTCTCATAGTTATATGTATGGTGCGAGTTACATTTCTGTTCTATGAATAAGCCCCATTTTACGTTCCGAATGGGGACAGTGGTTTTACTTGAGCGAGGGGGTTCAAACTCTCAGTTTGCAGGGGCTAAATAGCTAAGGATCTGCGCCTCATAATGTCCAATCTATTGCGCTGTGGGTATTAGGCACAGTTATCGGGGATCCTGGTCCGCCTACGAACATAACTTTAACAAGATACTAGGGTCCAGTCTTCAGGATGTTTTGGTGGTGAGTCCCAACCACCTCCACCCGACACAAACCTCCTATAATCCCAGCTCCGGGTGGCGGGAGTTGAAGTCCCCATCACTATCCATCTACAATTACCATCTAAATTTTTAATCCCAATCCGATGTTACTGTAGGAGGGCACCAGCCTTTAGGATAGTAATTAATAACATTACTTACCAACAGGGACATCTTACCAGCCCAGCGACTCTGGGTGGTGTCGCTGAAACAGCTATGGATGAATATGGCCTCACAGGGAGGCCACCAATGGGTGTACTATTTACATTGAATGCTACCATAGGTAGCCGTATACACTTTGTACACGTTGCTGACCTGAGGGGAGCGTTAGTATTAGCACCGTCTTTATCTCCGGCAACTCGGAACTGTTCATTACAGAGTAGGAGGCACAACTATGGTACACTTCCATACTATGATTATGAAATCTAATAAATCTGGAAAAATTTGTATTATGGAACTGACCAGTCTCCTGGATACCAAATTTCTCAGTGAATGGTCATCATTACGGAAAGTTTTCCCGGGGGTGTTACGGCGGGACTTGCGGCCTGTAGGCCGCACACGAGCAGCCCGCCCTGGTCCAGTGTCACTACTGGGAAGCGGAGGTGTGGACGTGGAGGCGGAGCGCGACCCGCCGCAACCTCGCGGGAAATGGAGATTTTGAAAGAGCTTGGGGTGATCATCACCCGTGCTCTCACCCTCCGCGAACACTGAATCAGCCGTGACACTTTTTATATCCTGCGATAAGAAGTTTCGGCTGATTGCTTATTATTTTTCCTGTTTAGGTTGCTAATTGTTTTAAGTTGTGCTTTTTCGATTCAGTTTCCTCTTCCTATGTTAACCTGTCGTTTATTTCGTTGTTCCATTTTAGCGCATCTGGCCTCTTTAATTTGTTCTTGTTCGTTTGGTAATCAATTCTTTGACTACCGTTTCTAAGTTTGCTGCCTTTCTTTGTTCGTAATTCTTTTTTTCACTAATACCATAGTTTAGACTTTTTCTTTAGTTTTTTGATATGGATTGTGCTCTAAGTTTAGGTGATATTTTGCTTACTGGTGCTGTCCCTGTTCTTTCTCTGTTCGCTCGCCGCATGGAAAGTGGCTGGGGCATATTACCCCTGGACACTACTGGAGTACGAAAAATTTTTTTTTGGCGGGGAAGTGAGGGTGGTGGGATTATCACCTGTCGCCAGAATGGCTACATTGCTCCTGTCGCTCCCTCTTATCTCTTCCTTCTGTCTTTCTCAAATGGACTAATTTTTCTTCTTCCTATTTCTTTTTTCGGACGTTTTCATGCTTTGAATATCTAATAATGTTTGCGCTTTATTTGTTGGCTCGTACTCATCAACCGTAGCAGTGGCAACCCTCGGTATGGCAGCTGTGTGGAGAGCCAGACCAGTTAATAAATAGGACAGTTTTGGCTGGCACTCCCACATCCCCGTGACCTGGGATGACCACATCTAGGGCACAAGGGCTCGCATGCTGTGGCAGTCTCAATTAGGTGACCCAGGCGCCCCATCAGTGTAAACTACCGTCGGACAGGGGAACATAGGGGAGACTCTAATTCTTGGAATGTATATTGTAACAATAGACGGCAGGATGGCCGTATTAAAAGTAATTCTGACGGCCTGGGAGTCACTACCGTCTCTGTTCTTTAGACGTACGATTTTTTTGGCTTGGGGGACATACTCATAAAATTCATTAATATCTACAGCTAGGGGGATAGGTTTAATGACTCCCTCGGTAAAATGCCGAGGGATACTGCACTTTATGTTTATGTTAGCTAAGGTGGTTTGGCTCTCTAGAATGGTTTGCTGTTTGGCTGACTTGCAGCCAATCAACCACTTGTTGTGGGCTATGCGACGCTGAGATGTGATCTGGCCTACAGTGTTTCTCCAGACCTTGGCTGTGGTGACTGGACCTAGGTCCTTATATTTTGTTGTTCCCGTCCCCAAGTCCTCCATGATCACTGGGAACTGGAGAAACGTTGGGGGCGGAAGGGAAAAATTTTTCTTTAATACTTTATTATTTGTTTTTCTATTTTCTACCGCCTGTTGAGCCCCCTGACGGGTCTCGCTCTGGCGGCCCACGGGAGAAGTAGTCTTCCCTGCCCTCCTCACTTTGGGCCCAACTGGGGTCCAGCCTCCCAGCTGGTCCATACTGTCGCCTGAGGAAGTCAGGGAATCTCCCCTGGCCTCCTTGGCTGGGGGCTGGGAGTCGGACTGGGGGGAGGAATCCACCTCTCGCCTCCTTTTCCCACGCTCCACGTGTGTCTCCCCTTCAATGGGCGTTTTATTATTTTCATAGCTGTAGAAATGGGAGCCTGAGGTATTTAACTCATTTGATGAGGAGGAGAATGACATAATTTCGACGTCATCCCCCTTTTCCATTTCGGTCATGGTCGTAACGTCCTAAGTATCTAGCCGACCCCTCCACCCGAACTGCCCGTAAGGAAGTAAACAAGATAGAAAACACACGAGAGATATAAAAAAAAAACACGCAAAAAAAAAAAAAAAAAATGACAGACAGAAAACCAAACAAACTATGAGATAGGAGAAAAAGGAATACGTTATAAATGAAATAAAGTTAAAAAGAGTATTAAAATGTTACTGCCCTGAGCAAGTGTCGTAGGAAGTGAGCAAGCCACAGCAACAGCAAGAGCAGCCACAGTCAGGGTCCGAATCCCGTTCGTAACCCCCGGTGTAAAAGAAACCCAGGCAAGCAACCAGCCAGCAGGACAAATTTGATATTCAGTCTCGAAGGGCAAGGCCCCCCCCAACAACCACACTCTGAAGGCGATAATTTAAAATTTCTGCTTATAGTGAGCAGTCCTCACCAGACTAGCTGTGACAAGTACGAGAAGCGATAACCCGCGCCGGCTATCCTTCCACCCCTTATAGACAGCACTGACCACTGAGCCCAAGGGGATGAAAGAGTGCATTTTCAACAAATGTCTCCATCTCAAATCACTCATCTCCTACCTCTTCTCTGCCCAACCCTCACAAAGCAAAGAACTCTGCTGCGAAGGGATTTTCATGCTAATCAAATCAACTGCATTCATCCCCTTCACAGCCAAACAACACCAAAAACCCTCCAGCAAAATACACTGCAACGTTTCACCCACGTCCGTTGCTATTTATAGCACAGAAATGAAAATGACCAAGTCAAGGACAGAAAACTACAAAGCAACAAGGAAAACAAAACAGCACCCCAAAAATGTCCCCCTTCCCACTAGGCCTAGGCCTAAGCCTAGCCTAGCCTAGCCTACAAAATCAGCAATTGCAAGAGAAAAATGACAATGCGTAGGCTAGGCCTATTATAATATAGCCTATACGCCTAGGCCTAGCCTACCCCACCCCTAAGCAGGCTAGCCTACATGTGTGCATAAAATTATTAGGCTCCCAAGGGAGGTGTGTTGTCTGACATTTCATTGAACATATTTCTCCTCAAAGAGGAGAGGGCCAAGCCTGGAGGTACTGCAATACCAGGCCAACCCGTGGCGAAGGCGGAGCAAGCCCCCCCACTCTTCACCCGTTT
>CM054147.1:29667062-29671935 GCA_028751875.1 Rapana venosa | reverse complement strand
ACAGGTGGGGAGACTGATCCCTCCACGACGAGGAGACACACACCCTTCGCTCCCGTCAACATCCCAAATTCCGTTTAGTCAGACGGGTGGGGAAATCCCCCCCGCCCCCACTTCTTTGGAGGTACCCGTCTAAAATAGATGACCAAAAGAGCTGAAAAGAATGGCCTCCGCCATCCACAGGAGGGGAGACCAACCTTCAGGACCCTTATGGATAACCGAGCAATAATTTAATGGTATATTTTCTTTTGTTAGTTTAGTTAGTAAACAGGTGAATTCTTTATTCATGTACTGACATGAGTCGAAAATATGAGGAAGTATAATGGGTTTCCCACACTGACAGGATATAGGGTGATATTTAGATTTAATACTATTTGTTCTTATGCGAAACAACAGCTGAGACATGTGCCTGGGGAGCTGGAAAAACAGGCCTCCTCTTCTGGGTTCGATATCCCGTCTGCTGCCGTACTTCAGCCGCAAGTCGGCCTGCCACTTCCCCCAGATGGCGTTCTTTAATTTGGCCTTGGCCTCAGTAACAGACAGGCCTACACTCAGGGGCTGGCCCGTTCGGCCGCCTGCCGCTGCCTTAGCTGCTCTGTCGGCCATTTCGTTACCTGGAATCCCCACGTGAGCAGGGATCCAGGTCACAGTGACAGCAGTACCTTTAATGATAATTTGATGGAATAAATAAGCCGTCTCTTGAACAATTTCTTTTCTGTTATTGGAACTGCTGTTGCTTAAGGCAAAAAAAGCGGATTTAGAGTCTGTAAGGATAAAGACTTGTAAAGGAGGGCTAGGTAAATCATTAATAAAGACACAGGCCATCCAGATAGCCACCAGTTCGGCTGTGAAAATAGATACATTCCTATTGAGCTGAAAAGACTTTATTATTTTTAACTGGGGAATGGAGAAAGCGCAGCCCACCATGGTAGGATTTAGCTTGGAGCCGTCGGTGTAAACCTGCAGCTGACCCAGACCCCATACTTTTTCTTTGGCTTTGTAAGCCAATATGTTGAGTGCTGCCTGCTTGGAGAAATCGCCCAACTCCAGATCAAAGAATGGGCGTTCCCATGTCCACCAAGGTGGAGGCACAGTGGGCATTTGAGCTACCCGTGCCAGGTCAATCTCCGAAGCCTGCAGCGTGGACTCCAAATATGTAGGAGTAGGTATAAGTTTGTTGGCCAACCTTGGCCTTTTTTTATTTAGGGCTGCCAGCATGTTAGCTTGGGACTGGGTGTGCAGTGGAGGCCGGAACGCGTCCTGAGAAGGGTTCTCGGCCGAAACGGTTCGAACCGCACTCACTGCACACCTCAGTCGGAGAAGCGATAACGCGCCCGTCTCTCCTTCCACCCCTTATAGACAGCACTGACCACTGAGCCCAAGGGGATGAAAGAGTCCATTTTCAACAAATGTCTCCATCTCAAATCACTCATCTCCTACCTCTTTTCTGCCCAACCCTCACAAAGCAAAGAACTCTGCTGCACACGGATTTTCATGCTAATCAAATCAACTGCATTCGTCCCCTTCACAGCCAAACTACACCAAAAACCCTCCAGCAAAATACACTGCAACGTTTCACCCACGTCCGTTGCTATTTATAGCACAGAAAGGAAAATGACCAAGTCAAGAACAGAAAACTACAAAGCAACAAGGAAAACAAAACAGCACCCCAAAAATGTCCCCCTCCCCACTAGGCCTAGCCTAGCCTAGCCTAGCCTAGCCTAGCCTAGCCTACAAAATCAGCAATTGCAAGAGAAAAATGACAATGTCTAGGCTAGGCCTATTATAGGCCTAGGCCTAGCCTACCCCACCCCACCCCTACATGTGTGCATAAAATTATTAGGCTCCCAAGGGAGGTGTGTTGTCTGACTTTTCATTGAACATATTTCTCCTCATAGAGGAGAGGGCCAAGCCTGGAGGTACTCTCTTCCTCTCCTTCCACCCCTTATAGACAGCACTGACCACTGAGCCCAAGGGGATGAAAGAGTCCATTTTCAACAAAATCACAGCCAAACTACATGAAAAACCCTCATCCTCCCCGAGCGAGCGTAGCGAGCGAGGGGAAGAAAGAAAATAAAAGAAAATAGAGGAATCTTTGAGTTATGTATAAGTTCTTTGTTATGTTTATTCCAGGTCCTTTTGTTGTTTTTGCTGTGATATTGGTGTCCAGCTACTGTCTTTGAAGTTATCATTTGTAGCAGTGGTTTTTTTGCTGCTGTTTCATCTTCTTTGACTTCCCTGTCCTGGTTTTCCCGATCCGCTCATCTCAATCTTCCCTCCACAGCCATAACCAAATTTGTTATGTCTTATCCTCAATCGGAGGTGGACAGGGAGCCTATCACTATCAGACCGCCGTGGGGCCACCATCCAGATGGCCCTGCACTGCTGCTGCGTCACTTTGGTTGTGTTCAGGACACCACCTACTAAGCCCCCTACTAACTACAGTATTAGCTCAGTCGCGGAGCCAGACTGAGTGAGTTGCCTACCTGAGGTGGTAACCAGCACAGCAACCCTCCAACAACTGTCCCCTGCGAACCTCCAACCCCAAAGGCTTTCACACAAACTTGCCACTGGCACAGAAGTGTATGGGTAAACTGAATCTGAGGTCACCATGACACCAGAGCAACTGGGACCACCAAATCAGAGGCATTTTTATTTTATTTTATTGCATGATGATCAATGACAATGAGGATGACATAATTATGCTGCTATGGAAGTACATATGCTTTGAGACTACTTGACAGGGTTGTACTCTATGCTTACTATCATAATATATCCCGACGTCAACTGGGGCCGAGATACAGACACCTGCAGTGTTGGTCAGGTAATTTGAGCAACACTCTCAAACTCGCATCCGTTAAGTGGAGGAAGCTTGACTGTTTGAGCCCACAGCACACTCACCCTGGGTAGGAACCGGCCGGAGTCCGAAAAATCCCTATGACTCTTATGGGAATCGAACCCCCGACCTTCCAATTCGTAACCCAAGGCGCTAACCACTGCGCCATGACGGCTGGTAGCAGTGTTTTTTCATCTGTTTGGGATAAGAAGTATAATGTGTTACAGTTTAGCTAAACTCCTCTGCTATTTGTGCCTTTTCCTTTTGCTTAGCAACGAAGGTCCTCTCTGTGGTGCAGCAGGCTCTTTCACTAGAAATATCCCAACATCCATTACATTCAATGTCGAAATTGTTTTCTTTCTGTTAGTTCTGGGTTTTCCTTACCCTTTTTTTCACTTGCACCCTCTCTTTCTCTCTAAGTTGAGGTTTCTGATGCCTGAATCCCCTATGACCACATAGGTTATGGGACACCTTTACTTTACCCCTCTCTATAGCTTATTTTCTGCTGTGCCAGTCCATTCTTTCACCTTTTTTCAAACTTATTTTATACTTTGTATCCTTTCATATGTTGTATAGCATTTTACCTGTATTTGTTTTTCTATGAACCAGGTAGTGATTTTTTAAAACGCTTTTTTGTTGTCTGGCAATAATACAGTAACGTTATAAGTAAATTGGTTGACATATTCAGCATGGCCCAGTTTTTATTAGCCAAAAGGAATAATGATGAAATGTCTTGAGGTGAATATTTATGGGGTCACTGAAATTGAATAAGTTGACAGCCCTGATATGGCCTTTGTGGTCGGTGGGGCTATTAGGGGCATTCGGTCTCAGAAGACTATGGTGTTGTACCTAGGTGTTCATTCTGGTACAGCATTGGTTGTAGACAAGGTCAGTCTGACATGGGAATGACAGTCCCTATGGCAGAGGGCACAGATGAAATCTGATGCTGGTGTGTCTGCCTGGGCAATAGCCTTTCTTCTCGTTCTCTTTGCCTCGTGCTGCTGAGCAAGTGTCTCTTCAAACTTGGAGAGACTTTCTGCACAATCTGTCTCCAGGCTGACAGTACAAGGGCTGTTGCTTCCCAGTTTCTCTGGTCGATGTTCAGGGCTTTTAGGTCCCTCTTGCACACGTCTTTGAATCGCAGTTGTGGTCTTCCTGTGGGATGTTTTCCCTGCACAAGTTCTCCATAAAGGTCTTCAGGGATACGTCCATCGTCCATGCCCACGGCATGGCCAAGCCAGCACATTGTCTCTGTTTCAGCAGCATGTACATGCTGATTCATACAGCTCTTTCCAGGACAATATTGTTTGGGACCTTGTCCTGCCAGGTGATGTTCAGGATGTGTTACATGCAACACATGTGAAAAACATTGAGGTTTTGCTCTTGTCGGGCATGCAATGTCCAGGACTCGCTGCCATACAGAAGGGTGCTCACAATGCAGGCTCTGTAAATCTGGATTTGTGTGTGCTCAGTTAGCTTGCTGTTGTTCCATGCTTTCTTTGTAAGTCTGGACATGGTGGTAGGTGCTTTACCAATGCACTTATAGAGCTCTGCAACAAGCGATAGAGTGTCTGAGATAGTTGAGCACAGGTACACGAAGTCATGGACGACATCCAGTTCATGGTCGTTGATGCTTCTGGCTGGTGAGAGTCAACATCCTGTCCCATGACCTGTGTTTTCTTCAAGCTAATGGAAAGCCCAAAGTCTTGGCAGACATTGCTGGAGCGAGTCATGAGCTACTGTTGGTCCTTGGCCGAGTGGACAGTTACTGCTGCATTGTCTGCAAAGAGGAAGTCACACAGGCACCTCATGCTACACTGAAGTCTTCACTCTTAGTCTGGAGAAGTTGAAGAACATTCCATCTGACCTGGTTCAGAGGTAGATATCTTCAACTGCAGGACCAAATGCATGTTTCAGCATCACATTCAAAGAAGATGCTAAACAGTGTGGGAGCCAGGTCGTAACCCTATTTCACTCTGCCATCCCTACTGACCAGATCAAAAGCCTTTATGAGGTCTATGAAGAGAATGGAAAGTGGCT
>CM054147.1:29659562-29662062 GCA_028751875.1 Rapana venosa | reverse complement strand
GAAGCTGGTGGTCTGACGCCTTGAAAAACAGTTTTCAAGATGTTCGTACATTGGTTTCGTAGCCCATGGCCAACATATCTTAGTTACCGTGCATTTATTTCAGCAATAAGTTTTCTTGTTGTTCTAATTGTGTCAAAAGCCGAAAGTTAAATCTGTATTATTACAAGAACATTGGTTTTTCGACACGAAAACGGGGTAAATGTGTGAAAAAGCTACCCGTTGTCTTGAAAGCGCTTTGATTTGTTTACTTTACAAGATTCAGCGCTATATAAATTCCATACATTATTATTATTATTATTAAATGGAAGACAGTTTCACGGTAGTGCTGAGAAATAAAATGACGAACTAGTAATAATAAGATGAATACCCACACGTGGTGTGGTTCAATGGTTTTCGCCAGTGCAAAAAGAAAAAGAGAACGGGATGAATGGACAAATATTTCTTAAGCAAAAGTAGAATGTTTCTCTTGACTCAGAAGTTCGTGTGCGTTTTTCATCCTGGAATAACGATAGTAATTTTCAAACGGTCAGTGTGTGTGTGTGTGTGTGTGTGTGTGTGTGTGTGTGTGTGTGTGTGTGTGTGTGTGTGTGTGTGTGTGTGTGTGTATGTGTGTGTATGCATGTGTTTCCCTTCAAGAACTGCATACGACATCTTTCTTGTTCATGTGAGTTCTATTACGCGTGCAACACGAACGCTACCCACAGGATCGCAGCCTATCATCTTGCACAAAGATAGGTAAGCTCCCTCTACCTCAGGAGACAATGGCTGCAACTTCTTTGGCCCCACACCAGTCTTTCTTGCAGCACTGTCTGGAGTGGCTCTATACATGGCAGTTTCCTCTGCAAATGTTGCAGGCAAAATTAGACACTGGCTTGTGGTGTGGCATTGCTGTCTCTACTTCCTGCGGCTTCTTCTGTCTTTCAAAAAGCACAGCATAGTAGCATCTTAATCCCCTCTTTCTGCTAAGTCGATATTTTTTTGGTAAAAAAAAAGAGATGAGGGAGATGACCCGTTTTTGGCAGTCAATTAAACCACAGACCTCTTGCTGTTCTGATGGCTGCAATACTTCTAAACCAGTCGACTACTACTGGCCTCAGAAACCCCACCCCTAAGAAAACCCCTGACAAACAAACAACAAACAACAACAACAACAACAACAAGGAAAGAAACAAACAAACCAGACAAACAAAATATGAGGAAGGACAACTATGAAGACGATGATGGCCAGAATAACAGTGTCCCAACGGTCACTTCCATCATCATCATAATCATCATCATCATCATCACCCCACCACCACCACCACCACCACCACCACCACCACCACCACCACCACCACCTCCTTAATCATCATCATCATCATCATCATCATCTCATCATCCACATCATCATCATCATCATCATCATCATCACCTTTCTCCTGCTGCAGGTGTCATACGGGGCAGGCCATAGCCTACCTTTCCTAGCCAGGGTGCCTGCGCCCCTCACCCCGGGTTGGGAGGCCTGCATCAAGGGCAGGTTCCTGGGTGGGGGTCAGTTCGTTGTCAACTTTCTGTCTGACCAGGAGGACTACCCCAACCTGCCCATTTCCAGATACCATGACATCATTGCTCAGCTGGCTTTCAGGTCAGCTTTGACCTCACCAAACAACGGACTTGGGTTTTGTGTGTGTGTGTGTGTGGTGTAGTGGTGTTGGGTTTTTTTTCGTTTGGTTTGGGTTTTTTTAATGATTGGTTGTTGTTTTTTTAATGTTTGGTTCATGTTTGGTTATCATGTGCGGATTTACTGGTTTTAGTGTTGAATTTTTATTTTAAAATTGTGGGTTTTTTTCTTTCTTTGTTGTGTGCTATCATATTTTCTATTTTCCTGTCTTTGTCTTTCTGTCTGTTCTGTCTGCCTTTCTTTCTTTCTTTCCTTCACACATTCTTTCTTTCTTTTCTTTCTGTCTGTATAATTTTTTTATCAGTTAGCACTATTTCTGATACTCTATCTATCTATCTATCTATCTATCTATCTATCTATCTATCTATCTATCTATCTATCTATCTATCTATCTATCTATCTATCTATCTATCTATCTATCTATCTATCTCTCTCTCTCTCTCTCTATCTCTCTCTCTATCTATGTGTCTGTTTATCTTGAATCTTAACGGTCGTATCTACAGAGACAGAGGCAGAGAGAGAGAGAGAGAGAGAGAGACAGAGACAGAGACAGAGACAGAGAGACAGACTGAGAGACACACACACACAAAAGGGAGAGAGAGAGACAGAGAGAGACAGACAGACAGACAGAAACAGAAAGCGAGCAAGCCTACCATATAGATCATTCTTTTTCAGAGACAGCATGGAAGGACTGACACAGGCACTGTTGTACGCAGAGAAGAGGAACATGATATGGACAACTATCGCTGTCATTGGCGGCAATCCCCTGACGGCCGGAGACCCCTTCAGCCTGGGCCTGTACCTGAACACCACCTGTCTCCGCGTCCTGCTGCATGGAAC
>CM054147.1:29632062-29642062 GCA_028751875.1 Rapana venosa | reverse complement strand
ACACACACACACACACACACACACCGCGCGCGCGCGCGCAGAGAGAGAGAGAGAGAGAGAGAGAGAGAGAGAGGAGAGAGAGAGAGAGAGAGAGAGAGAGAGAGAGAGAGAGAGAGAAGCCCAATTCATGGCCTGGTAGCCTTCAATATTTGCCTCTCAAAATACTTTTCGCGGATCCTGTCAAGCAAGCACACACTGAGACACAGACTACACACACACACACACACACACACACACACACACACACACACACACACACACACACACAACACATACACGCACACATACACACACACGCACGTACGCACGCGCACACACACACACACACACACACACACACACACACACACACACACACACACACACACACACACATGGAGGACCTAGGGTGAGGAGGAGACAGACCAGGACAGAAAGATAGCCAAACAGATTGATGTATAGACACACAGATGAAAAGACAGACACAGAATCCTGAACAGGCAGACACAGACAAAAAAGAACCGGATGGGGAGAAACACTGACAGGCAAATAGAGACATTTAGATAGCAAGATAGACACACAAGAAGGCACAGACATACAGACAGACAGACAGACAGGCAGGCAAACAGACAGACAGATAGAGAGAGCGAGAGAGGGAGGGAGAGAGAGAGAGAGAGAGAGAGAGAGAGAGAGAGAGAGAGAAGAGAGAGAGAGAGAGAGAGAGAGAGAGAGAGAGAGAGAGACAGACAGACAGACAGACAGACAGACAGACAGAGGGACAGAAAGACGGAAGGTTAGCAGGCAAAACCAAAGACGAAAGACAAAGACAGATACAGAATGAAACAGAGACAAAGGGACGGCAGGCTTTGAAAGAGTGAGAGGGTGTAATCTGAACAAATTGAAGGAGAGGCCCTGTATTTTCGCTTGGCAAACCATCGATAAGCTGATGTGCAGACACTCGACACCCAGTTGTCCCCCTTCCTAGCGGCTCATTTGCAGGCCTATCCCAAAGCCAGTTGTTGTCTCCCCTGAGCCCCCATCTTCTCTCTAGCTCTCTGATGTCACGAGTGTCAACAAGGACGATGATCCGCTGAAGAAGAGTTGTCTTAGATATGCTTTCCCTTCAAAACTCAGTTAAAAGCCATGTTTTAAATATAATTTTGCAGACTTTGTGTCATGCTTCCAGCACATGCAGACCCATGTATTATAAACTATTCACCATTGGTGACTAAGAAACCACATAATTTTCTTTCTTTTCTCGCTATCATTAGGAATAATATGATGTTTATAAGATACAGGAAAAGACATGTCAGATGATATGGATTTTTCGAAAGCTTCATGGCGTTTGACATTCTTGCTCTGGAATAAGTATATATGCATCGTAGATAAATCCGATAACAAGAATATTTTCCTCATTCAAAGAGACTGGAACACAAAAATTGGTGTGGATGCACAAAAAGACTGTCATGGAGGGATCATTGTGGAAATGCTTGTCACAAACAACCGAAGCAGGGATTTGCCAGCTACATTTTCTCCTGGAGTTAACACCAGTACTGACTCCACTCCCCCGAAAGCACTTGGATGAGACTAGAAACTGAGGCCTTGTATGCAAACGTACACTTGGATAAAACATGAAGGTTCTCGGTACTGGACATGGTATGCGCTACATAGAACCCATAACATCCAGATAGACTACATTCTGATCCAAACCTGATTCTGATCCAGCATCAACGGAGCGGAAAATTAACGAAAACGTTGCCAGGCACTGATATTGACAATGATCATGAATTTGTGATGGAGACTGAAGAAGACAAAGAACACGAGACAACTTTTATCTTAAAAGACCGACTATCTTTTCACTTACGGAATCCTTTTGCGCTCAAAAAATCTGTAAAATTGCTCCTTTTTTGAACACTTGAGGAAGACTCAGAGGTGATGACCAAGTCCTTCAACTCTGTCACGACAGTGACGGCTGGAGATGTTCTTGGAAATTATCGTCACAGGTTTAAGTCATGTTTGATGTGTGTGATGTCAGAAGAAACTTGAAGAATGTCAGCATATACAAGAAACCGCTAGATAAAAAGAAAAGTTAGGTAAATATCAGAAAAAAGTGTGAAACTAGCTAAAGAGAATGGGGTTGAGCAGCAATGAAAAGAAACGAAAGGAAGTTTGGGGATAAAACCAACACAGGGGTGTTCCACGTTGTGAAAGCCTTACTAGACAAGAAAGTGAAAGGACACGAATCAGCACCATTCAAGATAAGGATGGAAAGCGCCTTACAGAAAACTGTGATATCACGGTCTGATCAACCTAGTCTGATAAAACTAGTTCCTCGACTAGAGCTCGGAAGATCACCAATGGTGAGGTTTTTTGCGAATGCGACCGTTTCTTTTTCCATCATTAGGGTAGCCGCGGCACGACTGCGGGGACGATATCTAAACACGACAAGGCATAAGCATTCAGCTTCAAACAAATGTAATCCGTAAAACCTTGAGATAGAAACATAACTGGCTCTGGGGGATTAATGTCAGGCATTTTCCGATCTCCCAGTCAACAAATCTTGAAGACCTGCCAGTGCCTTAATCCCTTTTGCAAGTATGGCATACCGAGGGTCAAATATGAGCATCGAAGATCCAAAAATTCATGCAGTGTTTGCTGAGATTACAGAAACACGAACACGGCAAGCGCGCGCGGCTATCCTTGAAACAGGGGGGTAGAAAGGACAAATATGGGCTGATATAAAATGCCTCTTCCCCTGACACCCCCCCCCCCCCTCTCCCGTCCTCTCCTCTTCTACATTCCCTTTCCTCTTTTAATATTTTGAAGGATTGCTGACATGAATGCCAGGATCTTTTGATGAGGAAGCTGGAGAGGACGGATCTGGGAAAAAAGTTATTGGTCAGCGTTCCACTAATATGATATTTTGAATACCAAAATAATTATTTGAAAACGCTGGATCCCTTTCTCACATGGCAATGACGCATATTGTGGAACTGTACATGGGTATGAATGGCTGAGAGAGGGGAAAGAAAATACAGCCAAACCCTCATGTGTGTGTGTGTGTGTGTGTGTGTGTGTATGTGTTCATCCTTTTTCTATTATTAAATTACCTTGACCTAGCCGCAGTTGATGGAAGCCTGAGGAATTTGGCGTTCTAATACTCTCTTTCACCACTGGCTGATGGCCCAAACAGATTGGCGGTCTTCACAAAGTTCAACCTTGAAGGCGCATCTCGTTAGAGGGATTATAATGTCTGCCACGCCTTTTGGGCCTTCAAGGGCATTTTTTTCCTGCGATATTTCTCTGGCTGATGATAGCGCTACAGACATTTTCTCTCTGTCATTCTTTTTCCTTATAATCAGCAGCTAAACTGATGGTATAAGCTTTGTTAAAATTCCTTCCTTTCATATGAATAAGCTTTTCTAGCCTTGGATCAGTAGCTGCTGCTGAGACATCTCCTATAGATTCTTATTCTTTTTGCTCTCCGGAAGGGGAGAGGAGGGTGGGCAAGGGGAGAAGGGGGAGGCGGAATAGCTCGGTGGTTAGACTGTAGAACTCGTGACATAGAATAATCTGAAAGCACTGGTTTAAGCCCAGCTGATCAGTCCGTTCGAGAGGATTTTTAACCCGGGCTCTACTTCCGTTTCCCTGCTAACCTTTCAGATGAACTGCAAACCGAGGTGCTGTGTGCACAGGCATGCATGTCCTGTGCACACCTTAAAGGAATGTCCCTTTTTGTAGAAAATTAGACCAGGTAATGGCCAACAGTATGGATCACAAACACACCCAGCATGCATTCTGTGCTGTGACCCGGAGAGGGATGGGCTCCATTATGTTCAGCTTTCTTTAGACACATTTCAGGAAAACGAGGTGGCCCTAGGCCTTCTGAAGAGATTAAGAGAACGGGAGAGGAAAGGAAAAGTGTTGTTGTGTTTTGTTGTTGTTGTTGTTTTGTTGGGTGGTTGTTTTTTTTTTTTGGGGGGGGGGGGGGGGGGGGGGGGGGAATCAGGATTGCATTTTCTTCAAAAGGCATGGCCATTTCAATTGAATCTGAGTAACATATTAGTTTTAACAAAAAATACTTTTTTTCTAAGTGTAAAGTTGCAAAATTTGACCTCTTGCTTTAATCTTCAATTGTTGATTTGAAAAGAGTGGTTAAGTTTAGTTTTTATTCGAACATGAGACTTTGAATACAGAAAGAATTACTGGTTCGTTTCAATTTTCAACAAAGGGATTGTCCTGCTGTTGGCGTCTGCAGTTGGGTGGGACATGGGCATCGTGAACTGATTCGAAATTAACTTAGTTTTATTTGTAAGGCTTACATGACTCTCGGAAAATATATTTTTTTGCTTCTTTAAGTAGTCATTTTAAAAGCATTATATGCCACTCAACTGTACTTTTCCCTCTACTACTACGTAACGAACACTGAGCAAATCTTGAAATGTTACAGTGGTTGATATAACTTATAGTTTAAAATAAACAAAACCAAAAAAAGCAACAACAAAAAAACATAAATAAAATAAATGGACAGATTTGGGGGCAATAATAATCCCAGCTCTATAAATGCCAAAATAAACCTGCCTCAAAAAAAGAAATGTGGGACAAGGCCGTTTCTGCCCCCCCCCCCCCAACACCAAAAACAACCAAACAAAACCAAACAAAACAACAATAAAGAAACCCATACCCACAACCCCAACAAAACAAAAACCAACCACCCCCCCCCCCCCCCCCTCCCCCCTCCCCGCTTGCTATGAAAGCAGAATGATTTTACTAACATTTGCGAGTTTTATGAGCATTTTCTTCATGCCAGCTAGGCACTAAGCTAATCTAGTATATGATTATAATTAACATATTTATTAATCTTCTGTGGGTTTGTTTGTTTGTTTGTTTTGGTGGTAGTGGTAATCTTAGCGATATAAAATTAGCAGAAAGTACAGCTATTTGCCCTCTTCAAGTAATGCAAAAGTTGAGAATCTACTTTGTTTCCACACTAACTATATATGCAAAATTACCTTTCAAAACAGATTTATGCTAAATATAAGAATAAAAACAAACAAAAAATTTGAACCATTTGACAATTGTTATTTTTCTTACACAGTTAAAAATGAATACACAATCTGAACTATATTATGGGTCCTTGCAAAGATAATGGTCTTGCATTACCATCCCTGCTTTCTCCCAGGGTCTTGATATGTCCATGGTCTTTTTTCTCTCGTTTTTTTCCTTAGTCACTGTTTGTCTCTAGGTATTCAAAAGAGGAAGTAGAAACTAAACAAAAATGAGACGTAAAGTATTATCATTACGTACACAAAATGCATGATTAAACTTACTCACCTGGATGAAAGGCTGATGCATTGTTCAGCTGCCAACTCTGGTCCTCCGTTGAGGTAATTGGATGTTGTGGGTCCTTCTTTAAAGAAGGTGGGCGTTGTGATTGTTTCCTTGAACCAGATGGATGTTGTGGGTCCTGCGTTGAGGCAGTTGAACGTTGAGGGTGCTTCGTTGAGGCAGGTGGACGTTGTGACGTATTTGATGGGTATGAGACACTTCTGTTCGGTTTTTGTGAGGTAGGCTCAGTCAACTTCACATCATTGTCATTTTTGTCATCTTTAGACTGGGTTCCCGTGCTGGACACAGGTAAACTTTGCGTTGTGCTCGTGACCTTTGAGGACTTTGTCCGTTTTGTTTTTGACACAGATTTTATACTGGACTTTGTTGACTCGGTCGTTGGCGTTGTTGTTACAAGGGTGGTTGGTTGTGTCTCTGGAACCCAGACAGAGGAAGGAATCAGCCAAGGCAAGACATCTTCACGGACCCACCAAGGTCGGGAGGACGTCCTCAGCGTTTGTGAAGACTCTCCGGAACCCTTCAGCGATCTCGTTAACCAGTTACGTTCAGTTGTGTTCTTACTGACGCCTTTAGGTTCATCAGCTGTTGGGAGTTGTTTGAGGGAAGGCTTTGGCCCGTATCTGATATGACGCTGAACATTAGTGCTCCTGTCCATGACTTTGGAAAATCGCTGGCGAGTGGTAGCGAAGGGCGCAAATGGTGATTTTCTTGTTGTTGCAGTTTGTTCAGTTGTTTCCATGGTCGTTGGTAATCTGCTTACTGTAACTCGAGAATGACGAGTGGAACTAGGCTTAGATGTACTGCGCTTGGGATATGAAGTTACAGGATATCTCACAGTGTGTCTGGGGTAAGATTGAGTTCTTACTGTGTGTACAGTGCTGTCTGAAGGCTTTAGCGTGTGAGGTGGGTGTGAACTAGCAGTTTTGTTGCTGTTGTCATTATCTTTAGAGTACCTATTACGATGTCTTCGATTGTATCTCCAGTCTGTTCGGTGCCGACGTGGTATGTGAGAAGCTGTAGAACCAGCTACTGTGGTCACTTCAGCAGTGTGGCTAGGTCGTGTGGTTGTACGAAGCCACTGTCTGCGATCAAACGGATTCCTGCTCCGATGGATTATGACCTTTCTACCAGTACTTTTTCTTGTGTTTTTGTCAGTGTTGTTTTTCAAGTCTTTGACACCTTTCCTACTGTCGTTTGTTTTGCTGTTCAAATCCATGAATGCTCCACCCTCTTTGTTGTTTTTTTCGGCTGTGCTGTTTTTACATGTACAGTTCTTGACACTCGCAGGCTTATCTTGATGCTTATTCACTTTATTTCCAATACACTCTTTGCCCCTTTCAAGACTTTCATTCTGATCACCAACCTGCTTTATCGTAGTTCTTGGTGTTTTACTCGTGGTTTTGTTGTCTTCAGCTTTTAGAATGGAAGAATCAGAAAGGGGTGGGGTAGGGCTGTCACTATGCTGTGAAGGACAGTCATCAAACCTGGATCCTTTGATGACGCAGGCTTTGGCCCTATTTGACCAGTGCAGAGTTCTAGGGCACTGTAGGGTGGCGACTGGTTTCCCAAAGCTGCACACTATGTATTCCGAACAACTGCCCGGTGACCGTATCCACTGCACTCTTATACGATCGCAGATGCCTGCAGCCAGTGTTGATCCCCTCGTTGATGGATGACTGGACATCTGCTTTGTAGCTGTGGAACTGACAAGAATTGTCACACAGACCAAAAAACGTAGATACGTCTGCATGATTGCCCTGTATATTTTCTCTTCTAGTTTGGCGTTTTAAGCTTTGATTCCACGAATTTACATTCACAACTGTATATAGAAGCTTGAAGTTGTTGAATATATGTCCTTTGAGCACCGCAGAGAGTGTACTGTTGGCACAGCTGATGATGAACACTGCACAATTGAAATTATGCTTTGAGTTTTATCTGAATAGTTACAAGAAAGATGTCTTGTCAAATAACAAACACAGATCCATTATTATGGCAGCTTTTCTCGGTACCCTTCATACATGAATGTAATTTTATAACCCTATAATGGTTTTGTTGATCACTTAATTTTTCTACAGCAATTGCTTACAACTTTTTGAAGAATCATTGCTCACGCTTATGCTGTAGTTGCAAAAAGTATCAAACACTAGTTAAAATTCCATTCTGTACTATTTTATTTTTCATAAAAAAAAAATTAACGACATAAAACAAGATAGTATAGTTTCTTGTAACGGGAAGAAAACTGAGAAGCTGATGAACGTGAACGATGCTTTAAAGGTCCAAATCTGTTGCGGCTCCTTGGGTCAGGCCTGTAACGAGTGAGAGATCACTGCCTCAACTGAAATGGCTCCCCCATTCTGAGCAGAGCAGCAACAGAAACATTTCAGGCACCAGGGAGGGGCCTGACACAAAGACGTTTACTCACAGTTTTCGCATGCGTGTCCACGGGCAAGAAATGTTTGGTCCAGGGAGGTTCCCCAAGTTGTCGCCTCGCATTCCAGGGGCCACAAACACTGGGGGAAATCTAAACGCTGAGCCGTTGCACACACAACATTCCACCCTGTTTTGCCTTTCATGAAATGTTTCTCCACTTAATCCCACGCTAATCTGTTTAGCTGTCTAGAGATAGTTCGTCCAGTTTCAATTTTGCAGGCAAACACACTACTTGCATTTGGAATTCACTTCATACAAATCTTGTTGTAGTTATAAATTATGTACGTTTAAGACAAAACAAACATTCTTTTGATCCCTTCATTTTAGATATGTGTTTTCATACCTTGTTTTCTTCCTTTTATCCTAGGAAATCTGACGAAAAAAAGCTTGAAGCTTATGTGGATGCTTTGAAGACTTTTTGCACTACCACCCAATCCTTTTTGGTGTTCACATGTTACCGATTTTCCACCAAAGAAGACAAATCAGGAAATAACATAAAGAAGAGGAATTTCTACCATTCCTACGACAAGTCTCCACTGGTGGTCAGTGTTACCTAAAGTGGTCACTGAGAGGTGCAGAGTCCGCCCTGTGTTGACTTTTCTCGAGCTTTTGACAAGTGGGTCAGCCACGACGTCACCAGTCCTTCCCCTCCCTGCAGTGACCTTGAGGCCATGTTCAGTCACTATGAGTCTGGAGTGTGGCCAAAGGGTCTGTTGGCTGGTTAGCCTTGACTTTGTTTGCTGCACTTTCTTTTTTGTCCTGAGTCTCTCTCTCTCTCTCTCTCTCTCTCTCTCTCTCTCTCTCTCTCTCTCTCTCTCTCGTTTCTCTTTGCCTCCATCTTCTTTCTTCTTTTCCACCCCCACCCCCTGCCATCCCACCATCTGTTCTTTCCTTCTTTTTCCTCCTCCTTCGTTTCTTGCTCATCCCCCCCCCCCCTACCCCCACACCCTCTTTCCCCTTACCTCATTGTGTCTTTTTTTCTTTTTAGGCCAGATTTTTTGACAAGCCCATTAGACAAATCAGCCACTGTGCACAGAAGTGTCAACATAAACAAACCCACACAAGGCGACCCCCCCCCCCCCCCCCCCATGTGTGTGTGTGTGTGTTCCCATCCCCTTGTCCATCCTTCCTGTTCCCTCTTTCTTTGCATGTTAATTTTGCACAAAAAAATTTAGTGTTACAACTTTCTTTTTATTTTTATTTTTATTTTGGCGGCCTCATTATCTGTGACATTCCTTGTCCTGCGTTCCCACGCCACTCATTTTGATCTCTCCGGCCCACTGATGCCCAGATTCGTTATATCACAACCTCAAAGCTAGAAGTCCACAAGAAAGCGAATTAATGTCAGGCCACCGCACGGCCACCAGCCAAAGTCGTCCTGCACTGCTGCTGGGTCACGTTGGTGGTGTTTAGTAGTGCCTGGCTTAATCACGGAGCCAGACTGATTGAGATGGCCAGTCAGGATAGTGACCATCACAACGTCCTTCCAACGACCCCTCTCTCCCGCGTTATTGCAACCCTGAAGAACTTGAAACAAACTCAAACTCACCACAGGCACAGAAGTGTATGGGAAATCGAGAGGGAGGCCATGATGAGGAGACAAATTTCTTTCCTTGCATGACGATCAGTGTTGCTGAGAATGAGGTCACAATGCTGCTATGGAAGTGTGTGCACGTTCTTTGAGACTACTTGACCCTTCCTGTCATAATATATCCCGACTTCAATCAGGTACCCATCCCCTCACACACACACACACACACACACACGCAAGCACACACACAACACACAAAAAACACACAGACACACACACAGACACACACACAGACACACACACACACACACACACACACACACACCTGCAGTGTTGGTGAGATGATTTGAGCAACATTCTCAAATTCACATCAGTAAAGTGGATGGAGCTAGCCTGTGTGGTCCCAGTGTTCCCAAAGAGCCCATAGCAAGCTTACTCAGAACATTCTATGATTATGGCACTCGAACCTTCGACCCAGCCAGCCCGTAAGCAAAGGGGCTAACCACTGCGCCATGGTGGCCGGTAGTGTAATGGGTTTTTGTAAAACAGAAAGGAGGCCAAACTTCAAAATTGTGTTGTGTAAGCTAGCAAATCAGTAAACGGGATATAACAAAAAAGAGCTAATGGCGCGTGGTTTTAAAAGTTAGTATCTGCTCTAAACCAAAACTGTGGTGTGATCATGTTAAAATACTCTACCAGACTTTTTGTAAA
>CM054147.1:29617062-29627062 GCA_028751875.1 Rapana venosa | reverse complement strand
AGTATGTGTGCACGCGTCAATGCTTTTTTTGTATTTTTAAAAGAAAACTTCTGCTTTTTCTCAGCGTCAATAAAATTATTTGTTCTTGAATCAAATAACTTCTGCTAGGTCACAATCCACATGCTTTTTAACAGTTGTTTGTATTTGAAACTTAACCATCATATGATTACATGGCCCCAGTGTGTGTGTGTGTGTGTGCACTTTTTGTTCTTGTTGGTTTTTTTGTACATTGAGTGCAGTGGCAAAACTGGAAAAGGATAATGAAATTCACCCCCAGTGTCTCCATTATCACATTTTCAGGAAAAAATGGGTTAATTATGTCATTTTAGTTAAAGAAATGAGCATTTACAAACATCACTGATGTAGAAGAAAAACACACAACAAGGCTGCATGCAAATTAAACTGACAAAGATCCATATTCATCATTCCAAGGTTATTCTTTAAACATTCAAGAAACTGCACACACATGCATATTTCTATGTTTAACACTGTACATCAGACCTGAATAAATGCTAAATAGTTTGGGACATCAATATTAAAGACTAGAAGCACCACACCCCCTACACCTTCTTTCCTCATGAAACCACTCACATTTACACTTTCCAAATATTTTCAAACAGCTGGAAGTTTACATGAGCACAAAACACTATATTATTTGTGAATATCACTAAACAACCAATCTCATCATACAATCCAAAATAGTAAGCCACACTTATTCATTAACACAAGATTGAGAGATATTTATTATAAAACCAGTAATTTTTTTTCACAAAAATGATATTGAGATAGCCATCATACAATCAACTCCACTCATGGTAATAAAGATGGTATTGAAAGATTTCAATCATAATCCAACCATGCCTACAAAGATAAGATTGAGTGAAAATCACCACAAAGCTTGGACTCTTCAGAAAGTGGGCTTTACATAGTTCGCAAAGACAGTTTTCACAGACAACAACAACAACAAAGGTTAGGATATCCCCAATGTCAGAATATGGCTACCTAAATGGTGGGGATGGCAAAAGGTCATATATGCCAAAATCTCACGATTGGTGAACTTTGGAGCTCTAGCCGAGGAATGGAGCGGGGGGGGGGGGGGGGGGGGGGGGGGGGGGGGATGTAAGGATCATTCATATTTCCTGGCTGTGGACTCACTGTTCACACTTTGAAAAAAATCACAGATTTTGAGTTACCAAGGGAAAGTGTCTTTTGGGAATGCAGCAAGTAAAACACACACACAAAAATGCACAGTCATTCCTTGCATACTGCATCCAGGGTCAGTCAACATGATCCCAGGACAATCATGGTCAGCATTTACAAAATACAGTCATGATTAACATTTACACAGTATCATAATTGTATCACTTTTTCAAATATTCATAGAGTGCAAAACTCCTCACTCATGCTCCTCAAACTTGAAGATCAAAGCAGATCTTCTTTGTGCATACAACATGTTTCAGATTCCAAACAAAACACAAAAAGTTTGTTTTATTTTTGTTATGCTTTAATTTGAACAAAGCACAAAAATGTGTACTGTAGCAATGAGACACATAAAGTGACATTTATTTTGCTGATAAAAAATGGTAGTAATAATTCACCAATGCGTGTGGGCGCGGACACACACACACACACACAGTGCATACACACAAACATATATATAATGTATGCACATACTCATTCCTGTGCATGTGAGCAGTACCACATGTATGAGCACTATTTTCACAGTTTACAAGAATTCTCATAAGTGTTTATAAATCAATCCTGAAAATTCAACAGGTTTTACTTCCTTCCAAGTATACATATGACATGTTTTAGATATCCCTCACCCCCACCCCCATGCACACACACACATTTATTCAAGATTGTTCTATACAACATTCTAAAGATCCTTCGGAAGATACTATAAACCGAGGCCCAGTGTTCAAACACATGCAGAACATCTTGCCCACACATTAAATCCTCTTCCGCTTTTCGGAAGAGTAGGCCATTGTGTGCCAGTGGAAACAGATGACAAAATTTACAAAACCGCATACACACGGGGATTGGATGTAAAAAAGCACATGAGTGCTTATTCCATTATCCTTGATATAAAAGAATAAATAAATAAATAAATAAATAAACAAATAAATAGATTCAGTCATTGGGGGATGGGATAGCTTAGTGGTTAGAACATTGCGCTTGCAATCTGACGACCCAGGTTCGATTCCTGTTCAAGGGGATATTTTCCCCTGGAGTTAACATCAGTGCAGGACTCCACTCTCCCCAAAAGTCCTTTGGATGAGACTATAAACTGAGGGCACATGTGCGAACGCATGCAGAACATCTTGTGCACAAGTTAAATCCGTTGTTTATAAGAGTAGGCCATTGTGTGCCGGTGGGAACAGATGACAAATTTACAAAACTACATACAGATGGGGCCTGGATGTAAAAAAGCACATAAGTGCTTATTTCATTATCCTTGATATAAAATAATTAAATAAATACATTTTTAAAAATAAAAAAATCACAGTAAGTGCTTCTTTTTTTGGACAAGCTTGCCATGAGGGTCAAAACTAGAGAAACGGCAGCACATTATTAGTTTGTAATAAACTGCATAACACTTTCAGTCATAGTTAATTTACCTGCATGCAATTTGGGCTGCTATGCGGAGAGCGCACCAATGCTCTCCACAGGGAAAGAGCAGTGTAGAGATGAGTGAAAGGGAATTTTCTCCTGGAATTATCATTGGCTCTGATTCCCATTACCCAGCAATTTTGTTTTTCAAATGAAAGTTTAGCCCAAAGTATAAATACATATGCAATAATATCCAGGACATTAATAAAAAACCCATTAATTTTTTTTCTTTGTGGAAGAGTAGGCCATTCATGGCCAGTGGTATGAATGCATGAAATATCCATTATGCACATGAATTTTACAGGTCTATTTTGTTATTCTGATTACAGTGCTTTGCAGTCAAACGTATGGAGCTACATTACGCTGTATACACAGTATTGTTGTCTCTGTGTGCTGTGCTGGGTTTTGTTACATTATGTTTGACTGTTTTGTGTTGTGCTGTAATCACAAGTTTTTTGTTTTTTTCAATTCATTCTGTGGTTTTCTGGAAAAGTATATCACACTGTGTAGGTTCCCCCTTCTAGTGAGCATTACTTGTATAAAGCATTTGAGATAACAAAGTATTCACATTTGTAAAGCAAAGCAAAACAAAGCTTTGTATTCTATACAGGAGCTATATCTATCATACAGCATCAGATATGTCCTGTGATGGTAGTGCAAACTCATGACAGCCAAACAATCAATTCAATCATTCCAATTCATGTGTTTATCTGTGTGTGTGTGTGTGTGTGTGTGTGTGTGTGTGTTGTGTGTGTGTGTGTGTGTGTGTGTGTGTGAGTGTATGTGTCTTTGTGTGTGTGTGTGCCTGTCTGTGTATCTGTGTGTACACATGCTCACCATCAAGTACAGATCACGAAACAAAGGCCATGACATCAGACTGAGAAAACTGTGACCCCATCTCAGAATTGGCATAGCGGGGTGTGGGGGTGGCTGACACGTCTGATAACTGATCACCGGCTGGAGCAGCGAAAGCCAGGGAAGGTCCCATCAGGCATTTGGAACGCTCATTGCGCTCTCGCTCTAGCTTGGTTTTCAAGGCTGACCTCCTCTTCTGTCGGCTGTGGCTGACACCTGTCGGTCTGGACTCTGCTGTCATGGTCAAGTCATTGTCATCTGTGGCCACACTCCACTTGTCGTCCACCTCACCGTGACTAGTGGACACTTCCTGTGCTACAGAGGCTGCACTCTTCACTCTAACACGCGCTGGAGCGCTGTGGATTTTTGACTCTGACATCTCCACCTCCCAGTCTGAGTCTGAATCAGACAGAGCTGTGGACTGCCGGTGCAGAATCAGTTCTTCTGGGGGTCTTTGAGGAGGAGCGTTCGGCCTGGGGCCAATTTTGGAGATGGGTCTGTTGTTGTGTGTTGTATCGAAGTCCTTCACCTCCTCCACAGGAGGAACACCAGAATGACTTGAAGGGCCGGTGAGCTTCATGTGACGAGAGTGGGGACCTTGCGGTGGAAACGTTCTCACTGGTTGGCTCATCCTTTGAGACTGGAGAGGCTGGCCATTCTGCTCACTGTGAGCTGGCTGCACTGTCTGCCTGGGAGCCTGTAAAGACTGTCGTTTCAATCGTTCAATCTCCTTGTCCTTTTGCTTCACTGTTCTTTCCAAAAAGGAGATTCGGTCTGACTGTTCCGACACCTCGGCAGACAGGTCCAGGATGACTTTCATCTTGGTATCCTTGTCTCCCTCGTCTTCACCGGATGTCTTTGATGCCTTGGTGCTCACACCCCCTGTCACCAAATAATGAGATTTTCAAATGATTGATATGCCAGAGGATTTAAAAATATTGTAATTGAAATATCTGACAAATTACAGCAACAAACTGAATTGTCTGAAAGCAATGAGAAAACAGAAATACTGTGGTTACATATCTCTTTGCTTAAAGCAGAAAAATGAATGTTTAAAAGCAGTGAGAAGTCAAGACATATTGAAGTGATGATATCAGAATGGTTACAGCAGTGAAATAAATAATCTAAAAGCAATGAGAAGTCAAGACATATTGAAGTGGTAATATCAGAATGGCTAAAGCAGTGAAATAAATAATCTATAAAGCAATGAGAAGTTAAAACATACTGAAGTGATAATATCAGAATGGCTAAAGCAGTGAAATAAATAATCTAAAAGCAATGAGAAGACAAAACATATTGAAGTGATAATATCAGAATGGATACAACAGTGAAATGAGTCATCTAAAAGCAATGAGAAGTCAAAACATATTGAAGTGATAATATCTGATCAGTCAAAGCAATAAAATGAAATATCTAAAAGCAATGAGAGGATAACAAGAAGTGTAGTTATAACATCTGTGTACTAAACAGTAAAAACCAAATGTCTAAAAGCAAAGAGAAGGCACAAAATACTGCAATCAAATAATATATACATGGTTACAGCAGTAACCTGAACATCTAAAAGCAATGAGAAAGCTGTACATACCATAAGTGACAACATCTAATATAACAACACATTAAGACATGCGGTAAAAAAGCACTTTGTTTACATCAAAAGAGTACAAATTAAATTCATAATCCTTGGGATATAAACCCAGTGCCCATTCTATTAAACTAAGCCCAAAATCCTAACCTACTTATTCATGCAATATTTATTTTACGTGATAATTCTTGCTTCCATGAAGCAGCAGAGCTATAAACAACAAGATTGGATTGCTTTCAAGAAGAATCCCAAATAAAGGGACAAAACTCCTATATCCACAAGGTGTAATAACAAGGAAAAATCTACTTATGTACCCATAACAGAAAACAAAACATAACAAGTTTGCTTATAAACTGATCCATTATCCTTGATATAAAAGAATAAAGTAAATAAACATTTTTAAAAAGTGAAAGACTGGTTTTAACAAAAATATCCCACTGCTCACCCCAATCCATACACACCATCAAGTGTTGCCGAAGTTTAAGCAGTAACCTCTCTGATAGTAAAGTTTATTCAAAGACTGCAGCTTACTGGCAACCACACTGACCAGGTGAATGAATGTCTATGAACTGCATATATCCACAGGACTAGCCTGCAATATCTCCCAGCGAACCACAAGTGGTTTTTTTCACCTTCACTGGAGTGTTGAAGCTGCTCCTCAAATCTTTGTTGTGCTCTTTCAGTTCCAGCTGAGCTATAGAGGACTCCTGTTTGGCTTCATTCAGCTGAGCGCTCAGGTTCTTGATCTTCCTCCTCAGCCGTAATTTCTGTGAGGTCAACAGAAAAAAACACAAACAGAATCATTACCTCTTATAGTGCTGAAGATGTAAATACGTAGTCATGTATAATTGAATTTTTATTTATATAGACTGGAATGCTGCATGTGTGTGTGTGTGTGTGTGTGAGCAAGCATATATACACACATGCGCACATACACACATGCGTGCGCACACACACATATAACCACCACCACCACAACCAGGTCACTATACCATACCACAAAACATCACAGTTACCACACACACACACACACACACACATGAACACACAAACACACTACACCCACCCTGCCACACCCACCCTCCCACACACACAGTCACACACACATGTCCTTCAGATGAGACTATAAACCGAAGCCCCGTGTTCAAACACATGCAGAACATCTTGCGCACACGTTAAATCCTGTTTCGATTTTCGAAAGAGTAGGCCATTGTGTGCCGGTAGAAACAGATGACAAAATTTACAAAACCACATACACACGGGGACTGAATGTAAAAAAGCACATGAGTGCTTATTCCATTATCCTTGATATAAAAGAATAAATAAATGAATAAATACACTACCCTTCCCTCCCCCCTCCCCCCTCCCACTTCCCACAACAAAACACACACACACACCACACCAACACACACACACTCACACACATACACTACCCTTCCCCTCCCTTCCCCCCCCCCCCCCCCCCCCCCCCCCCCCCCACACAAACACAAAACACACCAACACACACACACACACACACACCACATCCCCCATACCACTTTCTTGGCGTCCTCCTCCACAGCAGCCAGCTGTTTCTCCATCTGCTGGATGTACATGTCTTTGGCCCTCAGGGTCTCTTGCAGCTCCACGGCCATCCCCCTTCCTTGTTGCCCACACTCCCTTTGCATCCTTCCTCGCTGCCACTACTGCTGGCTGCGGCTGCTGCCACCTCCTGTAAGCGCTCCTCCAAGGCTTGGATGCGGTCTTGCAGATCCAGCTTCTCACTTTCGCTCTCGTTCAGCTGTGGATCAACATGATGTGATGTATTGCTGATATTCTCTCTTCCATACACAACATTTTACAGATTCGATATAATACATTTATATACATAAGCGCACACATAAACACACACAAACACAGTTTACAAAACCGCATACACACGGGGAATGAATGTAAAAAAGCACATGAGTGCTTATTCTATTATCCTTGATGTAAAAGAATAAATAAATAAATAAATAAAAATAGACAGAAAAACAGGAGACACACACACACACAAGATGCATATTTATCTGCATTAAATACATTCATTTGCGTGTGCGCGCACACACTCACACACAAGATGCACGTTTATCTGCATTAAATACATTCATTCACAACACACACACACGCGCACACAGTGACACACACACACACACACATACACACACACACATACACACACACACACACACACACACACACACACACACACACACACACACACACACACACAAACACCCTGCTAAAAAGAGAGAGAAAAAGTGAAAATCTCATACTTCTTTCTGCAGTTGTTCAAGTTTTTGTTGTTGATCAGCTGAAGCAGAAGACGCAGAACTCTCTGCTTTGGGCATATGCTGACTGTGTCCTATGGAATGTGATCTGCTGGGTGATGATTTCTGGACCTGAGGGAAAACAATTATTTTTTAAAATCCCAAAAGTGAAAAAGCAACAACCCAACAACAAAAACCAAAGAAGAAATACTTAAAAAAACGTAAGATTGGAATGAGCAAAAATACATATATAGAAAAAGATAGCTGCTTGTGTGTGTGTGTGTGTGTGTGTGTGTGTGTGTGTGTGTGTGTGTGTGTGTGTGTGTGTGTGTATGTTGGTGTGTGTGTGTGTGTGTGTGTGTGTGTGCATGTGTGTGTAATTGAGAATATATAGTTGGGAAAAACAATGCAGGTAACCAGTTACAGCATCAATCTCATCATAAAAATGATTTTTGTCAAAGATTCAAAAGAAAAAAAATCCACTACAAGATAAAACTTTAAAGCCCGCATTTGAAAAATTATTGAGTAAGGACCATGCCTCTGTGTGAGTATGTGTGTGAGTGCACATGTGTGTGTGTGTGTGTGCGTGGGCATGCGTGCGTGCCTGTGTGCATGCGTGCCTGCATGTGTGTGTAAACTCAAGTTTTATGCATGCATGCAATGAATGAGTGCGTACATGTAATGTATACATAACCACTAATGTATAGATGAAAGCACACTATTAAAGCAGAAATGAAGAAAGGGCAAACAGACACTGAGACAGTCTTGTGCTGCATTCAATTATATACATACCATCAGAACTGCAGGAGGCACAGTCTCTTCATCATTGTGCGTATCAGCTGGTCTATTAGGATCCGGTAAGGTCCTGTGAACACAACATCATACACATACATGTTTCCGTAATAAGCAAACAAACAAATAAATAATTTATATAAAAATAAATAAACAAACAAACAAACAAATGCTAAAACCAGAATAAGTGAGTGAAGTCAAAGTATTGTTACTCTACAGTTAAGGCTAGAGATTTAAGACTGGAGATTAAATGAGTCACACAGATCTCCAGTAGCCAGACAGAAGATTATACACACAAAACACACACACACACACACACACACACACACACACACACACAACACACACACACACACACACACACACACAATCTGTCTGATACAAGCATGAACATGTACACAGTGATGTACCCAATGGGGGCTGTCAGTGACAGGGAAATAGCATGTGACACTTGTACTAGTAGTCTACTGTTTCCTCATAGGTAGGAATGTCGGACTAACATCTGCTTTAACAAACATGCAATAGTTCTGATTTCACAATCTTTTTACAAATTTTGTTTATTATTTAAATTTTTTTTTGATTTGCACGCATATACAGTTCAAAACAAACAAATTAACTTTTCATCCAGACAACATTACATCATTTCCATTTTACAGGCGTACAAGGCTACTAGCCTGATTTCACTATCTAACAGGAATTTACACAGGCTGAAAAGGTTGTTATGGTGCAAGCTGATAGGAGTGCAAACAGATGTTGCATAGTACATTTTGGGTATTTTAATTTGTAAAATTTGTTGACACTGGCTGAGTATTGAGCTTTTTTCAATTTATTATTAAAAAATTTTTTTATACCACTTTAAGTCACGCAGATTTCTCTACGTGAAATTCAGCCTGTTCTCCCCGGGGAGAGCGCATCGCCATAAGAGCAGCGCCACCCATTTTTTTTCTTTTTCCTGTCTGCAACTGTATTTGTTTCTCTATCAAAGTGGCTTTTTTCTACAGAATTTTGCCAGGGACAACTCTCTTGTTGCCATGGGTTCTTTAACGTGTGTTAAATAATTATGTGTAACACACGGGACCTCGGTTTATCGTCTCATCTGAAAGACTAGCGCCCAGACCACCACTCATGGTCTAATGGATGGGGGAAAAGTTTCGGGTCCAAACGGGATTTGAACCACCACACACTTCTGACCCGGACTTTTCGCTTTCTAGACATGCGCGTTACCTCTAGACCACCGATCCACCATTTGATGTTCAATATTATGAAACTTATGAATTCTACCTGCTATAAACAACTCTATGTAACAAATTATGAACAGAACAATGGGTGATGCGGCTTTGGTAAACATGGTTTAGAATACATAAGTTTATACTATTAAAACTTGTTTTCATACTCACAGATTAGGAGCGATCAAAGTAGCTATCTTTCTCACAGATTAGGATCGATCAAAGTAACTATCTTGAAATAGTTATCTTTAAAAAAAATTCTTTTATATGGAGGATAATGGAATAAGCACTTATGTGCTTTTTTTTCATCCAGTCCATGTGTGTATGCGGTTTTGTAAATTCTGTCATCTGTTCCCACCGGCACACAATGGCCTACTCTTTTGAAAAGCGGAACAGGATTTAACGTGTGCGCAAGATGTTCTTCGTGCGTTCGCACACGGGGCCTCTTGAGTCTTAAAGTCATAGTCTTATACTTCTAAGTTCTGAAAGTCGAAGGAGAAATGCCTTTTGCACATAGCCTAGTCTGCTGGTCTGATGTTTTGATCTAGACAAAGAAGGAAAAGAGTCTCATAGCGATTGCCTAATACAGTAATAGCTACTAATCCGAAGTTAGGCTACTGACCGTGTGACACTTTTCTTCGGCA
>CM054147.1:29609562-29612062 GCA_028751875.1 Rapana venosa | reverse complement strand
GAACACACACACACACACACACACACACACACAGACACACACACACACACACACACACACACCACTGTCAGAGAGAGAGAGAGAGAGAGAGAGAGAGGAGAGGAGAGAAGAGAGAGAGAGAGAGAGAGAGAGAGACACACACACACATACACACACACACACACACACACACACCACACACACACATGTGCTTATTCCATTGTCCTCGATATGAAAGAATAAAATAAAAAATAAAAATAAAAAACAACACACACAGTCACACAGAGAGAGAAAGAGTGAGAAAGAGAGAGAGAGAGAGAGAGAGAGAGAGAGAGAGAGAGAGAGAGAGAGAGGAGAGAGAGAGAGAGAGAGAGTTAAAAAAAAAAACCACCCACAACAACACCACCTCAGTGCTCTGCATTGGTATGGGAGTTTCAGCCCACAGGGTAAAAACAGACAGAAGTGTGACTGGGACAGTCAGTGGCAGTAGAGAAGCAGCAGTACAGCATGCAAGCCACTATACAGTATAGTAGGCCAGGCCATGACCCTGACAGCAGTGGCAGCAGTAAACTTGTACATAAACAGAAGGAGAGTGTCTGCCTGAGCATTTTCACGCTTCGGTTGGCTGCTGGTAGCCTAGCCTATCTCAAGAGACTGAGGGAGAGAGAGAGATGGAGGAGGGAGGGAGAGAGAGAGAGAGGGAGAGAGGAGAGAGAGAGTAGAGAGAGAGAGAGAGAGAGAGAGAGAGAAGAGAGAGAGAGAGAGAGAGATGGGGGTGGCAGATGCAGATGAACGAGGAAACCAGGAGGATACTTGTCTGTTTTTGTAAACTCCTCTCTCTCTCTCTCTCTCTCTCTCTCTCCTCTCTCTCTCTCTCTCTCTCTCTCTCTCTCTCTCTCTCTCTCTCTCTCTCATGTCACAATATTCCTTTTTAA
The DNA here is from genome assembly GCA_028751875.1 of Rapana venosa. Lineage (NCBI taxonomy): Eukaryota > Metazoa > Mollusca > Gastropoda > Neogastropoda > Muricidae > Rapana > Rapana venosa. Next base: position 29,611,148 of record CM054147.1, on the reverse strand, counting down.
AGATTTGAAAAAAAAACACCCACACACCTTATCCATCTATTGTTTTGCTGCTTGCTACTGTCATGCGATTCTCAGATATGCTGCTCCAACGCCTGTCATTCTCATCATATCGCACACACAGAGACACTCTCATCCTGTCATTCTCATCACACGCACACACTCTCTCTAGGTGTAGGCCTATACCACACCCTCAAAGTTTGGCTGTCGTCGGGCCACTGGCCGCAGGAAACCCTGCATTGTTGCAGGCCGGATGACTTGAGTAGTGTTGACTGGTGTCATCCTGTCGACATAAATACGGCTTTTGTTATGGATCCAGTCTTTGTCAAGTGTTCATCACATCTCTCTCGTCGGTGAATTTCTCTGGTTTCTTTTTTTGGGTGTTTTGTTTGTTTCTGTATTGTCGTTGTTGTTGGTTGCTTCTTTTTTTTTTTTTTTTTAAACCCATTTTTATTATATGAAGATGATCTGATTTTAGTCAAGCAGAGATAACTCTGTTGGTATGGCCGTCTCATCAAAACTTTTCCCCCGGAAACTGTCCTTTGAGGAAGACAAAGCGGTAGTAGACAGAGAAAACGATGGACAGACAACATTGCTTCATCACTAATAGACTAAAAAAAAAAATTATTCCTGGAGACTCAGGCTTTGGCACCAAACCGCCTTATATGGAGGAAATTAATCAACAACTCTTTACTGTGATACCCCAACGACCGTCAGTGGAGATAAGGGATGAGAAGAAGAAGAAGACGAAGAAGAAGAAGAAGAAGAAGGAAGAGGAGGAGGAGGAGGGTAGGGGGTGGGGGAGGAAAAGAAAAAAGACTCGGCAATCAATAGTTCTTTGTGATGCAGTGACTCTCAAAGTGTTTGCACGACCTCACTACCAGTCAAGAAGCGGGGAAGGAACGACAACTCAGGTCACCTCCAGACCTGGGTGAGCTAGATCATTAAACCTGATAATTATGGTGAACCTCAGAGCTCTAGCCGAGGAACAAAAGAGCCCCCAAAAAAGCCAAACCCAAATCAAAAACCCAACGCCACCACCAACAAAATCTAATGTATGTTTTCTTTATCCTATAAGCGTGGATGAGAAGGAGAATGGTATGATAGGTCCAAGAAGGCTGGAAACAGCGTAACAGAGCTGTACTTTTGCTTTTCGTTTTCTGATTAATTAATCTGGAGAACAACTGCATTATTTTCCGAAGGACTTTGACACGACCGACCTCGCCTACCAAAGGGAAGTGGGAAGAGAATTGATGTCACCATTAGATTGGGAATGGAATGGAAGGGCCACAGCAATTTGTAAAGTGTGTGGTGTGTGTGTGTGTGTGTGTGTGCGTGCGTGAGAGAGAGAGAGAGAGAGAGAGAGAGAGAGAGATGCGTCATCTTCCGTGACGTCGCTAGGTTGTGTGTGATTCATGAACCTTGCAACTAAGGGGGGGGGGGGGGGTGGGGGGGGGGGGTGTCTTCTTCAGACATACCCAAATCTTGTATGTTAAGGGTATGTGACACGGTAGTTTCACTCACACAGCAGGTTCCTTTTTGTGGCTTTTCAGTTTTGCATATCTATCTATCTATCTATCTATCTATCT
>CM054147.1:29599562-29604562 GCA_028751875.1 Rapana venosa | reverse complement strand
TCCATGCTGTAAGTGTTGGGTTGATATTCATGTTCAGCAGTTTCTGTATTAAAAGATGAGTTTAAATAATATTAAAAGCATTTGAAAATGCAATAACAAGAATTCGGACACAAGTATCTAGATTGTCTTAATGTTCATATGCTTGTGCAGCAGAGTCAGGAGAGCATCATCTGTTCCCTTGCCTTTAGAATAGGCAAACTGGAGGGAGTCTTGGTATTTAGCAGTTTGGAGCCTCAGCTGACAAAGATTGATTTTGTTTCTGCACACGTGGATGGGATTGAAGTTACTACCATCTAGGACTCTGTTACGGCAACATCAAACATGCTTTTCTCTCATACTCCCTGTCAAGCATGGAACAGTCAGTTCACAACACGGTGCAGCTGACGCCTGTTTGCAGACAGAGGCTGAAGCAGTCAAAGCCAGTTACCAGACATGTAAAGGTATGGTCCCAGGAATCAATTGAAGCCTTTAACAGTTGCTTTTTTATATCCACTGACTGGTCTGTTTTCCTGGATGACTATAGCACCACAGATACCCAGGCAGATGTGATCTGCTGCTACATTAACTTCTGTGTGGACATGGTCTTGGAGAGCAAGGAGGTCAAGATCTACCCCAACTCCAAGCCATGAATCTCCAGAGAACTCCGCACCTTGATTGAAAGAAGACAGCAGGCCTTCAGACAACATGCCAACATTAAGGAGATTCAAAAAGCAATAAACAAGCGAATCAGGCAGACAAGAAGGCGTATTCTGCAAAAGTGGAGGCACATTTTCACCCAAACAGACCCAAACAGCTCTGGAAAGATGCCCAAACTATGACTATGTTATGACAGGGTGCAAAACGAAGAAGAGGGAGATTATGACAGAGGATGCCCCCCAAGTTGGCAAATGAACTAACATGTTTTATACAAGGTTTGATAAGAAAGACTTCCAGAGAAAACAAGTAGAAACAGCTTTTGCAGTGGACAATGACCCAGTGACCCTGTGCTATACAGTGGGGTTTTTGTTTGTTTTGTTTTTTTAGTTACATCTGAACAGAGCACGACTTTCTCTTTTTTTCCTTTTCTTTATTTATTTCTTTTTTTTTTTTTTTAAACGGGCCTTTTGCGACATAGGGGCATGCTCGTCTTCAGGATGTATCGGCATTGCCAAATGATTATAAATGCATTTATTCACCTGTTTTTGCCTTCACAGAGCATCCTGGTTTGCTTTCTTCATTATTAAATTGATGAGCGTATATTGGCAGTCATGTTCTGGAGTGGGTTTAAAAAAAAAAAATTCTGGGTTTTAAAAATATTTTCTTTCCCTTTTTTCTTCAGTTAAAAAACAAATGTTTTATTCAGTTTTGGTGTTGGCTGTTTGCTTTTCTTTCCTCCTTTTTTCGCTCTCATTGTTTCTCTGTATCCTTTCTTTTTCTGTCCTTTCTTCCTTTCCCTTTTCTTTCCTTGTATTTTATTTTTTATTATTTATTTATTTATTATTATTTAATTTTTAAACAGTTTTTCTTTCTTTCTTTTTTGTCCACCCTTCCTCTCTTCTTTCTTTCTCCCTTTCGTCTCACTTTCGTATTTAATTTCCATCCATTCATTCTTCCATTATCCATTTCTTTCTTTCATCTTTCCTTCCTTCTTAACTTCCATCCATCCATTCTTCAATTTGCCTTTTCTTTCTCACTTTCGTCCCTCCTTCCCCCCTGCCCCTTTCCTTCCTTCCTTCTCTTCCTTCCTTCCTTCCTTCCTTCCTTCCTGCCTTCCTTCCTTCCTTCCCCCTCCCTCCCTGCCCCCTTTCCTTCCTTCCTTCCTTCCTTCCTTCCTTCCTTCCTTCCTTCCTCCCTCTCTTCCTTCTTCCCTTCCTTCCTTCCTTCCTTCCCTCCTTCCTTCCTTCCTCCCTCCCTGCCCCCTTTCCTTCCTTCCTTCCTCCCTCCCTCTCTTCCTTCTTCCCTTCCTTCCTTCCTTTCTTAATTAATTAATTCATTCATTCATTCATTCATTCATTCTTTCTTTTTTCGTTCCTCGGCTAGAGCTCTGAGGTTCAACAGCGGTGACATTTTGCACATGCGACTGTTTGTGCCCACCATGAAGATAACCGCATTTTCGACTTCAGGGGTGTATGCTGGGTATGTTCGTGTTTCCGTTACCCACCGAACGCTGACATGAATTACGGGGATCTTAAACGTGCATACTTGATCTTCTGCATGTGCGTAATATACACGAGGGGGAGTTAAGGCACTAGCAGGTCTGCAATTGAAGCTGACCTAGGAGATCGTAAAAAAAAAAAAAAAATCCCCATCTTTAATTCATCAGACGCCACCGAGATTCGAACTCACGACTCCGTGGACCTATAGGATTGAAGTCGAAGGGATTCCTTTCATTCATTCTTCCTTCTGTGTCGTGTTACAGACGAGGGATTTACAGTGGCCCCGCTCAAATGATACATTTGCGAAGCGGCACGCGCTACAGAATCCAAGCTTACGTCAAGCAGCTGAATGACGATCCGTCTTCTTCCCTGTTCCAGAGGCACTCGCTACGGGTCACCTACACAGGTGGGAGGAGAGATGAGAGTGACGTCCCGTGTTGTCTGTAATATGCTCGTTAAAACCCGTTCCGCTTTTTCGGAAGAGTAGGCCATTGTGTGGGAACTGATGACAAAATTTACAAAACTGCATACACACGGGGACTGGATGTAAAAAAAGAGCGCATTATCCTCGAAAAAAAAAGAATAAAATAAATAGATAAATAAAATTAAATTGGTAGCATAGAAACTGTGTGGAAAGTGTGTGGGTAAGAGGGTTCGAATCTGTTGTGTTAGGAGTAGTTTTGGGTTCTTTCCCTGTTCTACTTGGTCTTGATTCTTTGGGAAGTTTTTTTCGGGGTGAGACAAACAAGTGGATAAGCAAATACACGGACGAACTAACAAACAAAGAAACAAAACTGAAACCAAGCAAATACCACATTCGCTCTCTTTTTTTTTTTAATAATTGCTTTTTTTTATCACAACGCACAGTTTAATTCAGGTGTTGAGAAGTTTTTCTCTTCACTCTTTTGATTACTTTTTTTCTGTTTTTTAAAAAAGAATTCATTTTTCATGTATTTACTTATTTAGTCATTTGCTTCTGTAGCCTAAAGTGTCTTTGAATTTCTTCTTCTTCTTCTTCTTCTTCTTTTTTATTAATTAATTAATTAATAATAATAATAATAATGAGTAAATCTTTTTCAAAGTGGGTTTATGTTTTAAAAAAAAATAATTTTCGAAATTCCTGTTTGTATTATATCAGAAGCTTGATGGCTGGTTCAAGAACAGAGTAACGCACATTCTTGTCATATATCTATACTTTCCTGACGATCATTAATCAAGCTACTTTCACTCATTCCACAGTGTCATTCTACTGATTTTGCTCTGTGCTCGCGTGTATACCACCAGCTCGAGCCAGTTGTGAAATTCAGCTGTCATGCGAGCCATAGAAGTTGATGGGAGGCCAGACCAGGCTTTAGAAAGATAATGATTCCCTTTGAGCGAAGCAGACAGGAGCACAAAGAATCTATGACTGGCAGTATGCAAAAACACGTATCGTGGCTTCCCGAATGAAAGGTTCAGTCGTCTCATAAGCTGTGTGACTTTGATTCTGGAAAGCATACTGTGATTTTGGACAACGACCCGTTTGTTGTTCAGTTGGCCCTATTTTGTGACCAGCTCTGTAGAGGAGTGGGGTGGGAGAGGGGTGGTGGGGGGGGGGGGGGGGGGGGGGGGAGGGTAGGGCATGAAAAAGGGTTTTAAAGATAGTCTGGTTTTGGGGGATAGTCTTGGAATAGAATGTATTGACCCAGTCAACTTTGAGTTCACTGTGATAAACACACACGCACGCACGCACGCATGCACGCACGCGCGCGCGCACACACTTACACACACACACACACACACGATGGACGTCCCTGGGCGGTGTGTAGGAAAATTAAAGGTGGAGGTTTTTACGCTCTCCCGGGTCAACTTATAGTGCAGACCTGCCAGTGCCTTGATTCCCTTTGTATATAATATACACATGCAGAAGATGAGAAATATGCATGAAAGATCCTGTAATTCATATTAAAGTTCAGTGGGTTACGAAAACATAAATATACCCAGCATGCACCCTGTACCTGGAGAGGGGTGGGCTTCGCCAGGTTTAACTTGTCCAAGAGGCTCGACCTGAAAAAAAATTAGTGCAGTGCCCCAACGACTCGTCAAGGAGTTAAGGGAGAGAAAACGAAGACGTACACACATTGTCATCAGAGGACTCTGCTTTTCAGATTTTTGGGGGGTATGACGAGAAAATATGTTCAACAATTTGCCTGCTCGTTTTTTGATTCTTCCAACTTACTCTCCTCCTCTTTAAAGTTTGTTTCAAATGAAATTTAGCAGTTGTCATAACTTTGTGAACTCTGTTATCAGTTTAGGGATTTTAGGTTTAGTTTTTAGATTAATAAAAAGTTTCAAATGGTTGGTCATGCCCTCAGATTGACCGGGGCTTGAGCAAGTAAGGTTTTGTTTGCCTTTGACGTTGAAGTTTGAAAAGGCTTGCACAGTCCACATTTCATAACCCGGACTCTCCCCCAACCCTACCCCCACTATCCCCTAGACCGTGAGTAGTGGTCTGGGTGTTCGGTTTTTCAGATGAAACGATGAACCGAGGCGTCGTGTGCAGCACACACTTCGCGCACGTAAAAGAGTACACGGCAACAAGAGAGGAGTTGTCCCGGGCAAAATTCTGCAGAAGAAAACATTCTCACAAGGAAACAAAATCATGTTGTTGTCTTATGAGAGTGTTTTCTTCTGCGGAATTACTGAATGCACATGCAGATAGGAAAAAAAAACCCAAGACAGATGGGGCTGCTGTTGTGATGACATGCTCTCCTCAGGAGAGAGCAGCTCCAATTCTATGCACAGAAATCTACTGTGACTAACAGTGGTACACAATACAGAATTCTACCCCTGGGTTTATTCCAAAGACAGTTGAAGATACATAAA
>CM054147.1:29582062-29594562 GCA_028751875.1 Rapana venosa | reverse complement strand
TTTCACTCTCAGTGATATTAGTCGTGTGTGTGCAATCCTTCAATGTAACGTCTGTTTCACTCTTAGTGATATTAGTCGTGTGTGCAATCCTTCAATGTAACGTCTGTTCACTCTTAGTGATATTAGTCGTGTGTGTGCTCCTTCTGTTCACTGTTAGTGATATTAGTCGTGTGTGCAATCCTTCAATGTAACGTCTGTTCACTCTTAGTGATATTAGTTGTGTGCGCAATCCTTCAATGTAACGTCTGTTTCACTCTTAGTGATATTAGTCGTGTGTGCAATCCTTCAATGTAACGTCTGTTTCACTCTTAGTGATATTAGTCGTGTGTGCAATCCTTCAATGTAACGTCTGTTTCACTCTTAGTGATATTAGTCGTGTGTGTGCCCCTGGGTTTGCAGGTAGACCACAAGAAGCACCTGTTCCGCTTTGGGTCCCTGGTCAAAGACGGTTTCCTGCTGGACCCCTATTACAAAGGCTACCAGGACATCGTCTACAGCCTCTTCAACATCGCCACCCTGCAGAGCTTTAAGTGGAAGTTTGATAAAGGGACCCAGGTCTGTAGGGTTTTCTGTTTTGGGGTTTTGTTTGATGTATATGTATGTGGTGGTGGTGTGTGTGTGGTGTGGGTGGGTGGGGGGGGGGGGGTGGGGGGGTGGGGTGTTTGGTGTGTGGGGGGGTGGATGTGTGTGTGTGTGTGTGTGTGGCGAGGGTGGGGGTTGGGGGTGGTGGTTTGGGGGTTGGGGTGGGGGGGGGGGGGATGGAATGTGTGTTTGTGTGTGGGGAGGGGGGGTGTGTGGGGGTGGGTGGGTGTGGGTGTGTGGGTTGTGTGGGTGTGGTGGGGGTAGTGTAGGGTGGTGGATGGGTGGAAGAGTGTAAGTGTATGTGTGTGTGTGTATGAGGGTCTGAAAGGGGTGTATGCAGTGTGTGTGTGTGTGTTGTGTTTGTGTGTGTGGTTGTGTGTGTGTGAGTGAGAGAGAGACAGAGATAGACACAGACAGACAGACAGACAAAGAGACAGAAACACAGAGACAGACAGACAGGCAGAGACAGAGGAAGACAGAAAGATAAAGAGAAGATGAAGAATGTGAGAAAAGGAAATACATTTTTTTTGCAGTATCATCCAGACTTTACTGAGGCCGTGACAGCTATGCACACTTTAAAAGCCCATGGGTAAGTTACGTGTGTGTGTGTGGGGGGGGGGGGGGGGGAGCTTGGGCCGAAGGGTGTGTGTGTGTGTGTGTGTGTGTGTCGTGTGTGTATATGTATATGCGTGCGTGTGCGTGTGTGCATGGTGGTAACAAGATAAAATGGATACATTTAGATAATTCTTAAGTCGAAAAGAAGGTACTTTGAAATTGGGGCAATGAAAGGACAGCTAAAAAATGAAAGGAGGTCATGATGGGATGAAGCCAGCTGAGATAAGATTGAGGTTGACGATGCGTGATTTGACAAGGTGAGGCAAATTTGAGTGAGTTCATACGTCGTGAGGTGGACTGAGATGGGGGGAAAAAAAGCATATGAGTAAAGATAAGATAGGAGTGAGATAAAATAAGATTAAATGGCGTAAGATTGGATCAGATAAGCTGATTTGGCACAGAGTTAGAAGTAAATCAATATATACAAGTCAAGATTACGCTCGCAATCTGACGACCCGGGTTCGAATCCCGTTCAAGAGGATTTTTCCTCTGGAGTTACCATCAGTGCAGACTCCACTCTCCCCAAAAGTCCTTCGGATGAGACTATAGACCGAGACCCTGTGTGCAAACGCACGCAGAACATCTTGCGCACACGTTAAATCCTGTTCCGCTTTTCGTAAGAGTAGGCCATTGTGTGCTGGTGGGAATAGGTGACAAAATTTACAAATCCGCATACACACGGGGAATGGATGTAAAAAAGCACATGAGTGCTTATTCCATTATCCTCGATATAAAAAATAAATAAATAAAAATAAGACAAGATAAAACAAGACAAGATAATGTAAAACTAAGGGAAGACAACCAAAAAAACAACAACAACAACTCAACCCAAGACAAGAGAACACAACACGACACGACACAGCACAACACGACACGACACGACATCACACGACACGACACGACACCACACCACACCACACAACACAGATCTTCATCGTCCATCGTGGACCCCTGGTCTAGAGGTAACACACCTGCCTAGAAAGGGAAATGTATTGGTTCGAGGTGTGAGGTGATTTGATCCCCATTTGTGCCCGAAACTTTTCCTCCATCCACTTGACCTTGAGTGGTGGTCTGGGTGCTAGTCTTTCGGATGAGATCATAAACCGACATCCCGTATGCAACACGCATTCAGCGCAGGTAAAGGAACCCATGTCAAATAGAGAGTTGTCCCTGGCAAAATTCTGTATACAAAGCCACTTCTGATTGGGTAACAAATACACATGCAGACAAGAAAAGAAAAACAAAATAAAGGGTATCGATGCTCTTGTGGCGACGTGCTCACCCAGGGGAGAGCAGCCCGAATTTGATGCAGAAAAATTTGCCGTGACTTAAAGGGATATACAATACAATACGATACAATACAATACAATACGATACGATACAGTACGACACGACACGACACGATACGATAGGACATGCTACACTACGCTACACTACACTACACTACACTACACTACGCTACGCTACACTACAATACACTACACTACACCACACCACACCACACCACACCACACCACACCACCACCACACACACCACACTACCCTACACTACACTACACTACACCACACCACACCACACCACACCACACCACACTACACTACACTACACCACACCACACCACACCACACCACACCGAACCACACCGAACCACACTACCTACACTACCCTACACTACAATACACACACCACACCACCCTACACCACACCACACCACACCACACCACACCACACCACACCACACCACACTACACTACACTACACTACGCTACGCTACGCTACACTAACCATAACTGGCGGGACACTGTGTCAGGCTGGAGGTGAGGGGCCACAACATGTTCTGGGGCTTCACGAAGAACTTGCCCACCTGGGTGCCTCAGCTGAGCCCCGACAACCTCAACCAAAGCGTGCAGGACCGCCTTCACCACTTGGTCCAAATCACCAAGGGACAGTACGTATGGGGTTCCTCTTCTGTCAAACAACATCATTTTGGTGTTCAGTCGAAAGATGTATGGTGTTCCTCTTCTGCCAAACATCATCATTTTGGTGTTCAGTCGAAAGATGTATGGTGTTCCTCTTCTGTCAAACATCATCATTTTGGTGTTTAGTCGGAAAGATGTATGGTGTTCCTCTTCTGTCAAACATCATCATTTTGGTGTTCAGTCGAAAGATGTAATGTGTTCCTCTTCTAAACAGTATCATTTTGGTGTTCAGTCGAAAGATGTATGATGTTCCTCTTCTGTAAAACAACATCATTTTGGTGTTTGGTCGAAAGATGTATGGTGTTCCTCTTCTGTCAAAAGACATCTTTTTGGTGTTCCTGTTCTGTCAAAAGACATAATGTTGGTGTTCTGTCAAAGATGTATGGTGTTCCTGTTCTGTCAAAAAGACGTATGATGTTTTATTAAAAGACGTGTGATGTTTTGTTAAAAGACGTATTGTGTTTTGTTAAAAGACGTATGATGTTCCTCTTCTGTTTAAAAACAACAAACAAACAAACAAGCAAAACAAACAAACGAATGCTTCTTTCTTTCATGTTTATTCATGAATAAACCTTATTTAAACCAAACAAACGAATAGTGGCGGTTTGTCCAAAGATGTATATTGTATCTACCTGTCAAAAGATAATAATTATACTTCCAAGACATGTCACGTGGATTGTTATTTTCAGATTCATCACTGTAAAAATACCTTTCCCTTAGCATAGGCAGTTTTTTCAAGCCAGTGGGAGGTAGAGGAAGAAGTAGGTGTCTTGGGCAAAGTAAAGAACACTCTTAGAAGAAGAAGAAGAAGATGGAAAAACCCAGGAAAGGGATCAAAGGCGAACACGACAAGTTTGAAGTTGGAGAGGCGTACATGGCTGCAGTATACAGTAGTAGACCTTCTTTTGTGAACGGGGTTACACGGGTGTGAATGTTATAATAATAATAATAATAATAATAATAATAATAATAATAATAATAATAATAATAATAATAATAATGATGATGTATGGAATTTATATAGCGCTGAATCTTGTAAAGCAACAAATCAAAGTGCTCAGATGACTTGATTTAAAAAAAAAATATATCGAGGATAATGCGGGTTTTGTAAATTCTGTCATCTGTTCCCACCGGCACACAATGGCCTACTCTTTCGAAAAGCGTAACAGGATTTAACGTGTGCGCAAGATGTTCTGCATGCGTTCGCACACGGGGCCTCGGTTTATAGTCTCATCCGAAGGACTTTGACATTCAGTTCGATTTTTTTGTCAAACTGGGAAGAAAGGGCAAGGCTGGGAATCGAACCCAGAACCTCACGGTTTACTTGTTGGCAGGCAAATGTCTTAACCATCCTGCCACCTTCCTTCCTGTTATGAATGCAGAGCGTTGTGATTTGTTCGGTTTACAAGATTTAGCGCTATACAATATTCCATACATCATCATCATCGTCGTCGTCGTCATCGTCATCGTCATCATCATTATCATCATCGTTATTATTATCATCATCGTCGTCATCATCATCATCATCGTCATCGTCATCGTTGTCGTCGTCGCCGTCGTCGTCGTCATCATCATCATCATCATCATCATCTCATCATCATCATCATCATCATCATCATCATCATCATAGATATATGGTGAATAGGTGGTTTTGTTTGTTTTTCTCTTTTATGCATCCAATCTTAAAACATGCCGTTATTTTGCAATTCATTTTTTCTTTGCTTTTCTTTGCTATTTACTTTTTATATTTACTCCTAAAGCGTGCCATAAGATATAAGTTTCATTTATTAAGAATAACGTCTTGCTCATTAATAACCTATATCTGTAAGTATAGGGTACGTTTTACATGCTCATGGTTGTAGTACAAACATTTCTCTCATATCACGGTTATGTTTTTTCTTCAACGAATAAATTCTCAATGAGTCAGTTTTTCTTGGGCTTTGCAGATTGATACAGTGGGACGTGGTGAACGAGCTGCTGCATGGCCAGTGGTTTGAGGAGGCCCTGCATGACCCTCTCTTCAGCGAGCGTCTCTTCAGGCAAATGAAAGGTCTAGACCCTCACGCCACTCTTATGCTGAATGACTTCCATGTCGTCTCCAAGCCAGACTTCACCGATGTGAGTTGGTACAGTGGGCTGGAAAGTTGGTGGAGAGAGAGAGAGAGAGAGAGAGAGAGAGAGAGGAAGAGGAGAGAGAGAGAGAGAGAGAGAGGAGAGAGACACACAGACATACAGACATATCAGTAATATAAACATGAAATGCAATTTTATTTCTTAAGGGAAAAGGTGAGGGATAGAATAGCATCTGATTATAAACTCTTCCATTTTTTGACCAACTAAAATAAAATATTATAACAATTATAGTTTTCTACCCATCCAGATCAATCAATCAATCAATAACTTCAGAATAAAGATTGCAGTTACCAGCTAATACAGGGCTATTGTTTTTATGCCAGTTCTCATCGAGTAAAAATGAAAAATATGTTTGGTCTTCACCTTCACCTTCACCTATCCCGTAGGCCCATGGACCGCGGGGGCACCACTGAAGATTTTGCAACCAGCTTCCTCCACTTCCCACCGTCTTGTGCTTTCTCTAGAAGATGTATCTGGTTTAAAAAACATAATTTTTTGGTAGTTTTTGATAAGAACAAACTTCCACAGTGTAAAAACTGTCCACAGAGCTATTGTGTATCGTGTCACAAAGCGTTTTACTGATTACCTAGTCTGTACAGAACCTTTTTAGCCATTTATCACACAACTATGTTGCTAGTCTTTGATTTGGTCGGTTAATATTTTTTGTGTTTTGATATTCGTTGTTCTGTTACACTTAATGAACATATACCACTTATGCAATTGATTTTACTTTAATTCATACAGATTGTAAATTTGAAGAAGAAAAACTAAAAGTATTTTGGTTGCTGGTTTTCTTTTGTGAAAACATAAGTCATCGAAAACATAATTTACGCTCAGTTATTGAAACAAATCCTCATTGTGCTCGTAGGTATTCAACATCATGAAAATGGATAAACTGATAATAATGGATAACTTGAATAAGAGAAGTGACATCAATAGGTTAAGCTGAAGAAGATCAGAGGAGTGACATGGATATATGACATCAATAGAAGAGAAATGACATCAATAGGTTTACCTGAATAATCCACGTTTACAGTTTGAACACATTGATGCCTACCAGCTGCCATATGTTAAACTGAACTTGTCATTGTTGTTGAGCACACTATTATAAGCTTTTATCTTGTTGCTGCTCTATTATAAGTTTGTATAATTATGTATGATGTTCTTGGAATAAAAATCGTGTTTAAACTAACTGAATAAGAGGACTTTCAGCAAGAGGTTAAGATGAAGAAAAGGCCTGACATGAAGTGCTGATTGTGGACAGGCCTATCTGCAGCAAGCCAAGCACTACCTGGCCAATGGAGTCCCCCTGGACGCGCTGGGCATTCAAAGCCACTTCAGTGAAGATGAACTGCCCGATCCTACACTTGTCAGGGTCAGTCGCCTACATGGACTGTAGTGCACCCCACTCACATACATACAGAGTCAAAGCAGATCATCATTATTTCCCTGCGGCTGTTCTGCCTTCTTCCCCAAAAGTGTTGCCACAAGTGCTGCACTGACCAAGCTAAAGACAGACGACCAGCCAACCAAATGTAGAAACGATCAAAACCAACAAACAAACAAACAAACAAACGACTAACCAACTAGACAAACAAACAAACCAACACGACTAACCAGCTAGACAACAAACCAACCAACACGACTAACCAACCAACCAACAAACAAAAAAACAAACAAACAAATGACTAACCAACTAGACAAACAAACCAACACGACTAACCAACTAGACAAACAAACAAACCAACACGACTAACCAACTAGACAAACAAACAAACCAACACGACTAACCAACTAGACAAACAAACAAACCAACACGACTAACCAACTAGACAAACAAACCAACCAACACGACTAACCAACTAGACAAACAAACAAAACGAAGAAACAAGCAACTAACCATAGCATTTATAAAAGGGCATACACACCACACAAAAACACGAAAAAAACCCACGCCAAACCCAACACAAAATGTATGTCTTCCCTATGTATAAACTAACTTGTAAGAGATAGATGGATATATAAAAAGATAGATAGATATATAGATAGACAGATAAAAAGATAGACAGACAGACAGAAAGATAGATAGATGGATCGATGGATCGATGGACATAGATAGATGGAAAGAAAGAGGAGAGAGAGAGAGAGAGAGAGAGAGAAGACAGAGACAGACAGACAGACAGACAGACAGACCAACAGACCAACAGACAGACAGACAAACAGACACACACACATACAGAGACAGACACGTAGACACACATAGACACACAGAAACAGAGAGAGCGAGAGAGAGAGAGAGGGTGAGAGAGAGAGAGAGAGAGAGAGAGAGAGAGAGGGGAGAGAGAGATACAAAAAGAGACAAAGACAGACAGAGACGCAGACACACACAGAGATCAAAGACACAGACAGAAACAAACCCTAACAAAGTGAACCGTTCCATTCCTTTTCCAGATTCGTCTGGACTACCTGGCCCAGAGCAACCTTCCCCTGTGGATCACGGAGCTGAACCTGATGGCTAATGACTCCAGGGAACGAGCGGACCTGTACGAGCGAGTGTTCCGCCTGTACTTCTCCCACCCTGCTGTGCAAGGCATTGTGCTCTGGGGCTTCTGGGACCAGCAAGCCAAAGGACCAGAGGCTGCCCTGGTGGATGGCTTTGACTACACGGTGAACTTGCTAGTTTTTGTTCGGTTTTGTGTGTGTGTGTGTGTGTGTGTGTGTGTGTGTGTGTGTGTGTGTGTGGTTTTCCCATCCCTGTTGTCTCCCCAAGGTAGGGGACCTTATGTAGCTGACTTGCAGGGAGAATGGACTATGTATGAGCTTTATTATTATTGGCTATGTTATGTCACAAGGGCATTTTGCGCACTTAAGAGAACCACAGTTGTCCTTGGAAAAATTCTGTACCTCCCCCCCCCCCCCCCTCCAAAAAAAAAAGAAGAAACAACAACAAAAAAACAAGAAAAAAAACACGCACACACACACAAGTTCTAAGAAAATGTCTACAGTTGTACTAGAGATCAATCATGCCATACATGTTTTAGCTTTAAGGGGTATTTGTGTCCCCTTCTGTTGGGTACCTTTGCATGTGGGGTTCTTACCAAATGAGTGGGCTGACAGAGCTGCAAAAAGAGGTGCAAAGCATGGAGAGGATTCTGTAGAACTACATGTTCCATTATCTTTACAAGAGGGCTATCATTTACTAGAAGAGGTATCGTGGAGCAGGGCTAAAGAAGCTTATCATCAAAATGAGCACCTTTCAGACAGATCTTTAATCACTATCCCTGTTTTTAGGAATATTGATCACTCTGAAACGTACACAAGTTTGTCCATGGCAAGAAGGGTTAGCGCTTTATTCTTTAGAATAAAACTGAATGCTTTTATCACTAAATATAGTAAAAGTATGAAATGTTTGTGTGGTGAGAAAATTACTAGTATTCATATAATTTTTGAATGTAAGAGTCTAAAACCATTATTACCTTCTTTTTCTGAAAAGTCCGTGGATAAGATATTCAAAAATATTGATTTGGCATTTCGTATAACAAAATCTTTAATGAACAGTCCTATAGGACATTTGTTATAGTTATAAGTCGCATTAGCATTTCTTATGTATTTATTTGTTGTTATCATTGCTTAGCCTTTTTCTGTATACTGCCTAGGATATTTTAGAAACAGATACCAATTTCACAGCACACAACCATCAACATCAATGTCCCCTCCCCTCCCCTTCCCATCGTCTAATATCACTTTGAGTGAACAGACGTAAAATCGAAGCAACAACAACAAGAACAACAACAACAACAACAACACACACGCACGCACGCACGCACGCACGCACGCACGCACGCACGCACGCACGCACGCACGCACGCACAACACACACACACACACACAACACCGATAGGGAAACAAATACACATGCAGATAGAAAAAGGAGCCAAAATGGAAAAGAAATCGAAACGACAGAATGTGGTTTACCCAAACTCTTACCATTGGTAAACCTTGCAGCTCTCACCAAGAAACGAGAAAAAACAACACCCCCCAAAAAACAAACAAACAAAACAAAACAAAAAAACACCCCCAAAAACACTCTAAACAACAACAACAAACAAACAGATAATTAAAAAACAAACAAAACCAAAAACAACAGCAGAAGTGCCTGTGTGATCAGGATGTGAAGCGTCCCGAAGCTTGAGTCTTTTTACAATTTTCACGATGGAAATGAAGAAACTGAAGAGATGCATGTAGTTAAACAATTTGCCACAAGTGCAGGTTCTATGCTTTCTTTTTTCATAACCCTCTTTTGGAATCAATATGGGCCCAGCAGAATTAATACAGACGCTTGCAATTTTGGTCCGGAATTTTGAGCAACAAAATCTGTCATTTCATGATTGAATCTATTTCCTATCTTCTTATGGAGGCTGGCAACCCTTCTACACAATGGCTGGGCAGAACTGAAAGCATGGTAGAATATGCTTCTGATAGAAAATAAATTATAATAATCTCAAATTTAACTACTGAGTGCAAATCATGTTGAAATGAATATCAATAACAGTCTTTATCACTGTTTCATATCTGGCTTCAGACTGTAAGCCATTTTTATAGAATAGCTATAAAATATATCTATGAAGGTGTAGAACTTATAGTAAACTAAAAAAAAAACCAACAACATTGCTTTGACAAGTAAGCACTCATATTCTTAAGATAGCCTACCAAAAGTTACCAACACACTTACAAATAGACAAACATTTTCAGAAGAAAAAAACTAACATACATTTACAGAAGAAAAAACGGATAACCTACCAAAAGTTACCAACACACTTACAAATAAACATACATTTTCAGAAGAAAAAACTAACATACATTTACAGAAGAAAAAACGTTATGAATAAACACACATTTTCATTTAAAAAATAAACTAACATACATTTACACAAGGAAAAACGTTATAAAATATACATACATTTTCATAAGAAAAAAACCTAACATACATTTACAGAAACAAAACACTATCATACATTCACATACGAAAAAAAACCTTTCATTGTGTTTGTTTCAAACCAGCTAAACGAAGCCGGACGCAGAGTTGCCAGCCTCATTCAAGACAAATGGAGTACGCATGTCAATCAAACGCTGACTTCCGGTAGTACAAGCGTGAACCTGCGAGGCTTCAAAGGGGACTATGACTTGGTGGTGAGGGTGAGGGATGTTCCCGTCAAAGTGCAGTCTTTCTCCCTGACAGGAGATTCCACCAGTGTCACCATCACACTGACTGGAAATGAAGGTATTGTATAGATTGTCCTAACGTCATTGTATTATGATGTTGTTGTCGTCAGTTGTGCGTTCCCCAGCTTAACACTCTGGGGGTCACCCAGATCATGCACTCTGACTCACTCATCCCACCTGGGAATAATTGTGAGATTTAAATTGCACGCCGAATGAGAAGGTTGCGTGTATGACAGTTTTTAAGTACCTCGCCATATAGGCAGCTATACTCCGACTTCAGAGGATTTTTTTTTCTCCTTTTAAGGAGAGTGCAGGTTGTTATGTTGAGAGCTTGTCATGGCTGAAGGCAATCTCAACACAACATTTTAAACATAACAACATTTTAATGTAGGCCTTGGCAATTAGCTGACATCAATAACTGACCCAGCTTTTGGCCCGGGCCAAATGTCATTGTATCATTCCTCATGTTTCCCCCTTTAACTCTCCCCCTCCTCCTCACTTACCACCACTTCTCTTTCCAATCTGCACAAACCCCATTTTCAATCTTACAGGGGTTAATTTTTTGATCCTTAAATAATGTAGCAATCTGTTTTTATTTTCTCTTCTTTCCTCCTCGTCTCACACATACATACACATGCACACGCACATGCACACACACACACACACACACACACACACACACACACACACACAACACACACACACACACACACCACCACACCACCCCCACCACCACCACACCCACCACCACCACCACACACACCAACAGAGAGAGAGCGATGAAGAGAAGAGATGAGAGAGATGAGAGAGAGAGTAGAGAGGGAGAGTAGAGAGAGAGAGAGAGAGAGAAAACAGGACAGCATCCACCACGCTCTATATCTAAAAGATCACCTGGCTTTCTGCTTTGTCTTTCTGTTCTACTTTTTGCAATTATGTTAGTAGTTATGTTAATTGCCTATGATTTGAAAAAAATGCATTTACTGTTCCATTCCCTCATTCCTTTTATCTGTATCTGTCTCTCCAGCTCTTTCTGTCCCTTCCTGTTTGCTATCCCCCTCCCCCCTAATATATATATATATATATATATATATATATATATATATATAATATATATATAATATATATATATATACTTCCCTCCATTCTTCCCTTCCTCCCTTTCTATGCTTTTCTTGATCTCGTTTCTAAACATTGCTTCTACATAAACCAAAACCATAATAAATATATCATACTTCCCAACATCTACACACACACACACACAAATTCATAACAAATCATTTCTAATTGCAGCTTCAGTGACGATCCCCCCTCCCCTCCCCACCCTCGTACCTTTGTGCCCCACCACCACCTCCGCCACCTCCATCGTCACCCACAACAACGGCGACCACTCTCTGGGCCCTGACATCACCTCCTCCGCTTCCTCTCCCTTCCTGCACTGCATCACGCGCTGGTCCCCGGAATCTTTACTCGGGGACGATCAGCACACGCAGGTGGCTTGTCAGCCCGGGGAGGTTCTGACTGGGTGCTCCAGTGTCTTGAAGGTGGGGTCTGATGGGAGGAGGAGGAGGAGGCAGGGAGTGTCTGGAAGGAGGGACTGCTATCATCATTGTCGTGGTCGTCATCTTCGACGTTGTTGGGATGGCTGGCCTGGGGAAGAATGTCTTGCTGTTGCTGGGGGGCTGAGGAGCTTGGTGGTCGCTGCTGTCTGCCTGTGTGCTGCTTCTTCATCACTTTGCTGGTGCTGGGCTTTGAGTTGTGACGGAGGTTGCTTTATGGATTTTTTTTTTTTTTTGTGGTCCCCGTTTGTTTTGGGTTTGTGGTTGTTGTTGTTGTTGTTGTTGTTGTTTTTGCATGCATTTTATTTTGAGATAATATTGGGATGATGTGATTTTATTCGTTTAGCGAGAGAGGAGAGAGGGGAGGAGGGTGAGAGAAGAGAAGAGAGAAGAGAGAGAGAGACAGGCAGA
>CM054147.1:29542062-29572062 GCA_028751875.1 Rapana venosa | reverse complement strand
GCGGATATGTCCTGCATAAGGCTTATGTATGGTTCCGACAACATTACGCTCGTCTTAAAAAACCCCTAACAGTCACATTTGAAGTGCACTTAGCAGCAGCAATCATTAAAGGGAGAACACTAAGTGACAAAGGGGAAATTTGGTGTTGTCTTCCTTGCACTGTAATCGCGGCTTTGGCCTTTACGCTGCTGTAACACCCCCCCCCCCCCCCCCCCCCCCCCCCCCCCCCCCCCCCCCCCCCCCCCCCCCCCATCAAGCAAGACCCTCCTACCTTCACTCTAAAAAATAAAGAAAAAGAACAAAATATTTCTTTTTTAAAAAAAACATGAAACAAAGATGCCACCACGACTTCCGCCCCGCCGCCATCACCATCACCAGTCACCATTCTCACCTCCGCCCACTTACTTCTCCCCCCCCCCCCCCCCCCCCCCACCCACCCCTTCTCGACCCCACCTCTGCTTGTTTACTTGTTTAAAAAAAAAAAAAGAAAGATGGTCGGAAAGGGAGGAGAGGGAAGGGGAGTGGGAAGGTAGAAGGCACAATGCATAGGGAACATCACCAAGTTTTCTATCCACTTTTATTGCCCTATTACCGTTACGTGCTGGGGTTCGTTTTTCACCTTGCTTTCCGGTTCATATTTTTTATTATGGCTAAAAAATAAAAAATAAAGGAATGCGGGTGACAGTGGGAGGTGCACCATTCAAATCGTGTGTGTGTGTGTGTGAGTGCACAAGCGCACGTGTGTGTGTGCACGCGCGCGCGTGCGTGCGTGTGAGTGTGTGCGTGTGTACAAGCGCACTTGTGAGTGTGCGTGTTTGTTTGTGTGTGTGTGTGTGTGTGCACGCGCAAACGCACTTGTGTGTGTGTGTGTGTGTGCACGCGTGTGTGAGAGAGTAAATATTTCAAGATCTGCTTTGAGTACAGGTGAATGAATAAGAATGACCTGAATAATTATGTACTGGCTCAAAATGGAAAAAGGGACTCAGCCTAGCAACACCACCTGTACGAACAAGCCTCAGCTTGGTCCTAGAGGAGAAAGCTAACACTTGAAGAAGAGAGAGAGAGAGAGAGAGAGAGAGAGAGAATGCGAATGCGAAAGTTTTATTCATTATAGGCCTTGGCCCCTCATGAAGGGGGTGTGTGTATATAATCAACATTCCAAAACATGTTGCATAGGAAACATTTATGAACAGAAGAATAATACCTCGAGTACAGACAGTATTTCTAATTTTAAAACCTTTATACAAATAAATTGCTAGTCGCTTATTAATGCGTTGGTTAGTAGATGACATAAGTATACAAAGTCTAAACATGGAAGGACAGCTCACATATTTTTGCGGTATCAGCTGACATCATTTAACATAGGACAACATAATACAAAATGAACTTCGTTATCGACAGACCCCTTACATAATGGACAAAGAAGATCTGTAACACAGTGTTGTCTATAGCGAAGATTGTGCACAAACAATTCAGACACTCCAAATCTAAATTTTGTCATAATATGTTTAAGATGTCTATCCATGTTCATTGACAAAAATACAGGAATTTTACCTAATAAACTAAACTGCCTATTCAAACTAAAACGATCACTCTCCTGAATATGACTGGAACACTCCTGCCACCTACAATCTATCAATCTAGAGCGCAGTACTCGTATAAACCCATTTATATCTTCTACTCCTTGATTGAACCATACATAAGCAAATCCTAACTCACATAATTTGAACCTCAGTTTTGATACCCAATTTATTTTCCCCCTTTCATCTAAATTATATAACATATGATATGCTTTTTTTTGGTAACCTATGATTATCCATTCGTAATATTTCTCTCTCTCCAGAGAGAGAACAGTCCAAAGGTCTGAGAACAGCGTCAGCGCCGACAGCTGTAAAACACAACACTTTGTACGACAGTCTCTCGCCACCCTCCCACAAACCATATCAACGCCGTCACGCTTGCCCCACTAACTGCTGCTGGCGCTGCTACTGCTGGCTCCGCTAGCGCCAGTGTTTTCTTGGAGAGACTCGGCCATGAGGAGTTTGCCCACGCTCTGGGAACAGAACTCGGAGATGGAGTTGCAGTACTGGTCGATCTGGTTGGCCACAGCAGACAGTCCAGGCGAGGGGGGGGCTGCAGGGGTTTGAACATTTTGCTGATGTCCTCCTCCGGCAACGGCGGCTCTCCACGCGACTGCCTCTGCTGGTTCTCTTGTTGCCTTTTCTGGATGTACTGCTGCTTTGCCTGCTGCTGGCGGAATTCTGACGCTGGAAGTTCAGGAACTTGTTGGTGTCCATGGCAACATCGTCCACGCACTCCATCAACTGACGCAGGTTTTTCTCCAGAACAGCGCTGGTCCCCAGATCCAGGAAGTTGAACTTGTGGTCGCGCTTGGTGCTCTCCGACAGCTCGCAGAGCAGCACGTTGACCAGGTGCGAGTTCTTCAGCACCGAGAGAGAGAGACAGAAAGAGAGAGAGAGAAAATGCTGGCTTGTAACACGGCAAAAATCTGCAAGAATTCAGCTGCAGGCTTATCACTCACTATTGTAGATTGCTCATCCCCTGGTAGATCTTGAAGAAGAAGGAGGAGGAGAGGGGAGAAGAAGAAGAAGAAAATAGTAGTTGTAGTGGTAGTAGTTGAAGTTTGTGTTGTTAATAGAGTTGTCATCCTCGTCGTCAACATCGTCGTCGTCGTGGTTGAAATAGTGACTGAAGTATGATTTAGTAGTAGTAGTAGTAGTAGTAGTAGTAGTAGTGTTAGTAATTGTTGTTGTTGTTGTAGTAAGCTAGTAGTTGTAGTGGTATTGGTAAGTTTTGGGGCGCTCTTCCAGGGAAAAAAAGTATACACACAAAAACATGCACCCTATAAGATTCCAAAGCTCCCGTTAGATTTTTGTTAGTATGAACCCCCCCTCCCCATATCTATCTATCTATCTATCTATCTATCTATCTATCTATCTATCTATCTATCTATCTATCTATCTATCTATCTATCTATCTATCTATCTATCTATCTATGTTTGTATGTATATAGCGCTTTCCTTCTCCTTTATAGGGATAGCACAAAGCGCTTTACAGTATAGCAACAACAAAAAAGAATAATAGGTTTGTACAAATTATATACACATACCACATAAATAACACATAAATAACACACAATATATATTATGAGCTAGAGGGCCACAACTACCACACAAATAACACATAAATAACACACAATATATATTATGAGCTAGAGGGCCACAGCCTTTGTACCTGGTGGTGTTGTGTACACCTTGGCGAGTCACAGAAACATGCCAAACGTTATAGTCCACATCCTGGTCTGTCACACCTCTTAGGAAACATAATTATTTTGACATCTCCTTTAACTCTTTGAGGAGTCGTTGGAGAGTTACACCAGATTTTTCAGGCAGAGAGTGTCCTGTGCAAGTTGAATTTGGCAGAGCTCATTCATCTCCAGAAAGCAGGGTGTATGCTGGGAATGTTTAGGTCACCCATTCCCTCTGGCTATGATATTTATTTATTTATTTATTTACACCACTTTAAGTCACGAGATTTCTCTGCGTGAAATTCGAGCTGCTCTCCCCGGGGAAAACGCGTCGCCACCTTTTTTTGTGTCTGCAACTGTACTTGTTTCCCTATCAGAGTGGCTTTTTTTCTAAGAATTTTGCCAGGACAACTCTCTTGTTGCCGTGGGTTCTTTTACATGCGCTGAATAATTATGTGTAACACACGGGACCTCGGTTTACCGTCTCCTCCGAAAGACTAGCGCCCAGACTACCACTCATGGTCTAATGGATGGGGGAAAAGTTTCGGGCCCAAACGGGATTCGAACCACCGCACACTTCTGACCCGGGCTTTTCTCTTTCTAGACAGGCGCGTTACCTCTAGACCACCGATCCACTTAGCCTACTCTTCTACAAAAAGTAGATGAAGTGTGTGCACAAAATACTCTGCATGTATTAACTAACACACCTAGCCTCGGGGTTTTTGTTATATACAGGAGTATGTGACATATCAAATAATCATAGGGTCTTTGTTGCCTGATAATGCATTTTGTTTGTTTGGTGCTATCTTAAACTTGACATTTTGTGAAAGAAAATAAAAAGAAAAAACCCCACAAAACAAAAAACCCCAGTAACAACAAAACAAAAACAAAAAACCCACCCACCCACCAACCAACCAACCAATCAACAAAACAAGTTCCCCAATCCCAGTACAATAGGCAGCACTTTTGTTTTTAATATTTGAATCTGTGTCCCCAAGATTCAAGTAAAAAAAAAGGAACATGGAACAATTTTTTCCTCTTTGCCATCATAATAGGGGTTTGTCTGCGTTTTTTTTCTTATTTACTTTTAGAATTAAAGGTTACAACATATAGAACAAAGGCTCTGTTCTGATGGACAACCTTTCTTAGTCATGTCGGATTTAGCTCTTTATTGTATAACATTTTTATGAAAGGAAGCTTCGAAGGTGTGTGTGTGTGTGTGTGTGTGTGTGCCCCTGCACTGAGCACTCGCGGGTGTGTGTATGTGTGTGTGCACTCCGCTTTGTGTGTGTGTGTGTGTTTATGAACCACATCCACTGCTTTTATCTGAGTCTTCCACATTAATTTACTAATATATCTCTCTCCCCTCAACCTCAAACCAATGTTACAGATAGAGCATGCTTAAAAGCACGTGAAAGTAGATCGTGTACACTTCGAAACAAGACAATTCCCAGGCCTTGTGCCAAATCAAGCATAGCTCCCATCCACAGCTATCAACAAGGCAATGCAAAAACGCTGCAGGGCTGTCATTAACATAATCCATGCCGCCTGTTTTTATTGGACGTCACTTGTCACCTTTATCTGTTTTGCATATCTAGCACCACGTGACGCTAAGCGGCAACATTTAATTGGTCCTGAATAATACATTATGCATACCTTGTATTGATGTGAGAAACAAGGGCTTAAACCTTAAGCTCGGCATAAAACCTTTCCAAAAAAGGGCACAGGAAGGATTGTACCTGTCACATTTATGTAACAAAGACACAGCATCCCATTGCATGCAGAGAAAGAGTAGAAAAAGGGGGAAGGGTAGAAGAAGGAAGATGGTTGTGGTGTGTGTGTGTGTGTGTGCAAAACTGAGAGGTTGTGGTGAGGCCCACACATGTGTGTGTGTACACACAACAGGGGGGGGGGCACTTGCTTGCTTGCTTGCAAGCATTAGAGAATGAGAGAGAGAGAGAAAAAGAGAGAGAGAGAGAGAGAGAGAGAGAGAGTGTGTGTGTGTGCGTGTGCAAAACTGAGAGACAATAATAATTAAAGAATGGTAAATATAATAACAATATAATCAAACTATACTTCTCTACCCTTGATGGACTGCATAACTTTTTCTCCAAATCAAATTTTGTTTTTAAGTCAATGAATGGGCCTCATCTGCCTTATTTGCTGTGATCACCCCTCATACAGTCTTTTGATTTGCTCACACTAGTAAAAGCAGGGTGGCGTGGACAACTTGCTTTGAAACAAGTTTTTGTAACTGCTTTAAATTCTAAATATACTAGAGAGTAGAATGACACCTTTTAACCAAAAGGTCCCCAGAGCTTCATCTTTCTGCAGCCCACTGCATGGCTCTGCATTGTTTTGTATGTTGTAGTGTGGTGGCTGGTGGCACATCTGTCTAGAAAGCCAGAAGTCCTCAGTTTGAATCCAGGCTTCACATTTTGTCTGACACTGTTTTAAAAAAAATTACTTATATATTTTTTACAATCCCTGTTCTCTCCTTCCTTTGTACAACATGAATTGTGGTCTGGGTGTTTTGTCTTCTGATGAGGCCCATAAAGGGGATGCCCATGTTTAATGTGTATTTTTCATGCACAAATCCACGGCATCAGGCGATATCTTCTTAACATATTTCTGTGGGAATAAGGTTTTTCCCTCATGCTAGCCAATACACAGGTTGTTAATTAAGCAAACATAAAATCTTGGCAAATGACAAATGCTTCATAATAAACACAGACCTTTGAACTAGTTTTTGCCCCTACTCTCTCTCTCTCTCGTTTGGTCTACTCATAGTACTGTTCTGCTTTTCCACCTCTTTCTCTGATGTACTGTGCACATAAAGACTTATGTTGTACTTTTCCCATTTGTTGTATGAAGTAAAGGGTGAAGACGTTTGCTTGAAACTTGAAGTATGTGCAAGTCCTCCATGAGCCACTTTGATCAGGATCAAAATTCAACTCAATATTGACACCATCACGTGCATTCGACGTCACGTGGTTTCACCTTCCCCTAGGCCATTGGCCAGCAAGAGAAATATTTAAATTTGAATATCCCGTTTCTTCCATCAAACTGCCAACAGGTTTGTAACTGAAGTTTCGTATGCAGGAGTACGGAAGAAGCGATTAAAAAAGTGGTGAATGTTAAAATAAAATTTGCAAGTTTGATTTCTCAAAGGGTGGTATTATTGAGGCACATGGTTAAGGTGGTGAATAATAATTACGTTTGGGGCAGCAAAACTCTATCACTTTTTGCCTGGAGGTGTTTTGAAGCGCATTAATTTGTCCCCTGCCTTAAGTGAACACCAACTACAAACAAGAACAAAAAACACAACCCTTCAAAGATTGTCATCATCATCATCATCCCCATCACACAAGCATGTGGCAGCAACACACATACACCACACACACACACACACACACAAGTATTAATTTTGAAGACTAAGGTGCGGCCTGCTACGCCTTACATACGCCCTATGAATCATAGGTAATGTAAGTCTCTCTTGTGTCTGAGAGAGTAAAGGGGGAAAAAAGAGAAAGAAATAATCGTGTGTAAAACACACACACATACATACATACACACACACACACACACACACACACTCGCTGCAGCATCTCATCTACGTGACTGTGCAAAGTACATCACATGTTCGTTTGAGTTGATCTATGCAGAAACCTTCACAATCCGTTATAGAATGGGGAAAAATCCCCACCTTCATTCAAAAACTGAACAATGCCATGTACCATCCTCTCACAAACAGCATTCAACACAGGTGCTGTGTGTTCTGGCTATTCTTTCACTCGTGAGGCCTTGTCTTTGTTCTGTGTTTGGCAGTAGTGAAAATGAGAACAAAACTAACCCTACATGGCTTTCCTAGTCCTCAACAATTGTTGTTCTTTGCAGCCAGCCAGTCTTCTTTCACTCATGATGCATGGCAACTGAATTACATTTGGTGCTCACATAAGTGAACAAGGATAACTGGTGTCATATTTTCCCACCCCCTAAGAGAGCCTCAATTGTTTGATGTCAACTTACATTTGACCTGTTGATAAGTTTGTGGAAACTAGTGTTAGGTTTTTGTTTTTAGTTGTTGTTTTTTTGTTTGTTTGTTTTCAGTGAAGATTCATATCAATTCAGTGTGTATGTGTGTGTGTGTGTGTGTGTGTGTGTGTGTGTGTGGTGTCACTTGTCCCCACAACAACTGCATAGTTCTTCGTACCAGGGCCACTACCAACTAAAATACAAGGAAACCATTGCCTGCCGAGGGAACAGATGATGACAAAATTATAAAACTGCATGCACACCTGTGTATTTAGATGTCATCCCCGAAGTGGTGATGGGAATACCTTACTGGTAAGTAAATGGCTGTCATTTGCAAAATCTCCCAGTTGGTGAACCTCAGAGCTCTTGTTGAGGAACGAAGAAAAGATGTGCCAAATATTTAAGAACATCATTCTTTTCATCGTTTTGATTGGTATCGAGGCTTTCTCAGACTTCTCCATAGATTTTGTTTGTCTGTAATATTGGTCACCTTCACCCTCACCTATCCCCTAGTCTAGTAGACTGTTGGAGCACTTCTGAACATTTTGCAACCAGATTTCAGTTTGCGTTTTTTCACTGCAAGTGAGGAGCTGTCAAATTATGGCTTGATGGCGTTTTCAGTTCTGGTTTTTACTTTCCCGTTAGTTATGTGATTTATGTATGAGATACCAAGAAGTTTAGAAAGCATTAGATTTTCGTTGCCTGTATCCTTTTTTTCAATGTTTGTTGTTATGGTCCACGTTTTGCATGCATACAAAGTGCATGTAATATCGATAGCACTACACAAAGGAGAACAAGCAATCGTGAGATGATCATGTTTGTACACTTGTGCTTTTCATACTATTTCAGAAGGCACTTGTGTGTGTGTGTGTATTTTATTTATTCATTCATTTATTTTGAGGATAATGGCATTATAAGTATTCTTGAGTTGTTTTTACATCCAGTCCCCATATGCAGACACTTAGTAAATTTTGTCATGCGTTCCCACGACGTGTATGTGTGTGTGTGTTGTTTTGTCTCTAGAGACATGTGGACAGACAGACAGACATTCAGACAGAACAGACTGGCGGTCACAGTTCAGACTTGTCAGCAGCTCACAGGTACACAGTTAGTGTATAAAACTCCCCTTGTCACATTTTCGTTTCGCTTGGTTGGCCAGCAAGTTCGGCCAGGCGAGGAAAACTATTGACTGGTTGGCTGAGCTCTGACTTAGGATGCTTTCCCTTGGTCATGCATGACTTGTGGTCACTGGAAGGGGGTCATTCAACTGCCATCAGGGGACTTGGACGGTTCGCACAGCCTCGTATCTCCCCATTCCAATAGTTTTCCCCTGGACTTTATTTTCATTTCAGAAACTTCACAATGGACTTACAGTTACGCATTGGGTGAAGCTTCTGAAAAGCGGATTTATTGGCTGGTGTGATGTAGCGCAAATGGGTCATTCTGTAGGCAAAGATATCTGATGGAAAAACCAAAAACCCTGACTGTATTGCAGAATCGAATATTCATGTATTTCATGCAGCCTTCTTACTTTGATACAAATGGGCCAAGCAAATTAATCTATTTTTATGGAAGTCATTAAGGAAATCAGGGACCACAAAACCAATTGTTTCCCTATGCTTTCGTTACAATACACGTGAAATTTGGGTTTTTTCCTCGGTAAGAACGTATTTCACTATGTATAGCCCAGACTTATTCATTTTCTTCCACCCATCACCTTTAATCCTTACATCACCTTCACCCTCAAACTTCTGTGAGATGTTGAATCAGACGTTCTGATTACTTGCTCCCCAACAGGTGTCTCAAGGTAGCCATGAAAGATTTGAACAAAAGATCATGGCCAGAATAGTGAAGCACCATCTGCTTGGGACTGACTCAAACTCCCACTCATAAGAGTGGAGAGCACTACATTCAAATCAGTCAATTTATATTTAAGTCAGACTGATACATGTACATACACTAATTATCACGGCTTTCCTGTATGTATGTAAAATGTTGAGCTTGACAAAGGAAGACAATGACAGATTTGTAGTGTTAATAAATCTCATATGGTACAGACATTTGGCGTATGTAAGAGAATCCCCATAAAAATAGCCTCACTAAAATTCTGTAGAAAAAAAAGCTATTCTCAAAAAGAAACATACACTGGAAACAGGATCAACATTTCATTTTCTATGGGGATAGGGTTGTACAGATGGCGATGCTTTCTGAGTGAATAGGGCAGCCCGAATTCCACGCTCAGAAATCTGCCATAACTATAAATGATACACAATTGAGATAGAAGATCCCAACCACAGGAAGGCGATGTTTCTGGAAAGATTTTAAGCATAGGAAATAAAGACTATGTGACCAGTTAGGCCCTTTGCAACAAAGTCGGCAGTATACAGAAACCCCTAAAAACAGCTTTAAAAACAGATTTTTTTAAAACCCTGTAGCGGTGTGGTAGTGCATTCTGAACAAGTAGCCTGGCCAAGCCTTTAAGACAAGGGATTATAGAGAATGACTGGCAGATGGAAGACATACTGTGGAGGAGAGTGGACAGAGACCAGTGTAGCAATAACCCCAGCCTCTAGAGCAGGGACCACCAGCAATGAAAGGATCAGACAAAAAGAACATTCTGGGTCGTGCCCCCAACTACCCAGCTGGGTTATGGGGCCTTGACCCGATCCGGCTCATTGACAACCAGTAGGACTATCATCAAACCACAGCCAAGCCAATGGTCTGCCTACCTACCGTCCACACATTCAGGCTCAGTCGTGCGTCACTTTAGTACAGGGAAGTAAGTGTCCTGGCCACTGTGCTCTTCTGTACCTCCTGTACAAAGAAAATGGACAGGCTACGTTGAAAGAAATGGTTGATAGAGAGGTGCTTTGAACTAAAGGGGAACACACAGAAGAGAGTAGTTTAGGGTTTGTCCTGTGTTTTGGAGGAAGAGGGTTGAGGGAAGACGGACTTTGCTAAAGAATCTGGGGGGGGGGGGGGGGGGAAGTCTTGTTGGGGGAAGAATTGTAGACGGTGACACCTGAAGTTTTGTGGTCACCCACTGACGCCCTGAGCAGTGTGTGAAAAGTCGCCAGCGCTTAACACGCCTCGCCACCCCGCCGACCTGTCTATTTTTACGACCCTATCTTCTGCACGACACGTTTTTGCGTTCTCTCTCTCTCTCTCTCTCTCTCTCTCTCTCTCTCTCTCTCTCTCTCTCTCTCTCACTCACACACACACACATCTGTTTTTACTTTTTATCATGATCTTCACAAAAAATCTGACTAGTTACTAATGCGAATATGAATACATTATCATCTAAAAAGACAGACAAATGAGGGTTACAAGCCCTGTCTCAAAGCAATAATAACAATAACAAGAGGAATGATAATAATAATAATGATGATAACAACAGCAATATATCATCATCATCATCATCATCATCATCATCATCATCATCATCATCATCATCATCATCAGGATTGATTAAGTTGCTAATGAGTCAGATGCTGGTCTTTCTCAGAAACTATTTTGATTATTGTTAATGTTGTTGTGTGCTTTATAAACTGATCTGTAACATTCCATACATTATTATTATTATTATTATTATTATTATTATTATTATTATTATTATTACCTGTAACAGTTGGGAATATAAGTATTGTGCTTTGGGCCTAAACCTCGTCCATAGAGAGCAACCTGTATTGTACCAATTCTTCTTTTGACAGTTTTGTGAGCAGTCTCACATATTATTCAATGACGCTTTTGAAGATCACCCAGACATGAATTAAGATTCCCATCCAGATTGCATGTT
Source organism: Rapana venosa (assembly GCA_028751875.1). Classification (NCBI taxonomy): domain Eukaryota; kingdom Metazoa; phylum Mollusca; class Gastropoda; order Neogastropoda; family Muricidae; genus Rapana; species Rapana venosa. The sequence goes on along the minus strand of CM054147.1, from coordinate 29,560,963 downwards.
CAAGAGGCTTCAAGATCACCCCATGAAAGAAAGACTGTCCAAAACCAACAAAGGTACGACTGAAGAGAGGCAGCTTCATTCATTCACCAGAGCAGGATGTTTGGACAACAACATCAGGACATCCTTGCCCATGTCCCCAAAGAGATCTCCCGATGTCTTGCTGTACCACCTGACAGTGAGGGAGGTTCTTCTCGCATTCAGTACAGCATCCCTGGTGTTGGGCCAAAGACTCTCAGAGCGGCCTTGGGAGAAAGTCCTACCACCTTGAACACCTTCACACCTACTGCCCAAAAGACATGTGAACCCATGATTACACTGATGGCTCTGCTGAGGATGGTGATCGAAATGGAGGGGCATTGATCTACATCCAGTATCCTGAGGACAGAGAAGGTACAATTAGCCTAACTACTGGCCACTATTCCACGAAATACAGAGCTGAGATAGAAGCCATTAAAAGAGCAGCAGCCCACATTAGGGTCAGCTCATTTACTTCCCATGGAATCGTCTTCTTGACCAGTGCCCTGTCTGTCTTAGAGGCCTTACAGTCCAACAGAAATACTACTCTGAACATCCTGTCCTCCACTCTTGTCTCCCTGTGCAGAAGCTATACAGTAGTTCTGCAGTGAATCCCCTCCCATTCCAACATGTTTGGCAATGAGACTGCTGACTCCCTGGCAAATGAAGGTACCAGGCAAGACCAGGAGGATAGGCCTTTCAGTTATTCTGAAGCCATGACTATCATCAAGTTCCAGCAGCAAAACAAGTGGATACACAACATCCACACTACAACAGGTCAGACCCCTACTACCTGCTGACACGACATGAGCAGGTCTGTATATTCAGACTCAGGACAGGACGGCCCACAACCGCCTAACTACCATAATTATGTACACAAAACTCCACACAGAACACACAGAACAGTGTCCTTGCAAGACTGGCAGACAGACAACAGAACATGAACTGCAGTCCTGCCAGACTCCACCTCAGTTGCCGAGAAGCGCTATGGCGACTTGGGGCTGGTTTGATGAAGAGTGCAGTTCACCACTGTGGATGGACTCACCTTCGAGTTGACTGAAAGATATAACCCACCAAACAGCTGTACTTTGCATTCCATGTGTGAGGACCATACATTGTAGTCGGCAAACTTTGTCGTCCACCTAGCGACAGTTTTCATGTCGATTTTAGGGCTGTAGGTAACTTCCTATGAACTCTTTTTCAAGATAGATACAATTTTGCTGCTCAGTAACATGAATCTGTCTGCAACGTTATTTGTCTACGCCTGGTGCCACTCTTGTTCTTCCTCATTCTCCATGTTTTTCATTTTGAAGTGAATCAGCCCCCTAGAACCACCTCTGTGCATTGTAACGCTATTGGATGATACTTTATCATTCAGTATTTCTTGGTTTTTCACGAAATGCTATCCACAGTTGAAAAACACAGTATTGGGGGGAAGGGTATAACTGTCATCCCATAACTGTGTGGTGGATGAACTGAAGCTGAACAATTTCCTCGAATGTGATTTCACCAGACAACCGTAGCCTAGTGTGCTCGAACAATCACTGTCGTTGAACTGTGATTGCCCATCACCAAACCGGCCCGTCAAGGACCCCCATGGTACTGCGCCTTGGTCACAGGGACTGAGCTGTCTCATCTGGAGAACGTTAAAGAAAAAACAAAATAAGGAAATTGTTCCCTTTCATCATTGATACGTTCTCATATAATGATCTTGCTTTTTTTTTTTTAAACAGGTTTTCTTTTTCCTTTCTCGACTGGAGCTCGGAGGTTTGTTCACCAATGGTGAGTTTTGTGTGTGTGTGACCAATTTTTAAAGTTGTAGGTCACCATTAAGGTAGCCGCATTTCGACTTCGGGGATGTAACAGGTATAACAATGTATACAACTCACTCATGTCACATGAATAGGAGTCGTGGAAAGCACTGAAGAATGGGGAGTTTTGTCAGGTTCAGCTAACCCAAGACACACCTTAGCGAAAGTTCAGAACAGCAACCCGCCACCTCCTCCAGAAGTTAACAAAAAGTTGAAATCAAGTCATTTTTCGGAAACAAGTAAAGATTGTAGTTCGAAACATGGATTGTTATCAAAATGCCAGCACCCATGCAAGGTGAGATCGAAAGTGAAGGGGATGGGGTTAAAGTATAACAGACAGCGTGTGCAAAGCGCGTGCTTCAGTTCAAGACACTTGGACCATAAACATTTAGGTCACGAGGCATGCAGTTTGAACGCAGGAAAACTGGTTTCATGGAAGAGAGAGAGAGAGAGAGAGAGAGAGAGAGAGAGAGTTGACTTGTAATGTTTGAACTCTCATACACTCGTTATTAATTTTGTTCAATTTTTGTCTTTCTTTCTTTCTTTCATGCATTCCAGCAAACCTAACTTCTTTCTTTCGTTAGTTCGTTCTTCTACACATTCATTTGAATTTTGAAAAAAAATCATTTGAATTTATCTTTTCGTCCTTTTTACTGTCTTACAACTTGATTGCAAAGATTTGTCCCCACTTTTTACAGGATTTTAAAATCCTACTCCCTTTGATAGAAAACTTTGAAAAACCTTCTTGCAGTTGTTTGTAGCCTTTTCATGTTTCTTTCAACTCCAAACATTAAAAATAAATTTAACCCTCAGAACACTTACAACACTTTTCCAGAAGAGAGTTGGGAGGGGTGGGTACACATAAAAGAGAAGGAGGGAGGTAGAGAGAGGGGGGGAGAGAGGGGGGGGAGGAGAGAGAGGTGATGCAACCGTTGATAGGAAGCTTGGTAATGAGGAGATGAGGTGGAGGGGGGGGGGGGGGTAGGGAGGTATGGGGGTTGGGGGGGTGTGCAGTGAATGTGCTAACCCGTCTCTGCACGGTCGGACTGTCTTTTCCATGATTAATTTTGGCTCTGGCGTTCTCACACCACACTTCTATTCATTCGCTGGTCTCTCTCTCTCTCTCTCTCTCTCTCTCTCTTTCTCAACGCTGCAGCCCTGCGCCACTCCCTCGCTAATTATCTACCCCTTCCGTCACTTCTCTCCCCATGGGTTTATCGGGTACACTTGAGGGCGCTGCTCCACTTCCGCTCTGGAATGATGGGAACTATCTTTTTGCCTGAGCTGACTTAGCCTATAGCCAGCCAGTCTTCTCTGCTTGTCTGTTTTTTAGGCCAAGAACACCATTGACTGATCTGAGGGCCTTGTTGTTGATGGAATGGTAGGGTTGCTTTCAAACAAATAAGCCTTGTTTTGAACGATTTATTTTGGCCCATAAACTGGCCTTGAAACTCTAATATACCCCCCTCCCACCACCACCACTACCACCACCACCTTCAGCTACACGCACACACACACACACACAGAGGGACTGCTCAGTCAGTTAGAAGCCAACGTCTCAAGAACTGATTAAAGGAGTGATTCTTTAAAAGTTCGCTTTCAGATTATATTCAGCATTCAAAACCTTGCACTTATTCCAGCTGCTTGGAAGTGCCTCAAACCGGGTTTAGTAGAAAGCCAGTGTCTGTGCCTTACCACAGTTAAGGTAGTAACTCGCCACAGCACCTATAAATATCATAACCAGTAGCAAAACGATGGGCAGCCAAATATTTTTTCTGGAGATCTGAGAACAACTCGAAGTGAGGGGAAACAAAATCTAAAGAATAAGATGGGTGATCAATATGTTCGTAGTGACAAACTGTAGCCATGGCAACAACTGACTTGTGTACTGGGAATGTCTAGACCTAGTGAATCAGCACACTTCTTGTGTACTTTCTTGGTGTTTGGAAATGATATTGGCCTGTGGCTTATGTAGTCATTTTCATAGTTTGTAGGCAGATCTTTTTCTAGAAAATCATGAAACAAAATGGTGTCTGCCTCTCAAAAGAATGTAGCCATCACTTTGCCAGCTTACATGATCAACCTGACCTTTTTCTGAAGCTGTGAATCAAAGTTTTTTCACTGCTGTTATTTCATATGGGCAGTGAAGCTATGGTTTTTGGTCTTGTCTACAGTGAAAGCTTGGACGAGAAAGTTTGCTTGATCTACTGCAAATAAACTTGCTCTCTTTTAAAAAATTGGAACATCATCAGTCAAAATGTGATGTGTTTGTGAGTTATGTTCAAAAGTATTGGCACCCCTTGCTCAGAGTCTTTCATTTGTCCAAGTCTTTGATCAGAACCATGATGGCTACATGAAAGTCAATCGCTTTCCTGTATGTCACGACTATGTCTTGGACTATGAGAGTTGTCTGATTAGTGGTGATGGGTTCTGATCATTCATAGCAAAATTATCTCATCTAAGTCTCCTCTTTCCTGTTTATAAATGGCTGACCACTTTTAAATGGTAAAGCATGCAAGAACATGCTTATCATGTCTTTGCCAAGTCTTGATGCATGTCTCTTCTTTTTAAATTCTTTTTATTTTTATCAGCTGTGTTAGCATCTGCAAAGTTCCTGTCCAGCTGTTCCCACACCACTCATTTCAATTTCACCCCTCCCTACCCCCCCCCCCCCCACACACACACACACACACACCACACACACACACACACACACACACACACACACACACACACACACACACACACACCACACACACATATCAGGGTCAGAAATCCACAGGGAGTTTATTACTGTTTGGCCACTGTGAGGTCACCAACCAGGAGGGCCCTGCACTATGTCTAGGTCACTTCAGTGGTGTTTAGTGGTACCTATTCTGAGCCAACATATCTCAGACACCACCTACTAACCCACCTATTGCAGACTATACTGGCTTAGTTGCAGAGCCACACTGTGTCAGATGCACACCTTGGGCAGGGACCACCAAACTTTAGGCTTTGAAACAGACTCACCACAAGAACTCACTACAGGCACTGAAGTGGAGGAGAACGTGAAATTGAAGTTACCATGAGGTCAGAGCAACAGGGGCCACTAATCAGAGGTAACTTTCTATTATTGCACGTTGGTAGACAGAGATCATGATATTCATATAGCCAAGATAGTATAGAGGTGCATCAGCTTTAGACTACTCGACAGGGTTGTACTCCATGCCTCCTGTCATGATATACCATATCAGCATCACCCAGGCCCAAGAGATACAAGACATCTGTAGTGTTGCTCATGTAATTTTAGCAACACTATCAAAGGCACTCATGCAAAGGGGAAAATGCTCCACCCTCTTGTCTAGGTTTTCCACTGAATCTAGAGTAAACACTCTGGGTTGGAGTCCGAATACTTTAAATCTTTTAGGGTTCAAACCTACAACCTTCCAGCTATGATTCTAATGTGCTAACCACTGCATTGCAGTGGCTGATGTCTTTTATTCTTCTTTGTGCAGGAAGCTTTAGACTGCATGGAACTGCAATTTGTCATCTTTCAGTTAACAATGGTATGGAGGCAGTCAAACAACATCCAGCCAAGCTGGTCATAAATGCAGCTTGTAAGAAAATAATGTGCTTTCTATCTCTTTATTACAAAAAAAAAACAAGTATCAATACTCATAAATTTTAATAGCAACTTGACAGCAATAGACTGCCAAAAGCCTATATTTTCTGTTACATTTTCTTCATTTCAAAAGACCACGATAAACTGACATTCAGACTTTTCACTAAGTATAAAATGAAAATGCCAATGTTTACTAAAAATTGCCCAATCTCCAAGCCCCTACCCTCCTCCATCCTTCCCCCTCTTCCCCCTCCCCCCTTCACCTCCCAAAGTTCTGACAGCCCCTATGTAGCCCATTCGAAGATGATTCAACACAGCCAGTATCTTTTCCACCCAGTTCCCTATGTCGGAGACTGTCAGTGCAAATACCTAATGCTCAGAGCCACTACACCTCAGACCTGAATACGTCCTCAGGGAACTGGGGAGCTACAGGGTCTGAATGGTGAACAAACACACCCAACACTGTATTGGAAGGTCTTTGTGGGGTGAAGAAGCAGTGAAGCATTGGCCGCCTTTACTGCTGGTGAAAAGATCGCTTTTGACAGATGTTGAATGCATAGCATTTTGAATGGCTGGTACAAGGCACAAGCATAACCATACCCCTACACGTCTGTCTGTCTGTCTGTCTTGTCTCTTTTAAACTGTCTGTGAGTTTGTGTGTCTAAATGTGAGTTTGTGTGTCTAAATGTGTCTATTTGCCTGTTTGTTTGTTTGTCTGTCTCCCTTTCTTATGTGCTCATGTACATGCACAATTGTGCACACACCCATACACACACACACACACATGGGATAGTCTGGTGGTTAGAGTGATGTATTGTGATCTGGTGACCCAGGTTTGATTCTCATTCAAGAGGATTTTCCCTCTGGAGTTAACACTAGTGCCAACTGCACTCTTACCCAAAAAGTCCTTTGGATGAGACTATAAACTGAAGTCCCATGTGCGAACGCACGCAGAACATCTTGCACACACTTAAAACCCGTTCCGCTTTTCAGAAGAGTAGGCCATTGTGTGCCAGTGGAAACGGATAACAAAATTTACAAAACTGCATACACATGGGGACTGGATGAAAAAAAACACATGAGTGTTTATTCCATTATCCTTGAAATAAAACAGGCATACACACTTTCTTGGAGGTTATACACAATAACACCATAACCAGCAAAACAATGTCATCTGCATGAAACATTTTCCTTCAAAGACAAAAGCTCATTTCTTCCCTTTCTGAAACAAAACAAAAATCAAAAATGTTCTTAGTGGTTAGAGAGTTGAGTTGTGATCTGATGGCCCAGGTTCAAGTCATCACTGAGATACCCATAACCCTCTGGAGTTAACATCAGTACAAATCCCACTCCCTGGAAGCTCCTTTGGTTGAGACTATGCTCCAAGGTCCAATGTACAAAATTCACACAAAACATCTCCCACGCACATTGAAAACCTAGCTATTCCATCTTTTGTAAGAGTGGGTCATTTCGTGCCACTCAGGACTGATGACAAAGTTTGAAATATACATGCACACTGGTGGTGTCATGTTAAGACATCATCACAGAAGCCAGGATGCAGCTACCTCTTTCATGGGGACGGGAAAGCCTAGTGGTTACAACATTGCACTCACAATCTGACAACCCCAGTTCAATTCCCGTCCAAGGGGATATTTTCCCATGGAGTTAACATCAGTGCCGACTCTACTCTCCCCAAAAGTCCTTCGGATGAGACTATAAACCAAGGCCCCATGTGCGCACACATACAGAACATCTTGCGCACATGTTAAATCCTGTTCTGCTTTTTGTAAGAGTAGGCCATTGTGTGCCGGTGGGAACAGATGACAAAATTTACAAAACTGCATACACATGGGGACTGGATGTAAAAAAGCACATAAGTGCTTATTCCATTATCCTCAATATAAAAGAATTTTTAAAAAAATACCTTTAGTCTCATACACACAAATCCCACCACTGGCGAGCCTCCAGCTCTAGCTGAGGAGGGAGTGGGGGGGGAATAAAGCTACTATAACTGCATCCATTGATGATGCCAACCCGCTCTTCATTCCTCCCACCCCAACTTCATACATAGACAACCCATTACACAAAAGCACCCTTCTAATTCCCCAAACACACTCACTGTCTTTTGAAAAAGGTGCAAACTCTCAGATTCGGAGCTTCTGCTATTACAGCTTAAGATCAAATAAGCCCTAAAGGAGAGAGAAAGAGCCATCAGACAGAGACAGACAGGGCAGACAGATTACAGAGAGACATATTTAGTTATTTATTTATTGTTCTTTTATATCGAGGATAATAGAATAAGCACTTATGTGCTTTTTTACATCCAGTCCCAGTGTGTTTGTGGTTTTTTAAATTCTGTCATCTGTTCCCACCAGCACACAATGGCCTACTCATATGAAAAGCGGAACAGGATTTAACATGTGCGCAAGATATTCTGCATGCGTTCGCACATGGGACCTCGTCTCATCCGAAAGACATAGACAGAGACAGACAGACAGAGACAGCACGGAGAGAGAGAGTCTGATCAAAATTTAATGGTCAAATTAAAAACTTCTACCACTATATTGGAAGGATTATCGGATTTTCTTATTTAAAAAAAAATTCACTCAGAGTTCCTTAAAAAGAATGTTATCACAAAATTCTTAACAGCTTTGCTACTCAAGCAACATAATTAAGGACATGTGACTCTTTAAGAAAAATGGATACATGCAAACAGATTCATTTCACATCCAAACATTCAAAGTTGATGCTGCAACTGCTAGGAGAGTACAGTTTACTGACACAAACATCAAGACCAAGCATACCCCATGACAAACTCAAAAGCAACCAAATTGACCCTTAGTACAAAAAGTTTTGTATAAATAAACTAAAAGTTCTTTCAGGTTCACCACGTACTAGGAGTCTGCTTTTAGCCATTGGAAACTAAATTATGTCTCCACTGATATCATGAGGCCAGACAGGATTTGTTCACATTTTGTGGCTATGGCAGACACCAGAAATGAGTAGAGAGCACTGAAAAGACCAGGCCAATTCATTCAAAGACAGTTCACAGTGCACAGCCAACATTCTCTCCACCCATACACCCACCCCTGTTGGAGATTGCCAGTGCAAACACCTAATGAGTAAAGCTTCTAAACCAACCCAGCTTAGAAAAAGTCCTCAGGGAACTGGGGAGCTACAGGGTCTGAATGGTGAACAAACACACCCAACACTGTATTGGAAGGTCTTTGTGGGGGTGAAGAAGCAGTGAAGCATTGGCCGCCTTTACTGCTGGTGAAAAGATTGCTTTTGACAGATGTTGAATGCATAAACTCTCTCTCTCTCTCTCTCTCTCTCCTCTCTCTCTCTCTCTCTCTCTCTCTCTCTCCTCTCTCTCTCTCTCTCTCTCTCTCTCTCTCTCTCTCTCCAAGCCCTCTCTCTCTTTCTCTTTCTCTCACTGTCTGTCTGCTCCTCTCTGTCTCTTTGTCTGTCCCTGTCCTTGTCCTCGGTGTGTGTGTGTGTGTGTGTGTGTGTGCGCCGCACTAGCGCGTGTGAGTGCATGTGTGTGTATGTGTGTGAGCACGTGTGTGCATGTGTGTGTGTGTATGCTGATGTGTAAGCTTAACAAGAAATGCTGCTCAGATCAGATACACTGACTGATTCAACTGGTTGGTTTGATTACATTAAATTCCAAAGGAAGCTATCTGATTTAGAGACTGGACATCAACAAGCCGCAAGGCATGTCAACTATTTTGTTTTAGATGGTTCATTGGCATGCAGAACACTACATCACACAGCAACGACAAAGAAGAAAAGGGGATTGAGGAGGAGCAGGAGAGGAAAAATCACGTGGAAGAGGAAAAGTAGTAGTGGCAGCAGCAGCAGCAACAGCAGCAACAGCAGCAGCAACAGCAGCAGCAATAGTAGTAGTAGTAGTAGTAGTAGTAGTAGTAGTAGTAGTGGTAGTAGTAGTGGAAGTAGTAGTAGTGGAAGAAGATGTAGAAAGATGTTGATGAGCAGCAGCAGCAGTACGAGCAGCAGCAGCAATAGAAGTAAAAGCAATAGTAGTAGAAGAAAGAGAAGAAGAAGCAGAGGAAGAAGAAGAAGACAGCAGGAGAGAGAGACGAAAAAGACATAGGAGAAGAGAGTCAAGTGTATCTCTTCATGATCTAATTTGATTCAGAGAGTGGGGTGCCTTTGAAGTGTGGCCATGGGATGATGTTCCCTTGCATGCTGTGAGCACATAGTGTGATTAAGTCGAGTGTGTTGGGGATGGGTCTCATTTTGATTGCATCTATGAAGTGTGCACGGGAGACAGAGATTAGATATGTAATTGTGTACACACAACACACACACACAAACACACACACACATACACACACACACACACACTCAAGCACACGCATATGCACACACACATATACACACATAAACTCACACAACTATATGTACAAAAGTAATGTTACAGGTTGAAGTGTGTGTGCGTTCATGCGTGTGTGTATGCCTGCGTGCATGTATGTACATATGTGTGCATGTGCCTGCACATGCATGTGTTCACGTGCGCATGTGCACATGCGTGCATGTGTGTGTGCGCGCACGTGTATCTGTGTGTGCGTGTGTGTGTGCGCGCGCGTGCGCTCTGTCTGTGTTGTGATTGTGCCTGTAAAGTATACATTTTTAATGTAATGTTGTTCAGACACATTGATCAAAACTTCAGTTCACTAATTCAACATCAATTCTCGTTCATACACTAACCAATATGTAACACAGAGACTACAATGATGATGATTATGGAGATGAAGAGATGAAAAAGTCTGGCCAAAACAAAATAGACGAAAAAGAAGGAGGAGGAGGAGAGATGAGTAGGAAGAAGGAGGAGGAGAGAAGAATGTCAATTTTCATGTTCTTTTTATGATCTAAATTGATAGAGAGTGAGGGGTGCCTTTGAAGTGTGGCCACATGATGATGCTTCTTTGCAAATTGTGAGCCCACAGTGTGACTGTCAAGTGTGTTGGGGATGAGTCTTGCTTTAACACTCCCTGCAGAGTGTGCATGAGAGAAAGAGTTCTAGGTGTGTATTTTTGTACACACACATGCACACACACATTCAATTTGAGACACTACTTTTTTGTTTAACAGGTAATTGTCTGTGTATGTGTCTGCCTCTGTGTGTGTGTGTGTGTGTACATGCGTGCGTGCGTGCGTGTGTGTTTGTTCATGTGTGTGTATGCATGCGTGTCTGTGTATCTCTCCATCTGTCTGTGTCTTTGTCTGTGTCTGCATGCTTCTTTGTCAGTGTGTTTATGCACACAAGCATACCTGCATGCGTGCACATTTGAAAAGGAACAAAAGAAGACATCCAAACTTTAACATAAAAATTCTTCAGACCTAGCTTTATGTGAATTCTTTGACTCAAACCAGGTGCCATGCTCAGAATCAGATTATGAACATCAAGGTGTAGCCAGGCTTCAAGGACAAGCCACTTGCTGTATCAAAATTGATTTGATGATGGAAAGAGAAACTGACTCGATGGAAAAAGAAACTGACTTGATGGAAAGAGAAACTGACTTGATGGAAAGAGAAATTGACTTGATGAACAGAGAAACTGACTCTCTCCCAGGGTTTTAGTTTTTGTCTTTTTTCTGTTTTTTGCCACGCTAGCTTATATGGCTGTGGGAAGTAATGAAGTAGGATAGCTTAATTGTAAAGCTCCAGTTTGATGTATACTGTTTTCAAAACATAGCTTGACTACTTCACACACTTCATTATAATGAAAGCATGATACTCTCTCTCTCTCTCTCTCTCTCTCTCTCTCTCTCTCTCTCTCTCTCTCTCCCCTCTCTCTCTCTCTCTCTCTCTCTCTCTCTCTCTCTCTCCCCTTGTCCCTCTCTCTGTATGTATGTCTGTCTGTTTGTCAGTTTGTCTCCATTTCTCTCTTTTGTCTCTGTCTCTCTCTATCTCTCTCTGTTGTCTGTCTCTCTGTCTCTCCCCTCTCGCTCTCTCTTTCTGTGTGTGTATGTGGAGGTGGGATGGGTAGGTTGGTGAGTCTGTTTGTGTCTGTTTGCCTTTGTGCCAGTAATGCAAGTAGATTTACAAAGTAATCTGTTCAGAAATATTGAACTCAGAACGTCAGTTCTCTTGATCAGCATGTATACTTTTTGATACTCTGAGTAATGTGTAACACTGAAAGAAAGAAAGAAAGAAAGAAAGGAAGAAAGAAGAAGACAGCAGGGAAGGAAGAAGAAGCAGAAGAAGAGAGTCAAGAGTATCTTTTCAGGATCTAAATTGATTCAGAGAGTGGGGTGCCTTTGAAGTGTGGACACAGGATGTTTCCTTGCATGCTGTGAGCACATAGTGTGGTTAAGTCAAGTGTGTTGGAGATGGGTCTTATTTTTCACTGTGTCTATGAAGTGTGCACGTGAGACAGAGATGGGATGTGTAAATCTTGTACACACACACACGCACGCACACGCGTGCGCGCGCGCGCGCGCGCACACACACACACACACACACACACACACACACACACACAGACACACACACTTGGATGAGACTATAAACCAAGGCCCTGTGTGCGAACACAGCAGAACATCTTGGGCACACATTAAAACCCATTCCCCTTTTCCGAAGAGTAGGCCATTGTGTGCTGGTGAGAACAGATGACAAAATGGACAAAACTGCATACACATGGGGACTGGATGTAAAAAAGCACATGGGTGCTTATTCCATTATCCTAAAAATAAAAGAATAAAAGAATTAATAACACACAAAACACAAACACACACACACATGTGTGTTTCAGCCGGAGACCTTTCTTTTGGACATATTGTTGCAAGCTTGTGTGTGTGTGTGGTTGTGTGTGTGTGCACGCATGCGTGCGTGCGTGTGTGCCTCTGTGTGTGTGTTTGCTTCCATACACGCAGATTTTCGTGTACATGGATGGGGCAGGAAGGAAAACAGTCGAACTTTAACATGAACATTCCACAAAGTTTCCATCATGTGAAATGTTTCCTTCAACCACATGTCATGCTCACAATCAGATTATAAACATCAAAGTGTGGCCAGGCTTTAAAGACAAGCCACTCTCTGTATCAAAGTGAATTTGATATATAGAAAGAGGAACTGACTCTTTCTCTGGAGTAATCTTTATATTTCTTTTTTTGTGTGTGCCTGTCAGCTGCTACTGCACTCACGTGAGTGAAGTATGGAAGCTAGATTGCAAGGCTCATGTTGGCATAAGAGGGTATTTAAAACTTAGCTTGACTAATTCGCAGACATGATTATATGACATGATAGCATTCTCTCTCTCTCTCTCTCTCTCTCTCTCTCTCTCTCTCTCTCTCTCTCTCTCTCTCTCTTAGTCAGCACTTTATGCATGGTTTTGAAATATGTATATGCAGGGGTACATTTTTGGGTACATGCCAGTGTGTATTTTCTTCATCTCTCCATTCTAGCCCCTTGAAATGCATTGCAGCCAAAGGCTGATGTACATTAAACCATTTCAGAACTCAGAGAGTTCTCTCTCTCTCCTCACTCTCTCTCTCTCTCTCTCTCTCTCTCTCTCTCTCTCTCTCTCTCTCTCTCTCTCTCTCTCTCTCTCCTCCTCTCTCTCTCTCTCTCTCTCTCTCTCTCTCTTTGCATCTTTGCCTATCTGTATGTCTGTAAAGTAAATGAATTTGCCAGATTATGTTGTTCAAAAACACTGATCAAGATTTGAGCTAGATCTCTAGATTAGACTAATTTCTTCATGATATTGAGCACAATGCATAACACAGAAAAAGAAGAAAAGGAACAAGAAGATGAAGAAGAAGAAGAAAAAGAAGAAGAAGGAGGAGGAGGAGAAGGAGGAGGACAAGAAGTAGAAGAAAGAAAAAAAGAGAAAGACAGACAGACAGGCAGAAAGACAAGAAGAAGAAAAGTCAAAATCGTTTATTCCCAGCGATGAGTGGCCTACCACATAAGCCCCCCCCCATATAGCTCTTTGGCAAAGAAGAACAGCGAGGAAGAGGAGGAATATGAGCAGAGAGTGAAAAAAGACATAGAAGGACGGAAAACAAATAGAATGATAAGAAAAACTCCTAGCAAAAGTGGAAAAAGAAGAGGAAAGAGGAGAAGAAAGTCAAGGGTATCTCTTCATGGTCTAATTTGATTCAGAGAGTGGGGTGCCTTTGAAGTGTGGCCACACCATGTTCCCTTGCATGCTGTGAGCACATAGTGTGATTAAGTCGAGTGTGTTGGGAATGGGTCTGATGTTGACTGTGTCTATGAAGTGAGCATGCCAGAAAGAGATGGGATGTGTAAGTTTGTACACGCTACCACACACACACACACCACACATACACACACACACACACTCACACACACACACACACACACACACACACACACACACACACACACACACACACACACACACACACACACACACACACACACCTCCACAAACACCAGGCACAGACACAGACAGACAGAGGGAGTCTCACATATACACCCCCTCCTCCTGGTCATCATCATCATTATCTATTCTTCTTCTTCTTCTTCTTCTTCTTCTTCTTCTTCTTCTTCTTCTTCTTCTCTTCTTCTTCTTCTTCTCTTCTTCTTCTTCTTTTTCTCTTCTTCTTCTTCTTTTTCTTTCTTGCCATCATCATCATCATCATCATCATCATCATCATCATCATCATCATCATCATCATCATCATCATCATCATCATCATCATCATCAATCATCTCAATCAACATCATTGTTATGATCATCATAAGTCAAAATAGGGGTGGGGCATAGGATATAGCCTAGTGGTTAGAACATTTCGCTCATTATTTGATGGCCTGGGATTAAGCCCAGGTTCGAGCCCCCAGGACTGACTCCACTCCCCTGTTTCTGCTGTCCCTACTAATTCTGCTGCTATTACAAGTGCTGCTACTGCTTCTGCTGCCTCTGCCTCTGCTGCTGTTGATGCTTCTGTTGGCTCTCCTGTTGCCGATGTTGTAGGGGAGCTACTCTGCCTCTCATTGCTATTGCCTGCACGACCCTGTGCCAACTGAATAATGCCAAAATAGCGCATAATGGGTTCACTGTAGAGGACAGTTTAAAGTAAGCAGTGAAGAGAGAGAGAGAAAGAGAGAGGGAGAACGCTGAACTTTAAACTGAACGAGGGAGAGAGAGAGAGAGAGAGAGAGAGAGAGAGAGAGAGAGAGAGAGAGAGAGAGAGAGAGAGAGAGAGAGAGAGAACTCTGAACTCTAAACTGAACGAGAGAGAGAGAACTCTGAACTCTAAACTGAATGAGAGAGAGAGAACTCTGAACTCTAAACTGAACAAGGAGAGAGAGAGAGAGAGAGAGAGAGAGAGAGAGAGAGAGAGAGAGAGAGAGAGAGAGAGAGAGAGAGAGAGAGAACTCTGAACTCTAAACTGAACGAGAGAGAGAGAGAGAACTCTGAACTCTAAACTGAACGAGAGAGAGAGAACTCTGAACTCTAAACTGAATGAGAGAGAGAGAACTCTGAACTCTAAACTGAACAAGGGAGAGAGAGAGAGAGAGAGAGAGAGAGAGAGAGAGAGAGAGAGAGAGAGAGAGAGAGAGAGAGAGAGAGAGAGAGAGAGAGAACTCTGAACTCTAAACTGAACGAGAGAGAGAGAGAGAATTCTGAACTCTAAACTGAACGAGAGAGAGAGAGAGAACTCGAGAGAGAGAGAGAGAGAGAGAGAGAGAGAGAGAGAGAGAGAGAGAGAGAAGAAGAGAGAGACAGAGACAGAGAAACAGAGAGACAGAGAGAACTCTCTGAACTCTGAACTCTGAAATGGTTTAATGTACATAGGCCTATGGCCTCAATACACATTGAGGGGCAAAAACTTGAAGATGAAAAGTGGAAGATGAAAAACATTCACATAAGTTTGGCAAGACTTTGGCATACTGCCCTGGAGTGCACTCAAAACTGTGTACTCTTGCATAAGCATATTCCAACATCATGACTAAATAAAGGCTGTCGTAGGCCAAGAATCAAAACAAAACACAGCTAAAAAATTTCAGTTCACCGTAACTGCTTCCCATGGATACCACAAAAAGATAATAGGCCTGTGAGAGTGAGAGAGAGAGAGAGAATGACAATGATAATGGTTGACAAATAGAGAGAGAGAGAGAGAGAGAGAGAGAGAGAGAGAGAGAGAGAGAGAGAGAGAGAAAGAGACAGAGAGACAGAGTCAGAGAGAGACAGAAAGAAAAGGGTGTACAGAGAGAGAGCGAGAGAGGAAGAGAGAGAGAGAGAGAGAAGAGAGAGAGAGAGAGAGAGAGAGAGAGAGAGAGAGAGAGAGAGAGAGAGAGAAGAGACAGAGAGACAGAGTCAGAGAGAGACAGAAAGAAAAGGGTGTACAGAGAGAGAGCGCAAGAGAGAGAGAGAGAGGCGGAGACAGAGAGACAGAGACAGACACACACACAAACAGACAGACACACAGACACACAGACAGACAAACAGAGGAGTGGGGTAGGACAATGACTATGGTCCAGATGGGCAGCTGTAGAGCAGTGGAGCGTGCCTCCCATTGCACCAAATATCTAACAGACCACAGCGTTTTTCCTCCCCAAAATGCCCCCTCCCGACAGTCACTTCTATACAATTACACACTAACGCACGCCCACACACGCACAAACTAAACACAGGCAAGGAGGAGC
Organism: Rapana venosa; assembly: GCA_028751875.1. Lineage (NCBI taxonomy): Eukaryota > Metazoa > Mollusca > Gastropoda > Neogastropoda > Muricidae > Rapana > Rapana venosa. The sequence goes on along the minus strand of CM054147.1, from coordinate 29,544,889 downwards.
ACTCGTACCCAGACGCACGCATGCAACGCGCGCACGCGCGCGCACACACACACACACACACACACACACACATACGTTATACTCTCTCTCTCTCTATTTCTCTCTCTTTCTCCTCTGCGTCTGTCTCCCCTCCGCCTGTTTCACACACACACACACACACACACACACACACACACACACACACACACACACACACACACACACACACATACACACACACACACACACACACACACACACACACACACACACACACACACACACACACACACACACTTCTGTGCACACCCTCAATTTCGTGGGATGGTTATCACGGGTGTGGGTATTGATTTTGATCCTAAATCACACCAGTGTGTGTGCACATGCACACACAACACACACACACACACACACACACACAGACACACACACATACATACAGACACACATACACACACACACACACACGCACGCACGCACGCACGCACGTACGTGCTTTCTTGTGAGACTTGGGCTGTATCAAGATCACCAGCGCAACAGGTTACGCGAGAGCATTGCTGATTCCAAACTTTCTTGAATGATGGCAACATTATGACTGCAATAATTCCCAGATGTCTTGAATCACAAACCCAGTATTGTTGATCTGGCATTAATATCTCCTTCTATAGCGATGGATTGCAACTGGAAAGGAGCAGACGATTGCTTTGGTAGTGATCATTTTCCAGAGACGATATCCTTTTTATAAAGCTTTCACTCCGGATCCAACATATGTTGAAGATGATATTTCAAAGTTTCTGTATAAAATATGCTGACTGGGATTTACTTCAAGAGGGAGTACATTGACACTGTTGTGATAGTTAATCTCGTAATATATTAGAAATATGTTATTAATACACTATGTTTTTACTGTTCAAAGGCGCTCATGTGTACAGCCAAGCATTCCATCCTAATTTGTGAGCTCAAACAGAATAGCAAACACACAAATCAAAGACAAATGATTGTTTGTAGATTGAGATATTGCTTTGACTCATTAATGTGTGTGTGTGTGTTCTATTTCTATTTCTTTTTAAGTGTTACTTATTGTATTTGTAGTTAGCATTTTGCTTTCTTATAATAGTTGTTTAGTTTTGTAGGCCCTGTTGTTGTTTTTTTTATATTATCGCATCTTACTCCGTGAGCTTCCTCAAAGTAAAGTGTTCTATACGTTTCCACTTCCATAACATTACATTACATTTCATTACATTACAAGCAATATGATTACAGCAGATTACAAAGGACTGCAAATTATATCAAAACGCACTTTAAAGTTTGATTAAATCTGAAATTAATCTGATTAACAATGCGAAAAATGTAGTTGCAAAAACAACTGCTAAAACAAAAACGAGGCACTTATGGACACAAATTTGTCCGAGAAAAAGTGTGAAAACAAATGTAAAGGTTTACACAATATGTGGAAGAAAGTAGATAATACCAAAAATAAACTTAACATGTGAATACAGGAATGTGCGAATGGTAGACCTATGTGCAGCTGCCAACATCTTCCATCAGTACATCGCTGAACATTTGTTATTAGAAATATCTAACTACCCTTTCATCTCCCTTTCTTTAAGGTTTAATGTATGTGTGTAAATAATATGAGTAAGAACAGATTTTAAACTCATGAAGAAGGAACAACACACACACACACACACACACACACACACACACACACACCTTAAGTTTGTTTTCTTTCTGCTTGCCCACTGCCATACCCCTCAAATTGTGTGTGAGTACGTGAATTCATGCGTCGTATAAGTGATTGTTGGCATCTGCGAGACAGATGTGTGCCACTTACTGGCTTTTTGAAAAAAAAATCTCATTAATTTCTACACATGTATGGTTGGTTGCTATAATGACGACTTCCCAGTGCAGTGCTGTTGAATCTGTTATAATCAAAGAGCTAGCTAGTCTTCATCTAGGCCCGAAAATAATTACAGTTCTGTAAGCCTTTACTCTGTAGGCCTGCGTGTAAATGTGTGCACTTGGGTGCTCTCTCTCTCTCTCTCTCTCTCTCTCTCTCTGTAAAGATTTTAGCTGGTAGTAAAATTTTAAAACTGGTTGCTCAGTGTTTTTTATTTGATAGCTGATTGGTTGTCCATCCACGTGACGTAGATGCGGTGCACTTCCGTCATGCGCCAGAGGTTCTTTCCTGTGTTGGTTTGTTGTTCAAGTTTGTTGCAGAGACTGAATCGTTCACCTGACAGCAGGAAAGGAAAAATAAATCAAGATGTCATAGTCTACATAGTTATACCTAATAGGATAAAACAACATAAAGGATGAAAAAAAATCCCTTGGCAGCAAAAGTGTTCTCTGGGATGAAATTCAGTTCACACTGTTCACACAAACAAGGAAGCAAACATACAAGCAAGGAAACAAGCAAGCAATCTCGAAAGAAAATGATTATACAAGAAGACAAGAAAGAGCAATGGGATAGTCCTGGACCATGTCCCATTGGGCTTCCCATGACTTTGCCCGAATTTCAAGTAGAGTAATCTGCCGTCACTACAGACTGCTACAGACGCCTACAATACAAGGCACTGGATAACATTATTTTCTCCACTGAGCTTATTAACAACTGTCACTAATGTTAGACTATCAGGTGAATATATAATATACACACTACAAATTAACATCGCACTCTCAAGTTGAGCCATTGACAAAATTTAGACCCAAAACTGATTCCACAACACTGCTAGATTAACACCCCTCACTTCCATCTATCCTGTAGTCTTGTTGACCATTGAGGCATCACTGAAGATTTTGCAACCAGCTTCCTCTACTCCTTGAGATTCTCAGCTTTTCAGTGTCT
>CM054147.1:29519562-29537062 GCA_028751875.1 Rapana venosa | reverse complement strand
TGACACACCTGATTCAAAGTGGGCGCAGCGAAATTGTTTTTAGAGTTGTATGATCTATAGAACTGTGTGATCTTTAGACCTGTGTGATCTTTAGGAACTGTAGGCCTATAGTCTTTAGAAGTGTATGGCATTCAGAGCTGTATTGTCTTTAGAGCTGTTTAGTCTTTAGGGTTGTATGATCTTTAGAGCTGTGTATCTTTAGATTTGTATGTTTTTAGAACAGTATGTCTATTGAGTCGTATGTATAGACATGACTCAAACGAGAAACAGCTAGGTTTGGTATGATGACTCATAACTCATTGAAAAGAGCTTTGGCTACATAAATGGATGTTCCTGACTCATAACTTTCCACGTGAGTAACAACTTCTTCTTTTTCTGCTGCTGCTGCTACTACTGCTGCTGTGCTGCTACTGCTGTTGCTGCTGCTGTGCTGCTGCTTCACGCATCCTGCATTATGTGGCGTCCGTCGTCTTTTCCCAGTTCCTGCAGACTTCCTTAGGGACTGGTCCTCAAGGGACTCAGGCAGATGCTACACCTGTCACTTCTCCTGAGGAGTGGGACTTCTCCGTTAAAATCTGTGCTCTGCTTTTCTCCATCACAGGAGCGGGTTGGTGACGGCGCAGTGCTGAGCCAAAGGTGGCCAGGGCGGAATATGACTGATTCCAGGCGCTTAACGGCAGCACAACGCATTTTTGTTCATGCGACAGACGACTATAGTTGTGTGAGCGCTCGATAAAGAAGAGAATTGACTGTAGTAATGCAATCATTTTGTTTCAGCTTTTGCTTGTTGTGTTTAGAAGTTGTTAAATTAAGAAATAACTTCATTTTAAAGTTAGTTGAATGCCTAGTAGCCACAGTTATTGTGTAATATATATATACATATCATTATATATATATATATATATTTTACATACATATAATACATTATAACTAACATATAATAAATTATTATATAAATATGTATATATAAATATTATATACATATATATATATATATATATATATATATATATATATATATATATATATATATATATATATATATATATATATATATATCATCATCAATATCTCAAAGTAAAGCCCTCAACAAGTTGTTTTTTTCTACTTATACAACTTTACAACGCATTACATGACAGTACATGACCAGTGCCATCCTGATCCACCCCGTTGCACGCATCCTCGAAGAAAACGTGCAACTCCAAAACCATTTTGAAGTCTTTAACTTAGGACAACAAGCAAAACGGGCAGAAGAAGAAGAAGAAGTAAACTGGACAAACACGGGGACTGTGCTGCAAGGTGTTCCACCGTCAGAAGAGGAAGGAGGGAGCTCTGGGCTAGGCTGAGCTAGGCGGAAGAGCGGGTAGGGGCCACTATCGCAGCGTCAATTGAATTTCTGGTCCCCGATAAAGTTCACAAGATGGGTCTAATCACGTTTGCCCTCCCAGCTGTCGGAGATCAGAGATGGCAATTAAACAGAGACCCAGGGAAGGCGGCAGAAGCCAGCTGAGAGAGAGAGAGGTAGAGAGAGAGAGAGGGAGAGGTAGAGAGAGCGAGAGAGGGAGAGAGAGGGGAGAGGTAGAGAGAGAGCGGGAGAGGGAGAGAGAGCGGGAGAGAGGGAGAGAGAGGGAGAGAGAGAGAGAGCGAGCGGGGAGGACTGGAGGACTCATAAAGCCCGGGCTTGGGGCTGCTTTTCAAGTTCTTCATAGGACCGGGATTCCCTGCTGGGTTGGTTCCCCTTTCATGTGGCTGTAGCTGGGGTGGGAAAGAAGAGGGAGGGAGGGTGAGGTGAGGAGGTTAAGGTGGAGGCGGGTGGAGGGGTGGGGGTGGTGGAGGTGGTGTATACTGACGAAGAAACTATTACCACGCCGTTTCTGCGCGCAAAAGGGGGAAAAAGGTAAAACACCAACCACCTCCCCCTCCCCACCCCCATCCCTCCCAGCTCCCACCCGATTACTCTCTCTCTCTCTCTCTCTCTCTCTCTCCTTCCTCCCCCCCCCCCCCCCCCCCCTCTCTCTCTCCTCTTTACGGATACCAAAGCGTCAGGGAACACTGTCATGACGCTGGGCTGCGAAATGAATTAAGAAACTCAGGGTCTGGAGTCAGAATTTTTTCTTCTTTTTTTTTTTCTTGGAGGTTTTTTTCTTCTCCCCCCCCCCCCCCCCCAAACCAACAGAGAGTGGATGGGATGGAGGGAAAATTACCCACCACTGCCTTTCAGACCCAGAGACTCCAGTGGGGGCTGAGTGAGTTGCTGTATAGTAGTAGAAGTAGTAGGGGCCTAGGCTTATGTGTGTCTGTGTGTGTGCCTTGCTGCTATACTGCTAGGGACGAAGAAGAAGAAGAAGAAGAAGAGGCCCTTCCTTACCACACGTTCTTCAAGCTGGGTTGCTTGCTTCTCTGACTAAGAGTGATGGGAAGCGGTATGGGATAAGAATGAGAAACAGTAGGTAGTAGTAGCATGTTACCACGTTAGCCTACCCGCTCGCTACAGTCCCTGTTTGTTACTTACTGCTGCTGCTGTTGCTGCGGATGCTGGCTGATGCTGCTAGGAGGCTACGGCGAGTCCTTGTTGTTCCGAGAGCGTAGTAGACAGAGAGAGACAGAGAGAGAGAGAGGGTCTTCTTCTTCTGCTGCTTCTTCTGTCTTTGTGCGTCTTCTTTTCTTCGTGTCGCTTCTGTGCTGATTGCGTATGCCGTCATCGAATTCAAGGTAAGTGTGTGTGTGTGTGTGTGTTGTGTGTGTGTGTGTGTGTGTGTGTGTGTGTGTGTGTGTGTGTGTGTGTGTGTGTGTGTGTGCATGTGAGAGAGAGTGTGTGTGTGTGTGTGTGTGTGTGTGGAAGGGGGGAGGGTGTTAATGTGCCTGTGCATCTAATTCAAGGTAAGTAGTGTGTGTGTGTGGGGGGGGGGGGGGGGGGTATAATGTGTGTGTTGTGTGTTTGTGTGTGTGTGGGTGGGATGTAGTGTGTGTGTAAGTGTGTGTGTTTGGTAAGTGTGCGTTGCGTGCATGAATTAGTGTATGTGGGGGGGGGGGGGTGGGGTGGGTGAAAGTGTGTATGGAGGTGGTGTGGTGGTAAGGTGTGTGTGGTGTGAGGGGGAGGTGGGGTGGAGTATTCATGTAGTGTGTTGTGGTGGGGGGGGGGGGGGGGGGAGTGTGGGTGTATGGGTAGTGTGTTGTGGTTGCATGTGGCTCGCGCGTGTGTGTGTGTAATGTGTGTGTGTTTTTGTGTGCGAGCACACCGCTGTGTGGCGTGTGTGCGGGCATCTTAGCAGTTTTTTGAGACACAGAATGTTGTAGTTCTTGTTTTATAAACGTGTTTTCTTGGTAGATTACTGACAATTCCACGAAACTGGTGTTGAATGTTTCCAGTCCGACTTTCATATTGGCAAGCCTACTCGCTCCGCCCCCCCCCCTCCCCCCTCTGTCCTGTGTAACAGTTACTGACATAAAAGGGTCAGGTGCTTGGATGAGCAACCTAGGTGTGGGGGTGGGTATCGTGTGTGTCGTGTGTGTGTGTGTGTGTTGGAGAGAGAGAGGGAGAAGAGAAAGTGGAACTCTAAAATGATTTATTTACTAGTACCTTAGAGAGAGAGAGAGAGAGTACGAGAAGAGATGGAGAGAGAGTAGCAGAGAGAGATGGCGAGGGAGGAGTGGAGAGATTAGAAACAGAGATACAGCCGGTCAGAGACAGAGAGAGATAGAGACAGAGATACAGTCGGACAGAGACAGAGAGAGACAGAGACAGAGATACAGAGAGAGACATAGAGAGAGACAGAGAGAGAGAGAGAGCCTGTCGAATCGATCTATGTTTCTAACATCTACATTGGCAAAATCAAGGCATCTTTTAACTTTACTTTTATACTGAACTGGTGACAAAAAGTTATGTCTTCCATAAGACATGAAACTTCGCATGAAAATTTCCCGATTTAATTCCCTTATCGAAGAACACTTTGACAGCGTGATTCATCAAGAAGCCTTGATATAAAGGTCTTCTCCTTACACACCCTCCGCTTTCCTCAACTACCTGAGGAATTATTAGGGTATTCACTGATGACTATTTTGCCAGATTCCTCCACCCATGTTAGTCACTTGTGTGCCAAAGCTATCTCTCTCCTTCCATTGTAGCTTGGAGAACTATGTTCAGAAAGACCATTGGATCTTGTTTCGTGGACGTACGAATATTGCTTGTCTTCTTAACTGATGTCAAGGTTTTCTTTGTATGGACTGAAGTACTGTTTGGTGATCTGATGCGCTTGTACAGTCATTGGCGATGGAAAGCTTATTGCACTTATTGCTTGATATCCTGCGTTGACACCCCATCCATGCTTTGGATTACGCCCCCCCCCCCCCCCTCCCATAACACACACAACACACCGCAAGACAGACAGACACAGACACACACAGACACATACACAGACACAGACACACACACACACACACAAATCCTCTGTCCTAATCCAAGATTATCATGCAAGCAGGAAGATGGACTGTAGTTGTGCCTATTGGTGTCTTTATTATTTCACCAATTTTTTCGTTCCTCGACTAGAGGTGTGAGGTTCACTAATGGTGAGATTTTGCATGTGCATCCATCTTTTCCCCGCCATTAAAGTAGTCGTAATCCGACCTCGGGGATTAAGTGCAGGGATTTCATTCTGTGTTTTATGGAGATGTTATCTCATGTGTTACTTCTGAGAGTGCTGATCTTTTTTTTAATCCTTGAGAGGATTTCTGTTTAGGATCTCTTACTGTTGATGATGGATGCCCTTTACCTTAAAAATTGAAAGATTATTGCTACGTTCATAAGCCTTCGTGCGTCAGATTTTTGTTCCTCTTGTGGGGGTATTATGCTGATTTCTAGAAGAGATTTTCTACACAACAGTGGACACTTTTCATTGGGGGAAGACGTCTGCAGTCTTACATATAGTGATATCCAGCTCTATCAAACAGCCACAAGATATAATAATATGTCAACATTGAAATAAAACGGCCATTTACTTGTAAATCTGTTTCTGGCCTTCTCCCAAAGTTAAGTAGCTTTCAAGATTCAAGTATTGGAGCCATCTAACATCCTTAGCGGGAAAAAAAAATTCGTTGAAAACCTGTAAACATGTTCAATACTTTTAGAAACTGCCGTAAGGCAAAACAAGGAATTAAGCCCGTTCGAGTTCTCCCTTAAAAAATAACCAACCAACAAGAACACACGGAAATGTAAGCGTTCTGTCACTCAGGTAACGGAGTCACTATTATGTAAAAATAAAAATACGCAAAACAAAAAGACCAAGAAAAACCCAACAACCAGCCAAACAAATAAAACAAAGCAGAAACAAAAAGCAAACTAAAAATACCCCAACCCTTTGGGGACGCATATTCTGGTTAAGCAAAATGCCACGCATGCTGAAGCTACTTTACACAACGGCAATGTCGGCACTATTGTTACTATACCCGAAAGGGACTGAATGAATATAAAAGCCGTGCAACCCTTGTATTGTAAAGATTCTTTTTGCAGCTGAACAGACAGGTTTGCTTATTGCAAGTAAAATAATGCAGCTCTGACGCACGCACGTGCACGCATGCATACGCGCGCACACACTCACACACGCACAAACGCACGCACGCACACACACACACACACACACACACACACACACCACACCGTTTGCTTACTTAGCTGTTGTGGCAAAAACAGAAGGGTCCTTCATATATCAGCCAAGTTGAAGACACTGCACAGAAGGTAAGAATGCATTTAAACATCAGAGGAAACGTAAACTTGTCAAGACGAAAAGACAGACATGGCAGAACACGCGAAAGCTTCACAAAACAGGCAACGTACATTCCAAGCAAACTGAAGTTCCACGAAACAGAAACAAAATTTGTACGGTTAGCAAAAGGAGAAAAAAGGAAGAAGAAAGATACAGAAAAAACCAACCCTGCACAACAGAGACAAGATTTGTTCAAATACAAAAATAACACACCAAAACATCAATGACATTGAACACTATAGGAAAACATAATGTAAAAGACTAAATCAAACGATTATGATAACAAAAAAGACTAAAACTAACAGTTATAATTAACAAGACATACCAAAATCCAATATCTAGATCAAACAAGATAATCAGTGATGGTTACATGCAATGTATGGTATAATAGCTTATTCGAAATGCAGTGAGTATTGTGTTGTATTGCATTGCATTGTATTGCATTTAAACAGTTTAGTGAAATCTAATAATCCTCGGATCTATTAATGCTCAGACTGATTCAGAACGTGTTTGATAGTCATATTTTCTTTTCCTTCCTTCCGTTCTTCCTTTCTTTCCTTCCTTCCTTCCTTTCCTTCCTTTCCTTCCTTCCTCCCTTTCTTTCTTTCTTTCTTTCTTTTCATCTTTCCTTCCTTCCTTCCCTCTGTCGTTCATTATCATCAGCATCGTCTTCTCATTGCAACTAACACTATTTTAGTTCACTGACATACCCAACGTATGCAATAAAAAACAGTAACATATAACCCTTGTCCAGTCTCCTTGCCTTTGCTGAAAAGCCACAGAGATCTTTGCAAGATTCAGCGCTATACAAATTCCATATATTATTATTATTATTATTATTATTATTATTATTATTATTATCATTATTATTATTATTATTATTATTATTATTATTATTATTATGATGTAATGTTTGACACTAAGGCCCACCTACTTACCTAACAAATTAATCATCTAACAAACTAGCTAATTGACCATTTGATAAAGGAACTAAACAAACAAACAAAACAACGACATAGAACTACTACTTGTACCACCACTACTGCTGTTGCTGCTATTACAACTACGTCTTATGATGATCATGATGTTGACGACGATGGTGACAATGGTGACAATAATGACAATGAGGAAGATGATGACAATAATTTAAGGAAAACCCGCCTTCCCCCCCCCCCCCCCCCCCCCCCCCCCCCCCCCCCCCCCCCCCCCCCCCCCCCCGAAAAAGATGTTTTTTAACCTATAAAACAAGAACAAAACAAATATTTTGTTAATAAAAAACAATCACCCAGCTGTTACTGCACATAATTCAACCAAATGCTTCAAATACCACAGACATAAAACGAAGACGGAGGGGGGGGGGCGGGGGGCGGGGGTCCGAAACAAGAATTGACCCCTTCCCCCCCTCCTCCCACCCCTCCCCCTTCGGCTGTCTTACCTTCCATGATTCCTTCCCCACCCCTCTACCCATGCCCCACACCCACCCCTTATCTACTCCCCTCCCCACCCCCAATTCTCTTCACTGTAACTGTTTTTTTCTCTTTGTTCCTGTCCATTCATTTTTTTGTGTGTGTGGTACGGTGCGGGGCCTGTTGCCATGAGGTGTCTACAGGCGGCGGATCTCAATCACTTGCCGTCCGCATTTCACCCCCCAAACGGCAGTCCTCACAACGACCTCAAGGCGCCACTGACGGCAGTGCCTCTTCCAATGGGTCATTGACCATGTTGTATGGCCGTTTTTCAAATTGCCATTCTGTCCTTCGCTCTCCTCCCTCTCTCCTCCTCCCTCCCTTTCTTTCCCCTCCCACCTTCTCTCTTTGTCTCTGTCTATCCTTTCTCTCTCTCGCTCTATGTGTGGTGTGTGTGTGTGTGTGTGTGTGTGTGTGTGTGTGTGTGTGTGTGTGAGTGTGTGTGTGTGTGAGTGTGTGTGTGTGTGTGTTGTGTGTGTGTGTGTTACTGATTCTGTTTCTGTTTCTAACTTTGTGTCCATGTCTCAGTGTCTTTCTGTCTCTGTCTATGTTCTTTGTCTCTCTCTGTCTTCCTGTCTCTCCGTCTTTCTGTCTGTCTCTGTGTGTCTGTCTGTCCTTCTGACTGCCTGTCTGTCTGTCTGTCTGTCTGTCTGCCTGTCTATCTGTCTGTCGGTCGGTCTGCCTGCCTGCCTGTCTGTCTGTCTCTCTGTCACATTATCTCTGTCTGTCTGTCTGTCTGTCTGTCTGTCTGTCTGTCTCTCTCTCTCTCTCTCTCTCTCTCTCTCTCTCTCTCTCTCTCTCTTTCTGTCTTTCTATCTGTTTGTGACTCTCTCTCTGTCTCTGTCTCTCTCCTCCACCCCCATCCCCCTCTCCCTCCGTCTCTCCCCCTCCTTTCACCCCCCCCCCTCTCTGTCTCTGTCTCTGTCTGTCTGTCTGTCTGTCTGTCTGTCTGTCTGTCTGTCTGTCTGTCTCTCTCTCTCTCTCTCTCTCTCTCTCTCTCTCTCTCTCTCTCTCTCTCTCTCTCTCTCTCTCTCTCTTTCTCGTTCGTGTGCTCGTTCGCTCGTTCTCTTTCCGTCAGAACTGGCAGAAAAAGAAATGGCCTTCCGCGCGATCTTTGAAAAAAGGTGAAAGGAGGTCCCGGTGAGTTATTATTGTGGGGCCTCTGGGAGGGAGAGCCTTAGCAAAGGGACGCAACAGCTTGTTGAGACGCCGTTCGTGTTATTGAGAGAGAGAGAGAGAGAGAGAGAGAGAGAGAGAGAGAGAGAGAGAGAGAGAGAGAGGAGAGAGAGAGAGAGGAAAGGAGTTTGGTGGTGGGGGCGTTGGGTGGGTGGGGGAGGAAGGGTGGAGGGGAGGATGGGGTTATAACTCTGTGTGTGTGTATAACCCCTCTGTGTGTGTGTGTGTGTGTGTGTGTGTGTGTGTGTGTGTTCACAAATTAAAAAAATCCTTGCAGCTTTTGCTATCAGCAATATTTCCATAGCTAATGGAAGATTAAACAACAGTGCCGAACAGCCAGACACCCACCGACCCACCCACCCATTCATCCACCCACACAAGCCAACCAATCAGCCACCCAACCATCCAACTAACCAGCCAACCAGCCACCCAACCAGCCTACCTACCAAACAAACAAATAGATAAAGCAAGCGAACAAAAACAAAGCAATATAGAATCGGATCTTTCGTTACTCTCCCTTGGTTTATTAAGGAAAACATTATCCTGGTGTTTATACAAGATGGGAAACAATACAAGATGTTCCGTGTTTGCTTTCTCTTTACATAATGCGTATTTTTTGGTTTGTCCACACATGATGAACATTAAAACAAATACCAAGCCATTTCTTCTACTTCTCTCCCTGAACTCTTCAATTAAGGTGTCACCGTACTTTACTTTATTCTTTTATATCGAGGATAATGGAATAAACACTTATGTGCTTTTTTACATCCAGTCCCCGTGTGTATGTGGTTTTGTAAATTCTGTCATCTGTTCCCACCGGCACACAATGGCCTACTCTTACGATAAGCGGAACAGGATTTAATTGTGTGCGCAAGATGTTCTGCGTGCGTTCGCACACGTGACCTCGGTTTACAGTCTCATCCGAAGGGACACTACAACATTTTTCAGACTATGTTTCTAGTTGAACTTGGAGGAAAGCCTCCAATATGGCCTCTGTGGTCGGCGGGGCTATAAACAATCAGATTGGAACCTGGCGGAGCCCACCCCTCTCTAGGTATAGAATGCATACTGGGCATGACTTTGTGACTGTAGTCCACTAAAGGCCTCCAAGAACCTTTGCTCTCCACCATAAAGAGGAGAAAACTGATGTGGTTTGGTCACACCACAACACACAACACCTTAGCAAAAACCATCTTGCAAGGAACAGTCGAAGGCAGGAGAAGAAGAGGCCGCCAAAAGAAAGCATGGGTTGACAACATCAAAGACTGGACCGCCCAACCCCTGCAACACCTTCTACTAGCCACACAGGATCGTGAAGCATGGACAAAGATCTCTGTTGCGTCTTCTCTCATGTCCCCCCTACGTCCTTTGGGACATGGGACTGAGTGAGTGAGTGAGTCCACTAAACGCTGACATAAATTACCAGGTCTTTAAAGAATAGGGAGAGAAGTTTAAGCCATTGGTGGATCTACACTCTGAGTTGATCATAGGGGTCTGTAAAAATCAGTGTTCTTAATTCCCCAGATTCCATTTCTGTGATTCGAACCCACAACTTCATAGACAATCAAGATGGGAAGAAACACTGAAGCCACTTGGCTATACCTACTCTTTGTATACAAGATGCTCAAACTAGTGTTGTGCAAGACTCCATATCTGCATTACCATAGCAAACCACAGGTTTGGACCACATAGTATATGTTGTCTAAATCTGCCAATGAGTTTTAAGTATCCATCCCTGTTCAGATTTCAATACAGTATCAAATCAAAAGTACTTGCAAAAATATAATTGGCCCACTGAAATTATATCTTTCACCGTGGTTTTATTTTTCAATGGTACACATGAGAGAGAGAGCGAGCGTGTGTACGTGCGTTCGTGCGTTCGTGTGTATGTGTGTGTGTGTGTGTGAGTGTGTGTGTGTGAGTGTGTGTGCATGCTTGCGTGTGTGTGTGTGTTTGTGTGTGAGTGTGTGGTGTGTGTGTGTGTGAGTGTGTGCGCGTGCTTACGTGTGTGTGTGTGTGTGTGTGTGTGTGTGTGTGTGTGTGTGTGTGTGTGTGTGTGTGTGTGTGTGTGTGTGTGTGTGTGTGTGAAAATGAATAAGAGGTGAAGTTTAAAGTGGGTATCTGCTCACGAACTTTTTTCTTTTTCAATTAAAAAAAAAACATATTTTGAGATAAGTAGCATTTGAACTTGATAGCAGCCGCTAACTTAATGGACAGCTTCACTGACAGGCGTAGCTGACTATCTGATGGCTATCTCAGTACACCACAGCATCAGTGTGAAGATCAAACACATTCTCCTATTAGCTTATACTCCCTTTTGCGCCAAGAGGTCCAGAAAAACATGTTGATACTTGCTGTGATATTGAGAGCAAACTTCTTTTTTTTATTTTTAGAAGAAAGACGTTTTAAATTCAGTTTTGTAGTACGCAAGATATGCTTCATAAATGTCATTATATAGTTCCCTGATTTAGTTAGATGAAGGTAAAGTCTAACTTTTTTTTTATGTGTGAGGGACATCTTTTAAGATACTTTTTGGTTTTGGAAAAGTGGGATTGAAAAATGGGGTGTCCTGTTTTTACACATACATGCGCGCTCGCACGCATGCATGCACACACACACACACACACGCATACATATACATGCACGCATGCACACATGCACGCACGCACACACACATACACAAGTAAATGGGGAAATTCCATCGGGCTCTCGTTTAGAGAGGGGTTGCACTCAATGAGACTCAACATCTCCATATCTCTTTCCTGATTTTGCGTGCAGAAATACCTGTACTTGCAGGATAAGGGAGCAACAGAATATCAAAGACGTTAGAATAGCAGAGTGCCATTTTAAATTATTCCAATTTGCTGAAAATACACCAATCACTCTGCAAGGAGACAGACATTCTCACTAAAAAAAAGTTGTTTTCAAACCTCAAAACTTTTGAGGCCATGTTTGGACTGATTTTGAATCATATATAAATACAGAAAGAATAGAAACTCAAAACACTTGGCCGGGTGACTTCAAAGAGAACTCCTCAAATGTTGGGTGTGGTTTGTTTTTTTAAAAACCCGAATATCAAAAAAAGAAAAGGAAAATGGAGTCAAATAATAAAGACTTCATAATTCTTAAACTTCAGTTTGCTAGCAGTTTATGAAATGCGATACAAATAAGCAGATATTTTTCTGTAGTTCTAAAACCATTTAAATTAAAGAGCGATCAAAAACACTGAATACCTGCTTAGGCCTTAGGTACAATAGCAGTGCTTAAAAATTGTCCGTATTGTCAATTCCGTGTATTTGTGAATTTTCCTTTTAAAACCTCCGGATGCTCAAGTTGCTCAGCTATAAAAACTATCCTATAACTTGGTATGTAAAAATCATTCAAAATCAGAAATGTAGCTTATTTGTAACAAATACCAATGTATGAAGTACAGCTATTAAAATGTTTGTTGATTAAGAAAAAGCACACACAAGACCGTAGAGGGAGAAAAGCACGGAATAGAATATGTTTGTTATCAGAGAGACTATGGCTTTGCTTGATCCTAAACAATTGGTTAGAAATGAAATGAAGACATTCTGAAAACAAAAACGTTTTTCTTTCATACACATTTTGTTCTGCAGTGATGTGGATTTGAAAACGAACAACTTATTAGTCAAAACAATCTCTTAAAATGAAAAATTGGAAGTGGGAAATAAATATGATATAATTATGTTACAAATGTTGGACACAGAATAACATATTTTTGGATAAACTCTTACTGCTTCATAATGAAAAGTCGACAAATCACAAACCTTTATCGACCAAATTCGAACTTGCCATTGACTCTATGGGCTACATAAGCCGTAATCCATCAATTAAGAAATACACAGGAAAAAGAAAAGTTATAAAACTAAATGGTAGCTTATGTAAGAAAAGAACCAAGGTTACAAGGTTAGTAAACAATGAAGGTTATTCACGATATAACGTTTGGTATGTCAGGGGTTCTGAACACTGAATCCTGCATAACACTCCAAGAAATGATTTTATTAGTGTGCTGTCTTAAAACGAAAAAGACAATCAAAGGCATTAACCAAAATACTTGTAGTTTAGAATAGGCTGTAAAAACTAGTCACAAACGATAATCAAATAAAATAGACACCACAGATTTGTGACAAATGTAAATTTTCCATCAAGAAAAAAGACGTGACAAATCGCTGTTTACAGAAGTTCCAATATAACCAGATTTTCTGGACAGAATTTGAACTGACTTTATAACATAATTACCATCATTGTGAAAATCGGCATCAACAAAATAAACAAAAAACCCGATCCTTTTTTAATACTTTAAAAGATTACTAGAATGTTCTTATTAATTCTGCAAAATAAGCAGAATATAAGAGCATTTTAGCATCTAGATATCGATTTAATAGAACAAATTTTAAGACTTATGTATTTCTGAATAAAGCATAGCATACTGTATAAGTAAAACTAGATAATTAAAGCTCTACATATATCAATATCAAATTAACAAAAATAGAACATTGTATTGATGTATACAAATACAAAATGGAAAAAAAGTATGCATATATATACACATGCAATTTTTTGTTTTTCAGAAAAAAATAGCTTCCATAGATAAACATAGCCAAATCTTAACCAGGACTTTAAAATGCTATGCGTTATATTTATAACTGTGCATTATTTTTTATAAATTGATTTGACAATTAAAATAATGGCTATAATTTGTATAATGTGATATGTAGTACTTTAAAACTGCTTCGTGTAATCACTGTAATTTTGTCTTGGAAAATCTGCTTCAGCAATAGATAACTCTTTGCCTTGTGAAATATATGTGCATGCATTTGCCAATTACGTGAAATGTGTGTGTGTGTGTGCATGCATTTACCAATTGAAATCATAAGACAAACTGTGGGTTGTTTTTTTTATCGAAGACATTCGAACGTATCATAGTTATAGATATGCACATACATACAAGCATACACAGATGCATACATAAAACGTTACAAGCGTTTTAACACACATATGAATATTTTTCCCATTTAGGCAGTTGTTTTTTGTTAAATTAAAGTTTTTGTTTCATAGCTGGTTTTTTAATCAAGAAAAATTGGGGATCACTCTTTTTCAAAACTGAAAAATTTAAATCCTAAGCTACAGTGTTATCCAAACATAAAATGGCAAGCTTAATATATGGTAAAGCTATTGTAGAAAGAGATTACACAGTTTCATTTTTCGTTCTGGGTGATATAGCAATGTCCACCTAAGTCAATCACATCTAACCATTGCTTTGGCTCGGAATTAGCTGCCATGTCTGCTCTTTGTAAAAGGTCCCGCAACCGAGGTCATTTGGTGGACGTTGGGGAGCGAGGCATCAGAGACCTCGGCTTCTCTAAAGGCCGGCATCTTAACGGTGGCACCCATCTCCTCAGGGTCCTGTTTCTCTTCATGAGGGTTATTCTTTGCTTCAAAATGTTTGCTGGAAACATGTGAAAAAGAAACAGGAAGAGGCTGGCTATCCTCAGCACCATTGTACACTTCTGGATATTGATAATATTCTTTGTACTCAGTACGGCTTTCACAAATCTTGTACTAGGAAAATTGTTTCTCTGATTCACAGATTGAAATCAAACGCCTTTCAAGCAAAATTTGCAAAAAATATACAATGCATATGCAGTAAAAAAAAAAACCCACACCAAGAACCTTTCAAATATTCATGTTTTGTACCAATGTGAGGACTTTAAAAAGTTCCTACCAGCCTTTCAAAATAAATCTCTGAACGAGGTTCTAACCAATCCAAACTTATTATGCGAGATAGCACTGTCCCTGATGCGGTCTCCAATAATTTCTTTTTTGTAAACCATGACCCTGAGACTGCAATAGTTTTACTTTCCCATTGATTTGCAGTTGTACAGGTTCCGCTTTTAGCACCGTGTTCAATTGTTCTGTGTTTTTGTTCTATTTGCGTTTCTTTACCAAGTTTTTGCAACATATTGTTTGTATTGTTTGGAATCAGAATTTAGACATACACAAAATCTTTAAATACCAACAATTATCTCTTTGTTTTAAAGCCCCCATTTTCATCATTCCCCCCTCCCCCTTTCGTCTAATATCATTTTAAGTGAACAGACATAAAAATCGAAGACACACCCAGCTCCTCTCCCTGGCTGCTTGACCTTCCCTGAACCTAAAAAGCACAGATACATAGCTATTTAAAGCTGGGTAAACTGGGGAATTGTACTGAAACCAAGACGCATGAACAGTCCCCCATCCGCAATGCAACCACACTCAACGCTGCTGAGCTTTTAGCTTTGGGAAGAGCAAAATTACTGGTCAGACCACTGAGCTGTTCCGTCGATATAGTCTTTGTAGGACATGTTGTTGTTGTTGTTGTTGTTGTTGTTGTTGTAAGTTTAAAGTCTGTTCACATTTTAGTGATATTAGACGAGTGAGAGAGAACTGAACTCTGAACTCTGAACTCTGAAATGATTTAATGTACATTGGCCTTGGACCACAATACATTTGTTGGGCTTGGGATGGAACAATGGGTTCATTCATATCATTGGCAAAGCAAATGCACAAACAAGTAATGATTTGTGACTGATTAAAGACGGAAAACACAAACATATACATAACCAAATCATGCAGAAAGATTATGTTAGTAACAATGACTGAATAAAGAAGAAAAAACACCATTTATTCTATTTCATGGTTATAAACCTTAAATCAACCATAATCTAATCATAGAAAGAAGATGCTGTCTAAGAAAAATCATTCATATGAGTATATCAAATCGTAGCAGTTTTTCAATAAAGCATTTGAGACAACATTGTTTTCCTTTTGTTAATAGAATGAAAAATGTATCTAGACAAACTATGTTTGTACTCATCATTTCTTACTTTGAACATATCTGGCAATGGTACATTGATACATTTACTTAAAAACTTTTCTCTTAAGTTTGAGTACATGTAACATTCAAATAGAAAGTGAGCTTCATTTTCAATTTTCGTTTTACAAAATGGACATAATTTATCTCGGATATTATCACTATATCTATACACATTATTGTTAAGAGGTAAAACATTAAATCTTGCTTGTGTAATTGCTACACGAAAGCAGTAGACATCTATAGAGTTTAAATACTGCTCTTTTACAAAAATACTTTTAAACGATCTATAACCTCATACCTCTCTTTATCTCGTACAGTCCCATCCCATTCTTGAATAAACATATCCACTAATCTTTGTTTAAACATACCTAAGAAAACTTTTACATCCCCGACACTTTGCTGCATCCAAACAATGTTAAAGCCTGTTTCACACAAAATTTCTCTTATTTTTGAAATCCAGCAATATTTACCACTGCTGTCTAGCTCTAACTGCATGCAGTAAGCCTGATATGGTATTCTACTTTGATCCATTTGCAATAGTTTGAACCAATACTTGATGGTGCTTGTACAGGAGTTGACATAAAGTGGATATCTACCTAAATCGCCATATACCATCTTATTGGGTGTTCTTACAGGTACTCCTAAAAATCTTTTGCATGCCATCAAATGAATTTTCTCAATATGCTCTAGTCTGTTTGTTCCCCATATTTCCGATGAATACAACAATATTGGCTGAATCTTAGTGTCGAAAATCTTGAAAAAAGTACTAACGTTCATTTCTTTATACCTATGAAAAACTTTGTTCAATTGAACTACTGCCTTCTTTCCTTTAGTAACTAAATGTTCTGTACCCAACTTACAGCTAATCTTTGTTGTAAAACTAAAACCTAAATAGCAATACTGATTCACAACTTCTAACCGAATACCATTGTAATACCATTGTTCCTGTTTTGAAAGAAATCCCCCTCTCCTAAATACCATTACTTTAGTTTTATTGATATTAACATTTAACTGAAGATCATTACAGCAGTCTTTCAAAATGTTTAATTGATGTTGCAAACCTCCCGGAGTTGTTGAAAATAGGGCAACATCATCTGCAAACAGCAGTATAAAAATATCCATAATATTAGGTAATAGCTGTACTCCATGTTTGCCTTTTTCGTTCACATCATTTGCTAGCTGGTTAATGAATATTGAAAACAATGTAGGACTTAGAACACAACCTTGTCGGACTCCTAATGGACATTCAAAAAACTCTGATAATTGGCTATCTATTCGTATACATGAAAGTAATGACTTGTACATAGATGATAATGAAACAAAGAATTTTCCTTTTACCCCCTGGCTTTCGAGTGAGAGAGAGAGAGAGAGAGAGAGAGAGAGAGAGAGAGAGAGAGAGAGAGAGAGAGAGAGAGAGAAGAGAGAGAGAGAGGAGTATTGAGTGTCAGGCTTTTTCAAATGTCTAAATTTTTTTTGCAAATCTGTCAATACAATAATGTGCTACTGCCACTAAAATGCTATTGTTCTTGTTATTGTTGTTGTAGTTGGTGGTGGTGGTAGTGGTGTAGTTGTTGCTGTTAGTGGTGGTGGTATTGCTGGTGTAATCCATGCTGTACAGGCAACTACAGGAGAAATGGCATCACTGTGCTCATGATTCTTATTTTGGGGCTGCAAGAGTTGTGTCATTTTGGAGCTGTGGGAGATGCGCCATTTTAGGGCTGCAGAAGATGCGCCATTTTGGAGCTGCAGAAGATGCCTCATTTTGGGGTTGCAGGAGATGTGCTATTTTAGAGCTGCAGGAGATGTGCTGTTGTTCTATATGATCCTGTGCGTGACAGTACTCTTTGCTTTTTTAGCAGTTCTAGGGGGAAAAACAAACATCTGGATTGTATTGTATATCTGCATCTTTCAGAAATGTACCTGTATGTTTATAAGTTGACAAGACAAAACAAAAGAAAAACAAAAATCGAGCAAACATGCAAACAAAACCGCATGCATTGATAACTTTGTACAATGGACAGCCAAACAAGTTGAACAGTGCCAGGCTTCGGCACACAACCGCCATATTCTTTTCTTCTTTCGAACGCCCAGACAGCAAGTCCTGAGGACCTGACAAATGCTGCAGTGCGCTGAAGTCCCTCCACAGGTCCAAAGGGTTTGTCCCTCATCGGCAGGTCAGTAGGCCAGATATTGGCCCTCAGGTTTTGGTGTGTTGG
>CM054147.1:29512062-29514562 GCA_028751875.1 Rapana venosa | reverse complement strand
GTCTCGTCAGCGTTTTGAGAAAGTGGTAGGGAAAATAATTGACGAAGAAGGACTATCCCAAATGGAGGAGTCAAAACAGTTAGGTATATTATCACTACTTCATAAACTCCACGATTCAAGAGAAAATGAACGAGTCACTTTTGTTAATATCGTGTCGATGTAGGGTAGTTTTGTCGTAGTTTTGTGTTCGATATTTTTTTTAAGGTCCTTTGATATAATTTTCCTGTTATTATTCACGTTTATGTAACCTCCGTTACTTTTGTTGTGCTGAACCGGATGGTGCCGTGGTCATTTACACACACACACACACACACACACACACACACACACACACACACACACACACACACACACACACACACACACATGTTTTTTTCCACGCCATTTATTTTTGTAATTTGAATATACTGATAAAATTTGTTTGGGCTTCAAATACCAGTCGTGATTGACATATTCGATTAAACTTGTTTTCCTTATTGGAACTACTCCATTAAGAAAGGTGAAGGTGTTTTGTTTCACACACACACACACACACACACACACACACACACACACACACACACACACACACACACACACACACACACACATATATATATATATATATATATATATATATATATATATATATATATATATATATATATATATATATTGTGTGTGTGTGTGTGTGTGTGTGTGTTATATCTGTGTGTGTTGGTGTGCTTTTTTTATAAACTGGATATGTGATTCTTATTTGCTGTATGTAAATCGGCAGCCAGAATAAATAATTATAAGTAAAGAAAAGACAGAAACTGAAAGGTATGGGCAATCAGACTAAAGTAGGTAGTGTCCAGAACCAAACAGAACACAGAAAGCAGGGTAGATTGTAGTCCTTGATGCTGATCACAGTAATGTGATGTAATATAGTATGATATAATATACAACATAATATATCATGTGATAATATATATCGCTAACATAATGATGTATGATTAATATAACATAATATGTGATATGATATGATACAATATATTATGATTTGATGTGGTATAATAATATATGATTACTATGATATATTATGATATAATATAATATGATATGATATAAGGTATGAGTATGATACAATACAAAACGGTACACTGTTATATAATAATAAAAATATAATCATGTCGCATGCTTAACATTATATAATATGATTAACATGATATGATATGATAGAATATAATATGATATAGTCTAATATAATACGAATAAGATGGTACAATATATGATAGAAATAATATAATGTGATCTATTATAATATAATATGATATAGTATAGTATAATAAATGCAATACAATACAAGATATAGTATAATATAATATAATGTAATGTAATGTAATGTAATTTAATATAATAATTATAGTATAATATAATATGTTTTGGAATAATATATTATCTTATGTTTTGGACAGCCTGTGTTGTATAGATCTAACGGTTGACAAGAAGTAAGTTTGATACATTTTTTCCCAACTGCTAGTCCAAGATCAGCAACAAGTAATAGAAGAAAACATTTACAGGTAACCAAGTCACACCTTCTCCTTGTTTTATTATATATATATCTTGGTTGATTACAATCATATTCAATTTTTGTCATGAGCAAGAACATTGACAAATTTGGCAGAACAAGAGTTATTAAGAAAATAGATGCACACACACACACACACACACACACACACACACACACACACACACACACACACACACACACACACTCACACGTGTTGTGCAGGATAACTCCACAATTTTTGACAACTGAATCAACAGGTTTTTTAAATTCATTTATTGACGCACGCATGCACGCGCGCACACACACACACACACACACACACACACACACACACACACACACACACACACACACACGCACACACACACACACACACACACACCACTCTCTCTCTCTCTCTCTCTCTCTCTCTCTCTCTCTCCTCTCTCTCTCTCTCTTTAAAACACTTCTAAAAGGATGTTTCAGTTTAAAGCAATCTTTCACACAAGTTCATTTCTAATTATATAGTTTGGAATGGAGCTGTTCTTGATCATGTTTGTTTTGAATTTCGGGACTGTATATATTTAATCAAAACGATGCAGACTTTAATACTGAAAAAGAACGCGTGTTTCACCACAGGTAATTATAGTTTTAAAAAAATGCTATCTTTATAAAGTGTTTCGAACTGTTCTTCGTTCTTTCCTACAAAACTTTGCTACACGTCTTTATACCTCTGTTTAAAGCACCTTTGTTTTTCACACTCAAGTTTCCAAACCAACTCGCGGATGAATGAATATAACGACTCAACGAAACTGCTATAGAATAACTATGATAATATAACATGCCTGTTTCTGTCTCTGACGCCTTCTTTTTTTTTTTAAAGAGTTGGTTCAAACAAAGATCAATTTATTTCTTAAGAAAAGGGAACTTTCATAATAGTTGCACAATACAATAATAGATAAGAGCAACAACAACCTTAGAGCTTATGTC
>CM054147.1:29459562-29504562 GCA_028751875.1 Rapana venosa | reverse complement strand
GGAAAGGGCTGAAGAAGGTAAAAAGGACTAAAGCTTAAAAGAAGGACGGAGTACATAAGATTGTGGCAGTGACTTTTTTGATGAAAAGAGGGAGAGGAAGGTGTGTGTGTGTGTTAGGGGGTGGGGTGGGGGTGTTGATAGTAGAAGGTACGAAGAAGAGATAGTGGTTAGAAGTGAGAGGTTGGGGGGGGGGGGGGGGGGTGAGACTAGACTGGAAGAGACTAGAGAGGAAGGTGTGTGTGTGTGTGTGTTAGGGGGGGGGGGGGTGTTGATAGTAGAAGGTACGAAGAAGAGATAGTTGTTAGAAGTGAGAGAGGTGGGGGGAGGGGGAGACTAGACTGTTTGTGCAAGAACAGCGTGGGGGATCCATTCGTCAATTTGCCATGTATGTGTGGGTAAAATTAGGCCGGCATAATGGCTTGTTGAGAACAGGAGTGTGAACGGCTGGCAGGCAGACTGGGGGGACGTGGACCCATGGAAAATGGAATGGCTCTAATTGGTTGACGTTGAAATGTTGAGTGTGGCTTGGAAACGAAGTTTTGAGTGTTCCAAGGGGGAAACATTGGCCATTTTGTGGACCATAAACTGTGCCATAAGAGGCCCTGTGTGTGTGTGTGTGTGTGTGTGTGTGTGTGTGTGTGAGTGGTGGTTTTGTGTGTGTGTGTGAGTGGTGTGTGTGTGTGTGTGTGTGTGTGTGTGTGTGTGTGTGTGTGTGTGTGTGTGTGTGTTTCAAAGCAAAAACAAAAACAAAAAAAACCAGCAACTTACTTCACAAGAAAAACAAACATACACACAGAAATGTTCAGGATCAGCAACTTGTTAGCGAGGCTGCACTGGAGTTGCTTAAAAGCCTGTGTTTTTGAATAGCGCCAAAGCCTGCCAAATAATTTAAAATTCTGGCAAACTCGACATTTTGCTGAGTCTTCATTTCCCGATTGTAAACAACAAGCGCAACAAAACCTTTTTTTCAAGACTATAACTTTTGTTTTGTAAAGTAGTCTTTTAACTTTTAAAAAACAACCATATAGTGATTTTATACGATCAGAAGCAAAGCTGCAGTTGACGGTACCGCAAGCTGTTGTTGATGGCGTGTAACCCAGAGCGGCAAGGAGTGTATCTCCGGACATTCCAAACTGTGACAGTTTCATGGGGGCATTTTCATCATTTTGTCAGGGCTGCCCTTAGCACACATTGTGTAACAGTCTTCCGAGGTATGTAACAGACGGGAATTAAGTTAAAAGCCATGGTCAGAATCTTTGGGAACAAAATATGTTTAGTATCACCGATTTAGCAGACAAAGGACTAGAAGTTGTTGTTTTGTTTTTTGGGTGTTTTTTGGGGGGAGGACTAGAGGTTATTATGGAGAAACACGTGCCTCCTGAATAGCTAAGTCTTATTCAAACTGGTCAGCAAGGGCCCATGGTGTGTATCTGTCCCATTGTCAGAACGGTAAACAAGGCATTATAAGATCAGTCCATTCTATTTCCAGAACGATCAGCAAGGATATACAGTCAATCCATTCCACTGTTAAAGCAGACGAGATTTTAAAAAAAGAACACATTATAGTGTAAATCCACTCTAATTTCAGACCAGTCAGTGAAAGCAGAAAATGTAAATCCATTGCACTTTCAGACTGTTCGGTGATGGCATAAAATGTAAATCCATTGCAATTTCAGACTGGTTCGGTGATGGCATAAAATGTAAATCCATTGCAATTTCATGACATCCAGCTAGAGCATATTGTAAAAACCAGTTCCAATTTTGAAATCCCCTTCCAGTTTGGTCAGTGATACAGTTCAGGCTAAATTCAATCTCCTATCAACCAGGGCATACAGTGAAAAATCCAGACTCTGATCGAATCCGGCAACGGTAGCAGTCAGTGTAAACCCGGTCTCTGATCGAATCAGTCAGCCAGGGGCATTCGGTGTAAACCCAGTTCATAGCAGTTCAGTCTACAACCAGAGCATGCAGTAGGAATCCTGTCTCCAAACTAAACTTGCCGAGGGCAGAAGAAAAAGCACGATATGTTTTAAATCTGACACATACGGCCTTAAAGCTTATCGTTGTTTTCACAGCTATGAACACACATAAGAATGAAAGCATTATTACAAAGTCTTCAAGGAGTGGAGGGGATGGAGCGGGAGGCGAAGGTCGGGTGTGGAGGGGGAGATCCAGGCGACTCTGTTTACGCAGAACTCAAAGAATATAAATAATAATAATATATGGAATTTATATAGCGCTGAATCTTGCAAAGGAACAAACCAAAGCGCTTCTCTTTACTTACGGAAAGTAAAGCTCGTGGAAACTTAAAAAAAAAAAAGTATGTAGATAGGAAGGGGGAGGTGTGGGATCTTTGGTGAATTGGCTTCATCTGCCGAGATGTCTGCATTCCAAGGCCTTGTACAGAACCAGGGGGTGGGTCTGCAGTCATGTATCTGTATGAACCAGTCAGCACATTCTCATCTCCGTCACCCCTCGGCTAGAACCTGATAGTGTGTGAGTGTGTGTGTGTTTGTGTGTGTGTGTCTGTGTGAGTGTGTGTATGTGTGTGAGTGAGTGAGTGAGTGAGAGTGTGCGTGTGTGAGTGAGAGAGAGTGTGTGTGTGAGTGAGTGAGAGAGAGTGTGTGTGTGAGTGAGAGAGTGTGTAAGTGTGTGTGAGAGTGAGTGAGTGAGAGAGAGGGGTGTGTGTGTGTGAGTGAGAGAGAGAGTGTGTGGTGTGAGAGAGAGAGTGTGTGTGTGTGAGAGTGAGAGAGAGTGTGTGTGTATGTGTGTGTAAGATATATTTTATTTTGACTGCAACATGACAAGATAGACTACAGAATGATGAAGATATGAGCAGATTAATATGTGGGATTATGATCGAAGCTATGTCTAGAATAGACGTTGACATGAGACTTGCCCACAAACCATTTAAAAGTAGAATGAGTTTGATCAAAACAAATCTTTAGGGTCTTTTAGTTTTGTTTCTTTGTATTTTAAATAACATTATTTTTCTTTTCACTGACAATAATTACTGTATGTACCAAAAAACCTATTTTTATGCTGATAATACTGATGACCCTTGCCTAGTTAATTCGCAAGCAACAAAGTAATCTGGAAGAAAAACATTCGTGGTGTATAGTCTAGAAATTAATCGTTATTTTAACACCTTTTGCATATTATTTTGAAACAAATTGCTCTGAAATGGGACAAAACCACAAACATTCAGGGTAAGAATGACTGTTAAATTACAATTTTACAGAAGAAAGAAAGCTTCACAAAAACACGAGCATAATATGGACAGGACAACAAGTAAACTTCTTGCAGTCCTGTCATAAAATGCATACACACATTTTGACAGTTGACTTCACAGTAGTTAACAACAGCAGTCCACTAATTCAAACGCTATTCTTAACTAATGTATATACTTCAAGTAACTTGACAAATATAAACAAATGATAAATAATTCAATCGAACAAGTAACCAACATTTCAACGGTTTAAACAACAGTCAATTTCATTACCTTTGATTGTAATCTTATATCATCATACCCAGGTGCATCAAAACAGTAATTTAACTCGTACACACAGAAATTTCGTAAATAGTCTTTCTCTTTAGAAATTGTTGTTGCTGTGAGTGAATTTACTTCTGGGCGGAGATTTCCCGATTTATAGAGACTGTGAGAAGGTGTCTTGGTGTCTATAAGGTTCTTTATATTATTTAAGAGAACCCACAACACTTCTATGTATGACTGTCTATGTGGCTGGTAACCCTTCTGTATGGCAGGCAAGTGTGAACTAAGCATTCTTCTGTCCTCCCTGATGGCCTGTAGTGATTATTGCCTGGTGCTGACGACTGCTGTGGTAGTATTATTGATGTGGGTAGGCTGCGTGAACTAGGTGTGCTGGTAAAATGGCGGGGACGGATTATTGCCTTTTATTGTGTGTTGTTTGTTGGTGGGATTTTTTGTTTTTGTTTGTTTCTTATTTTGCTTTTGTATGTTGTTGTTCCTTGGTGGTTTTGCTGTTGTTTGCAAACTTTCTTTTCCATGGAAAATGACGTAAGGCGGAAAAATTCTGGTTGGTGGTGTGTGTGTGTGTGTGTGTGTGTGTGTGTGTGTGGGTGGTGTGTTGTTGTGCGCCGCGCGTGCATGTTCGAGCGAAATTTTGGCAGTTCTTTATAATTATTTTAATAATATTTGAAAGGTGTCCCTCGGTGGGCAAGTATTTGTTTTGATTTGTTTTATTTTATTTTCTCTTTTTAAAATACCATCTCTTGTACTTAAAAGTAGCACTTCTGAAGTTGTCTGTCATATTTGTTGTTAGTCAAACTTCAACAATCACGCCCATTTTATAGCTTATAAAAAGCCCCCACCCCACCCCCAAACAATAACATAAAAGTCTTATTGTGCTTTAGTTTGATTGCAGCAATGACTTTTTTGCGTGATTGAATTACAACATTGTAGGATAAGTTTTTTTGTATGTTGCCTAATACTGTTCCTAAAAATTGGTTGTAACTTGGTTTACCCAGATAGTTGTAGAGTATGTCCCATCTGAATCTTTTTTCCCCAAGTTTTGAATTACACATCTTAGCCACCTTACTTCCCCTTCTCCCCGGCACATTTTTATCGGACGGAAGAAAGAATACCTGAAATGACAAAAACTTTACAACACTTTCTCCTTATCATAATTATATGCTTAGAAAGGGAAACATGTTAGTGTCTAGTGTAGGTATACGTATGTGTATAGGTTTATACAGTACACTACCTATAACATCATCATAAAACTTGAAATGTATTTTTTTTTTTTTTGTGGGGGGGGGGGGGGGGGGGGTCGATCGTAAAACGTTAAATTACCGCTAGAATTGACAGGCAAAAGAACAAAAACAACCCCCTTTCCCCCAAGCCCCACAAGGAAACAACAGAAAGAAAATGGCTAACTATAAGCGTTAAAATGTTCTAAAACTCTACTTTTTCAAATGCAGCTCTTTTGGAAAAGAGTTAATGTGGTTATCAATAATTCATTCCTTTTGTTCATTCAGTAGTTCATCTTCTTACCTATCGGTTTTTATGATTTATAAGAGAGGATGGGAGTTGTGTGTGTGTGTGTGGTGTGTGTGTGTGTGTGTGTGTGTGTGTGTAACTGATTAAGTTGTGTGTGTGTAACTGATTAAGTTATAAAATAAAACTGATTAAGTAATAAAATGATATGGGTAAATACTTAGACTGTAAGAAATTTTAAAACAAAGGGGAAAAGAGGACGGAGGTAGAGAATGTGGTCAAAGAAATATAAGTGCCATGAAGAGATATCCCATACCAACTTGTTCAATTTCTGAAAAATCAACCTCATTAAACAAATAAAAAACCGAATTTACACACACACACACACACACACACACACACACACCAGACCTGCTGTGCGTCTGCGTTTTGCAAAGTTCCCAAAATGCGATGGTTGTGGGGTTTTTTAAATGACCACACAACCCCTAAGCCTCATGGCATACCATATTCCACACCAGTGCAATGCACATAGTCTGTCGAAATTGTTTTACTACTGATAGCTTCATGCAATGCACATAGTCTGTCGAAATTGTTTTTCTACTGATAGTCTGTCGAAATTGTTTTTCTACTGTTTTTATGCCCCCCCCCCCTTCCCTCCCCAAGCAAATAGAACAAAAAGTCTGTTAGTATGATGACTAGTGTGACAGAAACTGGAACAAGTTTCTACTTCATAAATTGCTGGTGGTCAGAAGGCTAGTGTCTAGTGCAAAGGGGGATAAACAGTACAGTGAAACGGTCCCCAGAAGAAAAAATGTCACACGTGAAGCAGTTTCGCAAAAGTGTGTGTACACATGTTAAGCTAGTTGCAACACCCATCAGCGCAAGAACACGAGTAATCTCTATGTAACAATTTATTTTTCAATGTTCCTGAGTCCTACCTACACACAGTTTATCTCCTCTTACTGTGTCCTTTTGCCATTATAGTCGTGACATTATCTCCTCCCCACATTTTGCCATGAAGAAGTTTCGCAAATAAAAACTTGTACACTTGTCCATATGCCCCCTTATGACAGTTTCCATGGAAATGAAAGTTTGGTAACAGCAACACCACCAAAAGGCAACAAAGACAACACACTGTCCGAGGTGAGTGTTTGTGGCTTATGGGTGATGAAAAATAGCGCCTGTGTCATACTTCACTCCCAACAAGGCGCTAAGCTGCGACATGCGATCTCGTTTTTTGCCTACAGGCGATGAAAACTTGGCGCGCGCATCATATTTCCAGTCTAGGAGTGCTGGCAAAGTCTTGTCAAGAGTTCGGATGTCCTCATGTTGCTGTCCTGGGGACCTTCTGGAATTGGTACTGTGTACTCTTGCCAGTGATGACATGGCGGCCGTGACATCATGTCGATGCTGCCTGACTGTGGAGTGTACTGTTTGCTTGTTGGAAAAGTTTTCTCAGGGCTGTATAATCATTTCGTCTGTCCATAGCAAACCATGTTGGTGACAGCAACCTTTTCTTCACTCGCTGTTCTCTCAATTTAAGTCTGAACTATGGTGAGATGAAGCAAAAAATTTGCCCCAGACAACTGTACACAACAGTTTTTAAGCCACTGCAGATTCTTCTGTGTGAAATTCGGGGTGTTGTCCCTGGGGAGAGCGCATCGCCACAAGAGCAACGCCACCCATTTCTGTTTCTTTTCCTGTCTGCATGTGTATTGTTTCTTTAACACAGTGGCTTTATTTCTACAGAATTTTGCCACGAACAACTCTCTTGTTGCCGAGGGTTCTTTTACGCGCGCTGTACGTTGTACACGGTACTTCGGCTTAACGTCTCATTCAAAAGACTTGCACCCAGACCACCACCACTCATGCGTAGTGGATGGGGAAAAAGTTTCGGGCACAATCGAGGACCGAACCCGGACTAGTCTCTTTCTAGGCAAGTTCGTTCCCTCTAGACCACCGGTCCACCTGTGGAGCGGTACTTAGCTATACTGTGATTCAAAGCTGAAAGGCTTCCACGTAGTAGATAGGGTTCACAGCTGGCAGAAAAAAAAGTGCTTTCAGTGCATGACATGACGTCACATGACGTATGTTGCGTACACGTCACGGGGTCAGCCATAGAAGACAGACAGGAAAGTAGCCCATCTACCTATTTCGAGAAAACGCGTTCTCCTTTCGTGACATCATCTTGTCACCGTCCATTGAGAGAAAAAAAGTTGAATGTGAATCTGTATTGTCAATATGGCGGCTAGTCTTATAAAAATCGTAGAGCGTGATTGTTAATCTTAATAAGTGTGAATTGCCTTGATGTCATCCCTGTGAGGCCCAGGGTCGTGGGTAAAAAGTAATCATGTGTAATGTCTTATTTGGTTCCATTGTTTTCATTATCTAAGTATAAGTAAACACACAACATACACACACATACATACATACATATATATATATATATATATATCATAATTAAATATAATCACACACACACACACACACTCTCTCTCTCTTTGCAGGGGACAATTACAAACAACGCATCATTTCCCAGATAGCATTACTATATAAAAAACAAAACAACAACAATAATAAAGCAACAAAAACACCCCCGCTCTGCTAGGCTTTTCTCCACACTAACTCTGTCAGGCATTTGCATTGTGCTGGCTTTTCATGGATATAGGGGGTGGGGGTGGGGGGGGGGGGGGGGGGGGGGGGGTCTTTACTCTGAATACGGGCCATGAACCGACCTGTCGGCTGTTACCCTTGTATCGTTGAATGTGGAAATGTTTGATTTACACACTTCTAACTGGTCACAGACGATCCCACTGTATGCGAGTGTGTGTGTGTGTGTGTGTGCTTTTAAAAATAGTTTCCTTATTTGCTTATTTGTCTATTTATTTTATTCATTCAGCTCTTTTTTTAAATTCTAAAAACATGTTTTGAACAGCTTGCTGAAAAAACATATTTAAAAAATAATTTTAAAAAAACAAACTATTGTCCACTTTTCATGATAAAAGTACTAAGGTCATCCCACCTACTCGGACATACCTTTTGAACCCATGAAGGCTTGTTTGGTGGTGGCTCTGTTCAATTTTACCTTTCTTAAAGAAGTCCATATTTTGTATATTATCTGAGTCTTTTGTGGGTATGATTGGGTAATATATCAATGTAAATTAGCAAATTCATTCAAGTTTAAACAGCTGAATTTAAAAAAAAAGAAGGAAAATAACAAACAAGGTAAAAGATCTCTCTCTCTCTCTCTCTCTCTCTCTCTCTCTCTCTCTCTCTCTCTCTCTCTCTATATATATATTATATCTATATATATATATATATATATATATATATATATATAATGTATGAAGTTGCTGACGTGATCATGCTAAAATGGGGTAATGACGGTAGCGGAACAGAACAGATCAGTGAAGGGGGAATGAGTTATGGTTGCTACGTGGTGTGATCCTTGTGGCTCCACTGGTCCTCTGCTTTGGTGACAACAGACTGGACTAGTGTCTTATGGCCGGATTTATATTGTACCTAGCCTCGATGGCACTTTTCCTGCAGATTTGCACCATAACGTCCAAATTGTGTTTAGTTTTCATGAGAATTTGCGAATTTATGGTTAAAATTTTATATATATATATATATAAATAATATAATATAATATATATATATATATATATATATATATATATATATATGGCGCAGATGCTTTACAGTGGCCTGTTTACATAAAACATGCACGGCTAAAGAAGACTTTCCCCGTAATGATCTCTGATATGACGGACATGGCTAAAATACATTTTTTTAAAGTACGCTAATCACTAGGCCTTAATCATGCTGTGAAATCTTAACTGCTTTGGTTTTAGTCAAGGAATGTGAATCAAGAGCGCCACTTAGACCGGTTACCATTTTTTTTGTCTCCCGTTCATAACCTTAAAATATTAGCCACTGATCAACTTACCATGGGAGTGTTAATTTTCAGCGAGGTGGCATGTCTGACAACCCTGGCTTCTGCCTGGTCTGCTGAGCCCGGGACAGGAAACAAAGTGAATTGAATAACAGAGGTCCCCCATGTTGTGGAGTGGCTGACCGATGGGTCTGGGTAATAAAACCCGATAAGAGCTCGTAGAGTGGGTGGTTAAAAAGCTTTAAAAGCACGCGCATTACCGGTGTGGTTCAGATAGGATCGTCTCTTTTGGATGACCGAAATCTGTCGACAGATGGATTGATCACCATACGAGCTGAAGTGTAAATGAATGTTCAGTTTTTCTATACAATATTAAGTCAGATTCATTAAAAGCTAAATTCATCCATACGTACAGGTAATAATAATAATAATAATAATGATAATAATAATAATAACAATGTATGGAATTTATATAGCGCTGAATCTTGTAAAGCAACAAATCAAAGCGCTCAGATGACTTTTTTTCTGGTAAGAAAAAAGCACGAAATGGTACGGAAGACAAAGAAACACTATAGAGATTTACTTGTGAAATTTCCATTCAGCAATGCAGTATGTAGGATATCGAGAATCTGAACATGAAACTTTGCAAAGAGGGCGCTCTACTTCTGCTCCTTTAAGTCATTGTCACCGCGATCGTCATATGAACAGAACTGTTGGAATTTTCGGTAAAGGTGAACCGCAATCTGTATCTCCTTTTCTGCTCAATTAATCTTTTTGATTTGTTCGAGGTTTTTTGTTTGTTTGATTTTCCAAGGAGGCATCAGTGTGTCCACAATAGTCCATAGGCTTTAAGCCGGATATGCAGGAAAGCAAAATAATTCTCTTCCAGACAAAGTGTGCTCCAGTAAAAACATTTTAATGACGGTTTGATAGGTTTCTCTCACACACAACCTACCTGTCAACAAGGGTGCACGTGACTAAATGCACGCCATTTTGCAGTTCAGAGAAAGCCAAACCTGCCTTTATGAGTTTCTAGAAGACTCCTTAACTAAAAAAAAAAGTTGGCTTATTTGTCTCTGTAAGCATAAGTATTGATTTCTGTGTGTTGGAGCTTCAAGAAGCTGTAGTTTGACGATCCTCACATTCCCTATTATTGTTCCCCTATGTCACATTGTTTATCCAACTTTTGTTTCCACCAAGTGGTTGTGTTGTTGCAGTAACACAACATGCATTCTTACATTACTGTTAGATGTATTTGGGTTCTGTGCAATGTCGACACTTCCGTATCTTCTTATGATTTAGCCGATAATCATACCAAAGAACTGAGAGGGGAGGGGTCGCATCAAAGAACGTGGCTAACCAAATCCATCTTCTTGGGTTACATGTCCAAAACCTTACTGCCAAAGCAGTGAAGAATGGGTTCAGCTCGCTGCATTCAACTTGTTCAAGAAACACCGCTGAAAATGTCATTGCTGTCCCCAAATGGACTCTTTAGGAGTTATAAAGTCATCAGAGCGACAACACATTAACCTAGGTCGCGAAAAGGACACTGTAGCTCCTGTGTATGTGGGACAACTACAGGGAATGTGATACAGTGGACTCCTTTAAACGCTTAACCATCGCTCTACCAGTGACGCTACACAGATAGCCAGTACAGCCTACATTAATAACTGGTGCATTGTGAATCAGTACCCAGAGGGTAACTGTACTGTACCAAAAGAGTAAATGGGCAAGCAGAGAGAGATTGGTCGAAAGGCCTGATGACCAAGACCTAATAATGTTTGTGTCATGTTGGAAAGCATGAGAGAGACAGTTGTTTTGGTTGTTGCTTTTGTTGTTGTCGTGGTGGTGGTAGAGTTGATGTTAGTGGTTGATGTGAAGATGTCTGTCAAGTTTGAATTTTCTCGAATTCCAAAGATTGTTTTTCAACCTTGAAATTGCAGAGAGGGAGGTATAGGCTATTGTTGCTGCTGTTTTTGTTGGGGTAGTGGTGGTGGTGGTGGTGTGTAGTCTGAAGATGTTTGTCAGGCTGGAGTTTCCTTGATTTCATAAGATCCAGAGCATATCTTTCACAACTTAAAATTGCAGAGACGGAGGCATGTGCATGCGTGCATGTGAATTCAAATTTATCTGAAGTCTGCTAAAATTATAGCATCTTCATTTTATGTTTGGTTTTGATCGCCCTTTTCCCATTTGCTTCTCTCCTCTCTCTCTCTCTCATCATCATCCTCATCTCTCCTCTCTCCTCTCTCTCTCTCTCTCTCTCTCTCTCTCTCTTCTCTCTCTCTCTCTCTCTTCTCTCTCTCCTCATCACTACCACACACATTCACAGTTTTCCCACTTTTTCCCTTTTCATCAATCTGTTCCTTTGAACTTGGCAGTCGAACGGAGAAGAAGAAGAAGAAAATTAAGACAGAAACAGATAAATAAAATCAAATAAAACTACCAAGTCCAAAAGAAGGAAATCAAGTTGAGAAGAAGGCGGATTTCAGATAAATTCCCTCGTGATGAGATCTAATTCATTAAACAAAAAAATATGTGGCTGGATTGAGGGAAAAGGACGTAAGAAAGAAGAAACTTTCCTCCTCCTCCTCCTCCTCTAATTCTTCTTCTCTACATTCTTCTTCTCCTCCTCCTCCTCCTTCTCCTTCTCCTCCTCCTCCTTCTTCTCTTCTCCTCCTCCACTCCTCCTTCTCCTTCTCCTCCTCCTCTCTCCTCTCCACTCCTCCTCCTCCTCCCCCTCCTCCTCCTTCTTCTCCTCCTCTTCTCCCTTTCTCTCTTCTCTTCTTCTTCTCTTCTTCTTCTTCTTCTTCTCCTCCTCTCCTTCATTTTCTCTCCTCCTCCTTCTTCTTCTCTTCGTTGTCGTCGTCTTCTTCTTCTTCTTCTCCTCCTCTTTTCTCCTCCTCCTCCTCCTCTCTTCCTTCCTTCTTTTTCTTCTCTCTTTCTTCTTCTTCTCTTCTTCTTCTCCTCCTCCTCCTCCTCCTCCTCCTCCTTCTTCTCCTCCTCCTCCTCTTCCTCCTCCTTCTTCCTCCTCTTTCTTCTTCTTCTTTTCGATTAAAAAAATGAAATAGGGAACGGGTGTCTAAGTTTCTTTTTCGCTCAGCTCAGCTGTCGGGTAGGAGCTACGGAAGAAGCGTGTGAACTGTAGACAGGGAACCGGAGCCCGAAAAGATAGCCCAAATATGCCAGCACCCAGCGCGCAGCAAGCAAACGCAGCCGGGAACGCATCGACAAATTTCGGGTGCGCACATTTCCCCAAAAAGAGAGAGAGAGAGAGAGAGAGAGAGAGAGAGAGAGAGAAGAGAAAGAGAGAGAGAGAGAGAGAGAGAGAGAGAGAGAGAGAGAGAGAGAGAGAGAGAGAGAGAGTGGAGTGTGCCACTGGTTTGGTTAACGCCAGGAAGCAGGGGTTTTTTTTCGAAACACCATTTTGGAGTTCGAGACTTTTCTTTTTTTTTTCCTGTGAGTTTTAAAACAAAATTGTGAAACTGATTAAAAAAAAAGAAGTGGGAAGCGGGAAGAAAAGGGGAGGTCACGCAGTGCTCTCTCTCTCTCCCTCTCTCTTTCTCTCTCTTCCCTCCTCTCTCTCTTTTCTCTCTCCCTCCCTCTCTCTCCCTCTTTCCTCTCGTCTCTCTCTCCTCTCACTCTCCTCTCTCTCTCTCTCCCTCTCTCGCTCTCTCTTTCCTCTCTCTCTCCCATCCCCCCTCTCACTCCTCTTCTCTCCCTCTCCTCTCTCTCCCTCTCTCTCTCCCTCCCCCTCTCTCTCTCTCTCTCCCTCCCTCCATTCCCTCTCTCGCTCTCTCTCTCACTCCCTCTCTCTCTCTCCCTCTTTCTCTCTCCCTCTCCTCTCTCTCCCTCTCTCCTCTCTCTCTCTCTCTCTCTCCTCTCTCTCTCTCTCCCTCTCTCTCCCTCCCTCCCATCCTCTCTCCTCTCTCCTCTCTCCTCCCCTCTCTCTCCCTCTCTCTCTCTCTCCCTCTCCCCCTCTCTCTTCCTCTCTCTCTCCCTCTCCCCTCTCTCCCCTCTCTCCTCTCTCTCCCCCTCTCTCCCTCCTCTCTCCCTCTCTGTCTATCCCTCTCTCCCTCTCTCCCTCCTCTCTCTCCCTCTCTCCTCTCTCTCTCTCTCCTCTCTCTCTTCTCTCTCCTCTCTCTCTTCCTCTCTCTCTCTCTCCCCTCTCTCTCTTCCTCCTCTCTCTCTCTCTCTCTCTCCCCCCTCTCTCTCCCTCTCCCTCTCCCCCTCCCTTCTCTCTCCTCTCTCTCTCTCCTCTCTCTCTCTCTGGCTCTCTCTCTCTCTCAGAGCGGCATTGACGAAGCAGGAGAGCCCGACAGGGCTAATGCTCGTGTCAAAGACCGAGCCTGCCGCGCTTGTTGCACATGCTAGCACCCTTCCACCCCTCACCCCCAACACACACACACACACACTAACCCCTCCCCTCCCCCCCCCCCCCCCCCCCCCACACCCACCCCCACCCCTCCACACACACACACCACCACACACACACACACACACACACACACCCTGCACTCCCCCTTTGTCCCTTCCACCCCTCCTAACCTTCCATTTTCCTCCCTCCCTTCTCCATCTTCTTTCCACCCCCCCCCCCCTTCCCTTTCCACCCCCTCTTCTTTTTCTTTTTGACTGACTGCAGCGCCTAACTGACATGACGTCACTAATGCCAGGGTCAAAGGATATTCTGCCGATCAGGGAAGGGGGGGGGGGGGGGGGGGGGGGGGGGGGGGGAGGGCATTTTAGAGCAGTGGGTGAGTGAGGGGAGAGAGGGAAGAGTGGTGAGGGTTGTGTTTTTGTGGGGTGGAGAGGAGGGTAAGGACGAAGAGGGTAGTGAAGTGGTGGTGGTGGGAAGAGGACGAAGGGGTGGGGGTTAGCACGTGCGCGCGCGCGCGCGCGAGAGAGAGAGAGAGAGAGAAGAGAGAGAGAGTGTATTGAAGAGTAAGTGGATAAGTTTATATACCTGAGCTATAGACACCATGCTTTCATTGTACACCCCCCCCCCCCCCCAAACTCTTTTTTTTAAAGACACTTTTATCCTCACCAATATTCTCCAAGAGTGAAGGGAAAAAAGACGTTGATAATGTCACACGTTGAGAGAGAGAGAGACAGACAGACAAACAAGAGAGAGAGAGAGAGAGAGAGAGAGAGAGAGAGAGACAGACAGACAGACAGACAGACAGACAGACATAGAGGGCATATAATTACACTGTGCGTGTTATCTAAGTGTTGATTCTAACAACAAGTGGTGATAATGTACTTTTTTGTCCAAGTTACTTTCTTCCATAACACACACACACACACACACAACACATACGCACCCACACACACACACGCACACACACATACACACTAACACACACAGTGGGAACGGATGATAAAATTTATTAAACTGCATACATATGAGGACTGGATGTAAAATAACACAAGTGCTTGTTCCATTATCCTCGAAATAAAAGAATAAAATAAAATAAACACACACAACACAACACACATAACACAACACCACAACACACCACAACACAACACAACACAACCTACAGACACACCACACACACACCACACACAGGCACACCACAACAAACACACACACACAAACCACAACACAACACAACACAACACACACACACAACACACACACACACATACACACACACTTCACACCACACCACACACACACACACACACCACACCACACCACACACACAACACACACACCACACAACACAACACACACACACCACACACACAACACACACACACACACACACACACACACACACACACACACACACTGGTTTCTTTTCCAGTACCATCTCTCTCCCCATGTCACAATTCCGACAGACTGGGTGGGAGTTGTGCAGACTGAAGATTCTTGCCGTCTAGGGAACGAACGGTGACAGTTGAGATCGGTGTGTCAGTCTGGTTAAACAAGCATAATGTAGCTGCCGTGATCAGGGGATTAAGAGTCGGTGAATGAATGAACGAATGTGTGTGTGTGTTGTTGTGTGTGTGTGTGTGTGTGTGTGTGTGTGTGTGTGTGTGTGTGGTGTGATGAATGAACGTGTGTGTGTGTGTGTGTGTGTGTGTGTGTGTGTGTGTGTGTGTGTGTGTGTGTGAGATGAATGAACGAACATGTGTGTGTGTGTGTGTTTAGTAATAGTAGCAGTCGTCTTCACTTTTTACGTCCTTCCACATAAAGTGATATCGGACGGATGTGTTGTTGTTGTTGTTGTTGACTTCAATTTAACGTCTGTTCACTTCTAGTGATATTAGACGAAGGACGGATGTGTGTGTGTGTTTTATTTTATTAAAAAAAACTTTTATATCGAGGATAATGGAATAAGCACTTATGTACTTTTATACATCCAGTCCTCGTGTGTATGCGTGTGTGTGTGTGTGTGTGTGTGTGTGTGTGTGTGTGTGTCTGTATGTGTGTGTGTGTGTGTGTCCCTTTTGGCCTCATCCCCTATACAAACGAGTGTGCATACGCAAGCAAGCAAGCACACACATACATCCCCTATACACACGAGTGCGCGCGCACAAACACACACACACACACACACACACACACACACACACACACACACACACACACACACACACACACACAGCACTGGCAGAAACGGATAAGAGATATGAGAGTGAGAGAGAGACAGACAGACAGACAAGAGAAAAAGTTCTAAAAGTTCTTCGATTGATCTAACCCCACATCAAGCTTAAAAGTTCTCTCTTTCCATCCTTCCTTCCTTTCTTCCTTCCTTACTTCCTTTTCATCTCTTTCTTTCTTTCTTCCTCTCTTTCCTTTCCTTTTTTTCTTTCTGATTAAAAAACAAAAAAACCCCAAACCAAATCAAACAGAAAATGTCGGGGGTTGAGAAGATGCGTTTATGTCAGCATCAACGGGATAGGCTTTCATGCCATTAATACTGCTGGCCATTGTTGGCACAGTGCCAAATATAAACATGGCATGGCAGGGACAGATCGATACAACACTGAGAGGCTTCATCATAGTCACAAGATGTGTGAGTGTGTGTGGTGGATTTTGTGTGGTGTTGGGTTTTTTAAAATTTGTGTGTGTGTGGGTGTTTGCATCACTAGAGCAACTGCCGTGAAGATGATTATAGAATATCAGGCATGGTCGGTATTGATGAACATTTTGTGTGGTTTTTGTTGGTGGTGGACATTTTTATGTTTGGCTTTTTTTTTAATGTAAAACTTTTTGTTGTAGTTTTGTCCTATGTGGTTCAAACAGTCGCTAATTGTCGGGTTACACACAACACACACACACACACACACACACACACACACACACACACACACACACACACACACACATACATACATACATACACGTGCACAAACTGTGAGCCCACATCTCTCTCTCTCTCTCTCTCTCTCTCTCTCTCTCTCGTTTTCCCATTGACACGGGCACGTTTTATTTATTTATTTATTTTTGTATCATGTAGTTCATTGTATAGCGTATGGCTGCTTTTAGATTAAACACCCCCGTCTTCTACCTTGCTCCCACCCACTCCCGCTTTCAATGCTTTCACAACTCTGAAATATACCACACACTCACACACACACTCGACCCCCCCCCCCCCCCCCCCCCCACACACACAACACACATACGGTTGTTCAGCTGTGGCAAATACATTTTGTAGAGAAAGCTACATAAGCTTTATTAGCTTGGTGTATTGGCAACTCCTGTTGTGTTGTCGCTGTGTCTTGCCAATAAAGTCATGTTGAAAACAGATTGTTGAGATCATTAGATTGTAAGTAAAAGCACTTTGGATATTTAAGTTCTCGAGGAAGAGGGTAGGACCACAGCCCACACTCTATTCTGTCCAGAAGCAATTGCAATCTTAAGTGACATCGTTTATAAAGCAACGACACTTTTTCTGCTCCTGTTTTTACGTTGAGGTTTGGGTTTTTTAACAAAAAAGATTTCTCTGTAAAGTCTTCATTGGGTGACCCTTTTGGAGCCTTAGCTTCAGTCTAACACAGTCCCCCAGTTCACCCAGCTGTAAATGGGTAACTTCTTGCGGGATGTTAAAGCAGCGAGATGCCAGCCCTAGAGAAAGCTTGGGTCACTGACGCCTCGTTCCCCAACGACCCCATAGATTATGGGACAGCTTTACCTAAAGTCTTATCGCCATTAGCCCCCATCACTGTTCACTCCAAACTCACCACATACAGCCATTCTTACGGTCGTTCTGATGCATCTCCCAGATCAGAGCAAACGACTCATGGGCAATCATTTGTTGGACTGTCGTGAGGCCAGGCCTCCTCTGCGCTACTGCTTCTGGGTCACTTCAGTAGTGGTCAGTGACCAATGCCTGCTCTGATCAGCACACAGAATAAAAAGTTGTAAGCTTATTAATGGACCCCCCCCCCCCCCCCTCCCCCCCTACTCATACCCTACACATACCCTTTGTGATAACGGTCATGATTAAGTCACAAAGCTTTTTTTGATTTACTCATTTAGTGATATTTTAATTCAGGTAGTCACGATATACCTGAAGTGAGGACTCTGCATTATCATAGCTCCCAAGGCCACTAAGGCTGGCTCCCTGTGTGTCTTTTTCTGACGTGAACTTTGCTCCCTGTATGCAGTCAGGCTTGAATATTGACACCAGCTGTATTTTTTATTTGTGTATCATTGGTTTGATTTGTTTGAAATTTGTATTTACGTCCTCCCAGAGGAGAATTCAGATTTAGGGAATGCATCATTGATAGAGTGATCTGAGTTATAAATGTGGTTGTAAGACCTTAGCTTTTGGGATGGCGTCTTAAGCTAATTTTGTTCAACGCTACTTTTTCATCATCGTTATAATCATCGTCGTTATTATTATTGTTATTACTATTATTATTACTATTATTATCAATATCACCATCGTTATTAGTGTAATTTATTATTATTATCATTGCTGCTGTTATCACTATTATGTTAGAGAGAGAGGGGGAGGGAGAGAAAGGGAGAGAGAGAGAGAGAAAGAAATTTGAAAATAAAATGAAATGGGAACACTGCAACGAATGACATTAAACCCTTTGTGACAATAACAACAACAAAAACCACCTTAAATAACAAGAAAAGCACATACAAAAGACTTTGTAACCAGTGCGCGCGCGCGCGCACGCACGCACGCACACACACACACACACACACACACACACACACACACACACACACACACACACACACACACTCACGACTTCTCTTAACAACAACAACCGCAACAATATGTCTCAACATTGATGTCTTCTCTTTTCTGTCTTTTTTTGTTGGTTACCATCAGCGTGACGAGCGAGGCATAGCAACAAAGGACTTGGGATGGACTGTGTTTGTCTCTCTGTGGCTTGGCAGCGAGTAGTGTATCCAGATGGGCCATTTGAGGTAGCCAGCAGTGGTGATAGACAGCACGTTAGTGGGTGAAGATCGGACGACACCAAGACGGCAATGGCCATAAGCACAGGGTGAGTTTTCCTTTTAACACCCTCTATCAAACCGCAGGGAATCTGGGCTTGTGTACCTTTCCCCTTAGGCTACTGCCTGGAGGTGTTTACTGTTGGGGTGTTTTTTTGTTTATTGTTCGTTCTTTTTTATTCTTCGTTCTTATTACTTATTTTGTCCTTGAGTATTGGGGCTATAGCGTTCTGCTTTTTCCTTTTTGTGGTTTTGGCTCTTTGTCCTGTTCATGGCTGTGTCTTGCTCCTTTGCAGGTTTTTCTCTCCAGTCTTTTGGCGCCTTCTTCCTGTTTCCTGCGGTTCTGTCACTCGTCGCTTGTCTGGGGTGTTGTCTAGGCTCCTCTCTTCGGTTCTCTCTCCAACCCACTTTCCCGCCTTACTTCTTCCATACTTGGTTCCCCTCTCCCCATCCCGCTCATTCTGCCCTTCGACCATCTGATAGATCTCTGCCTCTCTCTCATACGTCTCTCTTGTGGGCTGTTGTTTGATGACCTCCAATCTTCTGTCCCTTAGAGCACAGTACTTCTCGTTTAGTCTGTTTAAAAATATTCTGACTTGGTAGTGGCAGTCCGATCTGTTCTCCTGGTTTTCTTTGGCAAATGCATGCTGCTTTCTTTATCTTGCTATGTCTTCGTTCTTTTTTACTTGTTTTTTTTGGTTTTGTGTTCTTATGGGTTTGTGGTTGGTGTTTGTCTTTTTTAGTTTTTTTGTTTCTTTGTTGTTTTTCTTGGAGTGTGTCTTGCTTTTTTTCTTTCTCTTTTACCATTTTTTTTTTTCTTTCGTTTTTTTGTACTGTCTCTTATCTCTTATTCTCTTCTCTTTCTTTGTAAAACAGCTTTCTTTCTCTTCCTCTTCCCCTCTCTTCACTCTCTCTTCTCTTCTCTCTCTCTCCTCCTCATACTTCTTCTCTTCTTCTTCTTCTCTTCTTTTCTGAATCTTAAAAATTATTCGAATCTTCTATCAGTCTCTCTTGCAGAACTGCCTTGGTTTTCCTTTCCCGGTGCAAACTGCATTCTTTACCATATAGAAATTCAACTTTATTTGTTTTTCTTTTCTCTTACAGCCTCTTCCTGTAGTTCTTCAATGGGTTTTGTTGGTGGTGGAGGTGATGGTGGTGGTTTTGTTTTATTTCTAGATTGCTTTGGGATTTTATTTTAGGAGTGGGGGTGCATGCTTTTCTTTCTTTCTTTCTTTTTTACCCAATTTTTTTTTTTACTTTTCGATTTTTTAAAAAGCAAAATCATTTAATGCAAACTTAATTTTTAGTTTCTCTTTTTGCTTTGTAAAAAAATCTGAGTCTTTATCTTTCTTCTGTCTTTTTTCTGTCTTTCTTTCTATCTTGTCTGTCTGTATTTCTTTCTGTAATCGTCTGATACGTCTATTGAAAAAGGCAAAAAGAGCTACACGAGAAGCAAAGACAGTTAAAACAAAATGTTTCCTGCAAATATTTAACAATGCATGTACAAAGCCATAAATTCACCAGGAGAACAATATGGTTGTTTTTTTCCGTTGTTGTTGCTAGGGTTTTTTTTACACTTCATGCTAAAAAGATGTTCATTGTGACTAACACCTGTTGCAAGGTATAATTATCAAGTACCTATTGACGTTGTTAATAATACCTGCAAATCGGGTTTTCACAGAAAAGTGAGAAACCTATCATTATTGTACGCCCACGTCGTATGTAGTGAAACTGTTAGACCTATACACTGTGCATGTACAAAACACTATCAAGCTTAAAAACAAAACAACACACAGACACAAATTAGAAGAAAAAACAACAAAACTCCCGAAACCCCCGCTGCTTTCTGTCATTAATATAAAATAACTAACAACAGGTTTTTTTTTAATTTTGATTTTTTTTTAATGACAAAAAGATCCATTTTTATTTCACTTTTCCAACCTTACTTGCTACGCTAAAGCATTACGAAAGAAGGGAGAGAAGGAAATTGAGCAAGTGTATTGCTCCACTAACAACAGTTATCGAAATAATGCTGAGCATAGACAAATTTCCGCACCAATTCTGGGAACGTTGATAATCAGAATTCACTTACATCCTTTTGGCCACATACACTGGCAGCTTTCATCATGTGCATTATCGTTCATTTGGTGCGTTTTGTAAATGTCACCATTCGACATTCAGCTGTTAAAAAAATCGACATGTTCTGTGATATTTTAACACGTGTCCACAAACAGTCGTGTGCGCATGCGTGCACACACACACACACACTTACACACACACACACACACACACACACACACCACACACACACACACACACCACACACACACACACACACACACACACACACACAGCTCTTGATGGGGAAAAAAAGCAGATGCATTGCTTACTCGATGTACCATCCGGAAATTTAAAAAATGACTTCACACGCATTCTTTAAATATATCTGATTCTGGTGTGTGTGAATGCGCGCGCGTGTGTGCATCAATCAATCAATCAATCAATCAATCTATCTATCTATCTGTCTATCTATCTATCTATCTATCTATCTATTTATATGCGTGTGCGTGCACGCGCGCGCGTGTGTGCATGAAAATTCATGTAAACTCGCCATGCTGTGCTTTTGTATGTAATTCAGAAGTGAGTCATTCCAACGTTTCTGCACTGACTTTGTGAATGTCCACAATGTGGAGGGAAAAACTAAAATTAATGTTGACTGTGCAAACGATTGGTGGAGAGAGAGAGAGGAGAGAGAGAGAGAGAGAGAGAGAGAGAGAGAGAGATGAGAGAGAGAGAGAGAGAGAGAGAGAGAGAGAGAGTTGATGGGTGGTACTTGGTAGGGAGCGAGCACAGTGGGTAGAAAGTGGCACTCATGATCCCACGGTACGGTAAATGAGAACGTGGGTTCAAATCTTAATGGCCACATCCCTCCAATAGGATTTATTTCCTTAGACTTTACACTGGTACAAACTCTTCCCTGACAGAATGTCTGGAAGAGACTATAAATTGATGTCCCGTGTGCGAACACCACGACACCTTTCGCACATGTTAAAGATCATAACACACATTATGTATCATTTTTAGTTTTTAACTGAGGATACTGGTATAAACTCTTTTGTGTGTGTGTGTGTGTGGGGGGGGGGGGGGGGGGATAAAAGCAACGTAGATATAGTAGCAACACACGAAAGGGGGAAACAGTATAATGAGCATAAGCTTATAAAGAGTACTTTAGGAAATAGATGTGCAAAAAATAGGATACAGCTGAGCAACATGACTGAGGAAATCGTGGCTTTATTGGGTGGCTTTATTTTAACTTTACCTTTTCCGATTTTCAAAATTCTCCCATCGAACTTTATTATTGCGCTTTCGATTTTTTTATGCTTCCCCGTCATGTTTGTAGAAACTATCACACAATGCTGTTAGTGTTATATTTATTTGTTATGTAAACAAAAAAGTTGCCTAAACTATCTTAGTTTTACATATGCATCATCAATAATGACCTTCTTAGCCCGGAGATACACACAAACACACAATAAAAGCGTTGTGGTTCGATACCCCGCCAATCCCCATCTACCTACACTTTGTTGATTTAATTTTACCCCCCTCCCCCCCTGTCCTGCAGAATTATGTAAGGAAGGCCTACATTGATCCACTGTATTATCAACAAACGTGTTGC
Organism: Rapana venosa; assembly: GCA_028751875.1. Lineage (NCBI taxonomy): Eukaryota > Metazoa > Mollusca > Gastropoda > Neogastropoda > Muricidae > Rapana > Rapana venosa. The sequence goes on along the minus strand of CM054147.1, from coordinate 29,482,583 downwards.
AGTTCACAAAACTTTTTTTTTTAAAAAAGGCTAATCAAAATAATAAACAAGCAGATTAGTATATAAGAAGGAGCAGGGAAACAGGTGAAAAACCTCATTACAATTGTTATTTTCATTTTTCTTTAAAAATCAGGATAGTTTGTAGAACTCTAAATTTAAAAGAGAGAGACAGAATTAATGAAGAAATAGAAGCGGAGGAAGACAAGTGCGGGTAGCCACTTACAACTTATCAATAATTTTGAAAATGATTTTTTTTTTAAAGGGAGAAAGAATATGAAACTTCTTCTTCACTGCCGATAAACATGTATGCCCCAAAAATGGTTTATTTGCTTTAACAAGCGTTCTTATATTGAGTCCAAACATTAAAACATTTATATGTTTTTATTTATTCTGCAGTAATAAATTACGTAGTTAACGGATTAACTAAAGTGTTGGTTTTTTAAAGGACAGAAAAAGAACACTACCTGAAAACAACAACAGCAAAGTCGACGGAACAGATTTTTAGAAGCACAAAAGATTAAATAAAAGACAGTTATTTTATCAAAAAGCAAACAAATACAATACTAAATGTATATTATCAATAAAGTGATTTTTTGCGTATATGCGTGTTAAATGTCATTATGTCCAAAGCACAATATATCTATCTAAAGTCTGTCTGGATTTCAAATGAATTTATAGACAGTTTGAAATGTAAATAATGATTCAATTTTTTTATGCTTAAGAAGGAATCCTCGTTGACTCCCAGTTGATATCAAGACAGCTTCACAGTCTAGTCGTATTTTCACAGCTTCTTTTTTTCAAATCGAGAGCACGAGAATGACAAATTTCAGACATTTCTCCTATCATCATATGCTGCAAGTTGTAAGTTATCAAAGGGTGACGAGAGTATTTCATATATTATCGTTCAACCTTGAAGGAAGGCTGTACAGATTCCTTTCTTGGTTATCTTTCGCCGAAATATTGATACGTGAGTACCATGGGATTGAAAGAAAATAGTATGAGCTTTCGGTGAAACGTCCATGAAAAATTTTGATAGCATTTAAACAGCTGGGTTTTGTTTTGTTTTGTTTGTTGTTGTTTTTGCTGGGGGTTTTTTTGAGGTGGGGGATGGGGGTGGGGGAAATAATGGCAAAAAGCGCAGGGGTAGGGTGGGGGGTTTATGGTATCGGGCCCACGATATCTGTTTAAACATTACATTTAAAGAAAATCATTATAAAATCTAGTATGGAACAAAATGTAACAAATAATTCTAACATATTTTGTGACTGTTCTATGGCAGAGTGTGTTTGTTGTGTGTGTGTGTGTGTGTGTGTGTGTGTGTGTGTGTGTGTGTGTGTGTGTTGTGTGTGTGTGTGTTGTGAGAGAGAGACAGAGGAGAGACAGAGACGAGAAGAGTCTCTCTGAGGACCTTCAGCTGTCCAACACTCCTTGGAGTTGTTTTGTTCTTGTGGAGAACTTTCTTTTTTTTCTTCCTTTTTTCTTTTTGTTGTTGTTTACTGTGCATGTGATCAGCTGAATTGTTTTACTCTTTTTATTCAGGTTCTTTGTATTGGCTTTTTTTCCTGCTTCATATCCGATCTCAATGGCTTGCTTCTCCCGTCTTTTCAAAGAATTGTCGTGAATGGAAGGAAATAATCGAGTCACCGACAGTTTTTGTTCTAATCCTAAATCGGGATGATTACTTTAGGAATTCTTATAGAAGAGCTGTTTTCTTTTTCCTCTAAATACCGTCTTCTGGCTTGTTCACATCAAAGACCCTTTTCTGTCTCCACACTTTTATCATCTTTATAGTTTGTTTTTTTGTTGTTATTGTGTTTTGTTTGTGTGTTTGTTTCCTTTTTTCCTTAAGAAACGGCCTTCGTATTTTCAACGATCCGTTGAATTCATTAGCTGAGCCCATCAGAGAGTACTGGTTCCATTGAAGCTTGAAAACTTCGGGAAAACTGTTGACATTGAGTCACCTGAAGTGTAAACAGGAGGGAGGGGAAGCATGGAAGTGGAATCAAAGCCGAGGTCACCCTTAGACCATTGCATGAGCGATCACAGAGTTTTGGATATTTTATCACCTACCATTTTAGTCGTCTTTTTTATTCGTTGAGTAGTTGTGGTTGGCTGGTGAAGCTGATGACAAGGGTGGTGATAAGGAGACTGTAAAGATCCCGTTTGGATTTCGACAGGCAGAGATGTAGAGTAGGTTGGGCCTTTTATTATCCTTTTTTTTCCCCCTGGATGAAGGTATATGCAATACTGGTCGTATAATTTGCGCTACTGCTTCCCAAAGTACTAAGTTTGGAAGTAGAATGTCCTCAGCCAAACGCTCCCTTTGATCATATTATAGTCTAGTATTCCATTGCTGTTTGGAAACGGCAGCGTGGCACTGAGAGGGAATCGAATCCTGTCCTCCCAGATCAGAGGCTATTCACTAACCACTCTGCCACAGTAGCCGGCGTTTACTGACTTCTTCAACAGTATGACGACTGGAACAGGGGGGGGGGGGGGGGGGGGGGGGGGGGGGGGGGTAACAAGCAAGATAAAAAAGAAGACGCGCCCACAGCTTGTATTGCTCCGCCCTTAAGTGGAAGCAGAGATGGGGTCAGGTTTCTTGAAAAAGTAGGGTCAGCACAATGAATGGACCTAAGATGCTCGTGCATCGTTTCAACGGCTCGTAGGCGGAGTCAAGGTGACGTCAAAGCGGGAATGTAGAAAGAAAGATGCGCGCACGATTATTTGCTGTCCAATCACAAGTTACACATTCTAGACTTTGTGTCCAACACTGGCAATGAGTCACTTGGAGGGATTGTGGGAAGGGGGCCTATCTCATAATTTTTTTTAATCACTCTGCATGTTAAAGTTACTAACTTAACAGTAAATTTGTTCCAAGTTCCATTTGTAAATTTGTTCCAAGTTCTTAGAACACTTACCGTTTTCAAAAAGACTACACTTTTTTGTGTTCAAAACGAATATTGAATGAAATGACCTCAAATCAAAATTTTAGGCTTCAGCCAGAATAGACAGGCCTACCTGTCAGGCAGTCAACAGGTTTTGCTTAAAACTGTAGACAAATAGTGCGTGGATAATTAATTAATACAACAGTCCCTAGAATTTGAAGTATCGGCTGGGATGTCAATATAATCACAACAGGTACATGGACGATAAATCAAGTTGGAAACGGCTGATCTGCGAAATGTCCTGGCTATCGAACTTCTTGATCCATTTTTCCTTTGAGGTGTCTTTCTTCAGACTGGTGTATTAATAAATGTAGCATTTCAAGATGATGAGTAGGATACAACTTATATCCAATATGACAGATGTGAATATTTCCTGAAGAAAAAGTCGGGGAGAATATTTCCATTACGGACTAAACGTTCAGAGGATCCTATCCGTCCTGCAAGTTTCAAAACATGGAACATCGGTAGAAGGAACGAGGACCTGGCTCTGTCTGGCTTACAAGCCGCTAATTGTTACAAGGACAGTCAGCTAAGGGGAGCGGAGCTGTGCTATGATGTGTTGATCCCCGGGTATTGAAAACGGGTGGTGTTTTCTGGGTAAGCGCGAGCGAACGGTGCCCCTGTGGGTGCTTGCTGTGCTGTGCTGTGCTGTGCTGTGCGTGCTGTGCTGTGCTGTGCACGGCAGGCAAAGTGAAAACAGTGGGCGGTGGGACTAAACTAACCCCCCCTCCTCCCTGTCTTTTTTCTGTGCAGGGAAAACTGGGGGGAAAGCAAAATTATTGTGGATGGAAACTTGGACGCGATTTCTAAAGAAATAATACTATGCAGATAGAACTGCAATCTCTTTAAAAATCGCCAGTTCTTTCACACACACAATTCCTCCCGTATCCATTGTAATCTGTCTTTGTTTCATTTCAACTACTTGTTCTTGGTTAGCTTAGCCTGCTTCCGTGAATACTTTAGAAATAAAGTTTATGTACATCTTTGAGATCAGTAAATAAATACTTAAGACTCGACACAATTTTATATGAAAGCTAATGTGCTTTTTTTTCATTGTAGACATTTATCCACCAGAACAAACTGTGACTATTTTAATGTTGGGATTAAAAATCGCCAAAAGTCGTTCCATTGGTAAACGTAATTTCTAGCCACAGAACGAGAAAGATAAAGTCTTTTTAAAGCAGCATGTGCTCTAAGATCCCGCATAAGTTACGTGGAAAAATTCCGAATTTTCCTTTCTCTCGGCACAAATATTAGGTTTATTCATAGTACACAAACAAGAAACTTGAGCAAGCAAATCACATAGAAGTGATCATGAACGAAAATATTAGAACATCGGATAAAACAGTTGAGCTAAACAAAACCAAAACAACAACAAAACAAAAGCACCAAGAACAATACTAACATAAAACAAAAAAAGTATAAAACGAACAACTAAAAACAAAACCCATCTTGAAATATAAGGGTTTTTTGTGTGCAAACAACACCACCAGCATTTCTCCACGTCAGGCAGTTCAGAAATACTGTGAAGCTTCAACCACCAGTCTTGAAAAACATGTTCTTCTTTTCATGTTATACTTTTCTTCCGCCCCGTCTAACAAACGGAGGAAGGAAGCCTTGAAGAACAGTGCACCGGGTTTTGTGGAGCTGGGATTAAGGCAGAAGACGTAGTTTTCTCCCCCTTGTTATCTTCTAGTCTGCCACGATAATCGCTTTGATCCTCGCCTGGCTTTGTGTGTCCAGGATTGGCTGACTGACACCAAGAGTAGTCTGTGGCAGCTAGGCTAGTATAGTGTGGGGTGTTTTTTTTCCTTAGAACTGCACTCCCCCTCCCTCCCTGCCTGTTTCTTGTTGGCGTTCTCTTCATGTTGCGTCCTCTACCTTAGGGTTTAATGAGTGCAGTTTGTGCCCTTGCCAGCACGTTTTTCTCCTTTCCTTTGTCTGCCGCGCGGAGGCACCGTGGTCGAGTGGTTTAGGCGGTCAACTCGTGATCCAGAGGTCGCGGGTTCGATCCCCGCTCGGCTCGGTGTTGTGTCCTTGGGAAAGACACTTTACTCCTATTTTCCTCACTCCACCCAGGTGTACAAGTGGGTACCAGCTCTGCTGGGGAAGTATCTGGCGACAGACTAGCGTCCTGTCACAGGGGTGGTGAAAAACCATCAGTTCGCTTAACGCTACAGAAACCGGGATAAGCTCCGGCTCTATGGGCCTTCTGGCTCGAAAGAACATACTTTTTTTTTTGTCTACGGTATGTGTGTGTATGTCTCTCTCTCTCTCTCTCTCTCTCTCTCTCTCTCTCTTCTCTCTCTCTCTCTCCTCTCTCTCTCTCTCTCTCCTCTCTCTCTCCCTGTTATTTTTTTTAATGGATCATTTTTTTAAACGACAAGTGTAGGAGTTCTGTTTGCTTCTTTTGTTAATGTTGTATTGAGTGTTTTTACAATCTTCCTCGTGTAGGGGCGTTGGTCTTTAATAGATTGAACTCTCTAACTCTTTCTCTCTCTTTCTCTCTTTCTCTCTCTCTCTCTCTCTCTCTCTCTCTCTCTCTCTCTCTCTCTCTCTCTCTCTCTCTCTCTCTCTCTCTCTCTCTCTCGTTAAGACTATAACCATAGCTAGAATCTTTGTAATGGGAATCAGCGGTTTTAGTCTCCACCATTCCTGTCTTCATCAATTTTTGTCGCAATGCCTCTGCCAAAAAAAAAAATGTTGTGTCCTGCTGGAAAATGACAAAGCAAACATCACTGAGGAAACACAGGACCATGTCCCACGAAACGCTGCAATGAAGAAGAATTAAAACTAAGTAGCCAGCTAGCTGTCTTCATCAACAGTCAACTATTTTAAACCGTGATATATTTTGGCCATAGTGATAATGATACAAGTAATAATAATATCAATAATAGAAAATAATAATAATAATGAATTTTTATTGCACTAAATCTTGCAAAGCAAACAGATCAAAGCGCTTGCATTCAAATCATTCACGCGTATGCGACCGTTCACAAATAAAATTAACATATTTTAAATTCACACACACACTCACACACACTCGGAAAAGGATGGTTGAAAGTAGATAGATGCAGATGTGAGGTGTGGAGGAAGGTCTTCGGAAGATGAGACATGACTGTTTAAAACACAAACAAAACAAAAACCCCAAACACACACACACACACACACACACACACACACACACACAACCCCAGAGGCTGTGTGGAAAGGAAGTGAAGTAGAGGATGACAAAAACAAGTTGCACAGAAGACTGGACAGGCAGTAGGCTGGCTAGCTGAGTGCAGACAACTGGCCCAACATAATAATGATTAGGACTGGAAGGTCCGTGACACGTCAACCCCAGTCTTGGGACGGCACTTAATCCATCCAAACATCCAATGATCCGAGAGTATCTCATCAAATAGCTGTATATTAGTGTAGAAGCTGATAAAGAACATTTTCAAATTGAACACCATCACCCTTTGAAAAACAACTACAACTACATTCTTTAGGGGGTGGGGTCATTAGGAGGGAGCAGAGTACCAGGCAGGGTAAGGTGTAGTTGTGGATAGATTTAAAAAAAAAAAGATATGTTGACAGGACTTCATAAGACACAAACTGTTGATTTGGTAAGAGAAGTAACAGGTAAGCTCTAGTGAAGATGCTACATTTTAAATAAAATATCTTAAAATTTTATGGAGAGCTATAATTATGAGAAAGTGTGTGTGGGTGCGTGCGTGCGTGCGTGTGTGTGTGTGTGTGTGTGAGAGAGAGAAGTTCCAGGAATAAATCCAGAAGATTTAAATTGCGAAACCAAACGAAATTTTGGCAGTTCTCACTATTTCAAGAACTTCCAACAGAATCTTTAATTCTGTTGTGCCTTTTTCGAGTTACCGTCGCACAAGTGTCAAAATTCATTTGCCATGCTGCTTTGGCCGTAGGTAATCCCTTTGCTAGAGAAGTAGGCTACCTGGGATGGAGGTGGCTGGGATTAGGCTATAAAGGAGAGGGCAGCCTTGGATAATAGCCGACAGTAAAGTACACGTGTAGCCCAGTAAAGTATAATGGGAGAGAGAAGTGAGTTCTGTAGCCTGAACCCCATGCAGGGAGAGGTCTGTAGCACAGAGTTCAGGTCACGGGGCCTCAAAGCCACGGCTTTCTACCTGCAAGTGCGTGGGGGTACAGGGTTTTAAAAAAAATCCTATTCAAAAACTAGGACGGTGGCGGGTTCAATCCAGTTCGCCGCCGCCAGTAAAGTCAAACGTTTGGAGATAGAGTGGTGGGGGGAGTGATGGAAACGGGAGGCTGGTGGGGAAAGGGAGGGAGGGAGGGAGGGCGGCCATCGACACACGTTAATTTCCCTCGTTAGCACAAAGGCTTCAAAAGTGGCCGTGCACTGTGGCGGCTCTTGCTGCCACACTTGGCAAGGGGAGAGAAAGGTCGGTCCTCCGCGTCAGGCCTCGTTCTGTGGGTTGGCAGCCATGGCAGTCGTCGTCACACCCTGAACCTCGCCTCTCCTCTGCTCTGCTTCCCTTCCTTCCATTCTGGGCCTGCTTTTCGTTTCGGTTTTCTTTCTTTCTTTTTTTTTTTTTTTTATAACGGAGAGCTTTCTCAGCGCCTCCTCCGATCCAAGACCTCTCTCCCTATTCTGGCGCCATTCCGGGCTAATTAGGAGGGGCCGAGGATCCCCCCTAACATCTGTCGATGCTATCTGTGTGGAGGACTGGCTGGTGAAGAAGGGAGAAAGAAAGACTGGCTCGCCCCATTCCTGGACATGACAGTGCTAAAAGCATTGGTTCCCAGTCAAGTTGACTGTCGCGAGGAGGAGGAGGAGAGCTGGGGTCGGGTTATGGCGGTGGGTTAACGGCGTGTGTTTTGGCCATAAGCACGTGTTAATGTCCTCCAGCCCCAGACCCTTCTCCCCAGGCCCGGTCCCTGTGAGATCTGCCCCACAAGGACAGCCTGGGGCCTTTTACGACTGTTAATCGTTCGTTACCTTGCACAACATTGAGCTGCCGGCGATTTCATTGCAGTGACTCGCCATTCTTTTCCACTCCAAAAACCCGCTGGAGCTTGCCTGAAAAGCGCACCTTTCAACTGTGGCTGGAACGCGGGGGGGGGTGGGGGTGGGGGGGGGGGGGGGGGGGGAACGGGAGGACATTTTCCATGTCACTGCTTCTCAATGGACGACCACTCTCTTTGCGGCTGGGTGGAGCAGGTGCGACTTGCGCCCCTTTTCATCCCCGGACGTCTTTTTGCGCACAGGGCTGCCAACACTGAAAACCCGGTGCGGACCTTTATGGAACTGGGGGCTATATTATGACTCGCTCCCCGCAAAAAAAGCAGCTTTTCAGCGTTTGCGGGTGACAGGGACACGTTGAACGCTCACGCAGAACTAAGAAAATAAAATATGAAGAAAAGGAGAAAGCCTGTGGAGCGGTTCTGCCCACTATTGGAGGGCAGTGAAGGGGAAGACTTTGAAGGCAAAAGCGGCAATGGCTGTCACCTTCTTCTACTCCTTGACTGGGTCGTTGAACGCCATTGCTCCATGCCACAGATCTTTTAGATTGGCTCCAACGCGTTCTGTGTGTGCACAATGCTCTGGTCTTAGTTAGCTCTAACATGGCAGCCATGGCGCTGGTTTGATTTTTCTTATTTTTTAATGTTTAAACTTCTGCTTCTGCATTTCAGCATTTCGCTTCTTTGTGTTTTTAAGGTTTCTCCACATCATGAACATCTTGATCACTTTCCTGTTAACATGTATTTGAACATCCCTCCCTTTTCTCTCACAACGTGCCCGCGCGCGCGCGCGCCACACACACACACACACACACACACACACACACACACACACACACATGCAGCAGAGAACGAGATGAGAGAGAGAGAGAGAGAGAGAGAGAGAGAGAGAGAGAGAGAGAGAGAGAGAGAGAGAGAGAGAGAGAGAGCAAAAAAGCAGAGTGCAGAACCAGTTTTCCTCAATACAATAAATTCTTAAGTCTGCTTTGTATCTGATATTGTGTGTGTATCATACTCTCGTGACTCATTTGTTTCTTTGCTGTTATTTGTCAACTTGTTTCTTCATCGACTTATCTATATATACATTATAGAGGCGATCGGTCGAATCTTGCATTCTATGCAAACACAACCCAATCATGATGGATTCATAATCCATGATGGAAATGGCTTTAGCGGTTGGCTGCGCGTTCATAACAACTCAAGTCATTTTCATGCATGTGTGATCGCGTTTCGTGATAATTCACAGTCAGATTCAATGACCTGCAACTTATTTTTCAGGTATGTGTGTAGAGGTACCAAAGGGGGGAAATATTCGCTCACGTAGACATAATTTTTCTTCATCTCTGCCCCCCCCCCTTTCTCCTTGGCTCCACTCGTACACATGAACGTAGGAGGGAGGAAAGGAAAGAGAGAGAGGGAGAGAGAGAGGGAGGCAGACTTGTTTTCCAACAGTTATGTTTATGCCGTTACCCAAAAAAATATTTTCATTTGATGCTCTCTGTCTGTCTGTCTGTCTGTCTGTCTGTCTGTCTCTCTCTCTCTCTCTCTCTCTCTCTCTCTCTCTCTCTCTCTCTCTCTCTCTCTCTCTCTCTCTCTCTCTCTCTCTCTCTCTCTCTCTCTCTGTGTGTGTGTGCTTAGTTGCGTATAGCTCTGACTTAACTTTAAATCATGAAAATAAATGATTTTCAAAATAAATCTAGCTCAATAAAAAAAGTTCATTGCATAATAATTACGCACTTATGTCTTGTGTTTATCCATAAATTGGCATTTGTTTATGCATGTTTCTCAAGTCGAAATTCTACCGATCATTTGTGAAGAGGAATTGAATAAATGTGACATATTATAACTTCTTCACTATAGAGTGTTTTGAGGATATAAAAACAACAACCATGAACTGTCTCTATATTCAAAGATTATTTGGTGAACATTGTCAGACCGAATGAAACGTATAGTAACACTCGTGATATATTTTGAGACTTTTTAAAACTTAAATATTGGAAACTCCAGTAATGCTCGGGTATCATTTTAAAGGTATAAAAAGGTTGAGCGAAATAATGTCCACAGTAATGTGCAATATTAAGTTTGGAGATATTGATATGAGATAAACTTCGAATAATCTCTAGTAGTACAGATTACTTGAAAGGTTTGTTTCTTTGTAACTTCAAGTAATCTCTAGTAGTATAGATTACTTGAAAGGTTTGTTTCTATGTTTTCTTTTTCAAGAAAATATGAATCATCCAAAGAAGTATTTAAATGTTGTCACAGAGACAACAAGATATAAATTTGACCACTAGTGCTATTCATGTCACAGTCTCAACATAGGCCTAATCTTCAGCTCTTCTGTTGAATTCGTTCTGTGGCTTAACATTACTTTAGAGAAGCTTTGATAACGAACATAATTCAATGTCACTTTTGTGACAGATAAACAAAAATTCTTCTGATTATAACAAATGTTCCTCAATAAGAAGAACATAAAAATCATACAAATTCAGACCAACAACAATAATCGTTTATATCATGCTCAGTAACAACTGGCATTACACAGTTGCAGTGAATAGTGCATAAGACATAACTATTTTGTCTTCTTTGTTGTCCTTGCGGTCATCAGAACAGCTCAGTCTCAGCGATCAAGGCAGCTGTATACTGCAGGTCCTCCTAGCCACCGGTATGTCACGGTTCGCATAATGTCATCCATGTTTCTTGGTGTGTGTGGGCCTGTGCGTCTGTGTGCTCTTACGCATTCTTTGTGTATGCAGGGAATCCCAGTTCGCCTTGTACGAACCCACGTGGAAAATCTACATGAAATAGGACATAGTTGTTCATTCCCTCTCCTCTGCACTGTTCGCATTCGAGTGAAGCAACTTCTCATGCAGTTCCTTATTAATTTGTGGGGAAATATTCTGGGTTTGGGGGCTGGTAGTGAGCGGTGGTCTTGGCCAAGAGCTGGGAGGAATTCAGTGTCAGGGTGACTTGGGTCCGGGAGAGATTCGGTCTCTAGCTGGAGGAGACGTTCCAGTGTTGGCTGTTGTTGGGCGCACCATAGTAGTAGTAGGAGTGTAAGTATAGCAGCAGAAGGGAGGGCTCCGTGTTCTGCTACTCTGTGTTCTGTGTTTCATTCTGTGTTCATCCTCAAAGTGCGCCTGTATATTTCCTGGTGGCAGGTGAGGGTTGATAGTTATGTTGTGGTTGATGTGGACATCGTGTTGTTGCAGTGTTTTAGCTGACTGCGTTGATGGGTTTCTGTGAGAATGCAATATTTATGGGATTTTTAAAAAAAATTCATATTAACGTCTTTTCACGTTACGTTAAAAAAAATTTCTGTGGAATATGGAATGATAGTTACTCTTACTCTTCATTAAAACCTAAGTACCTCCTACATAAAGAGAGCGAACAATTAAGTACCTCCTACATAAAGAGAGCTGACAATTTGAGATGAAAATCAACGAGACAGGCTGATCCACAATTTACTGCAGGCTGGTCTAGCTAGTGTGTCTGCAGCCTTTCGCAACAACAACGCGCGCCGTGTGGAGGTCTGCCCAAGTTGGTTTAAAGACATGTTTATTCAGATTTAATTCTGAACTTTGCTGAACAATAAACTGTGTAAACCTGCTTTCTCTGTGTTCTGGGTGGTGTTAACTAGCCTGGGAGTGGGTAAGGCTTTATGGGCAATTCCCAGCAGGATTGTGACATGGGATAACATCAGTAGCTATTCGTAATTGTTTTTCCTTAAAGTACGGAAGAAAAAAAACCTCTGCTGAATGACATTAATGACATAATGAAGCAATTTCCCCCTGATAACAGACCCAGTATTCATCGAAAACAAAACGAGTATTTGGTTGGTTCTTATCTTGAGCAAATGTGGGCAACTAGGTTTTATCCGACGTTTTGTGATGCGGTAGACCAGACCAAGTGATTCAGCACACACTTGTAAAGAAAACAGCACATGGTTATACAAGTACAGTTTTAATTAATTGTTCATTTCTTGCTGATTATGTAGCCATTTTATGTGGTTATCTTAAAAACGTGTGTCATCTAAAACACTGAATGGCTATAAATGAAAGCTAGCATATAAAACACTGAATGGCTATAAATGAAAGGTAGCGTATGAAACACTGAATGGCTCAAGATGAAAACTACTGAACCCATGAATCCACATAGTCATGTACTCGCGGGCAACGTGTTGGTCACACTGTCCCACTGTATCCATAATCTGGGAACGGTTTTGCTGATTGACGAGTTAGAACTGAACAAATACAAACCGAATTAAACGCAGAAAAAAAATTCAGAAAACGAATCAACGTGGAAACAACTGTCTTCTCTCTCAGGTATTTTTCAAGGGTAGTTGGTAAGTTTCCTTTAATTCGACTGTGTGATTATTTCTTTTCTCATAGGTCGAAATTAAACTTATGTGCTATTATGAACGTGTAAGTGTATATGCATACATACATGTGTGTGTATGTATGTGTGTGTGTGTGGTGGGGGGGAGGGGGGGGGGCGCATGCTTCTGTGAGGGGGGCACATGTTTGTGTGTGTGAGGTGGAGGGGCGCATGCTTGTGTGTGTGTGTGCGTGCGTGCGCGCGATTGTAAATGAGTGTGGAGAGGAATGCCTACACACATATTTGCATGCTGTGATAGCCTGTAAGTTTGACTTAAATTAACCATCATATTTAATCCGGCAGCTGTCGCCCAAACCCCAGTGTGTGCCTTCACAGTCCTTATACATAGTTGTTGTCAAATCTCTTCACTATTCAGCAACCAGTTTCTGCCGTAAATAAAGAAAAGATATGAACGAATAAAGAAGCATATAAAGGAACAGAGAGAAGGGACTTGGCCTTTAATTATGAGATCATTATCTACATGAGATATCTATGTATACAAGATTTAAATTACTAGGCACTCCAATCCAGGCTTGAGTATGTTCATAGTGTGTGTGTGTGTGTGTGTGTGTGAGAGAGAGAGAGAAGAGAGAGAGAGAGAGAGAGAGAGAGAGAGAGAGAGAGAGAGAGAGAGAGAGAGAGAGAGAAGACATAGTTATGACAGTCAAACATAATATGCAGGTGTGAATTGATATTTTACATATTGCAATAACACAAACATGAAGTGCGGTGAGATTTACATCTGTGCAATTTTTTTTCTTCTGGGATATGTATTTTTTCTCTCCATCTCCACCCTCCTACACATACCCCCCCCTTCCCCAAGGAAACATCTACCCCCTAAAACACTGCTGTCAAATTGAGAATAAAATATATGTTAAAATATTCTGGGTGAATGCGCTTGCTCGCTCTTTCCTGCTCTCTCTCTCTCTCTCTCTCTCTCTCTCTCTCTCTCTCTCTCTCTCTCTCTCTCTCTCTCTCTCTCTCTCTCTCTCTCGCTCTCTTGCTCTCTCTCTCCCTCTCTCTCTCACACACACACATCTTGAGCACACGTTAAAACCTGTTCTGCTTTTTGGAAGAGTAGGCTATTGTGTGCCAGTGGGACGGGATGACAAAATTTACAAAACTGCATACACAAGGGGACTGGATGTAATAAAACAGTTGAGTGCTTATTCCATTATCCTCGAAATAACGGAACGAATCGCACACACAACACACACACACGCACACACACACACTCGTGCGCGCGCGCACACACACACCACACACACACACACACACACACACACACACACACACGTCAGAGTGACAGCAAGTGCAGCATTGCATCAGGGTAGTAGGGGTAGGGTCCCCATCCTTTGATGAATCAGCAGAAAACTCGGACTAAAGGAGGGGTGTTCAGAGTGATGAAGTCCTTCATCACAACCAGCCCTGGATAGTAGCAGGAGAAGTACTTAAGTGGTAGTAGAAGTAGTAGTAGCAGAACTAGTAGTAGTAGTAGCAGTAGCAGTAGTATAGCAGTAGTAGTAGTAGCAGCAGCAGTAGTAGAAGCCGCAGTAGTAGCAGCAACAGCAACAGTAGTAGTAGCAGTAGTAGTAGCAGTAGTATAGCAGTAGAAGTAGTAGCAGCAGTAGTAGAAGCAGCAGTAGAAGTAGCAGCAGCAGGAGCAGTAGTAGTAGTAGCACTAGTAGCAGCAGCAGCAGCAGTAGTAGTAGCCTGCCACGTGTAGGATTATATTGCTCAACATGAACTTTTCCAACGCCCTCAACTACCTCTAACCGCTCTAGACGAATCCCATCGAGACGATGATCAGCCGGCCTCAGCACCCTTAGAAAAACCGTCAGGTACCCGAAAAAAGGAAGCTGGAACTCCAGAGACGAAGCACTGGGGTATCCCAAAGAGAAAGGAGGGGATGAGACAAACTGTGAAAGGAGCTTTCAACAAGCGGGACCTGTTCGACATTTGTAGGGGCAGCGATTACAGGCCCGTCATGTTCGTGGCGTGTGCGTGTGCGTGCGTCAGTGTGAAGTGCGGAATGCTGATCGGGAGAGACGGTTGCGGCATAGGCTAAAGCGAGCGGCGTGCCGCAGCGGCATACCGTGGGCGTGATTGACAGTTCTTCTCGCCGCCCCTCCGCGTCAGCCAATGAACGCTGGCCTCTCTCGCCGTCAGCCAATGGCGTGGCTTACATCGACGTGCATGGCTGAACCGTTGCTCCTTCCGGATTTGATCCACCGCTGGGCCCTTTTGTCTTTATTGCTTCTACGTCATCGCCACAGGTCGGGTTTTCCGCCACTATGGCGGCGCTGCATAGCATTAAAGCAGGAATTTTTTTTAAAACAAACAGTTTGACTTCAAGAGACAAGTTTACAAAGAACTACAGCGACTTAGTGCAGTATTGTGAAGTTGTTGACTCTCACAGTGGGATGTTATTTCTTTCTAATACTGACGGTGTCTGATTTCATAAAGGAATGGCGCCGCTGGCATCCTCATCATGCTGCCTTAGCCGCAGTTTTGAGCCGTTAACAGGTCAGTACTTCGCTCAAACAACATATGTACACCTTTTTTCAAGTTGAAAGTTGAAGGCCTAAGTCGTACCGATGCTATATTTATCAACAGATGGGTCACAACTGAATATGGGAGGTAAAGTTCGCACAAATCATCTTAATGAAATGAGCATCTCCTGCTTATGTGACACCTGCTGCTCAGGGCAGAGTCATGAAGATCCCATCTTTTCCAATATGGATGTTGGCAGCCTGAGAGCGAAATCTGGCGCAGATTCGAATTGGTGAAGGAGGCAATCGTTTCAAAGTCGACTTTTGCCCCCCTGAACAACGTTGGACTGGTTTTTCAGGTTGATGGGAAAGAAGCCCCGCTAGTCATTGAAGCGTGTAGCAATGCCATCTAGGTCATCATCAGCCGACCTGAACAGACCAGACGTATTGGCAAGGAGGAGGAGGCGGGAGGGAGGGGGAGGAGGGGCAGAGGTGAGGCGAGGGCAAAAGGTGTGGGGCTGCTTGGGAGGGAGCGACCAACTGACAGGCAGGCAGTTGCCGGCAGGGAGGGGAGGAGGAGAGGGATGAGCTGTAGGTAGCTCCATTGCCCCTCATTTCTCAGGTTACCTGTAACGTAACGGCAGTGTATGGGTCTATAGGTCACACAGGGGAAAACCTACCCGCTAAAGGAGAGTGGCAGACAGTACAGAGCAGTGGAGATATTGTGTGCCGCTAGATGTCGGCCCCATGGGCCGGGCAGTTGGTGAGTGTTCAGTAGTGGAGATACGTTGATGGTAGTTGGCCCTGTAGAATTGGACCAGTATAAAATTGTGCAATTCTGTGTGTGGAAAAAATAGTTTCTACAGACACTATAGCGAGTGTTAAGCAGTAGTTACTTTTAAAAAAAATGCAGATCAGCCGGGATAGTAGTTATTCAGAGTGGTACTAAGCGCTGTGTGAGAAACTGACGGCTGTCTGTCTGCTGTGCCGTCCCCGATGAAGGTGACCCCTAGCTGTTGCTGATGTCATCGTCCTATCTGCCTGTGTCTGTGTGTCATCTTCTTTGTCTGATTACCTCCTTTGTTCACTATCCAACCCTCACTTCTATTTTGTATCAGCCTGCTCGATAAGATCACTCTAGGCGGCACATCAAAGCACACGTTTTTTTTTGTCATTCCTTTCAGTTTTTGTGGCTGGTCCAGCGATCTGTTTTAAACTGTCAAGCGGGTTTTTGGGGAGTGACATTGTATGACGCATCAGCCGACAGTTCCGTCGGTTGTATTGATCACGGGTCAGACAAACATGCAGCGCTTGCTAGTCAGTCAGGCTCACTGCTGTGGTGGTGTGGGGTCTCGGGCTTGTTGCTGGTGTAGTATGGACGGTTAACATGTTGCTGTGTGGAAACGGGGTGGGGAGCTTTTGTTGTTGTTTTTAAGGAAAATATGTGTCTGAGAGAGAGAGAGAGAGAGAGAGAGAGAGAGAGAGAGAGAGAGAGAGAGAGAGAGAGACATACTAACATTGTAAAATGAATCTTGTGTTGAATGTGACCAAAAGTTGATAGAAAAGCTACCACTAAACCTGGACTTGCGGCAACGAAAATCCTGTCGAAAAGATTTCAGCAGTTACGAAACTTGAGCTATAGAGTGCAGTTTAAGGGGAAGAAAACTGCTGTGTGTGGTAAAGGGAAGGTAAGGGTGCAGTGTTGGCGTGGAGCATGCATGCAGCAGCAATCTTCGTGACAACAGTGCGTGTTGTGTGGAGCCAATCAGCCGGCCTGTCTACCCAGGCTTGGCCGGCCTGTCCTCAGCACCACATTGCTCTGTGAATATTGAATGACCCGGGGTCTGCCTTGTGAAACATGGATGACTGCAGCAGACCTCCCCTAGCATGGGCCTGTCACGAAGAGAGAGAGAGGGAACGAACGGTGTGTGCAGTGAAGTGGGTAGTGTAGTGAAGTGTAGTGTAGTGTGAGTGGCGCTCCCTGCAGTAGTAGTAGTTAAATTAAGAACCAGTGTGGTGTGGTGTGTTCACTGCAGTAGCTCTTCCTTACAGTGTTCCTGCCTTTTTTTTTGTTACAGACCCATCCGCTGGTGTGTCTGCACCGTGCTGTCTCTGCAGCTTGCAGCCCTTCACCCATGTTACCGAGTGGTGTGTGGCAGACTGAACTGAACTGACTGCGAAAGAGTGAACCAAAAGCCATCTTAAGTTGAGAGGAGCCTAACAGCGCCACACGCACAGCCCATGTCTTATGTCTAAAGTACTCCCCGGTGCTTCACTAAACAGCGCAGTTGTTTGGCAGGCCACATCATAAACGGTGACTGTTGGTCAGCAGCCACTACTACGTGTGTTGATGGCTATCGGACCTCTTGCCCTGGGACAGGATCTGAGAGTGGCGTGTGACTGGTCTCCGCTGGGACTAGAGATGAAAAGAAAATGACAGTCTGAAACGATAGCATCAGAGGCCATTGTCAGCTCCTTTCATCGCCCAGAATGGTCGTGTCGCTTGGCTGGCCTAAAGTGGAGGGAAGGAGGGAGGGACCTTGGCGTTATTGATCAAGTGGCCGGCAGGTTAAGAGACTGCTACTGGTCACACCTGGCTGACCATCACCCAGACAACAGTGCCTACATCTAGCTGTGGGGGAAGGGGGAGGGGAGTGTCTCTTGGCCTGGCTGTTAGTATGGCTTGATGAGATAGCTCACAGTACAGTTGACTGTTAACACAACAAGGTGGTACTAGGAGGAAAAACGACTTACTAGCAAGTGATACTAAGGCAAGAGTGATTTAAGAATGAGTTTTACCGACCTATAAAATATCAAAGCGAGAAAGACACATTTGGCATTTACATTAGCAGTGACAAAATATTCTGTGAACTTAAACGGCTTTCAACATTTTCCCCCACAAAAAAAGCCAGACCAGACTTAACCCCCTCAAAAAAGATCCCCACGCTCATCGTATTGCCGTCAGTCTTCACGGGGCCCCAACACGTGTGACACTGACAGGGGAGCTCTGCTAGAAAGGCGCAGCTGTTGTCAGGCCCCGACAATAGCTGACCTACACACACACACCGCTGATAGCCAGCCCCTGCCCCTGCTGCTGTCTCCGAGCTAGCTGTGCCAGCCCGCACCAGACGACACAAAGGCCACGTGGAGGACCCGGGGAGATGAATGCTCCGAAGATGAGGAGGACGTAGAGGAGGAGGAAGCCCACCTCAGCAACAATAACTCCCCACCCCCCTCTCTTCCCTCCCTTCCGTCCTGCCCCCTTCAATACAAGTGAGGCAGGTTCACAAAGGCAGTGTTTAGGGAGGAAGAAGACGAGGACGACCTGGTTGGCCTTGTACCCAGGCTTTGTTGGCGTTCTGGGTTTGGGTTTTTTTGTTGTTGTTGGTGGTGGTGGTTTTTATTTTTCTGGTGAGCCCCACATTTTTGTCACTCCATTCTCTGGGTTGTTAGGAAGGTGTCTTGTTGTCCGTCCGTCAGTCAGTCAGCTTGACAAAGGGGCTGCTTGAGAAGGAGGAGGTAGCTCGGTACAAGTACACGATGGTGTAGGAAGCATTCCGTTTATGTATATAGAGGAGGGCTTTTTGTTTTTAAAGATAAAAAAGGTTTCTTTTAAATTCCCTTTATGTATAGAGGAGGGCTTTTTTGTTTTTAAAGATAAAAAGGGTTTCTTTTAAATTCCGTTTATGTATATAGAGGAGGGCTTTTTTGTTTTTAAAGATAAAAAGGGTTTCTTTTAAATTCCGGTTATGTATAGAGGAGGGCTTTTTTGGTTGAAAAAAGGGTTTCTTTTATAGCTTAGTTGTGTATGTAGTGTTGGTGTATAAAGAAAGGGGTTGGGTATTTTCTCTCTCTCTGTCTCTCTCTCTGTGTCTCTTTCTCTCTCGCTCTCTCTCGCACTCTCTGTGTTGTCCTCATTTATTATCTATCCTTTGGCTGAATTTTTTTTCCCGAAAGAATCAGAATTGACAGGACTGAACAAGGTAAGTTGAGAATTGTTGTTTTTTTGTAGAGGATTATTCATATTTGGTTATTTACCTATCTGTTCATTTATCTATTCATTCATTTATTTATCTGTTTATTTATCTATTTACTCATTCATCTTTTCGTCAGTTTAGTTATTGTTTGTGTATTAGTTCATTTTACTTGTGTATACCTTTGCTTCTCAGACTGGCAGACAACTTCGACAAGTCTCGACATTGTTGCTATTCATTTTACTGTCTATTTGCAGCCCATGATTTTTCCATTTAAAAGGGAAAAGTCGTTCTGCATAGAACACACACACACACACACACACACACACACACACACACACACACACACTATTCACTTTCAGAACATTTTTTCTTTTTGGCACTCTGTACTACTTTCTTTTCTCCTGTCAGCAAAACCGTTTAGGTCCTAAGCAGTGGGATCAGTAAGCACCTCATTGGATGCTTTGGCAATTCTTCTTACATCCATGTCTACCTTCTGCTGCTTTCTGGAAATGGGTAAAACGTTCACTTAAAAAAAATATATATATATATTGTCTTCCCATCTTTTTCTGTCGGCCTCATAGTCATTCCTTTGAAATCGCCTCGCTCCTTAAACTTCAAGCAGGAGTTGCAAAGACATGCTGTTCTTTTTTTTCTTTTTCTGCTTTTTTTTTGGGGGGGGGGGAGGGGGGGGGGGGTTGCGGTTATGTGCCAGTCCTTGGGTCTCTCTTTCAGCCACACCAAACTGCAACAGCAACAGCAGCAACAATCGATCCACTAGTGAACACTGCAGTCCCGTGGCGACAGAATTGCCCCAGGCTCCGGTTTTGTCTTTGGTTATCTAGCTGTATGATTGGCACGGAAACATCATAAAGCTAGGTTACCAAAGGCAAAAATGGACGCCAATGCCCACCCTGCGGACACCGTGAGAGGGGCAAGTCGACTTGGCGCCAAGGCCGCACGCACGTGCCGCACAGACACATACAACTGGGGGGTATGTACGTACCGAAGTCCTCGGTGGTTTGGAGGAGTCTTCGGTGCCGAACTTCGGGTGAGTGTTATTTTGAGGTTTATGTCCTGTTTTGTCAGTTTGGTTTACGTCTGAGTGAGTTTAGACGTTGATTTTAGACATGTTATAGGCTGAATAATGGTGATTATAGGCGATGATCGAGTAAGTGTTTAGATTTAACAAGTGGTTGTAGATGCCTCAACATTGCCGTCATTTAAAAGGAAAAGTAGTCGCTCCAAAACAAGTAACAGGTGAATAAAACTTAAAAAAAAAAAAATAATAATAATAAAATAACGCAGTTTCCTTACTCATCTGTGCAGGTTATTAACAAAAGCAGCAAAAGCAACACTTAGAAACATGTCCATAGCCATCAAGCATTGACATGAATTGTAAAAAACGAACTAAAAAAAAAGAACAGATTCCATTATACCCCAATCACAATGCCAATTTTTTTTAAAAGAAGAAAATCTGTCCCTAACGGGCAAGAACGAACACTACATTGTTCGTAAATTTGTATTTTGCTCAGGAGTTTATAGGTTGAATCCACCCTGGTCTACAAATATAGCTTCAGTTAGAGGAAGATGATGAAGAGCGAAAATACCTGATTTAAACGGTTGGTTCTGTGTATTGATTTTTTTTTTTTTTAAAGTCTTGATAAGATGAGCTTTGTTTTCTTAATTTATTTGCTTGGCGGTAACAGCTTTTTTTCATGTTTCGCCAATTTAAGATTGAAATACATTTTAAACTTTAATTGCCTGGTATATTTCCTTACATTAAAAAAAATATCAAAAAGCTTTGGAGGTGGAGTAAGCCACAAAATACAAAATGTCAGCTATGATTTGCAGGGGGGCGGATGCAAAAATATCTATTTAGCAGTTGAGGTAATAACTCAGTGATTTGTTATGAATATATTTTGAAGTATATATATATATATATTATAATATATATATATATATATATATATATATATATATATATAATATTCTAATTACATGCTTGTTTCATGTTTATTAATGAATAAACCTTATTTAAACCAATTAATTAGTATCACAATAGATAGCTAGACAGATAAAATTGAAATAAGTATTACCTAAAACACTTCATAGGTCTTGATAAAGCAATTATAGGTCTGCTTTCTTTTAGGTTTCTTTTTGTTGACTTTTAAAAAAATTACGAAATATTTCTTTTATGCGCTGATTGCACAAGCATTAGCCTCATATGGTGGTGTTACTAATAGTGCTTAGTTCTTCAGGTTTAAGCTTATTGGTGACTCACTTTTCTTGATTGATGGGTTAACAAATTAGATGTATCATTGCGCAAATTAGTATCGGTGTTGTTGCTGTTTATATCAGTTTTGAAATAATGTTTCTGTTTTTGTGATTTTTTTTCGAGAATCTATACATTGGGATATATCTGAGAGTGTAATTTAAATTTATAGGTTCACCTTTTGAAATTTTTTTTATTGAGAACGTTTGAATTTTTTTTTTTTTTTTTTTTTGGGGGGGGTGTTGTTAAATAAGCCCAGTGAAGACTGGTTTTCTTTTCCCCCCTCTGGCTGTTTCACTCTCACACACACACACACGCATGCACATGCGCGCACACATACATGTGAATAGTTTGAAATCTGTTATTCGTTATATTTGAGGAAAGTTGCATGCCTGTAAATGATTTGAGTGTAGGCGCTTCGATTTGCTTGTTTTACAAGATTGAGCGCTGTATAAATTCCAAATTATTATTATTATTAATAGGAATATATCTAAACACTAATTTAAAATAAATTGCAGATAATGTTACTGATATACTCCCCTCGTAGCTTTTTCTGTCTTCCCCCTCTCCTCCCCCCCCCCCCCCCCCCCCCCCCTCCTCTCTCTCTCTCTCTCTCTCTCTCTCTCTCGTCTTCTCCCCTCTCCAACCCCCCTTTTCATAGACGCTAATAAATTAAATCCATGTTCTGCCTGACAAGCTTATAAAGGGTAACAAACACAAAAACGGCTAAATGTCGTAAGAAAAAAATACAACAGGCTCCATTTCAGAAAGATGTTCTTTTACAATGGAAAGGAGGGGGGGGGGGAGGGGGGGGGGGGGGGGGGGGGGGGGGGGGGGGGGGGTGGAGGACAAGTCACGATCAGGTCACACTGCTTGACAAATTCAAGTGTTTTATTCCAACGTCTCCTTAAGGTGTGAGGAAGATAATTATGGAGGCAAATTGTGGATAGAGCTATGTTGCCGGTAGTAAACAATTCACAAAAAGTCTACAATGTTCCTATTCTTAGTTTGAACAGCATATTGACGCAGAACAAAAGTAGCAGCAGCCCATGCAATGTGTGTACAAGAAACATAAAACGCACTCTATAGCAATATAAGGTACTACTTTATTTTCGCTTCTTCTTCCTCTACTTGTAATTCTTTTTCATCTTATGTTTTTGTCATGTGGGTGGGGTTATGAAGCAAGTAAATATAGAGGCTATTGAAACATTTCATCAGCAAAAAATGTGTCGGGAATTCAAATAATTTTCAGCTTAGACAATATTAAATAGTGCTAAGGGGAAAAAATCTGAATGCTATCAGCACCATAATATTCTGCGATATTTCGGCAACTGTAGTTCACTGGGGATTGTGAATATTCCACTTTGAGTAATCGGCCATTCTTTTTTTAAAATTTTTGATACACGAAATGTTATCAAACAGAAAATGTGTCCCTAAATTAGTGCAGTTCAAATGGACTGTGTAAAGTATAGTAAAACCATGTCACAAATTGGTTTCAGCAGGGTGGAGAAAATGCATCTTTACTGCATGTCATAAGATTTACACAATAATTGTCATAGTTCTCCGCAAAAAGTGTGTACAACTCAAGAAGCCATGGAAAATAATAGCCTACCAACACTTCACTCCAATATAATTTATTGTTTGATAGGTCTGCTGTAAATATTTCTTTTGAATAGAAAGACGCTTTGATATCTATACAAGCATGTCTTCGATAGCAAAAGAAACTTATCTTTGATAAATTTGTAAGTATTAAAATCATTGTATTATATGTAAGACTAGAGATTCAATATCTTTACATACATTTTTGTTCGCAGTGGCTTTTCTGCGCATTTATTTGCAAACCCATCACAGATTAAAAAAACTGTCAATGCTATTGCTAAAGTATTACTGAGAATGTAATTTCTTAGGTGACCTACCCAACTATTTTACCAAACGAGTCAAGTAATGTATGATA
>CM054147.1:29424562-29457062 GCA_028751875.1 Rapana venosa | reverse complement strand
CTCTCTCTCTCTCTCTCCCCTCCCCTCTCTCTCTCTCTTCCCCTCCCCTCCTCTCTCTCTTTCCCCTCCCCCTCTCTCTCTCCATCTCTCCCCCCTCCCCCCCTCTCTCTCTAAGGTGCCCGATATGTATTTGAACACATTTATAAGCGGTATTCAATTCAGTTCTAGCCCTCTTAAAAACTTTTCTTTTTTTTTTAAATAGAAAAAGCGCTTAGTTTATAGCTCTTTATAAATGGGTATCCGCATTACCTTATACAACATTATAGCTATATTCTCGATGGTTATGTATAGCCCTTTATAAATAGCTACATACAGTATAATGCTTGTGGTTGGTTCTGTATTGCGGCGTTTGTTTTGCTGTTTAGTGATTACATTTTGGTCCCCTTTTTTTTCCTTTTATGGCTTAAATGTACTGGAGAAAAATAGCAAAATGTGACAGAAAAAAGGTGACAGGTAAGTGAATGACATATTTCTTCTTATCCCTCCACCCAAGCCTTTTGTCCTTTTCATTGTATTTCAGGTGTTGTGTGTATGATCTGTAAAGCTTATGACACTGGAGAAAGAAAAAAAGGGCAAAATAAAAGCAGACGAGAACAACTATTTTTGGAATGGACTCCATCTATGTGAGAGGTGTGTGTGTGCGTGTTCTTCTTTAATTTAACGTCTTTTCACATTAAGTGATATTAGATAATGTGAAAAGACGTTAAATTAAAGAAGAATTGAAGTGTGTGTGTTTATAGATGTGTGTGTATCTATCTGTGTGCGTGTGTCTATGTGAGGCGCTTTTGTTATCAACACAACACATATACAAATACATAATTGATTTAATACTGCCAGATTGTAACCATAACATCTCCTCCCCCCCCCCCCCCCCCCCCCCCCCCCCCCCCACACCCCACACACAACTTGACCCCTACACAAGCTTCCTATCTAAATCGGATTCTGCCGAGATCATTGAAGAAAAGAATCTCAAAGTCACCAACATTGATCAGTTGTGCGCAATTGTTTATGTATCTGAATAACCACACATTTAACACAACAGGAAAGTACAGCTACTACGTTGCCATTCTGCATCATTTTTAGTCAGGATATTGTCCCATCAAAATGTAATCTCCTTTACTTCAGGCAAGATCAGTCTTCTTTGTGCAATGTACTTACTATGCTGTGTAGCAAGATTGGAAACCCACTTCGAATTTAGACACAACTTCAAGAATGAAAGTTCTTTTGTATAAAATGAAAAAAAGTAAATAAAATAGAAAGAAAAATAAGAAAATTTGTAGGACACCAGGTGTCATTTGGAAAATTTTAACAAAAAAGGGCTCTGAAATAAAATGAAGATGCACATAAAAGAGATATCCGTACTTGCAGAAAGGATCTTTTGAGCTCTGTTAGCTTTCACTGTATTTTTTCTTCGAGTCATGAAAGTCATGATGCCTGTAGAAGAAAAAGAACCCCGCAAGTAAGCACTTTTTTTCAATCTACTTGGTGTAGCAGTTGAAACATCTTTTTTTTTAGACCAACTTGGGAAGGTGTGTTTATGACATAATATGATTAAAGAGTGTCTGGTGAGTGATCATGATTGATGAAGTTGAAATGATATGCTGAATGACTGCTAGTTTTCACCATACCTTCAGAAAAGACAAGTATAGAAGTTGTTCCATGAAAGTTTTTTTAAAACAGTTCAGAGTTTGTCATAAAGTACTGAGGAGAGAAAGATAATACGCATCTCGGGTTTTACAACCTTTGGAGCATCTGACAAACAGTTGTTTCTTTTTTTTCTTTTCTGCCTAAGGCTTTCTGGCAGGTTGTGTTTTGACATTCTGTTCAATATTTTTCTTTTTGAGCCAGGGAAATAATTTATTTTGTGATGTCGGTGATGATGATGATGATGATAATGTATGTATGTACTGTTACTGCTACTGCTTTCATCATCATCATCATCATCATCATCATCAACAACAACACCAGAAGAATGAAGATTGTTCTGAAAACTACCGTTGGTAAGCAATGGTAAAAACTAAAAGATACAGAGGCTTCCAAGACTGATAACAATATGAATAACAACAAAAGCATAAGTATCAAAGATTGTGATAACAATAATATGATAACATTTTTTTTTAAATAACATGAAGAAGACAGAGATTGGCAAGACAATTAATGATGAAGCGCTTCACCTATGCAGTTTTGTCAAATATTCACTGGCAGATTTGCTGTTTATTTTTGTTGTTGTTGTTAAATTTTAAATATACAGATAAAGGCATGTATCAGCAGTCCACTTTGTACACAATTCAGAAGAAAACAAAGAAGTTCTAGGAAAAAAGGAAAAGAAAGACAAGTGAGTTGAATGATGACAAAAGCAGTACGAGTAATGTAGAAAACTGGTCAGATACACAGCACTTTCAGTATTCCCTGGGAAAACTAGAAATTGATGAATGAAAAATGGTGAATAGGTGATATTGCAGACTTATCCAGGTTGTCTTTCTTTTATCATCAAATGAAAATTCATTTTCTTTTTCATTTTATAAATGTGCTCTTTTAAAGAACTAATAGCCTGATGGAACAGACAGCATCTGTATTTCAAGAGACAAGTTGGGATTTTTGTAGTAATTACCAACATTTGGAGAAAAAAAACTTCATTGCAATTGTTTGAGTTATCATTTGGGGTTATTTTCCTTGGTGGTGGTGGGGAGGGGGATGCTTTTTTGGGTGGTAAGTGTTTTCTTTATGTGAAGAACACTTTAGGTGGATTTTTTTTCTCTGTCCTTTTTCCCCCTTCCTTTTTAAATGCTTTGGCTTTAAGTCATTTATTTGTCAACTGACATGGACAATTAACATTATGGAGTAGCAGGGAACAACATTATTCATGTCACTCATCATTTGTCATGTAAGTGACCTGCTTCTATGAGTAGTATAAACTGTTAACACAAATTCTTTAAAAATTTTCCAGGCAATGCAAGATTTATTATTACCATTTGGGAAAATGTCAAGAAACAAACAAACAAAAAGACTAAAACCACAAGCAAGCACTGTTCAAGCCCATTCACCAAAGTCCTTACCTTGAAAACAAACAAAAACCCCACAAACTACCTCCACAATAAAAAAATTTTAAAAAGAAAAAAAGAAAACCAAACCAAACCAAATTAATCCGAGCCTGCAAATTCATTGTTCCTTAAAGTTGTTCGTAAAAACAGCTTTTATTAATAAATCTTAATATTTGTAAGAGCAAACAAGTAAAAGCATAACATCCAAGTGTTTGGCAAAACACATTTTCGGTTTATTCTAAAACCGTCTTCAGGCTAAAAGACTGGCCAATATGATATTTAGTGAAAATAATTACAAGGCATTGGAAGCATTGCAGCAGCAAGTGTATAGCGCATAGTGTGCATGATTACACAAAACATGGGCACTGGAATGATCGCTGCAGAACTTTTCCTCCCTTAGTTCGTACCGCTCTTCCACACTTTCTTACTCTCTCACATGCTCTGTCAGACTAACTCCCAAAATATAAATTTGTTATTTTATAATTATTGGAAAAATTATACGTGGAAACGCCAGTGGTAGGGTGCAAGAAACGACAAGACTAACCTAAATTACCCCCCCCCCCCCCCCTCTCCCACCACCACTGAATAAGTAACCAGATAAATGAATAAAATAATGATGATACAGAGGAAGATATTTTAAGTATAAGATAGGGCTGACAATTCAAGAAACATTTCAAATTCAAAATAGCACAAACCACGATCCAGTCTACGGCAAGTGCTCTCTCTCTCTCATTAAGTAAAAAAAGATGCATGGATCACTGTATTGTCCTCACGAACTGGCAAAAAGATAGAACTTGCTTCCAGAAATAATAGATGTACAGATATTAAATAACACACAATTTTTTTCTATTTTCATTTTTAAAGGCCAAAAATAAAAAGCTCTCATCCAACATTCCTTTCGAACAAAGAACTAAACAGATACCTGATTAAAAAAAATTCTCTCTCTCTCCAAAAAGCTACACTAATGGACCAACAAATTACCAACAACAAAAATACAATCTTACCTATACTTGAGCTGAATAACGGACATCAAAACACTTCTACAGTGGGAGGAACATTATCACTGATCTGTTTTAAAGGAAAAGAAAATTAAAACAACTTTTCATTCAATGACTGATACTTACAGATTTGAAACATGAAGAAAGCAATTTAAAAATGTTCTTGTGGCACTGTTTCTGAGCAGGAGGAATTTCCCTCATTGTTTTTTGTTTGGCATGTTGGGGGTTGTGTGTGTGTGTGTGTGTGTGTGTGTGTGCATGTATGTTTGACTAAGCACAGCATAAACTCTAAAAAAGACAACCCAAACAAACTTGTCATTGAGTTCTCTACACCACGCGTTTGTCTTGTTCAAATATATTTCCTTTTTCATAGATGAATATTACGGTAAAAAAACAACCAGTTGCAACTTCGCATATTCGAAATACCTATGGGTAACATGTGAATCTGACTAATGTTGGACAGGCTTAACGGTTTAATTAAGTATTCTTTGGAGTAAATGAGGATCCTTTAAGTGCTTATACTTTCCAGAAAGAACGCGTTTGGTGGTTTTTTTAATCTCATGGGCATCATTCTAACTATAAATAGATCAATAAGAGTGTAAATTCTGACCACATGGCACTCTAAAGTTTCAACATTCTGTGGAGGGAAGGAATACTGGCTGCACAAAGCATGTCATTACACTGCACCCCTCCTGTCCAGGTATAGGAGGAAGTGAAGGAGACACAACAGCAACTTCTATACTGAAAGTAATGAAAGCCGTGATGAGAATATACATTTATTTTTGGCATTTAATCAAGAAGTGTCTTTGAAATGTACTGACTTTCTCATAATATCCCACGTTTTCAAGTCCCCCTTTTTTTCTTTTTCTTTTTTTTTTTTTGGGGGGGGGGATAATATGCAAGTTTATTTTTGCGTCTGTGCACGTGCATTCATGTTGCGGACAGCTTGAAAGTTATTCAGACAAAAACGAAACTAAATCTTCAGAACCAGCAACAACAAACGCACCAAAACCAAACAACAAAAAACCAAGCAAAACAAAACCAAAACCAAAGACAAAAAAACCCCACCCCTAAAGCAAAAGGCACACAGATTCTTTTTCTTTCTGTCTTTAAAAAAAAATTAACACTGAAATTAAATGAATTAGGTACAAACAAGAGAACAGAACTAAGGAACTGACCAAACATGCTAAAGGAAGATAAATGAAAGAAGGAAGGAAAAACAAAAGCATACATACTGAGCATGATAAAGCTTACATCCTCGCCAGCTTCTCTCAGTGCACGCACAACACCACACACCACACACACACACACACACACACACACACACACACACACACACACACACACACACACACACACACACAAAACACACGACACACAGCACACACACACACTTACAGACACACACTTACAGACACACACTTAAACACGCACACACAGAGAGTATGCACTCTATAATTATATAATGTATAGAAGTTGTTATAAAGCTCCTGTGGACTTCATCTTCGAAACTGGAACGACGACGGGCAAAAATAATGATAATGATGATGATAATAACGATAATAATGATCGTGGTAATCACAATATACACCTAAATTTCTGCTGTGCCGTCAGTTTTCAGTTGAAGAGAAGTTGGTTCACAGCAAAAAATGTCGATTGTGAAAAAAGCACATAGGATCTGATTTCTCCACCCCCCCCCCCCCCCTCTTTCCCCCCCCCCCTCTCTCTCTCTCTGGCTTTGTCCGTCTATGTGTGCCGGTGGGAACGGATGACAAAATTTACAAAACTGCATACACACGGGGACTAGATGAAAAAGCACATGAATGCTTATTCCGTTATCCTCGAAATAAAAAAATAAATAATAAATTGTCTGTCTGTCTCTGTCTCTGTCTGTCTGTCTGTCTGTCTGTCTGTCTGTCTGTCTCTCTCTCTCTCTCTCTCTCTCTCTCTCTCTCTCTCTCTCTCTCTCTCTCTCTCTCTCTCTCTCTCTCTTTCTCTCTGTCTGTCTGTCTGTCTGTCTGTCTCTCTCTCTCTCTCTCTCTCTCTCTCTCTCTCTCTCTCTCTCTCTCTCTCTCTCTCTCTCTCTCTCTCTCTCTCTCTCTCTCTCGTGTCTGATTTTCATCTGTGTAGGAGGTCTCTCTCTCTTGTGGCCTCAGCCGACACACTCTGACTTCAAAGCACCTAATTTCCTAAAATAAATATTGAAAAATCAAACTTTCTGCACGTGGCCTACTCGCAACTGACAAATGTTTCATAATATCCAATCCAGGCCAATCGTCATTGTTTATATAACCCCTCCGACTACAGAGGTCATAATTATTATCAAGGCTGTCACCTCGTCAATATCAATCATCGTCGTCGTCGTCATCATCGTCATCGTCGTTATCATCGTCGTCGTCGTCATCATCATCGTCATCCTTAACATCATCATTATCACCATCATCATCACCATCGTCGTCGTCGTCGTCACCATCATCATCATCATCATCATCATCATCATCATCATCATCATCATCATCATCATCATCATCATCATAGTCAACAGTTGCAACAAGAAGAGCATTGAAAGCAACAGCAATAAAAGTAAGAAAATTGGTATTGCCACACGAAAACAAAACAAAACCAAAATAGAGGAAAAAACCCTTTGACGCAGCTCAATATGTTCTGAGCCTCTCATTTTTGCTCCAGTTCTCACAAAGAAGCAATGAAAAAAAAGACATCAAAACGCTCGTAAACAGTAAACGAATGAATGCATGTCTATGCACACATATTTACACACACGCGCGTGCGCGCGCGCGCCCGCACATATACACAGACACGTGCGCGCGCGCGCGCATGAAACACACACAGGTACACACTTTCGCGCACACGCGCACACACACGCCTACGAACGCGCACACACACACATGCACACACACACGCACACACCGGCTACATTCACACATGCAGCTTTGAGTTATAAAACATTCACTGAGTTAAAAACCACACATCTGAACTAACAATAACAACATTAAATGCAGCTGTGCTATACTGTAATGCTCCGCGTCGAAACACACACACACACACACACACACGCACCACCACACACACGCACGCACGCGCGCGCAGTCATACACACACGCACGCACGCACACACACTGTCTGTCTGTCTCTCTCTACTAGGAAAAAAGATCCTGTGTTAAATTCTAGAACACACCAGCCCTGGCACTGGAGCCAACACCTCTCAGAGCGGTCCTGATCTTTAAAAAAAAAAGTCCTACATCTTTGACCATGTAAAAAAAAAAAAGGTAAAGGAGTCCCATAACCTATAAGGTCGTAGGGTAGTGAGGCGTCAGAGACCTCACTTCTCTAGGGCCAGCATATTGAGGGCGGCGCCCATCTCCTCCCCCTCGCTGTCTTACCTTCCCTGACCCTAAAGAGGGCAGGTACCCATTTACAGCTGGGTGAACTGGGGGAACTGTACTGAAGCCAAGGCGCGCAAACGGTCACCCATCCAACTGGTAACCACTGCTTAACTTGGCTGGGGGAAATCGAGTGCTCCGACCACTGAGCTATCCCGTCCCCTGGAAGACCCACAACCTGGAAGACTCCTAGACTGATGGAGATCGAAACGTGCTTGGCTTTGAGGCTGCTGACACCAAAATTAAAAACAGATCACAAGACAAGGGCAGATGAAAAGGTCTGAGAGTTATTCTGAAGCTCTGATCATCATCAAGACTAAGCAGCAAAGCAAACGGGTATAGATAGCAACATCCACACTGTAAGCTGCCTGACCCCAACTGCCACCTGATACCAACCACCACAGGAGCTGGTCTATACATTCAGGCCCAGCACAAGCCACAACCACCTAAATTACCATGAAATACTCACATAAGCCACTCAGCCAAAACAATATTCATGTGAGTATGGCAGCCAGACGACAGAGCATGTGCTGCGTACAGGTCTGCATGCCACAGGAGGCACTCCAAAAGAGGATTTTGCCCCAACCCCAACCCATTACTGCTGTGGCCAAGAAGCTCTACGGCAGCTTAGATGACTTGCAGCGTACTGCTGCCTTCATTGCAGAGACTCAGCTGTCCATTTGACAAATAAACATAAGGGGAATAAGAGTTGCAAACTACTATACTGAATAATGAAACTGTACTGTGATGTGAAACACTGCAGCATATTGCTCAAGGTGGAAAAAAACCCACCGTTGCGTTAAGTTATATGATAAACACCTAGGTGCAATATATTGCCTAACTGATGAAACACAAGCTCACTGCTTTCATATAAAATACTGCTATGAGTTTAAAAATAAAATACTGCTCTGATTAATATATCATTAAAAAAAGGTAAAGGTAAAGGAGTCCCATAACCTATAAGGTCGTAGGGGAGCGAGGCGTCAGAGACCTCACTTCTCTAGGGCCAGCATATTGAGGGCGGCGCCCATCTCCTCTCCCTCGCTGCTTTACCTTCCCTGACCCTAAAGAGGGCAGGTACCATTTACAGCTGGGTGAACTGGGGGAACTGTACTGAAGCCAAGGCACACAAACGGTCACCATCCAACTGGTAACACGCTCGACGCTGCTTAACTTGGCTGGGGGAAAGCGAGTGCTAATATATAATTACCATGGGGTTAAAATATAGCAAAATGTTACACAATACACTACTCAGAGTTTTAAGACATTGCATAGAGCAAAACAAAGCAAAAATAGGATACTGCTCTGAATCGGAAAGTGCTGTGCTGAGTTCTAAAATGCTGCACTGAGTTTGTAAATTCTACATTAGCACATGAAACACCGATTTGAGACACAAAATACTGATACTTCGAATTGCAAAATGCTAATATCACTTATAATATAGCATTGTATAAAATAGCTCTGCAGTACATCATAAAACAGAGCTTAGTATGTGGAATAAAAAATATTAAACTGTTTTAGAAAGTTCTACATCCGCTTATAAAGACTGCAACTAGTAGTAAACACTGCACTGGGTTATCTACCCCCCTCCCCCCAACAAAACAAAACAAACCAAAAAGCCCGCTGCTATGTGTATATAAAAAAAACGTACACAAGTTATAAAACATCCTGCTGAGTTATAAAACACTGCTCTGGGTTGTAAAACTGCACCTAGTTAAAGAAAGGCAGACACTGAGTTAAAGAAACACTTCACTGAATTATAAAACGCTAGCTTGACGCTTGCTCCGAGTCTTAAAACAGGGCGTGATATTGTAAAACCCTGTGCAGAGGCATAAGACACTGCACCAAGCTATAAAACGCTTAACTGAGTCAAAAAATACGTCACTGAGTTATCAAACACTGTTCTGAATGATAGAACTGTGCAGAGTTATAAAACACTGCATTGAGTTATAAAACACTGCACAGAGTTACGAAACACTGCATAGACAGAGTTATAAAACATTGCTCTGCATTAGAAAGTCCTACATAAAGTCACAAAACACTGTACTGAATTATAAAACACTGTACTGAGTTATAAAACTGTGTAGAGTTATAAAGCACTGCATTGAGTTATAAAACTGTTTAAAGTTATAAAACACTGCACTGAGTTATAAAACACTGCGCTGAGTTATAAAACACTGCACTGAGTTATAAAACACTGCAGAGAATTACAAAACACTGCAGAGAGTTATAAAACACTGCAGAGAATTACAAAACACTACACAGAGCTATAAAACACTGCACTGAATTATAAAACTGCACAGAGTTGTAAAACACTGCACTGAGTTATAAAACACTACACAGAGTTATAAAACACTACAATAGTTATAAAACACTGCAGAGGACTATAAAACACTGCAGAGGATTATAAAACACTGCACTGAGTTATAAAACACTGCACCGAGTTATAAAACGCTGCACTGAGTATAAAACACTGCACTGATTTATAAAAACACTGCAGAAAATTATAAAAAACACTACACAGAGTTATAAAACACTGCATTAGTTATAAAACACTGCGCAGAGTTATAAACACTGCACTGAGTTATAAAACACTGCAATAGTTATAAAACGCTGCACAGAGTTATAAAACGCTGCACAGAGTTATAAAACGCTGCACCGAGTTATAAAACACTGCACCGAGTTATAAAACACTGCACTGAGTTATAAAACACTGCACCGAGTTATAAAACACTGCACAGGGTTATAAAACACTGCACTGCGTTATAAAACACTGCACAGGGTTATAAAACACTGCACTGCGTTATAAAACACGGCACAGGGTTATATAACACTGCACAGAGTTATAAAACACTGCATTAAGTTATAAAACACTGCATTAAGTTATAAAACACTGCAATAGTTATAAAACGCTGCACAGAGTTATAAAACACTGCACAGGGTTATAAAACACTGCACTGAGTTATAAAACACTGCACAGAGTTATAAAACACTGCACTGCGTTATAAAACACGGCACAGGGTTATATAACACTGCACAGAGTTATAAAACACTGCATTAAGTTATAAAACACTGCATTAAGTTATAAAACACTGCATTAAGTTATAAAACACTGCATTAAGTTACAGAACACCCGCATTAAGTTACAAAACACTGCGTTAAGTTATAAAACACTGCGTTAAGTTATACAACACCGCACAGAGTTATAAAACACTGCATTACGTCATAAAACACTGCATTAAGTTATAAAACACTGCATTAAGTTATAAAACACTGCACTGAGTTATAAAACACTGCATTAAGTTATAAAACACTGCATTAAGTTATAAAACACTGCATTAAGTTATATAACACTGCGCAGAGTTATAAAACACTGCATTAAGTTATAAAACACTGCATTAAGTTATAAAACACTGCATTAAGTTATAAAACACTGCATTAAGTTATAAAACACTGCATTAAGTTACAGAACACCCGCATTAAGTTACAAAACACTGCGTTAAGTTATAAAACACTGCGTTAAGTTATACAACACTGCACAGAGTTATAAAACACTGCATTACGTTATAAAACACTGCATTACGTTATAAAACACTGCATTAAGTTATGAAACACTGCATTAAGTTATAAAACACTGCACTGAGTTATAAAACACTGCATTAAGTTATAAAACACTGCATTAAGTTATAAAACACTGCATTAAGTTATAAAACACTGCATTACGTTATAAAACACTGCATTAAGTTATGAAACACTGCATTAAGTTATAAAACACTGCACTGAGTTATAAAACACTGCATTAAGTTATAAAACACTGCATTAAGTTATAAAACACTGCATTAAGTTATAAAACACTGCATTAAGTTATAAAACACTGCATTAAGTTACAGAACACCCGCATTAAGTTACAAAACACTGCGTTAAGTTATAAAACACTGCGTTAAGTTATACAACACTGCACAGAGTTATAAAACACTGCATTACGTTATAAAACACTGCATTACGTTATAAAACACTGCATTAAGTTATAAAACACTGCACTGAGTTATAAAACACTGCATTAAGTTATAAAACACTGCATTAAGTTATAAAACACTGCATTAAGTTATAAAACACTGCACTGAGTTATAAAACACTGCACAGAGTTATAAAACACTGCAGAGGGTTATAAAACACTGCACCGAGTTATGAAACACTGCACAGATTTGCAAAACACTGCATAGATAGAGTTATAAAACACCAGACTGAGTTATACAACACTGCAGAGAGTTATAAAACACTGCACAGTGTTATAAAACACTGCACACAGAGTTATAAAACACTGCACACCGTTATAAAACACTGCACACCGTTAGAAAACGCTGCACACAGTTGCAAAACACTGCAAAGAGTTAGAAAACGCTGCACACAGCTGCAAAACACTGCAAAGAGTTAGAAAACACTGCACACAGTTGCAAAACACTGCAAAGAGTTAGAAAACACTGCACACAGTTGTAAAACACTGCAAAGAGTTATGGAACACTGCACTGAGTTATAAAACACTGCACACAGTTATAAAACCCCGCACTGAGTTATGGGACACTGCACACAGTTATATAAAACACTGCACATAGTTATAAAACACTGCACACAGTTATAAAACACTGTAGAGGGTTATAAAACACTGCACAGAGTTATAAAACACTGCACAGAGTTATAAAACACTGCACACAGTTATAAAACACTGCACAGAGTTATAAAACACTGTAGAGGGTTATAAAACACTGTAGAGGGTTATAAAACACTGCACAGAGTTATAAAACACTGCACTTAAGCTAGAACTGTACAAAACACAGAACTGAGTTATCAAACGCTGCACCGACTCCACTTTGTTTTAGAACGCTTCACTGAACTATAAAACACTCCACTGAATTTTTAAACCTTGCACGCAAAAGAATAGCCATGAATTAGCTAACATTACAATAAATCATAGAACATCCCAACATTAAAAGTATCCCCCCCCCCCTTTACTTTAACAACAACCAACCAAACAAAAACCACAAAGAAATAAACAAGCTAGCAAGTAAACAAAACTAAACACCACTCCCTCTCCTTCTTCTGAGGGAGGGGGGGGGGGAGAGAGAAATACCCAACAAAACAAAACAAAACAAATCCTCTTCACTTCAGTGACTTTTTAAAGCACTTGTGCATCATGAATCATTGCATTGAATTATCATAAAACGCTGCGCCTGGTCTAGGATAAAACTTTGTTTTCACTTGGATACTGCTGTTTGAGGAGTACGGTAGCCGAGTGGTTTAAGGTGGCGGGCTTTTAAGCCTGCTGGTTCTGAAGTTTCAAGTTCGGATCTAGGTAGGGCTTCGTTGATTAAGGTGTGGGCATTTGAAGATCTTTTTTGTCAGTGTATGTGCAGACCTGCAAATGCCATTCTCTCTTTTACGTGTACACACATGCAGGAGATGAATCATGCACGTTACATTTCCGTAAGTGATGTTAGTAGTCACTAGATGGCGGACACATGAAAATACTCAGCAAGCACCCAAGGCTTAACCAGCGCATTGGGTAATGTAGCTGATACAGCATCTGCTGAAGTGGATTCTTGCCAGTGTGGCGCAGCGTGTATGGAATGGTCTGCACCACGCGAACATCTCCAGCATGCAATCTACGACCTGCAGAGAAATGAGCTGGGTGGGGTAGGATTTGTCAAGAAGCACTGACTGAACATTTAAGGACGGTACCAGTGTGCTGCAGTAACTCCTCACGCTCATAAGGGAGAGAAATCAAATCATCATTACCACAATAATCTCCCTTCATGTTCCTTACTCGGCAACGTTGGTTGACAAGTGCTAATTAATAAATATTAACACCCTTTCTTTTTTTTTAAGTGATAAATTCATGAATAAATGTGCAAACAACAAATAATCGTGCATGTCAGCTTGCTTACACATAAAACCAGCTTCTATCTATCCATCAAAACATCCATGCGTACATACTCGCACATAAGTACTTATTTCTTTATTCATTGACATTTGTATACATGCATTAGAAGGTAAGTTCAGTTAAAGTACGCAGTATATGCGGTAAGAAAATGGACAAAGTGCGCAAAAGTTCAGTAAAAAATAATATGTCATTTTTTTTAAAACAATACCTTCATCATCTTCATTCTTCCCTCTCTTTATCATCATCGCATCATCAAGAGCTCACCTGACTGCCCAAACAATATAATATATAACAGGCTTTCACAGCAAACGTTCAAAGACAACTTCAGGAAAATATATTAGCCCTCTCCGAACGAGACACTGTGATTACTATCGATTCATTCTAATACCTAACTCTGTTATGCTGCAATAGAACACAGAGCAAAACAGATATAATTGCTACATTTTTTGTCAGATTCCTTCAATGAAATATTACCAGACTATGCTGAGGATGCCAGCTACTTACTTAAATTAGTTCCTAAAATGGAAAAAAGCGTTTAAAATTATATCGAATGCAATTATTGATAACCAAACCTTTTTTTAAACATAAACAAAATTGACCTTAGAGGAAAATAATGATATGAAATGGACGTCTTGTGTCTATCCTAGTATTGATGACCATCTGGAACAAATCACAGGTGATGACATAGCGAAACAATCCGTCTCGTTGTTTTTTTCCTCTTT
This sequence comes from Rapana venosa, assembly GCA_028751875.1. Lineage (NCBI taxonomy): Eukaryota > Metazoa > Mollusca > Gastropoda > Neogastropoda > Muricidae > Rapana > Rapana venosa. Next base: position 29,442,962 of record CM054147.1, on the reverse strand, counting down.
ATCATTTCCCCTCTTTTATCAGACTTTATCACCTCTTATCATTATGATCATGACGGGGAAAAAAGAACACACTAAAAATTTTAAAAGCCCAAACAAACAAAAAAGTCTTGTTAGCGCCAAAGCGAAAACGTGAACAATAGAAATTGTATATTTACAAAGCGTGAAGCACACAAACTGCATAAATAATTAAAACAAACACTCAAACAAACGAATGGACAAACCACCAAAAAGAATTTTTAAAAAAACCCAAAACAAAACAAAAATTCACAAAATTAATCCAAACAACGACAACAAACAAGCAAATGAACAACAAAATTTAACAAGCAAAAATAGATATGAGCATAGACAAAGAAAAAAATTCCTATGTCGATTTTGACTACCCTGCCCGCTCTCCCGGAGGAAAGCAACATGATTTTTTGCAGAAAATCTGTCGTGACAGTGAAAAGTATACAAGGCAGTACAAATCAATACAATGATATATAGTAGGCCTGTGTATAAACAATACAGCACAATGCAATGTAATGCAATACAATCTGACACAATTCAATAAAACACAGAACGACCAAACTATCAACCCAACAACAGACTATGCACATATTTTTTTTTAAACGTAGCTCGAAATTTGATACGACTAAAAACCTGTAACTAGATCTAGTGTAATCCTGGAGCTAGTTTTGATTTTCACTTCCAACTTTTTATTCTTGTTAGCCGTGAAAACAAGGTTTTACTGCAGAGGGGTGTACACACAATTCTCTGCTCACTTTCAAACAGGTTTCAAGTATGAAAGACTTTTGTGCAAGTGTTTTTGTTTTAGCTTGAGGAATGATGTTGATGCCACAAACAAATTAAACATGGGTCATTTTCTGAGGATTTCTTGTGTTCCTGTTTGGCGATCCTGTGCATGCTTATCGTGGATTGAAGGCTGGCAAACGACAAAGAAAAGAAGGAAATAAAGTGTTTGATAATTTAAAAACAAACAAGCAAAACAACACATTTTTTGTTTTTTTAAAACCTTTCAGATTTTGTGTCTAATCACTTGAGGTGTGAGTTGGGAACACGTCTTTTGCTGACAATTTTCGCTGATGCTGTGAAATGTGTTGTATGTTTGTTTGAATATTACAGGAAACAAAGAAGAAAGAGGGCAAAATTTTTAATGTGGAGTAGGGCAAAAACAACTTTAAATTTGGTCAATTTCGTAAAGTTTTACATGCATAGTGTTGTCCAACATTGTTTTATTTCGTTTCATTCTATTTTCTTTTATTTCACTTTATGTCTGTTTTGTTTTGAGTTATTCGTTGACTACTTCGCCGAGAATATTATCAAACTAAATTTTTCAGAGAGAGAGAGGGGGGGGGGGGGCAAACATTTTGCTATCAGAAGCAAATGAAACTTTTTTTTTCCCTTGTTTCAAAAAGGATTTAAACATGGCCCCAGGCTGAAGTCACAATCTGTCTCTATTCATTATAGCTTTCCCACGTATTTGGAAACAGGACTGTTTTAACAACTCTTCCGCTCGGGAAAAAAACACCCAACTAGACTTAATGCACTGGTCCTTCAAAATAAAGAAACATTTGTCCAAATATTGGCTTTCACCATGACTCAGACTTCAAATCTGCGTCATTACCTCCCCTTCCTCTTCTCATTTCAGGTCTTCCCTCCCCTTTGCTATCTTAACCGCGAAAAATGTTTCACTTTCTCAGAAAAGTGTGACAGGTAGATCTAGAGTTTTGCTATTCGAATTTGCTTTGTCGAAATTTTTTTCAAGAATTTTTTTCTTTCAATCCATTAAGCCTTAAGCAGTGGTCTAAATACTAGTCTTTACAATAGACCTATATCATTAATTTTAATCGAAGTCCTGTGTGTAACACAAATTCTATTCATATATTCTCGTGGCATCTTTTCTTTAAACAAAAAAGGAATAGAATTTCGTAGTAAGATCCCAAAACTCACGCAGGAAATAACTTTTAATAATCCTTGACAAAGAATACCCTAAATTTTATTTTATTTATTTTAATATTTTATCTCGAGGTTACTGGAATAAGCACTTATGTGCTTTTTTACATATAGTCCCCGTGTGTATGCGATTTTGTAAATTCTGTCATCTGTTCCCACCGGCACACAAGGGCCTACTCTTACGAAAAGTGAAAAGCGGAAAAGGATTTAACGTGTGCGCAAGATGTTCTGCGTGCGTTCGCACACGGGGCCTCGGTTTATAATCTCATCCGAAAGACTTTTGGGGAGAGTGGAGTCAGCACTGATGTTAACTCCAGGGAAAATATCCCCTTGAACGGGAATCGAACCCGGGTCGTTAGATTGCCAGCGCAATGTTCTAACCACTAGGCTATCCCGTCCCCCATGAGAAGAGAAGAGAGAGAGAGAAGAAGAGAGAGAGGTCAGACTTTGCACCTAGACGTGTCTACGTGAATCCTCACCCCCACCCCCCACCCCCCCCTCCCCCAAAAAAAAAAATGAAAAAAAATGTGGCTGCACTAGTTGTAGTAAACTATTCTCCCTGGGAAGAAGGCTCTTAATAATCTGAATTTTATGCAGAAAAATTTGCAATGCAGTGCAATACAACAAAAAACGCACATACATGAGCGAGCTCACCCCTCGAAAACACACAACATATAAACCTTTACCGAAATATATATAATTTAAAATACAATATAAATATAACATATATAACAAATATATATATATATAACAGATAACAGAAACAGAACAGGCAGACTAGACCACCGACAGATAGACAAACAGACAGACTAGACCACCGACAGACAGACAGACAAACGCACAAGACACAAGGTCAAGAACTTTGCACCGAGAGAGCGTTTCTACTACGGTGAACCCTCAACAAACTGTTCTTCGCCTGAGCATACTTCTTGCTGCTGCACTTCAGCCCTTTCTTCACCTACCTCCCCTTTTTTTCCTTCCTTGGCGATTTTCCTGTTGACACAACCAATAATCGTTGACAAAGAATGCCCCTATTTACCTTCAGTTCTTTTTACATTTTAATCGTCTCCCTTTCTTTTATTATTTTTTTTTCTTCTTTTGACCTGCAGGTGCTCAAATTTCATGTGCACTCACTTCTCTTCTCACCCCGGTCTCTAATCTCAAGTTTTGTGTACAGCCAGGTCGACCTCCAGGGCCACGCCCATCGTGCCGCTTTTTTCTGTCTTTTTTTTAATTTTTATAAATCTGAGAGCAAATAATCTTGGGTGGTTTCTCTCCTCGTGAACATGTGCCACTGGACACAGCATCATTTTCTTCTTCTTAAAGCATGCCTATATGACATACGTGGATGTTGCCCACACATGATGGATGAGACTATAAACCGAGGCCCCGTGTGCGAACGCACGCAGAACATCTTGGGCACAAGTTAAATCCTGTTCCTGTAAGAGTAGGCCATTGTGTGCCGGTGGGAACAGATGACAGAATTCACAAATCCGTATACACACGGGGACTAGATGTAAAAAAAAGCACATAAGTGCTTATTCCACTATCCTCGATATAAAAGAATAAATAAAATAAAATAAATAAAAATATCCATGCAGAGTGAATGGACAAGAGAGAGTTGCAACCTCATGTGTTGAATAATTATCATAATGATATATTATGGTACTATTGTTTTTCTGGTGGAAGCATGTCACGGCCCAGTCTTGCGATGGTGTTGCTTTCCATTGCCGTGATACATCTATCTAGCCTTTTGTTATCGTTGTTTATGTGTTGTTTCGTTTCTGATATTTTCACACTTTCAATGCTCACAGTTATCTTACCTTGTTGTTCATCTATTTGACGCAATTTTGTTCAGCTGCAGCCCTTTCTTGCATATGCATGGCTGTTGGAGTACTCATACAAGCATTGGTTGTTGTACTCATACAAGCATTGGTTGTTGTGCTCATACAAGCATTGGTTGTTGTACTCATACAAGCATTGGTTGTTGTGCTCATACAAGCATTGGTTGTTGTACTCATACAAGCATTGATTGTTGTGCGCACACAAGCATTGATTGTTGTACGCACACAAGCATTGATTGTTGTACGCACACAAGCATTGATTGATGTGCTCTTACAAGCATTGATTGTTGTACTCATACAAGCATTGATTGTTGTGCTCATACAAGCATTGATTGTTGTACTCATACAAGCATTGATTGTTGTACTCATACAAGCATTGATTGTTGTGCTCATACAAGCATTGATTGTTGTATTCATACAAGCATTGATGTTTGTACTCATACAAGCATTGATTGTTGTACTCATACAAGCATTGACTGTTGTACTCATACAAGAATTGGTTGTTGTACTCATACAAGCATTGATTGTTGTACTTATACAAGCATTGATTGTTGTACTCATACAAGCATTGGTAGTTGTACTCATACAAGCATTGACTGTTGTACTCATACAAGCATTGATTGATGTACTCATACAAGTATTGATTGTTGTACTCATACAAGCAGTGATTGTTGTACTCATACAAGCATTGATTGGTGTACTCATACAAGCATTGATTGTTGTACTCATACAAGCATTGATTGATGTACTCATACAAGCATTGATTGTTGTACTCATACAAGCATTGACTGTTGTACTCATACAAGCATTGATTGTTGTACTCATACAACATTGATTGTTGTACTCATACAAGCATTGGTAGTTGTACTCATACAAGCATTGATTGTTGTACTCATACAAGCATAGATGTTTGTACTCATACAAGCATTGATGGTTGTACTCATACAAGCATTGATTGTTGTACTCATTTCAGGCATTGGCGCTAAGCTGCTTCTGATTTCATACAATTGTGTTTAAACTGAGTAAAGCTCGGTAAGCTCATCTTGGTGGAGCTCATCCCTCTCCAGATCACCGTTGCATGCTGAGTATGTTGTTCGTTTTAGTCACATCACCCGGCCAAACCCAGGACCCACCCACTCATTTGAAAGATGGATGGGTTTTTTTAATATTCTTTTATATCGAGGATAATGGAATAAGCACTTATGTGCTTTTTTACATCTAGTCCCCGTGTGTATGCGGTTTTGTAAATTGTCATCTGTTCCCACGGGCACACAATGGCCTACTTTTACGAAAAGCGGAACAAGATTTTAACGTGTGGGCAAGATGTTCTGCGTGCGTTCGCACACGGGGCCTTAAAGGTGTGCGAGCGAAGAGTTTTGTGTACATGTTTTCGCAAACAAGATCTCTGGAATATTGGTTCATCTGAAAAAGTTGGAAAAGGAATGGACTTACAACCAGTGTTAACTCCAGGCTGGAAATCCCCTCAAACATAGATTACAAACAAGCGCTTTTGTTTTGTCGTCGTTGTTGTTGTTGCTGGTTTATATTTGTTTTTTCGTTCCTCAGCTAGAGCTCCAAATATCACCAATTGTAAGAATTTTGCATATTGCGACCGCCCCCCCCCCCCCCCCCCCATTAAGGTAGCTGCATACACTACACTACAGTACAACACAATACAATACATTACATAATATAACAATATAATATAATAAATACAATTCCTGAGAGTAATGAGTGAGGTAGGGTGGTCCCCATGAGGTTCACGCAGGGTAGGCTCTACAACCACCGCAGAATGAACAGACACACTGGGTTCAAACCCAGGGATCGTTACCTCACTACTCCCGAGGCCAGGCAGCAGCAGTGGGGGGGGGGGGGGGGGATGAATAGCTTAGTGGTTAGAGCAATGACGTTGTGACTTGATGACAACTGAGGCCATGGGTTCGAATCTGAGATGAAACTATAAACCGAGGCCCCGTGTTCGAACGCATGCAGAACGTCTTACGCACGCGTTAAACCCTGTTCTGCTTTTCGGAAGAGTAGGCCATTGTGTGCCGGTGGAAACAGATGACAAAATTTACAAAACTGCATACACACGGGGACTGGATGTAAAAAAAAGCACATGAGTGCTTATTCCATTATCCTCGACATAAAAGAATAAATAAAATAAAAAATAATAAATAAATGTGCGTTTCGGGGAGGGGGGGGGGGGGGGGGGGTCCTCTTCTTCTGGAACTAACAGTCTTCTCGGAGGATACTAGAAATCAAGGTCCCGTGTGCGAATGTGTGCATACAATTTTGCGCACAAGTCAACAATGAATCTTTTTTTTTTTTTAAAGAGTAGGCCAGCTATGGCGGTTGGTATGAATGACACAACATACCCATCATGCAATCTACGACCTGCAGACATTCTTAGACTGTATAGGGGAAAAAACGGTAGTGGGGTGGGGGTTGTGGGTGTATTGAGGCCTGCTTGAAATACCCACAGATAAATAAACTGCTAAGGTAAAGAATAGGTAAGAAAAATAACACAGGAAGACGGTGTCACACAATTTGTTGTTGTTGTTGCTGTTGTTGTTTTGCTGTCTTATTCCTCGGCTAGAGCTCTGAGATTCACCAAGAGTAAGATTTTTATTGTATGCGACAGTACAATGTTTCTGATAGAGTGAACAGACGCTAAAGTTGAAAGAAATAATGTTTCTTCACTACAGCGAAAGAAACAACGAATTATTTATTTATTTATATATATATATTTTTTTATAAAGAATTTCCAGAAGGTGTGAAAGCTGAAAGAGCCACAACACATCCCCACGCACGGGGAACATTTTTAGTGTCTTTGCTCCAGTGCTTATTAGTCTTAGAGAAGGGGGAGTACTGGGGGATTAGGTCCTCGAACTAGCGGTCTAACAGTAACTGGAACGAGGGATTTTGTTTTGTTTTTGTTTGGTTGGGTTTCTTCTTGTTGGTTTCTTTTTTCGTTCCTAGGCTGGAGCTCTAAAATTCACCACTGTTGAAATGTTTGCCTATGCGTATGCAACTGTCCCCCCCCCCCCCCCCCCCCCCCCCCATCCCACACACACACACCATTAAGGTAGTCGCATTCCGACTTTTGGAATGAACGCAAATTCAAATCTTTGCTGAGATGTCAGTTCCAAGTGATTTTTTTTTACTGACCGGGGCTTACATAAGTACTGACTCCACTTTCCTGAAAATCCTTTAAATGAGACGATACTTTCTCTCTCTCTCTCTCTCTCTCTCTCTCTCTCTCTCTCTCTCTCTCTCTCTCTGTCGCTGTTGGCCTTTCTGCAGCATACATAAAGGCATAACTTTGCCATTCTAACTCAGCGGTACAAAGCCCAAATACCACACGAACGTTTATCGGTCAAACATTTGGGGCTATTAGGTGGACACTCCTGCTGCCTTTAATGTAGTGCAGTGTCGTTTTGGCTCTCCTCTCTCTCTCTCTCTCTCTCTCTCTCTCTCTCCTCTCTCTCTCTCTCTCTCTCTCTCTCTCTCTCTCTCTCTCTCTCTCCCCCCCCCCCTCTCTCTCTCTCTCTCTCCCCCTCCCTCCCTCCCCCCTCTCTCTCTCTCTTGCTGCACAGCATGCCAGCTGTGATATCACAAATACTCCCCCCCCCAAACCTCTCACATCAATTTTACACCCCAGGGTGTGTAAGCTTTTCGACATATTTGTCTCGGTCCGTTAAGAGATAGCAAACACATTCTTCTTTACTGTATACTATACTAGTAATACTGTTCTTAATCAGAGAATGGTTCTGAGGGCGTTGTTACAGTGACGAAAACACCGGATCTGTCCGTTTGTGGTGGTCGTGTACCTAAGCCTGGGTCTCAACAAAGCTTTGGTGAGGAGTGGGGGGTGGGGGTGGGGGGTTAGTGATGTTGGATGTTGTCCACCCATCTCTCTCTGTCTGATTGCCTCACCGGAATGTGCCTGCCTTCGGATCTTGTGACATAACCAGACCACTTGTATGGTAAGGAGGCACACGTGGCGCTCTTTGGTTGGATGTCCATATTGCGCACTTCCTCCATAATATGTAACATGGTTCCAGGAAGATAGATGCCAAGAATGTTCCTGTGGCATCGCGCTTCTAGTAAGTCTGCTGGTAAAGATGGGGACTCGCCTGCGTACAGGAAGATGGACTCTTACTGACATTTTGAAATTTAATCTTTTTTATCAGTGGATCGGTGGTCTAGAGGTGTCTAGAAAGCGAAAAGTCCGGGTCGGAAGTGTGCGGTGGTTCAAATCCCGTGTGGGCCCGAAACTTTTCCCCCATCCGTTAGACCATGAGTGGTGGTCTGGGCGTTAGTCTTTCGGATGAGACGATAAACCGAGGTCCCGTGTGTTGCACAAAATTATTCAGCGCACGTAATAGAACCCAAGGCAACAAGGGAGTTGTCCCTGGCAAAATTCTTAGGAAAAAGTCACTCTGATAGGGAAACAAATACAGATGCAGACCAAAAAAAAAAAAAAGAAGAAATGGTGGCGCTACTCTTGTGGCGACGCGCTCTCCCAGGGAAGAGCAGCCCGAATTTCACGCACAGCAATCTGGTGGTATAATAATAAATAAAATAAAAATTCTCATCTTCTCTAAGGCTGGGTTTTTTTTGTCTGTTCTGTATTATCTTGTTTCTTGACAGGGTTAAAAGAACTTTTTGCATCTCCTTGGCTAGAGCTCCGGGTTCATCTGTCTCACTATTGGTGAAATTCTGTGTATGCAGCTGTGTGTCCACAAACTATCACGATAGCCGCATTTCGTCTTCTGGGATGCTGTCTAAACGCAACACCAGTGTGCATGCGGGTTTGTAAATGTCAAGTCAAAATCTCTTTGATAATCCCATGAAGGGGAACTACAATACTGACAGGCACATTGATACGTATCATTTGTTGTCACGACACGCACTGGCCTTCTCTTTCGAAAGGAGGAACAGGTTTTAACATGTACGCAATCTGCTCTGCGCGCATTCGCACACGGGGCCTCGGTTTATAGTCTCATCTGAAGGACTTTCGGGGGGAGTGCAGTCGGCAGTGAGGTTAACTCCACGGGGCATAATTGCTTCGAACGGGCAACTTCGTGATGGCGTCAGGTCGGGGAGCAACGCTTTAACCACTAGACTACCTTGTCCCACGTAAAAGAAACAAAAGCCAGACATATCACGTAACTACAAGAATAAACAAATAAGAAACTCATCTTACCTCAGAATAGTTGTTTTTTTTAAATTGTAATGCCTGCAAAAAGTTTTAAAAACAATGAAGCAATTCACAGATTCACGGCACGGTATGTCATGGCGGGGTATGATATGGTATGGTATCGTATAGTATGGTATGGTATGGTATGATATGATGTGGTATTGTATAGTATGGTATGGTATGGTATGGTAGGGTATGGTATGGTATGGTATAATATGATGTGGTATTGTATGGTATGGTATGGTATGGTGTGATATGGCATGGTATGGTATGGTATGGTGTGATATGGCATGGTATGGTATGGTATGGTATGGTATGTGGTGTGGTATGGTGTGGTACGGATGGTATGGTGTGGTATGGTATGGTAGGTATGGTATGGTATGGTGTGGATGCGGTATGGTATGGTATGGTGTGGTATGGTGTGGTGTGGTATGTGGTGTGGTACGGATGGTATGGTGTGGTATGGTATGGTAGGGTATGGTATGGTATGGTGTGGATGCGGTATGGTATGGTATGGTGTGGTAGGGTATGATGTGATATGGCATGGTATGGTATGTCATGGTATGGTATGGTATGTTGTGTGGTATGGTGTGGTACGGATGGTATGGTGTGGTATGGTATGGTATGGTATGGTATGGTGTTGAATGCGGTATGGTATAGTATGGTGTGGTAGGGTATGGTGTGATATGGCATGGTACGGATGGTATGGTGTGGTATGGTATGGTATGGTATGGTATGGTATGGTGTGAATGCGGTATGGTATAGTATGGTGTGGTAGGGTATGGTGTGATATGGCATGGTATGGTATGGTATGGTGTGTGGTATGGTGTGGTACGGATGGTATGGTGTGGTAGGGTATAGTATGGTGTGGTATGGTATGGTGTGGTACAGTATGGTACGATATGGTATAGTATGGTATCGTATCGTCTCTGTAGATTACGTAAGTATTGTCATCACAGCTGTCTTCTGCTCTTGGCGAACTCTCAGTGCAAAGGCAAATGTTAGCTCAAATTGATAAGCACAGACTGGGATATAATGGTTATGCAAACAGAAACACAGACAAATCTGATGACGACAGTTCTCCAAGGCAAGGCTGAGGGCAGAAGGAAAAGAGGCAGACCACCACCAGCATCCTACATTGCCAACATCACTGAGGTCAGTGGTCTGGGAGGGCTACAGGAGATCGTAAAGGCTGCACAGTGGTACTAAAAATCACTCTTTTTCTTCTGTTTTTCTATGTGACTCTTATATTCATACGCAAGTACTAAGGCATCCACAGAAAAAACCACTTTTGTGAAAGACTAGCCTCTGACTCAAAACTCATGTGATTTTGAACATATTTGGTAGGTTTGAAGTTTTTGAATTTTTCAGCAAACACTGTACCCTCTCACTCCTTTGTTGTCTGCTAGCTTCCTTACCGCAATATGCATGGGGAGGGGGGGGGGGGGGGGAGGCGGTCAACGCTGTAGGAATACAGACAATCCTCATTTGATGATTATTTTCAACTTCCTCGTGACTACCTGGTATTACTCTATGTTCTCAATCCCCCAAAAAGTGCACAGTCCATTTTTTATGCTTAAAGAAATCTGTGAAAATCACCAAGATTTTTTTCCCCACTCGGACTCTATAGAAGATACTACATGACCCCCAAATTAATACCGGTGTGTAGCCAAAACTCAGCAGAGACAGAGAGAAATGGCGAACCCTGTCAGCATTGCGTGGAACTCCTGCCGACGACAGCGGCGATGGAGACAGGTAGCAGGTAGGTAGACTACGTAAAGTCCTTACCTCGCTCTTTGTTGTTAGCTTCTTTGGACTCTTACACACACATACACACAAATTTATGATTCTGATTCTGATTCTAATTCTCTCTCTCACACACACACATAAAACATACACGCATACACACACAAAACACACACACACACACACACACACACACACACACACACAACTCACACACACATACACGAAAGAAAAAAAGAAATAAGAAAGAAAGAAAGAAAGAAAGAAAAGAAAGAAAAGAAAAGAAAAGAAAAGAAAAGAAAAAAACCCCACCCCCACCCACCCCCAAAAAAAAGATTAAGCGGGAACTTTCCTACCATACTTCTTTTTTTTATATACTTTCTTTTTTCTTTTCCTCCTCCTCCTTTCTTCTTCTTTTTCTTCCCCTTTCTCTTTCATTCCTTTCCTTTCTTTTTCTTTCTCTCCTTTTCTTTTTTTTTTCTCCCAAATTGAGAGCTGTCTATAGAGAAATTGGCAAGTGGGGTTATGGACTCTTTGGCAGTCAGCGCTTTGACAAGGTAGGGGGGTGTTTTTTGGAAATGTCATAGGCTGGGCTTTAGTCATTCATAGCGCTGAATTGACTTCTCTGATGGGCGAGTGGTGAGAAGTGCTATTGCTAGCTTGTTAGGAAATGCGCCATGGACACAGACAGAGAGAAAGAGAGAGGGAGGAGTGGGGGGAGAGAGGGAGGGAGGGAGAGGGAGAAAGAAGGGGGAGAGGGATGGAGAGAGGGAGGGAGGGGGAGGGAGAGGAGGGAGGGAGGGAGGGAGAGAGGGAGGGAGGTGGAGGGAGAGGGAGAAAGAATGGGAGAGGGAGAGGGAGGGAGAGAGAGGAGGGGAGAGGGAGAGGGAGAGAGAGAGAGGGGGAGGGAGGAGGGAGAAGAGGAGGGAGAGGAGGAGAGAGGGAGGGAAGGGAGAGAGAGGGAGGGATAGGGGGGGGGAAGGAATAAGGAGGGAGAGAGAGAGGGAGGGAGGGGAGGAGAGAGAGAGGGGGGAGAGATGGGGGAAAGGAGAGAAAGAGGGGGGACAGAAGGGAGAGGAGAGAGAGGAAGGAGAGGAGGAAGAGGGGGAGAGAGAGGAGAGAGAGAGAGAGAGAGAGAGAGAGAGAGAGAGAGAGAGAGAGAGAGAGAGAGAGAGAGATGACAGAAGACAGACAAGGAGAGAGATCGACAGACAAAGAGACAGAGAAAATAGAGAGGGGAGAGGGGCGAGCATAGACACGAAGTTAGAGAGAGATAGAAGTCAAAGAGAGAGGAGCGAGAGAGAGGAGAGAGAAGACAGAGCAGAGCAGAGGATAGAGAGAGAGAAGAGAGAGCAGAGGAGAGAGAGAGGGGAGGATCAGAGCAGGTAAGGCAGACAGAAACAAAGACACAGAGGCAGAGAGACAGAGCTGCATGGACAGAGGGAGATACAGACACCAGAAGAGAGAGAGAGACGAGAGAGAGAGAGAGAGAGAGACAGACAGAACAGAAGAACAGACAGACAGACAGACAGACAGAACAGCAACAGACAGACAGACAGACGGACAGATTCGGACACTGAGAGAGAAACAGAGACCAGAAAGAGAGCGATAGTAACAGACAGACAGTGACAAACACACACACACACACACACGTACGCACGCACGCACATACGCACTAACACGCACACGCACACGCGCGCGCCCGCACACGCACAAACACACACACTTACACACACAGGGAGATAGGACACTACAGACTAAACAAAGACAGAAACAGGCACACAGACAGACAGACAATGTTAACACAGAAACAGAAAGACAAAGACAGACGAACAAACAAACAAACATACATACAGTCAGACAGAAGACAGACTAACAGGCAGACAAACAGAAAAAAAAGTGCTACAGGTGTAGCTTTTGGCTGTTACACTCAGTCAACTTGCTGGTTGACTTAGTTCGCTGGCACAGACAACATAATGATGTGCTCTTGAAACACATGCTGATATACTATACTATATACGATATGCGCAGTAGGCACAGAAGACTCAGGCTATCTACATTGCAGCCTGCGAAACTTAGCTTGTTCTTCACATACCTACACTCCTGTCTGTATGCTCCATCCTCCTCCCCTCCCCCCCCCCCCCTCCCCCCCCCCCCCCCCACCCCCCCCACACACAACACACACATCACACACCACACCAAGAGGGAGACAGACAGACAGACAAACAATGACAGAAAGAGGCAGACAGACAGACAAAGACAGAAACAGGCACATGCATTGCTTATTCAAAGTACCATCTGGAAATAAAAAGTTGACTTGACTTCACACACACACAGACACACACACACTATAAACTGAGGTCTCGTGTACGAACACACGTAGAACATCTTGCGCACAAGCTAAAACTTGTTCCATTTTTTGGAAGAGTAGGCCAATGTGTGCCAGTAGGAACGGATGACAAATTTACATAAAACTACATACACACGGCAGTAACTGGATTAAAAAAAAAAAAAAGGCATATGAGATTATTTCATTTTTCCTCGAAATAAAAGGAGAAGAGAGAGAGAGAGAGAGAGAGAGAGAGAGAGAGAGAGAGAGAGAGAGAGAGAGAGAGAGAGAGAGAGAAAGAGGAGAGAGAGAGAGAGAGAGAGAGAGAGAGAGAGAGAGAGAGAGAGAGAGAGAGAGAGAGAGACAGACAGACCAGACAGACAGACAGGCAGACAGAGACACAGAGAGAGACAGAGACTGCAACAGAGAAACAGAGAGACAGAGAGATTTGTGGCTAGAAAATGAAAATGTGCGCAATGCAAAACAACACACACACACCTCACACCACCACACACCCACACACACACACTACAACCACACACAACACACCACAACAAACACACAACCTATACACCTACACCACCACCACCACACACACACAAAAACACACACACACACCACACCACCACCACCACCCACCACAACACAACACACACACACCTACACCCACACCCACCACCACACACAAACACAACACACACACACACCTACACCACCACCACCACCACACCACAAAACAACACACACACACACACCACACACCCACACCACACAACACAACACACACCACACCCACACAACCACCACACACCACCACCTCACCACACACACACACACACACACACACACACACAACACCACCACACCACCACACCACAAACAACCACACACACACACACACCACACCACCACACACCACCCCACACCACAACAACAACACACACACACACCACACCAACCACCACCACCACCAAACAACACACACACAACTACACACCACACACAACCAAAACACACACTACACACCTACCACCACACCACACACCACAAAACAACACACACACACACAACCACACACCCACCACACCACACACACACACAAACACACACAACCAACACACCTACACCCACCACCACCCCACCACCACAACACACCACAACACCACACACACACACCTAACAACCACCACCACCACCACACCAACACACACAAACACACACACACACCTACACCACCACCACCACACCACAAACAACACACACACACCACACCACCAACAAACACCACCACCACCACACCACACAACACAAAACACACACAACCACACACCTACACCACCACCACCACACCACCAAACAACACAAAACACACACACACTACACCACCACACCACAAAACAACACACACACACCTACACCACCACACACCACACCACACAAAACAACACCACACACCAACACCACCACCACAACAAACACACACACACACCTACACCACCACCACCACCACCACACCACAAAACAACACACACACACACCTACACCACCTACACACCACCACCAACCACACACCACACACACCCACCAACACACAACAACACACACACTACACACCACACACCACCACCACCACACACAAAACAACACACACACACACACTACACCACCACCACACCACACCACAACACACCACACACAAACACACCAACACACACCCCACACACCACCACAACACCCACACAACACACAACAACACACACACACACTAACACACACACACAACCACACACACACCACCACCACCACCCACCACCCACCACCACCACCACCACACACCACCACCACGGTGGACAAAAAACACGAACAGTCTTAGTTCAATTCCACCCCAACACACCCCAACACACACACACTCTCTCTCCCCCCCCCCTCTCTCTCTCTCGTCTCTCTGTCTGTCTCTCTCTCTGTCTGTCTGTCTGTCTCTCTCTCTCTAATAATATATATATATATATATATATATATATATATATATATATATATATATATATATATATATATATATATATATATATATATATATATCCCTAAGGGCGGGGACTGGATCTAGAAAAGCACATGGGTGCTTATTCATTATCCTCGAAATAAAAGACTTTGTCATTGTCATTGTCAACACCACACAACACCACAACACAACACACAACCACACCACCACACCACACACACACCACCACCACCACACACACACAACACAACACACACACACACAACCACCACACACGACACACACACACACCACCACACACACACCACACACCACACACACAACACACACACACACACACCACACACCACCACACACCACACAACACAACACAACACAACACACCAACACACCACCACACACACCACACACACAACACAACACACACACACACACAACACACACAAACACACACAAACACACACAACACACACCCTCCACCCACCACCACCACCAACCACACCACCACAAACACAACACAACACACAACCACCACCACACACACCACAACACACACACCACACAACACACACACACACACACACACACACACACACACACACACACACACACACACACACACACACACACACACACACACACACACTCACACAGTCGAGCTGTATAAGAAGACCAGGTGGTATGCTATAATTATATACTTACGCTCTGTACAAACCTGAATAAAGTGGCTTTTCATTCCCCACTGGCCCACAGATGGTTTTTGTTGAATGCTATAAAAATAGCAACATTTTTTTCCTTCTAAAAGAATATCAACAATAGCGCTCTTGAATAAGCTTCTGTTTTCCACACAGAAATTTCCAGATGCAATACTTTTGCTGAGAAAAAAAATTAGTAAGTGGCTGTGCAGAGAAATTTGCCTGTATTAATTTGTCTGACACACTGTGATAAAAATTCATCGAGTCGAGTCGGATCGAAACTTGCTGTTTCTGTTTCTGTCTGTGTCTGTATGTGTCTGTTTCTGTCTACCTCTGTCTTTCTGTCTGTCTGTCTGTCTGTCTGTCTCTCCCTCCCTTCCCCCCTCCACCCCCCCCCCTCTCTCTCTCTCTCTCTCTCTCTCTCTCTCTTTCTCTCTCTCTCTCTCTGGCTTCTCTTGCTTGGCTGAAATGCCAACAAGACACTTTTCTCAGCTGTGCTGTGAAAAATTCTGTTTTGTTTTTCTTTATTTACTATGCCTGTAGTTTCCAAAACACCAGTCTAAGGGCGACTTGCTGTGGCATTGGAATGCATGCTGAATGCAGCTCTACAAGAACAGCTACAGGAACTGTGCTCTTTTAAAGTACAAGCGCTAGGTCATCAAACCATTGTTGGACTTATACAGACAAGTGAAAACTTTCCCCATACCCTGACACTTCAATCCAGAGAGTATGGTTTCAAGAAAAAACGTTCGTATCAAGTAAACAGAGACAGAAGATGAGCCAGGATGCTCATAGGACAGGTCGAGTACAGATAGGAGAGCGTACAGGATCCATCCCCATCAGGTTCAAACCACTGTTGGACTTTGACCAGTAAAAACTATTCTCATATCCCTGACACTTCAATCCAGAGAGTATGGTTTCGAAGAAAAACGTTTGTATCAAGTAAACAGAGACAGAAGACGAGCCAGGAAGCACATAGGGCTGAGACAGACAGGATAGCATGCAGGATCCATCCCTATCATGTTCAAGCCATTGCTGGACATAGGCTGACTTGTAAAAACTATTCCCATCTCCCTGACAGTTCGGTCCAGAGAGTACGGTTTCAAAGAAAGACGTCCGTATCAAGTAAACATGGACAGAAGATGAGCTGGGAAGCACATAAGGCAGGCTGGGAGACAAACAGGAAAGCAGACAGGGTCCATGCCTATCATTCTTACCCAACTCAACGAGTTTCTTCTATGCTGACAACAACGATGTGGTGGAGGTGTTTACTGTCTACGACCACTGTCCTTCCTCTTCTGACATTTGTAGAGGTGACAAACCAATTGTCATGACACAGTGTGACATTGATGGAGAGACTGTCACAGTCTCACATGACAAAGCTGTATGGATCCATTATAAGTGAAGTTGTCAATGAAATAAAAGACAGCTATTGTGATAATGTCAGTGGAATGAGAGATTATAGGTGTGATCAGAGAGGTGAAGTAGGTAGAAGTTTATGTCTGTGATGATGTGAATGAAGAGGAAGATGGGTGAAGGGGGTTGATGGGTGTGTTGAAAATTAGACTGATGCAGAGTATACAGAGTGTCTTAAAAATGAGAGTGATTGTGAATTTCAAGAAATACACATCACATCACATTATCATCATCATCATCATCATCGTCGTCGTCATCATTATCATCATTGTCATCATCGTCGTCGTCGTCGTCGTCGTCGTCATCATCATCATCATCATCATCATCATCGCCTTGATCAACAGGAGAGATGCTGCGTTTGTGGAAAGTTTTCTCCAAGCTGGTCTGTCTTCAGCCTTTCAAAGCGACACACCCATGTCAAGGCTGGTGCAATCTTTGATGTTCTTCATCCAGTTCTTCATCTGTCTGCCCCTGCATCTTCCTCCTTCGAGGACAGTCTTGCATGACATGGCCAAACCACACCAGCTTCCTCCTCTCTACAACAGCCAGAAGGGGGTTTCTGTGGTCCAGCTTTCATGATCACCTCTTGCCACACTGACTACTACTACCACCACCACCACCACCACCACCACCACCACCACCACCACCACTACTACTACTACTACTACTACTACTACTACTACACTCCACCACCACCACCACCACCACCACCACCACCACCACCACCACCACCACCACACTACTACTACTACTACTACTACTACTACTCCACCACCACCACCACCACCACCACCACACACTACTACTACTACTACTACTACTACTACTACTACTATTACTCATCATCATCATCATCATCATCATCATCATCATCATCATCATCATCGTCGTCATCTTTTTCTTCTTCTTCATCTTCTCCTCATTATTGCTATCAAATATGGATAAATCAGACTAGAGATTTAAAAAACAATGGAAAGGACAAAAGTATAAATAAAAATAAAGAAATAATGAAAATATGAATGTGGTTGGTTGACTGGCTGGCTGGCTGGCTGGCTGAATGTTGCCTGCCTATCTGCCTATTTGGTTGACAAGCCAAGCGACTGGCTAAAAACACCTAAGATTAAACGGACAGTTAACGCCCAGACACCTCAACCACCACAGGAAGGGAAGACCCTGATTTCACAATTGGCAGGCACTCATCTCCTGATGGTC
>CM054147.1:29382062-29412062 GCA_028751875.1 Rapana venosa | reverse complement strand
TACATGACAGACGGAAGAAGAGATTAGGGGAATGGCCCCGTAAGTCATTTTACTTACATTCTCTGGAGAAAGAGGGTCGGTACATAGCACTGCGAACTGTGCAAATCAAACGTAGCACACTCCCTATATTTCTCAAACCCATGTTGACAGGGATGGTTGGGAAGAAGCTTGAATAACTCCTGACTCGACTCGACTCGACTCGACTTGACTTGACTTGATTTGGTCCACGGTTGGTCTGTTTGTGGTTCCGCACTCACGATTATATATGACTGTGTCACCTGTGATATTAGTATTGGTTTCATGTGAAGATTGGGAATGTTGTATTTCATGAAAAGATTGGGGATTTTGTCCTACATGTAAAGATTGGGGATTTTGTCTTAAAACACTCCTTGAATATTGACACGTTTTGAAGTATACAAGTACACAGAACGAATTACTGGTGTTAAAATAACACATGCACCTTGGGAAGGAAGAGACCTGTGATTGAAACATGTGTGGTTTTTAAAATATTTTTTTCTCACTCACTTCATAAAACTTTCGGATGAGACTTTAAACCAAGGTCCCGTTCGCGAACGCACACAGAACATCTTGCGCAAAGTTTAATACCTGTTCCACCTTTCCAAAGAGTAGGCCATTTCGTGCCTGTGGGAACAGATGACAAAATTTACAAAAAAAACCGCATGCACACGGGAACTGGAGGTAAATAACCCCACTTGAGTGCTTAATCCATTATACACAAATTAAACAATAAATAGATACATAAATCTTGCATCCACTGTTAGACTGAGGTCTAAGCGCAAACCTTATTTGTGTTTTTGTAATGATTTCGACTCTTAACTCGTTTAGAATGTTGTTTACCCTGAACCCTAGTGGTATCATTATCTAATTTGGGGGAAAGTCAAGAAAATTGAACAAACTAGATCTCGTGTACAAAGTGCATTAGGAGCGCACGTAAAAGAACATACAGGAACAAGAAAGGCGATCCTATGAAAATGCCTGCAGGAAAATAAACCAACCCATCCCACTCTCGTAGGAAAACAAACATACTCGTATTCAGTACAGTCGAAGGAACAGAGAAGCGACATGAAGAACGTTGTGTTGTGACCACGAATGCATGGGGCAACAGCTAACCGGGCATGGTTATGATGTCTAACCAGATCCAAAAGATAGACACCTGCTGTGTTGATCAGAAACTTAGGAGAAACACAGCTAAAGTTGCTTCTATAAAGTGGGAAATTGTGAACTGGATGGTTCCAGTCTACCCACTGAGTTCTGGCGCGTATGTACGCATACAAGCAGGCACGCACGCACACACGCATGCATGCACGTGCACAAGCGTACGTACACCCACGCATGCACACACATAAACACTCACACTCACACACACTCACACACACCCACGCGCGCGCGGAACGCACACACACACATACACAAACGCACACATAAAACGTTAAAACCCGTTCCGCTTTTCGGAAGAGTAAGCCATTGTGTGCCGGTGGGAACGGAAGACAAACTTTACTAAAACTGCGTACACACGGGGACTGAATGGGAAAAAAAGCACATGAGTGCTTATTCCATTATCCTCGAAATAAAAGAATAACATAAAAGAATAAAATTGAAATAAATAAATAAACACGGACACAATGCAGGAACACATAAACAGCTAGATGAAACTCAAGAACCCATGTATCAAAAACAGGGTTCAGGAGGGGGAAGGAGAGACCTCAAAACTACACAGACGAACCAGCAGACAGTCAAACAGAAAAAGATAATGGCTTGAAAGCTGTGTAGTTCCATTCTCATCCAACTCTCTCCCTCTCTGTCTCTCTCTGTCTCTGTCTGTCTGTCTGTCTGTCTGTCTGTCTGTCTGTCTTCTTCTCTCTCTCTCTCTCTCTCTCTCTCTCTCTCTCTCTCTCTCTCTCTCTCTCTCTCTCTCTCTCTCTCCCCTTCGGATGAAAGTCCTTCGGATGAGACTATAAACCGAGGCCCCGTGTGCGAACGCATGCAAAACATCTTGCGCATGCGTTAAATCCTGTTCCGCTTTTCGAAAGAGTAGGCCATTGTGAGCCGGTGGGAACAGATGACAAAATTTACAAAAACCGCATACACACGGGGACTGGATGTAAAAAATCACATGTGTGTTTATTCCATTATCCTCGATATAAAAGAAGAAATAAAATAATAAAATAAAATAAAATAATAAATCTCTCTCTCTCTCTCTCTCTCTCTCTCTCTCTCTCTCTCTCTCTCTCTCTCTCTCTCCTCTCTCTCTCTCTCTCTCTCTCTCTCTCTCTCCATCCATCCATCCATCCATCCATCCATCTATCATCTACTCTATCTATCTATCTATCTATCTATCTATCTATCTACCTATCTATCTATCTATCTATCTATACATACATACATACATACATACATACATACATACATACATACATGAGTGTGAACTGAAATCTGGACACTTAGCCAGCCGCCGGTGTGGCTGGCGGGGGTAGGGGGTGAGTGGGGGTGTAGGTGTGTGGATTGGGGGTGGAGGGAGCTGACAAAATTACCCCCACACTTACTGTCGCGTTATTACGTACTATTTTCCCCCCTAGCAATCATATGACTAACATCGCAGGTTTTGACGCCAACGTAAAGTATGTCACATCTGTTATAATACGCGAAAAACACACTTCTGCTCTCTTCTGCTTTACTCTCTTCCCACTTCCCTCCCTCCCTCTTCGCCTGCTCCTTCCTCACTCACTCACTCACCCACCCCCTCCCCTCACCACCACCACCACCACCACCCCTACCCCCCACCCGCTCCCTCCTCACCCCCCTTTTCATCACCATCATCAACCACTTCCATCGCTGACCTCTATTCCAACACCTCTCCCTCCCCATCCCCCAACACCGCTACCCCCATCCTTACATGCCTCCTTCCCCCATCACACATCCTCCTCCCCTCCATCTTTTTTCTATCTCCTTCCCTCCTTCCCTCCCTCCCTCCCTCGCGATGGAAGGGTGGCCGCATGCTGCTATTGCTGGCTCCGCGTTCTAAGCGCGTGCAGTGTCAAGTTATGAAAACTGAGCCAGTTTGTTAAAAAAAGAGAAAGAAAAAAAGCACAAGCCAGGGCTGGAATGAGAGAGAGAGTGTGTGAGAGAGAGGGGGGGGGGGGAGGGAGAGAGAGGAGAGAGAGTGAGATGAGAGAGAGATGAGTGAGTGAGAGAGAGAGAGAGTGAGAGTGAGAGCGAGAGAGACAGAGAGAGAGAGAGAGAGAGAGAGAGAGAGAGAGAGCGAGAGAGAGAGGATGAGAGAGAGAGAGAGAGAGCGAGAAAGAGCGAGAGTGAGTGAGTGTGAGAAGAGAGAGAGAGCGAGAGAGAAGCGAGATGTGAAGTGAGTGTGAGAGAGAGAGAGAGCGAGAGAGAGAAGACAGACAGATAGACAGAGAGAGAGAGGAGAGCGGAGAGAGAGAGGAGAGAGAGAGAGAGAGAGAGAGAGAGACGACGAGAGAGAGAGAGCGAGAGACGAGAGAGAGAGAGTGAGTGAGCGAGAGGGAGAGAGGAGACGACAGACGACGATAGAGAGAGAGAGAGACGAGAGAGAGAGAGAGCGAGAGCGAGAGAAGAGTGAAGAGAGAGGGACAGGACAGGGGGAGAGAAGACAGACAGACAGAGACAGACGACAGAGAGACAGAGACAGGGAGAGAGAGAGAGAGAGAGTCAGCGCAGCATTATGAAGTGTTCCCATTTTCTATTTTGTTTTTGTTTTTGTTTTGTTCTGTTGGGTTTTTTTTTCTCTCCCTTTCCAAATGTCTCTAGCTTCATTCAGGCATATGAAGCATGATGATGAAATTTCCTGTCATTCTGACAGAGTAGGAAGAATATATATATATATATATATATATATATATATATATATATATATATATATATATATATATATATATATATAATATAATTATACATATGTATATATTATATATATAATTATATATATATATACAGAGATATATATATATAGATATATAGATATATACTCTTTATGTCTTTAAAAACAGAGTGGGTATTCACACGGTTGTATCTGGCAAACGCGCACACAGCGCGTGGATAAGCAATAAAATAGTATCACGCTCCAGTCCTTGTGGTTCTGAAATTTTGCTTTGAAGGTTCGAATCTCGGGTGTGATTGTGTGTGTGAGTGTGTGTTGTGTGTGTGTGTGTGTGTGTGTGTGTGTGTGTGTGTTGTGTGTGTGGATAACTTGCAAACCTACCTTCCATTGCCTTACTCCTTTTCATGTTCATGCAGTTCAAATACGCGCCTAAGATTCCGTAACAAACGTCATCCTTCAATAGGTTGAGTGAACATGAACATATTCCCCACACATTGGAAGTTTCTCCAGCCCAGTGGGTTTTGCAGTTGATCTCTGTCAGTATATTTCTAAGCAGAGGTCATAATTATAGCATGTGTAGAATGTTCTGTGCCTGTCACCTTTCTTTCTTTCTTTCTCCTCCTCCTCTTCCTTCTTCTTCTTTTCCTCCTCCTCCTCCTTCTTCTTCTTCTTCTTTTCCTCCTCCTCCTTCTCCTCCTTCTTCTTTAAAGGAAAACTGAATTTTAGAAATAGGTTAACCTGTAATCATGCTACGCATGATATACCCAGACTCTTCTTTTAAACAGTGCAATTTTCTCTTCACTCTCTCACCAGCCAGCATCTATAGTTTGACAGATGTAGACATTGTTACCCGTAGAACAGCTCCAGTGGATACGGTATTTTGGAATTAAATTGTGGTGTATGTATCCCGCAGGATGCACTCGCTTCCCCCAAGCTAAGGTGAAGCAGCATTGAGCGTGGTTACCAAGTGGATGGGTGGCCGTTTGAGCACCTTGGCTTCAGTACAGTTCCCCCCAGTACAGTTCACCCAGCTGTGAATGGGTACCTGCCCTCTTAAGGGTCAGGGAAGGTAAAGCAGCGAGGGAGAGGAGATGGGCGCCGCCCTCAATATGCTGGACCCCTAGAGAAGCTGAGGTCTCTGACATCTTGCTCCCCAGCCACCGCATAGGTTATGGGAACACCATTACCTTTACTTTTATTCTGCATGAAGACTCTCTGACTTGTGACCTCAAACTTAGAAAAAACACAGGATTGGGGGAAAAAACGAAAGAAAGAAAAAGGTGTTGATCTATACGACTGCAAATGATTAGCGTTTATTGTTATTGATAATGTCTGTCATGCATTTTTGTATTTGTAATGACAAAAAGAATTTTACATTTTAAAAAAGTTTTGATCTCTGACTCCTACTTCCTTGATGATGATGATGATGATGATGATGATGATGAGGAGGAGGAGGAGGAGGAGGATGATGATGATGATGATGATGATGATGATGATGATGATGATGATGATGATGATGATGATGATGAAGAAGAACTCGCACGTGATTCGAGCCACAGACCTGTACCTTTCTGGGCTGATGTGTTATTTCTGTTCTACAAACCACTGCATGATGATGAACGTTGACAGATTTGATTCAGAGAAAGTATTTTCATCTGCCAGAAACGACCTTTACAGAAGAAGAATCATAAGGGGTGTAAATACAGTTTCAAGGTTAGCTGAATGTACAGATTTTTTGTAAAAGTGTGCTACGTAATAATGACAGACAGACAGACACGGGGACGGGATAGCTCAGTGGTCAGAGCACTCGCTTTCCCCCAGCCAAGTTAAGCAGCGTCGAGCGTGGTTACTAGTTGGATGGGTGACCGTTTGCGCGCCTTGGCTTCAGTACAGTTCCCCCAGTTCCCCAGCTGTAAATGGGTACCTGCCCTCTTTAGGGTCAGGGAAGGTAAAGCAGCGAGGGAGAGGAGATGGGCGCCGCCCTCAATATGCTGGCCCTAGAGAAGTGAGGTCTCTGACGCCTCGCTCCCCTACGACCTTATAGGTTATGGGACTCCTTTACCTTTACATAATAATTATACCCTGATGCCAGAGTTAGATGGTTCTGGAGAAAAATTAAAAACTGAAAGGTCCATCATCACCACCACCATCACCATCACCATCATCATCATCATCACCATCATCATCACCAGCATCATCATCGTCACCATCATCATCACCATCATCATCATCGTCATCACCATCAGTTGAACTTGCCACCCTCCTACTTAGGAAGAAAAGGAACAAAGCAGAAACAAAGAGAGTAATAGAAAGGAGGACATTTCTAGCACCGAATTTCCAGAAGGTGGGGATGCTATTTATACTGTCAGGCCCCGGAATTCCCACGGGAGAATCCTCTCCAGCAAGGAACATTCATCTGATATAGATGTCTGTGTCTTCCATATATCCATCCACTCAGACATAGCTGGGTTTGCTCGTTTCTTTTACAAAAAGATGGAGAGAGCTATAACGAGAGAGAGACAGACAGACAGACAAACAGACACAGAGAGATATTTTTAATTTATTGATTTATTCTTTTATATCGAGGATAATGAATAAGCACTCATGTGCTTTTTTTACATCGAGTTCCCGTATGTATGCAGCTTTAACAAGAGACAGAAAGACTTTTAATTAATTTATTTATTCTTTTATGTCGAGGGTAATGGAAAAAGCACTCATGTGCTTTTTCTTACATCTAGGTCCCGTGTGTATGCAGCTTTAACAAGACATAGAGAGAGAAAGAGAAAGAGAGAGAGAGAGAGAGAGAGAGAGAGAGAGAGAGAGAGAGAGAGAGAGAGAGAGAGAGAGAGAGAGAGAGATCGAATAGCATGCAGGGATCACTTGTGTCCTCATTCACCCCTGTCCACTAAACCATTTCAAACACTCATGCACGACTCAAGGATCAAAGAAGAAGAAGCCACACTCACTGGAACCATCAGAGCTTGCCTCGTGACAGAGACAGCAGACAGCAGACAGGAACCGAAGTCTCTAATAGCAAGCACTTTGAACAAGCAAAGACCAGAGCAATTTCTTTTCTAAAAAATTGAAAAGAAAGGAAATTGACCATGAAACAAAGCAAAGAAAGAATAAAGAAAGAATGGCCACCTCAAAAGTCCTTCGGATGAGACTATAAACCGAGGTCCCGTGTGCGAACGCACGTAGAGCATCTTGCGCACACGTTAAAACCCGTTCCGCTTTTCGGAAGAGTAGGCCATTGGGTGTCGGTGGGAACGGTGGACAAAATTTACAAAACTTTATACACACGGGGACTAGATGTAAAAAAAAGCACACGAGTGCTTATTCCATTATCCTCGAAATAAAAGAACAAATAACAAGAATACACACACACTACCACAAACACACACACACACCACACACACAACACCAACACACCAACACACAACACACACACACCACACACACACACACACACCACACACACACACACACACACACACACACCACACACACACACACTCAACACACACACACACAACACACACACACAACACACACACTACACACACACTCAACACACACACTACACACACCACACACTACACAAACACTACAACACACACACACACACACAACACACACACTACAACACACACACACACACACTACAACAACACACACACACACACACACACACACACACACAAACACACACACACTACAACAACACACACACACACACACACACACTACACACACACACACACACCACACAACTACAACACCACACACACACACACACACCACACTACACACACACCACAACACACACACATACAACACACACACACACTACACACACACACACACACTACAACACACACACCACTACAACACACACACACACACCACACAACTACAACACACACACACACTACACACAACACACACACACAAAACACACACACACACACAACACCACACACACACACACACACACACACAAACACCACACACACACACACACACACACACACACACACACACACACCAAACCACAGCAATGACAATCACGAGAGCAGGCCCGGCACATCCACTGATGATAGTCTGACCTCTTGCCCACACAGAACAGTCCCACTTCTTTCTTTTGGCCCCTGATGCTGTCTTTGATGATTATTATTGAAGACCATTGCATAACGTTATGAGTCTTTGGAGCGGCTGGGTCTTCTCTCGCAAGGGTGGTGATGGCGGCGGCAGCGGCGACGGAGAAGGAGGAGAAAGAGGAGGAATAGAAAGAGGAGGGAGAGGAAGAAGAGATGCCTTTGAAGACAGGGGTATTGCACATTTCCCGCCATTATTTTGTTTTTTGTTGGTAGCGCTGATGTGCAGTGTGCCAGTGTGGTGTCAGTCAGCCTTACCCTTTGAGCCCCCTGTTATTGTTCCCTCCCCTCCCTCCCTGCCTCCCTGCAGAATTACAGGATGAAACAAACCAGTGCAGCAGTGTGCTCTGTCGGCTGTGTGCACTCATCAAGGGCAAAAGGCAGGGAGCGAGAGAGAGAGAGAGAGAGAGGGAGAGAGAGGCTCATCAACTGCAATCGCAGACGGATCGAATGAAACTGATTCGTCATGATTTGACTCATCCGCAGAGTTACTGAAAACCCTAAGGAGGGTCAGTAGGTACAGAGGTCATTTGCCCAAATCCCCCCCAAACCCCTCCCACAAGATGTCACAGCATGCGAAATGTTCTATGCAGTCTACACACTATGTCTGGTAAGAAATCTGCTAAACAGACCAGCCTCCATGGCTCAGTGGTTAGCGCCTTGGATTTCGGACTGGAAGGTCGCGGTTTCGAACCCCATAGTCATAGGGATTTTCGGTCTCAGGCCGGCTCCTACTCAGAGTGAGTGTGCTGTGGGCTCAGTGGGAAGACTGCGACCACACACTCGAGCTTCATCCACTTTACGGATGCGAGTTGGAGAGTGTTGCTCAAATTACCTGAGCAAATAGTGAGCGCAGAGTACAACCCTGTCAAGTAGTCTCAAAGCACCTCCACAGCAGCATCATTGCGTCATCCTCATTGTCATTGATCATAATGCAATTTCGAAAATTGCCTCTGATTCGGTGATCCCAGTTGCTCTGGTCTCGTGTTGACCTCAGATTCGGTTTGCCCCTACACTTCTGTGCCTGTGGGGAGTTTACAAGTGTCAAGGCCTTTGGGGTTGGAGGTTCAGGAGGGACGGTCGTTGGAGGGACGTTGTGGTGGTTGCCACCACGGGTGGGCAACTCACTCAGTCTGGCTCCGCGACAGAGCTAATACTGTCGTTAGTAGGGGGCTTAGTAGGTGGAGTCATGCGTATGTTAGCTCAGAACAGGCACCTCTGAACACCGCCAAAGTGACCCAGCAGCAGTGCAGAGCCCTTCTGGCTGGTGGCCTCACGACGGCCTGATATTGATAGCCTCCCTGTGGACTTCCGACCCTAGTGATGAGACACAGCCAATCTGGGTATGGCTGTGGCGGGAAAATTGAGATGAGCGGCGTGGGAACAGCAGGACGGGGACATCACAGAAGATGAGGCAGCAAAAAAAAAAGAAAAAAAAGAAATCTTCTAAACCGATACTTCATCTACTGCAAAACTCGAGCCGATAGTGAAACATCAAATGCGTGGCCGGTTATTTCCAGATGTATAAAGTATGGAAAAACTATTTTCTTCAACAAACAAGAAGACTCTGCTCAATGTTGTCAAAATGATTACATCTTTTTCGGAAATAACATTTAAAACAAGTTCTCAAAATTTTGTAATATATCAACAGATTGGATTTTTTTTGTTTTGTTTTGTTTTATAGTATTGAGGAGGCACCGTGGTCGAGTGGTTTAGGCGGTCAACTCGTGATCCAGAGGTCGCGGGTTCGATTCCCGCTCGGCTCGGTGTTGTGTCCTTGGGAAAGACACTTTACTCTTATTTTCCTCACTCCACCCAGGTGTACAAGTGGGTACCAGCTCTGCTGGGGAAGTATCTGGCGACAGACTAGTGTCCTGTCACAGGGGTGGTGAAAAACCATCAGTTCGCTTAACGCTACAGAAACCGGGATAAGCTCCGGCTCTATGGGCCTTCTGGCTCGAAAGAACATACTTACTACTTTATAGTATTGTGTTGAAATATTTGGTTAAATTGTGCATAGAAACTAAACTCTTCAGTTTTGATTTTGTTTCTTGATATCAAGTAACAGTTCTCCCTGTCCCTGAAGATATAGCAAGAAATAAAGAAATTGAACTTGAAATTCAAACTTGCTAAAAGAAATAAAGTTTGGGGTGAGGAACGTGTATAATAGATCTTTTCCATTCCTATAGGCGTAAAAGAAAGTAAGGCAATGGCAGGGCTGCAGATAGGTCGATTTTGAACTTTACAAACATCCCCAGTTTTGATCAAGCACCAAGTAAATTCAAACATGTGACCCGCGATTATGATAGAGAACCATTAGGATCAGAAACACATTGAACATGAGGTATAGACAGAGAGACAGACAGATGAACAGACAGATAGGAGAAGAAGAAACTATCAGTGATGGATAAATATTTTGAAATTGTCTTCCAATTCATAAATCAGGAATCCTGTATTGTATTGTACTGTATTGTACTGCACTGTACTGTACTGTGTTGCATTATAGTGAAATGTACTACATAACATTGCATTGCATTTGTATTGTGTTCTGTTGTATTGCAGTATTGTGTTGAGTTGTAAGAGTATACCGCATTGAATTATATACTGCATTATGCTGTATTGTGTTCTATCATAATTGCATTGTACTGTAAAACAGTCCTAGACAGAATAGTATCTTATCATATCGCATCGTAGTTTATGCAACTTTCAGTCACAACAAAATTTCTCAATGTAAAATTCAAGCAGCTCTCCTCAGAGAGCGCACTGCAGTCGCCACAAGTACAGTACCACCTCAGTATATACACATAATTATATGTACCTGTCAGTCGAAGGTCAGAGAGTGGACTGGCCTTGGGTGGAGTGGAACCGGGAGGGCAGAGGACCGCGGGGAGTGGAGGAAGCTGGTTACAAAATCTTCATTGGTGCCCCCACGGTCCACGGGACTAGGGGATAGGTGAAGGTGAAGTGAATCAGTCGAAGTTAAGGCCCCCGCCACCACGTGCAACTCGCACCCTCAGTCCTTTGATCGTCTTTCTTATTGAGTTTCTATCGATCCTCCTCGCCCTAATTCCACTGGCTGGGTTCTCTTCATCGATCTGTCTTTCCGCTTTCGGCTTGGTCATGTGTGTCTGATCAATGACCTTAAATGAAGAGTACCCAAATGGCAGCATGCATAGTGCAAAAGATGTAGTAGCAGGTGTGCGTTTGTTTGGAAGTGGGGAGGAAGGGATTTTGTTGAAAAGTAATGCCTTAGTTGTGCTGTTTTAGTTTTCAGTTTCCTTTGGTGGTAAAACAAAGCTTTTTTTTAGACTCGGGTGAGCGAAACTTGTCCCCCCCCCCCCCCCCCCCCAACACAAAAAAGGAAAAGCAACAGTCATTTCCAGTAAGAATAGGAAGGAAAAGATGTTAAAAACAAAACCGACAAATTATAATAACCCATATAAGCAAGTGCATGGGTGCGTGCGAGCGTGTACACACACAATACGCATGCATTCACGCACACATGTACACACGCACGCACGCACGCTCTCTCTCTCTCTCTCTCTCTCTCTCTCTCTCTCTCTCTCTCTCTCTCTCTCTCTCTCTCTCTCTCTCTCTCTCTCTCTCTCTCTCTCTCTCTCTCTCTCTCTCTCTCTCTTAATAATCAGCCATGTCGAATAATCGATGTTACCCACATCAAGCATGAAACCTGGTCAGATCCATCGCCTGCACCCCTCTTCAGAAAAGAAACCTTAACATGCAAAAGAGCACACTTCGTGGCATAGGAAAGGCAGCTCTGGAAAACTTTTGACTTATCACCCCCAGGCTAAAAAAATATGTTAAGAAAAGTGACCAAAGCCATCAAATAGACTCAGAAAGGGCACGTAAACAGATAATGCTACATACAACTGAACAGCCACTGTTTCCAGACGTGTATATCATGCAGGTAAAAGTGTTCCCACAACCATACCCGTATTACGGTTGTTGGGGATTGATAACAGTTGTTGGGGATTGAGATGTCAGAGGCCCTCAGCTTCTCTAGGGGCCAGCATAATTATAGAGGGCGGCGCCCATCTACTCTCCCTCGCTGCTTTACCTTCCCTGACACTAAAGAGGCATGTATCCATTTACAGCTGGATGAAGTGGGGGACTGTGCTGAAACCAAGGCTCACGCACGGTCACCTATTGAGAAGGCAACCACGCTCAATGCCGCTTAACCTTTGCATGGGGTGAGCAAGTGCTATGACCGCTGAGCTACCCTGTTCCCCATAGTCATAGGGCTTAAGCTAAACAATACAGATAATCAGGTAATGCAAGAGAAACAGATAAAATGTCATTAAGCTGGCAAGAAGACAGGAAATGGGAGAGGGGATGGATAAGAAAAACAGAAAGCACCTAACAAACAAAAAAGGAAAGAAAAATAAAAGCAAAAGCAAAAAGAGAGGAAGAAAACAGCAAAATCATACACATTCCAGAAGTTCGGTTGGTTTTACTGTGAAAAAATATCTAAATTGAGAGCTATATTTTACATAAGTTAAGAATAAATTCAAATTTACTTAGCCCCAATATGAAATAAATTTAGTTTGCATCAGTTTCAGAATAACCACAACATAAAAACAAACCCCGTTCTTTTCCATAGTGTGACCCATACAGAACAGTGGTGGCATTATCCGCCTTAACCATTGCCATCAACCAGATCCAGCCACACCTTTCTACCCTGCCCTCTTCCCCCTTCCAAATCCATAATTTACGATTTATCGATTCCGCCCTTGTCTCTTTCAGGTTTGCCACGGTCAGCTAATGAAAAAGACAGATCAGCAGGCCAAGCACAGGCACTTGAACCTGGATCATGCATTATGCAATGCCAGGCAGAGTTCCTCAATGGGTCAATAGGAGTCCAGGCTACAGGTCTTGATTAGAAACATCACGAGAAGAGAATATACACTTTCTTTCTTGGGGAAAGTGCAATGTTTAGTGACCCTCTAGACAGTGTTGTGGAGGAGACCACCATCAAAGCCTGTTGGTCAAGCCTTGAAGTTAATCTTGTTAACTAGTCCAGACTCCAGTTTTGTTAATGAATCCTTATTCTGTTAACAAATGTAACCCTGTTAGTTAAATCAAATCCTTTTTTCTTGACCCTAACCTACTTCTTTGATTCATACCCTAACCTGTTTGTTAACTTATTAAAGCTTAACCCTATACTGTAAGCTAACTCTCACCCTAGCTTTGTTCATATCTCAGCAACGGCAGCAATAACGTCACTGAAACAAGCAAACCAAGTGGGAGTTGTTTTCTTCCCCAAAAAGCATTGAGTCTGCTGACTCATCAGCTAACTTTAGCTACTTTCCATACACTGTACACATTCAACAGAGCCACAATCACATTGGTTCACAACACTGGGGATGCCAGACAGATTTTCAGGAGTCTGTATTATCCCTGTACAAAACCATCCCCCCACCATTATCTGCACTGCACTTAACCTTTTCCTCTCTCCATCCCTCTCTCTTTGTCTTCTTTATCCCTTTAACCCAAAGAAAATTTGACAAACAGGAACGCCCGCAATTATTCTCTGACGTAAAGACTTTAGGACAGGAAACTTTTCGGTGCTGCTCTCGGCCCCACAAGTCACTGGACCGTGAACTAACAGACCAGGGAGAGAACGGGGTCAGTGAGCCATGAACAGTCAGTTGAGTGGGCTGATGAGTTTATGGAGGACACCAGGAGCAATTTCCTAAAGTGGCCCCCATCCCTTTTTTGGGGGGTCTTAGAAGGAACTCTGATGTAAAAGGGAAAAAGTTGATTCTGACTGGCAGAGAATTGAGAACTCTGTGAACACTTCTGGAGTGGCGGGCTCCTATCCCTGTAGTAAAAGGTAAAGGTAGTCCCATAACCTATAAGGTCGTAGGGGAGCGAGGCGTCAGAGACCTCACTTCTCTAGGGCCAGCATATTGAGGGCGGCGCCCATCTCCTCTCCCTCGCTGCTTTCCTTCCCTGACCCTAAAGAGGGCAGGTACCCATTTACAGCTGGGGAACTGGGGGAACTGTACTGAAGCCAAGGCGCGCAAACGGTCACCCATCCAACTGGTAAACACGCTCGATGCTGCTTAACTTGGCTGGGGGAAAGCGAGTGCTCCGACCACAGACCTCCCCTGTAGTGGTCTTACTCAAACCATTGGTTTTGAAAAGGGGGGAAAAAAGCTTATTCTGACTGGTGTATTATATGATGCACTTTTTGATTATGAAAAGCAATGCCTTTCTAGGCGTACCTTATTAAGATGTGCTTAGACCAATAATCATAACCTGGTAGATGAGTGTGAAAATAGGGATTGTATGTTAAATGCTGTGTAGTTTGGAGTAGTGAGGTATGGTGTGGTGTGGGGTGTGATTGTGTGTGTGGGGTGTAGTGGGTGTATGAGAGAGAGAGAGAGGGAGGGAGAAGACAGAGACAAAGACAGAGATTAATGAAACAAAAATAGAGAGCACCCCGCCCCCTTTGCCAACAAAAGAGCAAAGTTTCAGCCCATGATAAAAGCATTCCTCAATACATTAGCACTAAATCCAACATGACAAGAAATGTCATAAACTTTTATTTTTAAACTTATAAAAAGCAAAACTCTTTATGCCTCCCAGCTAACCAGATTCAAAGAAACATCTGTCTGCTCCCCTGCATCCAACAATGCTGATTCCAGGGCCCTCAATACATGTGCGCTTGTCAGACTCACGTGACCTGTAAAGAGAAATGTGATTGGCTAATGTCAACCAGTTGCACTCTTATCTCCCCTTGTGCCTTCTGTTTTTGGGGAGAGAAATGTGTCTGTTTTAACTGACTGAAGCACTTAGACTGAAGCACATGATGATCAGTTTACGAATTAATTTTTATGAGCAGATTTTTTTTTTGGTCATTGAAACAGTAAGCAAGGGTTTAAAAAGTATTATTAAAAAGTTATCTTTTTGTGGCAACTGTATTTGACCTATTGAATGTGTGTGTGTTCCTGTGTGTACATGTGTGTGTGTGTACATGTGTGTGCATGTGCATGTATGTGTGTGTACTGGTGCATGAGACAGAAAGAGAAAGAGGAACAATGATAAAGTGAAACACTGAGACTAAGACAGAGTCAGGCCAGACTCTGGAAGACAAAACAAACAGTCAAAAGAGAGAGAGAGAGAGAGAGAGAGAGAGAGAGAGAGAGAGAGAGAGACAGACAGACAGACAGACAGACAGACAGACAGACAGACAGACAGACTGACAGACAGACAGAAAAACAGAGGAAATAAAAGGGAGCCTGTTAGGTCAACCCAGGAATTAAATTAAACAAAGAGAATAAAGTTTTAAAAAAAAATCAAGAAAACAGAATAAACCCACAGCAAAAGCACTCACTACTCTCTCTAGCCTAGAAATTGATTTGATATGACAAAAAACGTTTTAACGCTATTTGAATTTTGTTTAAAAAGGAAAGAAACCTGTCATGCTTCAGAGCTAACCAGATTCAAAGGAACTTCCATCTGCTCCGCTGCATCTGACAATGCTGATTCCAGGGCCCTCAATACTTGTGCACTTGTCAGACTCACGTGACCTGTAAAGAGAAATGTGATTGGCTGATGTCAGTCAATCCCACTCTTATCTCCCCCCCACCCCCACCCCCTGCACCTTCTGTTTTGGAAGAAAGACGCGTCTGTTTCAGTTGACTGAAGAACATGATGATTGGTTTAAGGGTTAATTTTTCAGCAGTGTAGGGTGCTTTGTTTGTTTGTTTTTTTTATTGCCAACTTAAAGAAATATTGTACAACATTTTCGCTTTTCTTCAGCTGTCATAACTCATTGACTATGAATGATTTTATGAAATAGTGTTGGTTTGGGAAAGGTAGTGAAATCTCGCAAAATAAAACAAGACATTGAGCTCGGCATCTGTAGAGGGAGTGAGAGAAGTCCTGTGTGCAACATGCAAGAAGTAAAAGTAAAATCTTCCCCACCCCCCAAAAAAAAAAACCCAAAAAAAAACCTTCTTCTTCCTCCTCCTCCTCGTCAACATCCAACACTCAGACAGCAACTATTGTTGTCCTATGTGTGGGGGAACAAAATGCGTTACACTGCTGTTAGGCCCAGCATGTCCGACTTCAGCTCGAGAGAGAATTCTTATATTTAAGTCCTTCTTGTGGGAAAAAAAAGTGGGAGAATGGATTGAGAAAGCAGAAAGTGACGACTAAATGACAGAAATATAAACAGCAGAAAGAGAGGGATAATAAGGAATTTCTAGCCGCAGCTTTCCAGGGGGGGAGGAGTTAACTATATGACAGACCCCGCTCTCCACGCCTTTTCCCCCATATCCCCACAGGGAGAGGTGTTCTACATTCACATTTTCTTCCCCAGGCTTTTGCTGGTCTGTGTGGCTGGACGGTAAAACTCAGTAGAATCTGTTATAGGGTTTTTGATTGTTTGTTTTATAATCAGCATGAAATCGCTTTGTGGAAAATGCAACTTTAGGTTATTGGAAAGAGCATCACACTGGTCAGTACGGCTAAACATTAAAACTATGTTGTATTTGTTGTTTGTTTGTTTTTGTTTTTGTGATAAGCATGAAATCGCTTTGTGGAAAATGCAACTTTAGGTTATTTGGAAAGAGCATCACACTGGTCTGTACGGCTAAACATTAAAGCTATGTTGTATTTGTTGTTTGTTTTTGTGTTGTTTTTTGTGATAAGCATGAAATCGCTTTGTGGTAAATCAACTTTAGGTTATTGGAAAGAGCACCCTAAAGGACAGAAATCGTATGGTCTATAGAGACCAACATTGATGCAGACTAGCACAATACACTGAGGGGAAATGCTATGATGCACTGTAACCCTAATCGTGGTCTGGATGCAGCCCAGCCTTCTTGGACTATAATAAGTGAGTGGCACAAACATCCCCGATGCCGGAACACAGCTGCCTAAACGGTAAGCAAAAACGGTCGCATACGCAAAAAATCTCACCATTGGTGAACCTGGGAGCTCTAGTCGAGAAACAACAACAACAACAACAACAACAACAACAAACTCCAAACCAAAACTGGCTGAAACACTGACTACAAAGGGGCTTCTCCTCTTCTATGTTAAAGAGTCGTTGCGACACTGTGCTGAATTTTTCAGGCAGTTTGACCTAGGCAAGTTGAACCTGGTCGAGCCCATATCTCTCCAGAAAACAAGGAGCATGCTGGGTTTGCTTGTGCCACCAATAATGCAGGTCGTAGCAGGCCTACTTTTCTACGAAAGAGATAGCGGAGCGGGGGGGGGGGGGGGGGGGGGGGGGGTGTAATCTTCGTACAGGATGTTCTGCGCGCGCGCGCTCCCACACGGAACTTTGGTTTCTAACCTCAACTGGAGGCCGAGGACCTTCGGGATAAGTATAATCAGTAACAAAATTAGTCTTTTGGATGAGATTACAAACCGAGGTCCTGTGTGTGAACGTACACAGAACATCTTGCACACGCGTTATAACTCATTCTGCCTTTACGTAGAGTAGGCCATTCGTGCCGTGAGAGAGTATGACAAAATATGTTTTAAAACCCTATTGGACACTGGTGTCGTGTCTAAATATCATCCCCGAAGTCGGACTACGGATACCTTACTAGTGGGCAAAACCATACAAAAATACTCGCACACACAAAAATCTCACCATTGGTGAACCTTGGAGCTCTAGCTGAGGAACAGGGGGGAAAGTACCCATGTTAACTCCAGAGGGGGGAAAATCCCTTCGAGGGAATACATGTATATACGCTCCGCCATTTTAAAGAAATAAAATGCACAATAAATAGCAGGTGCTTCACTAAATGTCTGACCCAATGAAAGGAATGCTGATGCCACATCTGCATACAAGAGTGGCAAAAAATGCACAAGAGTTAGCATCAAAGACACCTCCCTAAATACATGAGCACAGATTTGAACTCGCGCCCTCAGTTACTGTCAGATCACGAGTACAACACCCTGACCACTCGGCTACTCCCCGCTCCCTCCTTCCTCTCCAACCTCCCTCCGGCACCCCAAAACACCGCTAACAAGAGCTGCTTTGAGCTGTACTGGCACTCCAGAGAACCACAAGCACCACGCACACTTTCCCAGTCACTGCATAATACATGTTCTACCAGCTTTCTGTTGCCTGACCTGACCACATAAAGCACATCTACCGTTACAGACACGGACCAAATAGTCTAGTGGTAGAGCGTCCCACCCACCTGACTATAACTGAAGGAACTGTCCTGAGTTCTCTTGAAGTGTCTGTTTGGCCAGATTGTTTCCCTAGGGAGTCAAGATTGGTATTGATTGACTCCATTCCCCTGACAGTTCTTAAGTTAGGACTTTAAACGAAAGCCCCGCATAAAAGCTCCCGTGGAAAAGCTTGCGCACACGTTAAAACCCCGCCAGCTTTCCGAAGAAGAGTAGGTCAGCTAAGGCCAACATATACCCAGCATGCACCCTGCTCCCTAGAAAAGGATGGGCTCCTTGAGGTTCGACTTGCCCATAGCACACGGCTTGAAAAAAACAACCAGAGCATTGTCCCAATGACTCCCCACGGAGTTGAGGGAGAAAGAGAAGTCAGCCCAGTCAGTTCTTACAGCAGAACCCAGACACGTGAGATGCAGCAATGTGCTAAAACCACCAGGCTAACCCGCTCCTTCCGTCTTCAGAGAACAAGCCCCCTTCTAACACACAGGTTTTGAGTCATTTTCCGTTGACACTGCAGAGCAGCCAGGTTGCATCCAGAACCTGGGTTCAGAAAGCCTGCTGCTGCAGCTTTTGTTTTCTCTTAAATCAGTGTCTGTGTTTGTTGAAAAATATCCTATGTGGATCGTTGGTCTAGAGGTAACGCGCCTGCCTGGAAAGCGAAAAGTCCGGGTCCGGAGTGTGCGGTGGTTTGATCCCAGTTTAGGCCAAAAACTCCCCCCCCCCCCCCCCCCCCCCATCCAGTAGACCATGAGTGGTGGTCTGGGCGCTAGTCTTTCGGATGAGACGGTAAACCGCGGTCCTGTGTGTTACGCATAATTATTTAGCGCACGTAAAAGAACCCATGGCAACAAGAGAGTTGTCCCTAGCAAAATTCTGTAGAAAAAAAGCCACTCTGATAAGAAAACAAATACAGTTGCACACAGGAAAAGAAAAAAAAATGGGAGGCGCTGCTCTTGTGGTGATGCGCTCTCCCCGGGGAGAGCAGCCCGAATTTCACGCAGAGAAAATCTGCCGTGACTTAAAGTGGTATAAATAATATAAATAAATAAATAGATAAATAAATAAATTAATTAAAATAAGGAACACTTTAGAGGGAGGAATATGCGGGGAGGGGGGGTATTTTTTTTGTTTTAATTTTTTGATCTATTCTTTTATATCGAGGATAATAGAATAAGCACTTATGTGCTTTTTTTACACCCAGTCCCCGTGTGTATGCGGTCTCGTAAATTTTGTCATCCGTTCCCACCGGCACACAATGGCTACTCTTACGAAAAGCGGAAAAGGATTTCACGTGTGCGCAAGATGTTCTGCGTGCGTTCGCACACGGGGCCTCGGTTTATAGTCTCACCCGAAAGACTTTTGGGGAGAGTGGAGTCTGCACATAGGTAGACAACTGAAGACCTGGATGATGCAGACCATCAAAGACTGGACCTGTCTTGACATGGCGCTGGTGCTGCTAAAGGCTTGAGGCAAGGTCAGCCTGGAGGAGGTTATTGACCAACACACTGTCCCCCCATGTCCTCCCATCAACCATCTTGGTCAAGGAACTGCTGATGAGTCTGTAAACCGAGGCCCCGTGTGCGAACGCATGCAGAACATCTTGGGCACACGTTAAATCCTGTTCCGCTTTTCGAAAGAGTAGGCCATTGTGTGCCGGTGGGAACAGATGACAAAATTTACAAAACCACATACACACGGGGACTGGATGTAGAAAAGCACATGTGTGCTTATTCCATTATCCTCGATATAAAATAATAAATAAATAAATAAATAACATAACATAATGACGTATGAATCATCAGCAACGTAGAATGATGTCGATTTAAAAAGGAAGAAAACGATATTGCACTCAAGTGTTTTCTTTCTTTAATTTTTTTTTAACCTGCCTAACCATGTGAAGGCTATGCTTCACCCGTGACGAACTCTCGCCTGCCCCGTGTTTGCATTATGCATGTTCCAGGTTTGGTTTGCTTGACTGGTTGTCTGTGATCAGCCACCCGTGACAGAGTTGAAGACGGAAAGAAGTGATCGATGAATGAATTCAATCAGCAGCAGAAGGATAGAACAGGAGTGGTCACAGAGAGAGAGAGAGAGAGAGAGAGAGAGAGAGAGAGAGAGGGGAGAGAGAGAGAGGGGGGGGGGAGGGAGCTGTAAAGTGCGCCATTGTACCTGACGTGCTTGCCTAATCTGCTGACCGGTGCTCTGCTGACCTGTGCTCTAAGACTAGGGATGCTCTCTCTCTCTCTCTCTCTCTCTCTCTTTTCTCTCTCTCTCTCTCTCTCTCTCTCTCTCTCTCTCTCTCTATTCTCTCTCTCTCTCTCTCTCTCTCTCTCTCTCTCTCTCTCTCTCTCTCACCCCTCTCTCCCTGTCTCTCTGTCTCTCTCTCAACTGTGTGTGGAAGGGAGGAGGGGGAAGAAGGTGAGGGTTAAGGGATCGGCAATGTTGAAGACAGATGGCAATATCGTACATAAAAACATACAAAAAGAATGAAGAAGATGCAGCAACTACTTTTAGTACCAACTCCAAGTCAACAAAAGCGCCCCTTTCTTTCTCGTTGTAAAAAGGACATGTTCCAGCATTGGTCCCAATGTCGATCTGAGTCACTGACTGAAAACGGTGTGACCAAGATGGCTAGTGAGGCTGGTGATGGTAACGAGCATCATTCCTCCTCTGACAGGTAATGATGTGTTGAATCATCTATCACACTAAGTATCTCTGAGCTTACGCTATAGTCACTTCATCCTTGCTTCTCTCCTCATGATATCTGACAGCACTTGTGCATGTCTCTGTGTTGACTACTTCTTGTCAGTGATGCCAAGAGTTGAAGTTCCAGAGATAGTTCAGCGAGGTCTTCCGTGCGTTTTCTGATGCCTTATGTGAGCGTTTTCTATTTGCACCAGAATTATTCTCGGGAGGAAGTTGGTTTGAGATTCTGATTTAGCTGTCCAGTGGGTTTGAAGCGTCAAGGCCTAAAGATTGTACTAACCAACGGCAGGCCAGTCCTGGAGAGGAACTGTTTGTCTGTGCGTTATTTTCTTCCGAAAGAGTATCAACAGTTTCATTTGGATAACAAGAAGAAGAAAAGACTTACAGCAGTGCATAGAACACATTGCTTCCAGAAAGTATGTACAGTAAGGATATCACGTCCTGATGAATGATATATATAAATATATAAATATATAAATATATATATATATATATGTATATATGTATATATATATATATATATATATATATATATATATATATATATATATATATATATATATATATATATATATATATATATATATATACATATCCTCGTTTATCAGCCAGTCATGAAGTAGTTAAAGTAGTTGCCAAGAACAAAAGTGACAAAAAGACCTAAAAGAAAACAAGCTTCCCGTTCAAAAGCCATCATCTTTTTCAGCTTTCAGGTTGCCAAAGTAATGTCACCCTGTGCACAACATTATATACCCTCGGCCGTTTAAAAAAAATAAAACGCACAATAGTTAGCAGGTGCTTCACTAAATGTCTGACCCAATGAAAGGAATGTTTATGCCACATGTGCATACAAGAGTGGCAAAAAATGCACAAGAGTTAGCATCCCAGACACCTTCTTAAACACACACACACAAACACACACACCACCACTCACACACACACACACAACACACACACACACCACACACACAACACACACACACACACACACACACACACACCCCTACGCACACACACACACCACACACACACACACACATACACACACACTTGAATGAGATTATAAACCGAGGTCCCGTGTGCAAAAGCACACAGAACATATTGTGCACACGTTAAAACCTGTTCCGCTTTTCGGAAGAGTAGTCCATTGTGTGCCGGTGGGAACTGATGATATCATTTACAAAACTGCATACACACGGGAACTGAATGAAAAAAAGCACATGATTGCTTATTCCATTATCCTCGAAATGAAAGAATAAAATTAAAATTTTTTTTTTTAAAACACACACACTGTACCACTCCCCATTAACAAAGAAGAGCCAGAGTGAGTCACAAAGTTATGCAACGGCGTTTGATAATGATATCACCAAACAGAACATCCTCAGAAAGAACAGAAAGGAGGGACTTGTGTGTGTGTGTGTGTGTGTGTGTGTGTGTGTGTGTGTGTGTGTGTGTGTGTGTGTGTGTGTTGTGTGTGTGTGTGTGTGTGTGTGTGTGTGTGTGTGTGTGTGTGTGTGTGTGTGTCCATGGGGAGTCAATTGATCACTTGATGATGTCATGTCATGTCTGACTTTGCCTCTGTGGATTTGTTTTGTGGTCTGTGGTTCTTGCTTTTTGTTCCTTAGTTGCCTTGGGTCAAAGTTAAGGCAAAAGTCTGACGAAGTTTGTTCCTTTGGTTTGGTTTTTTGTTGTTTTGTTGTTGTTGTTTTTGCTGCTGCTATTGTTTTGATAGTTGGTTAGTTGTTAGTATTTAGTTGTATTTATATCTTTGTCATGACAGGAATGGAGATGTACAAAAAGTGTGGTGTAAACAAATGCACCCATGTATAGGTGTCCATTTGGGTGCGCGCACACACACACACACACACACACCACACACACACACACACACACACACACACACACACACACACACTA
The DNA here is from genome assembly GCA_028751875.1 of Rapana venosa. Lineage (NCBI taxonomy): Eukaryota > Metazoa > Mollusca > Gastropoda > Neogastropoda > Muricidae > Rapana > Rapana venosa. The sequence goes on along the minus strand of CM054147.1, from coordinate 29,389,229 downwards.
AGCGCTTCGATTTGTTTGGGTTTTTTTTTTTACAAGATTCAGCGCTATATAAATTCAATATATTATTATTATTATTGCTTCAAAAATCCAAAGGTAGGACAGGTACAACCATCACACTACTAAGCAAAGATTCATAGAGAATGTATGTTCCATCTCTCTGAAGTCCAGTTAGTTGTGACATCACTGGTGTTATCCACATCATCTTTAAGAACAAAAATCAATACATATTTTTTCTTCCACTAAAAACAAGTTGACACACATGAACTCCACATTTTTAGCTTAGCATTAGTCAGCTTATTCTGTGGTCAGGGGAAATAATCTGGAAATTGCTAATGACGTCCAACATAACCTGAATAGGGTAGGAAAGAACATAAGGCCTAGAAGGTCTGGAGCATCATCACCCCAGTTCTCTCATTCCCCTATCGATCCTCACTACGCCACCCTACCCCACCCAGCTTCCATCTGCTGATTGCCACAGCACAGATCAATCAATCTTCCTGTCCGTCTTCAACCTAGTCACGGGTGGATGATCACAGGAACCAACCAAGCGAGCCCAAAACCCAGAACATGCATTATGCAAACAGGCGGCAAAGGAAAGGTTTATTTGAAAGTGAAACCCATTCACCTGAGTCAGTCAGTCACGAAAACTCCGGGGTGTAGACTGTACACTACATTGCATGTCGCTAGGAGACTCCAGAACTGCTCTGAGAAAAATGAAGAAAAATGCTGAAATTTGTATTTGAAAGGGTATATAGAAATGTTGGTTTTTTTAGGATAGTATGTGACGTATCTCTGTGTGTTCATGTATGATTTTGTTGCCCAGTGTTTAGTACAAGCAACCAGGTAGGAAAGGTTTATTTGGATTTACTTTGTAAACTGTGTATCAAAGGACTTAACTGGTGGGTGGGTTTTTTTTCTCGTGATCTGATGTGGCTTTACAGTAAATGAAGTTTTGTATGAATCAGATAGGCAGTACTATGTTTGCATACACGCTGACGTTAACCTTTGAAGTTTATTTTGAGGACAAAATTGGTCATTTCAGCAGTTGTTGTTGTTGTTCGTCGTGGTGGTGGTGGTGGTGGTGGTATGTGAGAGAGAGGGAGAATCTATATTCACATTTTTCCATTTGTTCTCCTCTGATAAAAACATTGTTAAAACTGCCACGAGTTGAGCAAAGCTGTATGACATTGATGTAAAATAAAGGTTGACTGCATTTCCATTTCTGTCACATGCAGTGTTATGAAATTTTTGTTGATAAAATCATATAGGTTAGTGTTAGTTTTGTTGAATGAAATGCCCCATGCTCTAAGAGGGGTCAAAGATTAGTTATCTGGAATTGTGTGTGTGTGTGTGGCGTGTGTGTGTGTGTGTGTGTGTGGTGCGGTTGCGTGGTGTTTGCGTGGCGTGCGTGTGTGTGTGTGTGTGTGTGTTTTGCTGAACCAACCTGTGAGTGACCCAACGCATCAGAATCAAAGATATGTTTCGTGCTTTAGTGTATCCCATTATTATGCCTAGTAAAAAAAATAATTCTTCGGAACATTGCCTTGAGTTTATTATGACCCTGAAATGAATATAAAGAATATTTCATACAAAACACAATCTTTCTAACAATGCAATTTGCATTCAAAATGATCCACTTTGTATGTTTAACAATCCACTTTGAATCCCCAACAGTTCACATTACCATTGCTTTCTAACAGGTTTGTCTCTGATGATAATATAGTTTGTTGTTGTTTGGAACAAACAATCATCTCTCTCTCTCTCTCTCTCTCTCTCTCTCTCTCTCTCTCTCTCTCCTCACTCTCTCTCTCTCTCTTCTCTCTCTCTCTCTCTTCTCTCTCTCTCTGTCTGTCTCCTCTTTCTGCTGTCTGTCTGTCTGTCTGTCTGTCTCTCTCTCTCCTCTCTCTCTCTCTCTCTCTCTCTCTCTCTCTCTCTCTCTCTCTCTCTCTCTCTCTCTTGCTGTAAGATGCATTAGATATTGGATTGAGATTCTGCATGTGGATAAGTGCAGGTTACCTTTTAAGTCTTACAAGATGCTTTATAATCTAGATGTAAAGGGGAAAAACACCTGGGCTTCATAAATACGTACCTGTTTATTTGAACCTGGATTTGGGTTTGTTTGGCTCAATCAAGGTATCGGAAATTGTAGAGAATTTATAAACGTTTCCAGACGAAGATTGATTAACTGCCGTTGGCAGCAGTGGAGTGGTCATACACAAAGCAGTGAAAGATTTCAAATGTACAGACAATTTATAGGTTTACAAGATTTCAAACCTTATATAAAGCTTGATATGGACATACACTTGAAAAGAATTATGTGTAAGTTTAGACTTGGTGTATCAGACATAAATGTTCATAAATTTAGATATATAGAGCATAATGATGATGACCTCAGGTTGCTATGCCCATTATGTAAATAAACAGTGGAAGATGAAGTTTATTTTGTGCTGTGCTGTGCAGTATTAGAAGATGTTAGAACTACATTCCGGTAAAGTATAGTAGACAGCCTAATTTATTTAGAGTCTGTTTACTCCTGGCATCAAGTCACCCTGAGGTTGTGCGGAGCCTTGTTTTATATTTGTGTAAAGCCTTTAGAATAAGAGACGTCTTGGTTGTTAAGTCATATTTTTGTAACTGATGCTTGTTGTGGTGGTTGTGGTTATACAATAAGGTTTTGTTTTTTGTGCTTTTCCTTATTTTTTCTCCTAAAATACTAAGCAGCTCGGCAACCCCCTTCATGTATGGGCCAAGGGCCTTTTTGTGAATAAATCTTTGGAGTTCAGTTCTCTCTCTCTCTCTCTCTCCTCTCTCTCTCTCTCCCCTCTCTCTCTCTCTCTCTCTCCTTCTCTCTCTCTCTCCTCTGTCTGTCTGTCTTGCTGTAAAAAGTGTTATGTGTGTTGTTTGGAAAGTTAAATGTGTTGTTATGAGATCAAGGTAGGTAGGTAGGTAGGAACGCAAAGAGGGTCATTAATGTAAAGTAAATTATCCTGAAAGTGAAATGCTGTTTGGTATAACTGAGATGGTTGCGGATGAAGGGTTTCAGTATGCACTGTCCCAGCCGAAGCAGACTTACCCCTAATTATACCGTTGAAACTCGTTTGCCTTATAAGGCATTATGTCTTACAATAAGAATTCCATTATTTTTACCATCTAGCCTGGTTTCAAGCCATCGGTTAGAGTCAGGCGTACTCGAGTTACTGCCGAGATTCCGTCGTCTTTGTCCAATATTGCCCCAGAACAAGTTTTGTCCTACAGACATGTCATACCGACTTTGGTTTAGTGGATCATATAGCCGCTTATAAACTGAGATTGCTTTTTGAGGATTAACATGGTTTTCAGTTCAATACAACTTGCATACACTTGTAGTCCTCTCATGTGTTTCCTGCTGTTTTCTTTTACTATACAAGTTTCACAAACAAGCTCAATTTTTATGCATCTGCCTGTTCAAAGCCATGGTGAGAGCATTCCTCTTTCCTTTCTTTCTTACTTCCTTCCTGTCTTTCTTTTTTGTCCTGATTTCCATCCAATCAACGTTTCTGTCCATCAGAAAATGTTGTATACCGACTGTGTGGTGTTTACAGTGGATACAATAGCCGCTAAGTTGCTTTTCATGTAGGCTTACTACCATGGTTTGGTACAGTCAATACAATTGCACTCACATCCTTGTAGTCCTCTCAGTGGCTGTTTCCTGCCTGTTGTCGTCTTTACTCTTACAAGTCCCCTACACAGCTTTCAATGTTCTGACATCGGAAATCACTTGCCAATGTCAAAGCACGACATTGACCTTGGGATAACAATATGAAGACAGGAAATACTTCACCGCTGGATGTCGACACAGGACACTGAAGTATGCGCCAACACACTACTGAGTAGAACGGAGCTAAAAACCTTGACGAAAGCTAACTGAAAGTCCTGTATGATTTAGTCAGGTGTGGGGAGGTGGGAAGAACTGAACAAGAAATAGATCAGCTGCAGACTATCTTTGCAAATACATGGATGTGAGAGTGCTCATATATGCATTGCTTGTTGTACTCATTTCACGTGTTGATGCTAGATTGTTCTGAACTAATAAAACTTTGTTTTAACCAAGAGACACATTCTGATTAGATGACATAGAAACTGTGTCAGCAAAGCCTGTGTGCCGATACTCTCTCTCCACCAGCCAGAGAAAGTTCTGTCTGGTGAACAGTTTAAGCCATAACTCATCCTGAATCACCCCCCTCCCATTCCATCCATTTCCTGTCTGTCTTTTCCTCATGCAAGATTTGGCTCATTTGCACACACGCCCCACCACTTTCTTCCTGTTCACTTTACATTTCCTTGGAAAAAGAGAGATAAGCTCCTGAGCTAAGGAAGAAATGACCCAACAATGGTATTGTCAGAAGACAACTGGTGGAAAATTGCAGATCTTCATCCTCTACCCATTCATTGAATATAACTTTGGTTTTTACACTTCAGCCAACCTCAAAGGCTCTGTATCTGAACTGTAATAAGCAACATGCAGGCCATTGCATGGACAGAATATGTAATTTAAATTATTGATGTCAAAGCAGTCGAAATAATTGGAATGAGTGAGTCTCAAAAAGAATATGATCAAACAATAAAACAATTAAATAGATGGATGAGACGTGAGACAAGGGGAGATAGGGAGGGGGGAGAGAGACAGAGACAGAGACAGAGACAGAAAAAATTGGGGAGAGAGAGACATACAGACAGACAGACTGACAGACAAACAAACAGACAGAACAAATGGGAGAGAGAGACAGAGAAACTGTCTAACTGACTGACTTACTGACTGACTGACTAGCTGACAGATGCACAGATGGACAGACAGATATGCATAATATAGAGATATCACCACAAAAGCCCACAGACACATAAAAGAAAAATGTTACAAAGTCTTGAATGACAAATTTTTACATAGCTGTAAGGCTATAATAAACATTAAAAATAGTGTTCAGTGAAGCGAGAAACTGTGGACACCATTTCAAACTGTTAACACATTTCAATGCATTTTGCCTCAGCGAGGTTGGGTCAATACATTACAAACAAACAAAAGAAAATCAAAACCTATTCCTTCACAATATTTAACCTAGTTTAAGAGCCATCATGAGTTCATTCCCCTTTTTCTTTATGTCTTTCTATTTATTTTATTTATTTATGTTTATTTTTTTTCTTCCTCTTTCCCTTTTCCTGTCATTCATGCTTTCATTATTTCTATCTTTAAAACAAGAATGCTGTGCATACATTTTGTGATATTTATGTTAGATACAATAGCTGTTAAGTTGTTTTTTTATGTAGCCAAGCAATCACAGCTTAAGTGCACTCACATGAGTGTTGTGCATCATTCAGTGGATGGTCTCTGTCCATCATCCTCTTCATTCTACAAATCCACTATACAGCCTTCAATGTTTTGACATCAGGAACAATCGCCAAGGCTGATGCACGCCAGTGACCTTAGAACAACACTATGAAGACAGGAAACACTTCAGCGCTGGAGATCGACACAGAACACTGAAGTATGCACCCTCATAATGCTGAGGAGAACAGGGCTAAAAAACCGTGACGAAAGCTAACAGAAAATATTGATGTGTTTAGTCAGGTGTGGGGAGGTGGGGGGAGAACTAAGCGAGAAACAAGGTACATAGATTGGAGGAGGCTCAGAAGCTGTGTCATGGAAGCGCCTGTGCTGACACTCCTTGCTGTCACTGCCTCTCCAGGAACCTGTCTGTGTCCTATCTGTTTGGCATTCGTAAGCTCATAACTCATCCCAAATCCTAAATCTTGCACCTCCTTCACATAATATTTCTTGTTCATATTTTCCTCATTCAAAGATTACTTTTCATTTTCACCCCACCCCCACCCTCCACACACACACACACACACACACACACACACACACACACACACACACACACACACACACACACACATCCATCCACCCCACCTCTTTTTCTCGTTATCTTTCCTTTTGCAAAACTTAGATGACCTTATTAGTAAAGCATAACATGAGTCAACAGTGGTATTGTCAGATGATAAATAGTACAACATCGCAGATCTGAAGAATGCCATGCAGTCATCCAAAACACTTATTGTTTTACAACTCAGCCAACCTCAAAGGCTGTGTCTGAACTGTAATAAACAGCATACACGCCCCTGAAGAAAACAGGCAGTTTATAACTTTGGATGTCAAAGCAGTCCGAATGGTTAGAAGGTGCAAGCCTATAACAGAGTATGATCAGCCAATAACGCCATGAAATGAGACTTGGGACGAGAAGGATATATATATAGAGAGAGAGAGAGACAGAGACAGAGACAGACAAACAGACAGGCAGACAGACAGACATATTCATACAGACAGATAGATGGACAGATAGACTGACATGCAGACAGGAAGACAGATGGGCAAATGTACAAACAAGGACACACAGACTACACACAAGTGACGGGAAACGCCCCAATCACACACATGAAAAGAGGCCTTACAGGTACAACGGAACAAGTTCGAAGACTGTAACAGCGGCAGCATCTTCACTGTTTCTTATGCTGGTCATCTCACATGCACAAGGGGCATAGCAAGAAGACGATATTACGAACTTCTTTTTTTGTTCTTTTATCACGCACTTTTAAGGACTACAGAAATCAACATATTGTGAGGAGGGAACAAACCCAGATCAAACCCCCACCACTTTGATTTCTGGATATGATATGAACAAACTGCATTTTTAAGCAGACAAATGTATTTTAACAATGGCCTGTTTTTATTCAAGACTTGATTGACATTTTCATTTTGTAATAATTATGCCATATACAATAAACAAAAAAATCAAATAAGATGTTATGGCAAGGATACAACTTCTTTTATTTCTCTTTTTTTTCATTGGAATCACCACTGCACTGTGAAAGCTAAAACGTATCTTAAAATATTATGCTAAAACTAACAATAATTATCAACAGCAACACTCCTGATAGCTACAATAAAGATGACATTATTTATACAGCCTGGCAAGGACCTGGTAAAGAAACTGTGACCTAAATGTACATTCTGGGAGAACAGAACTAAAACTTGTTTATTGTCCACAAAGGAAAAAAACACATAGCAGAACACTTTTAGGGATACTAAAATTATTTCAACACTGACAGTGACAGGGATATTCAGACATAAAG
>CM054147.1:29369562-29377062 GCA_028751875.1 Rapana venosa | reverse complement strand
ATTACATCCTTGTGTAGCCTTGACATTTGTAAACTTGAAATCAGGGCAGCATTCGCCACAGAAATTATTCTGCCTAAGCATAACACTACAACTTTTGGGTGGGTATTTTTTGTTTTTGTTTTGTTGTTGTTGGCGGTGGTTCTTTATTTTATTTGTTGTTGTGCTTTAGGTATGTGCTCGTATAGTTGCTTGCCTAATCGACTAACTGTTTGCTTCATGAATATTCTTACCAGTATTCCATCTTGGTGTCGTGTGTTCTTCTACATACAATTAATGTGTAACTGCAAAAAACGACTATTTCTTTGCCTCAATTCATCATCGCTGCATTTGTGTGATTGATTTGGTAATGACGGTAACATTGAGCTTTGTAATTTCTGTCTGTCTCTCTGTTTCTGTCTCTGTCTGTCTGTCTCTCTCTCTGTTTCTGTCTGTCTGTTTCTGTCTGTCTCTGCCTCTCTGTTTCTGTCTGTCTGTCTGTTTCTGTCTGTCTGTCTCTGTCTCTCTCAGAAACCAGAAGTTATCCTTATTAAAGTTACCGAAACCTGAACAAATGATTGAATTGGCAAAGTGTATATTCTATGCCTTCAAATGCAGAAAATTACAATTCACTCAGTGGCTACGATATTCTTACTCTTTAATCAAATAAAAAATTAAATCTTATCGGGCTGTGGCCAAAGACCTCTCTCTCTCTCTCTCTCTCTCTCTCTCTCTCTCTCTCTCTCTCTCTCTCTCTCTCTCTCTCTCTCTCTCTCTCTCTTCCTCTTTCTCTCTCCCTCTCTCTTTCAAAGAATTAAAAATTTAAGGAGTTTTTTGTCAACTGCGAAAATTTGCTGCAAATTGTATATATAATATATATAATACAATATAATAAATACAATATATATATTGTATTCATTATATTATATTTATTATATTATATTATATTATATTATATTATATTATATTTTATTATATTATATTATATTTTATTATATTATACTATACTATACTATATTATATTATATTATATTATATTATATTTTTCCTTGTTTCTGGACACTGAGTCTGAACAATAAACTATTCTCTCCTCTCTCTCTCTCCTCTCTCTCTCTCTCTCTCCTCTCTCTCTCTCTCTCTCTCTCCCCCCCCCCCCCCCCTCTCTCTCTCTCTCTCTCTTTCTCTCTCTCTTTAGCTCTCTCTCTCTCTCTCTCTCTCTCTCTCTCTCTCTCTCTCTCTTTCTTTCTCTCTCTCTGAGTGAAAAAGATCAAAAAAGGGGGCAAGATGAGAGGGTATAATCGGTCTGCTGGCTGCCTTTCAAAGAGGTTGTCTGAGGCTCACCAGTTCCCAATGCAGGCAGATTGAACCATCAAGGCCTGATTCGTCATGATTCGATTCACATCTCAAACAGTGAACAGGGGGCATTGGGTGCAGACATGAAATTGTCGCTATGACCAGATATCCTTGTGCAAACATCAATCTTGTAGGTCGTATGGTCTAAAATCACCTTGAGTGAACAGACGTTAAATTAAAGAAAGTACATATTTATTAAAAGGTTGGAGGACAAGCCTTAGGAGAGGCACTTAGTTTTTGTGCTTGCTTGCTTACTTGCTAGCTGGCTGGATGGCTTGCTTGTTTGCACTTTCGCTCCTTTGCTTGCTTGCTTCCTTGTTTGTTTGCCTGTCTTAATTCATCCTTTCATGTTCATGCTTTTTCTCAGTGACTGCTATTATTGCCTTTGAAAACCGTGGATCAGTGGAACATTGAGTTTAGTAGGATATTGAGATTTTGTAAGTCAATCGGTCTCTTTTAACCGTTTTTTGTTTTTAATCAGTGGTACGTTTTGTTGTTGTTTTGTTGTTGTATGTTTAATTAAAGTCTCTTCTCATTTAGTGATATTAGACTACGGTACGTTTTGTCAAGTGTTCTTTGAGCGTTTAAATTATCATTCTTGATATTTGGAAATGTTCGTCCTAGTCTTTGTATATCCAGCACTCTCGATCAAACCCGTGAAGGTGGCTCTGTGTCAGTGTTTAGTCAAAGCCATCACTATCTGACTGATGAAGGCAATGGTCTGATACAAAGGTAAAGCTTGGGGACCGGGAACTGGAGACTCGGGGAAACCAGTTTCAAAGGTTCACAGACACCTGCCTCGCAATATGATTGTATTATCGTAAACAGCTGAAAGGATCTTAATCAGGAATATTCAGCTTCTATATTCGCAATTTGTCTGGTACAAAATTAATATGGAGTTTGGATGCAAGGAATCGGAGGCTCACTTGCATGCTACTTTCATTTGATAAGACCAAACTATACCTTCCTGGTACCTTCCCAATTAACACCACTGGCATCTAACATGTGAGTTTTAAAGTGAGGGAAAACCACTGAAATGACAAGATTTTAAATGAAAATTAAAGAATGTTTGATTAGTAACCACTGGCTGACAAAAAGGAAAAACCCTCAGATTTGAAAGTCTAGAGCAGAAAGCAGAAATATTCTCATACTCCAACTATTGAACAACAACAACAGTAACAAGAAAAACAACAATAGTTTCAAAAAAAAAAACACCAATGAAATCAAGGGCTCGGGCGTGGACAGTTTTATTTCTGCACTAAACTGACGGTTCCAAACAAACTGTGTCCGCGTGTCAAATCATAGTGAATACGACCTGATCTGATCAGCCTGCATGTGCAGCTATAAAGCACAGCTGTTGACCCCGATGCCCACACAGCCAGCAGAATGATACACCCAACCTCTCCTCTCCTCTCCTGATTTGTCTGCGGAGAAAGAGAAAGGGGTAACGCAAGGAAATGGAAGAGGGCGACAATGGCTGACACTGATATCAAACTGGCTTCAAGTGAGAGCGGCAGGAAACCTGCAACTCTCGGCTTCAATGAGTTCAAAGAACTCTTCTCTTCTGCCATCATTATTTAAGGATGAGCACACTAAACATCCCTGAAGGTCTTGCCAGTAACGTTTGAGAAGATGATGATAGTCATCAAACAGAACACTATTAGTGAGAAAAGGGAGGAGACTCTCTGTGTGCTTAAGCAGGTCAGACTATCTCTTGAGGCGCCATGATGGTTTATCTTTCATCGTTTTTTCCTCACAGTCATCAGCTTTTAAAAACTTTCTTAAAGATGCCATTACATTTCTTTTTCAGGCGTTTTCTTGTTGTTCAGAGTCCTGCTTACTGTCATGTCAAGTGGGTTTTTTTATATCAGTTTCTGCGTGAATACTCTCTTTGGTTTCTCTCCATGACTGCTGAGTGTGTGTATGTAAATGGGGCATGGTGTGAATAAATGGGAAAGCAATTACCCAATTCAAGCTTCAAGGCTCTCTCTCTCTCTCTCTCTCTCTCTCTCTCTCTCTCTCTCTCTCGCCACTCTCACACACGTGCTCATGCATGAAGAAAATTACATCAATGCATGGGTTACAAAGCACACGGAAACCTTTACATTGATTAGAGAATACAACGAGGAAGAAACTCGTGGGAATGGAAGAAGAACAGAGATGAAAGATTTAAGCTACTGATACTGCTAATTGCACTATCTTAATCTAATTTGTTATACGAGACTAAGATGGATGTTCCCCAACACACATATACACACACGCACACACAAACACACTGTGTGTGAGCAGGAACAACAGTATGAACAGAAACAAAATCAATAACCCTCTACATACAACAACAGTAAATAACAACTTTCTCTTTTTAAATAAATGGTCAAAGGCAGTAACAAAATCTCAATTCTTTTATATCGAGGATAATGGAATAAGCACTCATGTGCTTTTTTCACATCCAGTACCCGTGTGTATGCGGTTTTGTAAGTTTGTCATGTGTTCCCACGGCACACAATGGCCTACTCTTACGAAAAGCGGAACAGGATTTAACGTGTGCGCAAGATGTTCTGCGTGCGTTCGCACACGGAGCCTCAGTTTATAGTCTCATCCAAAGGACTTTTGGGGAGAGTGGAGTCTGTACTGACTCCAGGGGAAAATATCCCCTTGAACGGGAATCGAACCCGGGTCGTCAGATTGCGAGCGCAATGTTCTGACCACTAGGCTATCCCGTCCCCCAGAGAGAGAGAGAGAGAGAGAGAGAGAGAGAGAGAGAGAGAGAGGGGGGGGGTATTTAAAAGATTTACCACATACAATATTTTAATGACAGCCACAGAAGCAGCTCTTTGACTGTCCTTTCAGGAGCCTTTTTACCTATTGCTGGGTAGGCCTAGTGGATGCTGTGGCACTGTCACAGCTGACCTGTTTTCTGTCATCAACCAACTGTAACCAGGTTACGGACTGGGGGAACAGGATCTCAAAGTCAAAGTCAAAGTCAAACTTTTATTTCCAGATGGTACATTGAATAAGCAAAATACTTGCTTTTTTTCCGTCAAGCCATTTAAGTGTGTGTGTGTGTGTGTGTTGTGTGTGTGTGTGTGTGTGTGTGTGTGTGTGTGTGGTGTTGTGTGTGTGTGTGTGTGTGTGTGTGTGTGTGTGTGTGTGTGTGCACTTCTGACCATGCCAATGCTGTCAATCCAGTCTTGACACTCTAGTAAGGCTTATGTTAATATGATTCAGTTTACTTTAAGATTATGTTATCTTTCTATAAAATTTTCCAGCATTAAAGACAGACCTTTTGATAATGACACATACAGCTTTGGACAGGAAATGTAAACGTTGGTTCGTTCTTGCATTTAACGTCTGTTCACTTTCAGTGATATTAGATGGGGAAATTTAAACGGTAAGTCCTAACATTACAACTGGGAGATAGATGATAAGTAAGTTTGTCACCTGAATATTGACACAGAGATAATACAATGCTCTCAATTCTCGGACAGCGGCAGCTAAACTGCTAATCACCACAGCCTGGTAACTGGCCACAACACTAACTAGGAATTTTTTTCTGCACCCAGTGCCCTGCTTAAGTCTGTTTGTGACTCAACTCGGATGAATCAAGCACGGAAGGGATCTGCCTGCATGTGAGAGCAGGGAGCCAGGGACTTTCTCCTTGATGTTGCCCACACAGCAGACAGGCCGCGATCCCTTGTCTGGCCTTTTCTCCACAGGAGAAGAAAGAAACAAGGAATCGCTGAGTTCAAAAGCATCATGGCGACAGCTCGGAGCGCGGGAAAAAAAGGCGGGAAAAGTGCAATGCTGGGCATCAAAGAATTGCCGTTTCTCCAACCTCTCTTTTTGAAAGATGAACCTGACAGCCCTAGTGACGAATAAAGTTGTGCAGGGGATTTTGAAAAACCGATATTATTATCAGACACAGCATCATCAGAGGGAAGGAAAACAGGGGGGAACAATCTTACTGTTTGCAGGGTCAGACTTTGACGGCATGTGACATCCTGTTCTGTCATGTGGGTTTTGGTCTCCCTTGGTGCATCCTACTGTTTTGAGCTTGCGGTTTTTTTCCGCCACAAGTGACAAGTGCGGGTGGTTTAGTTAGTCAGTGTAGCACCCCCACGACCACTGTGGGCTAAGGAACTAGTGGTGTGTAGTGTGTGTCATTTTCTTCTCTTTAAAATAGTTGAACTTTTATCATCCTTTTCATTTTTTAGAAATTCTTGCTGCCTGTTTTGGATATTTTTTCTTTGGTATATTCATGATCTCTCTGTCTCTGTCTCTCTCTTTCTCACTCTCACAGAGTCTTGTTTGTGGTGACTCTGAGTGTACTTCTGTTATTTCAATTGCTGGTAAAACTTTACTTTTGTTAAAGAGTACCCATTATCAAGTGTCGGCAGTTCTCTAATTTTGTCACAACAGTTACATGTCATAGGGCAGTGATGTGAATAGATAAACAACAACAAAACTTACTGAAACTGGAAAGCATTCAACTATTTGTCTACCTTTTTTCTGTCTGTTGGTCTCCGTATATGTCTGCTGGTCTATTTGTGTCTATCTTTGTTTCCTTCACTATATCTGTCTGCTCCCCCCTCCCCTCTCTCTCTCTCTCTCTCTCTCTCTCTGTCAAAAGAAATGGTGGAACCTGTGCTGAATGGTAACTCCCAAGTTCAGTACTATCGCAAAAGCCCCCATGTCAAATCCGTCGCGACCTCCAAAGAAGCAGACAACACCAAGAAAGACAGACAAGTCGCCAATGTGACAATGACAGTGTCTTGGAAGAGCCGGTCTTGTGTAACATTGACTCCCTGCTCGATGTGGAAACAGAAGAAAAACAAACCAGTGTGTACACAGAGCTGTGTGTCAGCAGTGCAGTGAATGCCTCGACCACACCAGATTCACTTGATCTACTGTGTGATCCAGCAACAGACAGTAAGATCTGTGTGTCTTCTGAGGCGTCTGATGTGCAGGAAGAGCTGACAGATGGCTGCACAGTGGATGACTCTGATACTGGTATTGTGAAACAGTATGTGTCTACTCTAACTGACAAACGTGTGCAGCATCGATTATGGGACAGCAAGAGAAACACAGGTTGTGGTACATAGTTCAGGCGATCAAAACATTGTGATATGTGAATCAGATGACATCGCCCTGGAATACTCTTGTAATGGAGATACTGGCGAGGAATCTAAGTGTGTGTTCTGGTACATCAAGCAAGAAGAGAAAAACATGTTGCCAGAAGAACATGTCAGGCTTGCCAGACTTCGTAAAGGGAAGCAGCGTCCTAACACACAACACACAGAGACAGTGGGGCATGCTGAGCGGGAATTACATCATCTTCGGGACCTGATCCGGTTTTACATGGGCTGACTTCGCTGGCTGCAGACTGGAAAAGGAAAGGCTGTTTTGAAAATTGAGACACGGACAATAATGTATCAAATCTTGATGTACATACCACTACTGCAATGGTTTCCATGTCATTGTAATCGCGTCGCCTTCGATATCATTTGTTACCGCCTGCAGGGCCATATGGCTTGATTAGTAAATAGCAATAAATTTAGTCAATTGTCAATTGTCTCTCTCTCTATCCCTGCACAGAGACCCAGAGGACCCAAAGTGACGTTTCCTCAGAGTGACGATTGCATCAGGTCTGCAGCAGGAACAGTTGGAGAGTGGCGGGAAAAGGGGCATGAACAATGACGGTCAGCTTCCTCACACACACCACCTCTTGCAGGAACACAGAGTGAGGGGGAAAGCAGAATATGATTCACACAGTGATGCAGCGATGTTTGAGGAGTAGTAGTAGTAGTAGTAGTAGTAGTAGTAGTAGTAGTAGTAGTAGAAGTAGTAGTAGTAGAAGTAGAAGCAGAAGTAGTAGTAGTAGTTGTAGCAGCAGCAGCAGCAGCAGCAGCAGTAGTAGTAGTAGTAGTAGTAGTATAGTATAGTAGTAGTAGTAGTAGCAACAGCAGCAGCAGCAGCACAGCAGCAGTAGTAGTAGTAGTAGTAGTAGTAGTAGTAGCAACAGCAGCAGCAGCAGCAGCAGCAGTAGCAGCAGCAGCAGCAGCAGCAGCAGCAGTAGTAGTAGTAGTAGTAGTAGTAGTAGTAGTAGTAGTAGTAGTAGTAGTAGTAAAAGTGGTAGTAGTAGTAGTAGTAGTAGTAGTAGTAGTAGTAGCA
>CM054147.1:29352062-29354562 GCA_028751875.1 Rapana venosa | reverse complement strand
ATCCAGTCCATGTGTGCATGGGGTTTTGTAACTGTTGTCATCAGTTCCCACCAGCACAAATATTTGGCCTACTCTCCCGCTTCAGTTTAGAGCAAGAGCTGACAGACGTGGGGAGAAAACCTGAACCAGTCCAGCACCACAGGCCGGCATCATGTTTTGCAGAGGGTGTCGTCTGATGGGGGTAGTCCTGGACAGGAGAGATCAGTCAGTCAATGTGAAGACCCCTGAGCTAGTTGAACTTCTTCGTCGTTGAACGCTCAGACAGCAACTCCTGAGGCCCTGACCAGTGCTGCCGTGCGCTGAAGGCCCTCCAGGGGTCCGAAAAGTTTGTCCCTCATCGGTAGGCCAGATATTGGCCTTCAGGTTTTGATGTGTTGGACAGGTCTGGAGGAAGCGTTCCACTGTCGTGGGAGAAGAGCTAGTTGAACTAGACAAATCTCGCAGAGTCTTTCTCTCTTTTGCCTTGTATTTCAGTCTACCAATATAAGGAAAGCCGGTTGAAGGTTTAGTGTGAAACAGATAGCAAGCAATATTTGCATTGAAAATGGTGTCCAGGTTGAGAACTGGCCTGAACTGTCTTGTGTATGTAGATGTTATTGGTGGATATATACCAGCCCTATGTCGGTTGTGCATGTGGCACTGCTTCTCAAGCCCTGTAACTGATCCTTCGGGATGTCCAACACACAAAGGTGCCGTACTTCAAATCAGTATAACTTTTAAAAAATTTTTTAAACTTTGCCTATAAAATTAAGATTACCAATACTAACCATGCCATCGCAAACTCAAAGTGCAGTCAAATTTTTTTTTAATAGGAAAAATACGCCCACCCCCCCCCCCCCCCCCCCCCCCCCCCCCGCCATCCCCCTTCCCCATCAACTTCAACTCAGAATGTTTCAGGATCGGATTAATCCCCAAACCAGAGACATGAAGATATGGTTCCAGACATTGTTTATAGTTTTCAGAACTCTACCTTGTCATTTTTCTGGCATCCCATTAACTTTTATTGTCAGATGTCATACTATTATCTAAGCACTGCACGGTAGACATCCACATCCTGACCGCAGATCCTCTAGACTTCTCTTAGACTGGATCCTAGAAACACTGTCGCAGGCCCTACATTTTATACACAATACCATTAAGATGTCTCTGTATGACATGCATTTCCACAATGAAGGGATAAGCTCATTTTTGGAGGAGGGTGGAGGGGATATTTTTGTTGCATTTCAAGCGACAGACTCTCTTAACTAAGCTGATGCAGTTAACACATTATGGTTTTATGTAGCAGTTTATTAACAACTAGATTTTCTTTTTCGACACTTCAACATTTGTAGTGCATAGTGCTGGTGCAAAAAAACAACAACAGCGGCTTGAAATGGCGTAAAACCACACACTGGTGCATTTCAGATATTAAGTTTGATCCCCCAAAGCACCGACCTGTGCCCAGACTGAGAGAGCCATCGATTGTTGCACACCCTCCCTCCCTCCCTCCATCTTTCTTTCTGCCACTGCTGGCATCGCGCGCTGGACGAGTGAGAGCAGGACGACAGACAAAGGGCGTGGAGAGAGAGAGAGAGAGAGAGAGAGAGAGAGAGAGAGAGAGAGAGAGAGACGACAGACAGACAGACAGACAGACAATACAGAGAAGAATAACAACAGATACAGAGAACACGAGACAGAGACACAGAGACAGACAGCAAACAGACAGAAAGGAAGACAACCAACAGACAGACAGAGACAGACGACCGACAGAGACAGACCGACAGACAGATACACAGTCACAGAGAGACAGACACAGACAGCAGGCAGATAGACAGACAGGCAGCAGACAGACAGACAGAGACGACCGACAAGACAGACAAACGACAGACAACACAGAGAGACAGACACAGAGAGAGCAGACAGACATACAGAGACAGAGACAGACAGATAGACAGAGACTATAGAGAGAGAAATCAGAGAGACAGACAGAAACAAACACAGGCAACAGACAGCAGACAGACAGAGACAGAAACAAAGAGACAGACAGTCAGAGACACGACAGAGACGGACCGACCGACAGACAATCACAGAGAGAGACAGACAGAGACAACAGAGACAGAGACACAGAGACAGAGACACAGACAGGAGAAGACAGTCAGACAAACAGACAAAAACCAGACACAGACAAACAGATGGGCACACAGACAGAACAGAGACAAAGAGAACAGACAGACAGAGACAAACACAAACACAGATAGACAGACAGAGACAGACAGGCAAACACAGAGAGACCTACATACAGACAGACACAGACTAACAGAGAGAGAGAGACAGACAGACAGACAGACAGAGACAGGGACAGACAGACACAGACAGACAGAGAGTACTAATGTGCCACACGAAGAAGAAATTGATTTTTTCCCATACGTTCATTCTTTCCGTAATCTCTCTTCTTTCCACAGCCTATGCTTCTCTATCTGTACGGTCTAGCAAGCTGCTCTCCCTCTCTCTCTCTCTCTCT
>CM054147.1:29339816-29346562 GCA_028751875.1 Rapana venosa | reverse complement strand
GCCCCCCAAACCACCCCCCACCCCCCCCCCAACTGCCCCCCCACGCCCGGACAACCTTTAGGACGCAAAGTATAACGTTAGCAAACCACAAAAGGTAGTTTTTTAACGCAGTATTTTTTTCTTTTTAAAAAAAAAGAGGACAAACGAAAATAAATCACTCATCATCACCGGGCGCTACATTAGAGCCAAAAAAAGGTTATCTCCTTCAAGGTGCACTAAAGATAACCGGGTTTGGCCCTGTGTAAGCGTAAAATGTCACAATACTGTTGTAGAAAATTTTTATAAAAATTAGTAATTTAAATTTTGTAAAAACTTTGATAAAAATTACAAAAGAACAACTAATGAAACTATGGTCTGTTTTCCCAAACGAAATGAAGGTTACCCCCTGAAAAAATAATATAAAAAAAATAGTTAATAACAAAAAAGCGTGTAACAAATTGAAGCCAGGATAAGTTTTAACAACGCAAAAGATTGCTGTAACTACTTTGATAAGGGTTTGTTTTTAAACAGATTAATGAGTTGTAACCACTGGATAGGTTAATTTTAAAAAAATCCCAATAGGGAAGGATCTTATTTTTGAAAGTTTTGAAGTTACTTTGTTCCACAAAAATTAGGACAATTTTTAATAACGTAAATAAGGGGCAATTTTTGTAAACGTTCATGAAAAATATTTTGTTTAAACCCCGATAAAAGGATAATAAATTTAATCTTAACAGGAGGGGAATAAAATTTAGTCTTTTTAAACAGTAAAAAAATAATATTTTTTAAATAAGAGAGTTAACACGTTTGGGTTTTTGATACGTTTTTTCCCCCTCTGAAACAACTTTATAAAAACCAATAATAATTTAAAACCCCTTAGCAACTTAAAACGGAAGTTTAGTCTGTTAGACCTTTCAAAAAGATCACTGTAACACAAAAAACCAAAGACTGGTCTGTAACAATGTTAATGGTTACAGTTTACCTAAACATCACTGAGACAATAAAAAAATAAAATAATAATGATATAATAACAAATAATAAAAAGTATGAAATTTATAGTGCGAATCTTGTAAAGCAACAAATCAAAGCGCTAAAGATGGTAACCTTTTAAGGGGGTTGTAGTAAGTAACACACAATAACACTTTTTTGCAAAAAATGTTGCTAAGGCTCGTGAGTACCCAAAAACAATGAAAGTAAGAATGTAATAAAAGTTAAAAAAAGTCGGGGCCCCTCTTGAGTTTTGCAGCTAATCAGCATAATCAGTCAGCATAACAATAAATTACTGGTGTTTTTCTTAAACATCAATGAAGGATATGAAAGTTATACAAACACATTGAAAAAACAAACAACACCATATCTAAACGTTTTCGTTGACACTTTCTATCAACCACGGTTACATCAAACACTTTATTATGGACAAAATAAGGTCATTCATCTTCGTAAACTCTTTTTAGAATCTGAGAATGGTCGTGTGTGAGTGTGTGTGTGTGTGTGTGTGTGAGTGTGTTGTGTGTGTGTGTGTGTGTGTGTGTGTGAGTGTGCGCGCGCGCGGCGGCAGTGCATGCGCCTTGTGTGTATGTGTTTGTGTAAGTATATATTTTTATATATATTTATAATTATATATATTATATATATATAACATTTTATACGATTTTAACGAAACTGATTTAAGAGAGCATAAGAACCGTTAGGGACTTTTCTTAAACCCATAAAAAAATAATAAATCAACAGCCCTTTACGTAGTAGTAAAAAAGAAAAGAGAGAGAGAAAGAGGAGTATTTGAGAGGCAACAAGAGTGGGGGTGGATGGATGTTATCATTTTTAGTCCAAAAGACTTCGCCACTTACGCGTATGACCTTCGCTAACTTTAGAGTTCGGCCGTGGCCTGTGACGCGCACTAGAACGCAGTGACGTTCGTGCGCGCAGTCCACCGCTTGCTGCCTATGGGCCTCTCCAGTCCGAAGACTCAGGCCTGCGAAAAAAGCAACTGGGGGGGAGAGGGGGGGGGGGGGGTGTGGGGGGGCAACTGTGCATTAAAAGGCCGATCCGATCCACCAGCATTAACTCGATACCAATGTTCGCAGCATAACAAACGTGTTGCTGCTCATCCAAAGTCTGGGCATTACAACACTGGTTTTTTGTTTGGTGTTTCCTTTGAGTATTTTGGAGTTAGGTTTTGTGAGCTATATTATTTTGTTTTATTTGTTTTTGAGGTATGCTTGGTTTTAAGGGTGGGGGGGGGGGCGGGGGGTGGGGGAGGAGGGGGGAGGAGGAGGGAACTGCCAAAGTTGGGACTTGTGTGGTGTGTTGTTGTGTGTGTGTCTGTGTTCTGGTGTGTGTGTGTGTGTGTGTAGTGTGTGTGTGTGTTGTGTGTGTGTGTGGGTGTGTTTCTAATGTGTGTTTGTGTGTGTTTAAAAATTGACATAAACCAATAAGTTACATGTGAAATATCTCACACACTCTACCGAATGAGCCATTCTAGTCAGGGTATAATTGCGTAATCAGAGCTCAATCTAGTCAAGGTATGTGTAATCTGCTTTCCGATCATTCTGCCATTCTTTTCTTTCTCAACATTGCAAAGCCTATCAGAAACAAAAAGTGCATTACCCGTCGCAACCTCAAGGCCATTGATATTCAAACTTTCCTTTCCCAAGCTGTTGAACGCCTATCACAAACCCCTGACATTCTACCCTTTTAAGCACTAAAATACCGCCCTAAAGCCACGCCCTAGATGAGCATTCCCTCCCCCTACTTACCACCCCTGCCTGTAGGCCATGTCACCATGTACAACCGTGACATCCTGTCGCAAAACCGCAAACGCCGGAAAGTAGAGGGGCAATGGCGAAAACAAAACCAAATAAAAAACAGCTTCTCGAAAACCCAAATCAACCAAAGTTAAAACCTTAATTCGTTCAGCAAAAAAAGAGATACCTTCAATTCTTGTGCTCGTCTATAAATCTTTTTTTCCCCACATCCACTTTTTTCTTGGATCTGAGAAGCTAGTCCCTGCCTTCTATTCACAACCACTCTGAACTTCCCTTCTAAATTTCTGCTTTCTCTCTGACAAAGTCCGAAAACATCGCTCCGTTTGGATCAACTCCTTTCCAGCCTGCAACTTTGACCCTATTCCTGCCACTCCTCTCCTTTCCTTTCATCCCGCAAGAGAAGAAAACGAACTATTCTAAAGGAAACTAAAAAACAGGATCTTGACCCATACCTGCTTCTCTTTTTGGGCACTGCCGCCACAACTTATCCCACTATTACGAAAATAGTAAACCATCTCTTCCTGAATGTTCCTTCAGCTCTAAAAATTTGCCATGTCCACCTCTACTCAAAAGCTGACCTTTACCCCAACTTTTCTGAGACTATGACCTGTTTCCAACCTACCGTTTTTTCTCTAAAGCCTTTGAAAAAGAAGTTCTAAAACAGCCAAACAACACCCTTCACTCCAACAGTCTCCTTCCTGCTTTCAGTCGCCTATCGCGTCAACCACAAGCACTGAACTACCCTTGCCCACAACCTAAAACACTTCTACTCGTTTGACTCAGGGAAAATCTCCTTCTTACTCACTCGAACTTAAATCTCAGCCTTTGACACTATGACCACTCCTATTCTTATCTCCCTCTTAAAAAATCATTTGGTGTTACTGGTACAGCCTTACCTGGTTTAGTTCATACCTTACTGACAGATTCCAGACAGTCACAGTAAACAAGATCAGTCAGACCTGCAATTTTGGAATGTGGAGTTCCACGGGGACCCTGTCTGGGCCCTGTTCTTTCACCCTCTACACTGCTCCACTGTCACATATAATTAACCGCCATCAGATCAACCATCATTTTTATGCAGATGACTCTCAGATTCTAAGCAGCGACACCCTTTGAAAATCTGCCTCCTCTTTACAAATATGGCCCATTGCTTTCAAGAAAATCCAAAATTGGATGATACAGAACAAATTACAGCTAAATGCAGATAAAAACAGAAACCATGCTTGTAGGGACCAAACACAAACTCTCTTCTATCACAACAGCTTCAATACAACTTGGCAATGCATCAGTCCCTTATCCACTCTGTGAAGTATCTAGGGGTCATTATGACAACACACTCTCTATGCAAAAATTCATCACTCAGACCTGCCAGTCCTGCTACTATCAATTACGGCGTATTAGTGCAATTCAAAAGGTACCTGTCCACAGATGCAACATCCAAACTTTTTTGCGTCTCTCATTCTTTCACGTCGGGACTATTGCAACTCTCTGTTGGCGGGTCTGCCAGCATCATCAATCCAATCCCTTCAACGTATAAAAAACTCGCAGCTCTCTAATCCTCAGAAAGAAAAAATCTGAGCATATTACCCCCCCTCTTGCAATCTCTCCCTGGCTGCCTGTGCCACAGAGAGTAAACTATAAGATCAGTACTCTCGTTACAAATGTCTCCACAAAAACAGCACCCGCCTACCTCTGTGAATGTTTTTCACTTGTAAAACTCCTCTTTTCTCTCCGCTCTGCTGCAGATACCTTGTCCTTACGAAACCTAGATTCAACCAATCCACCATCGGCCCCTCGCTCTTTCTCTATTTCTGGTCCATTGATGTGGAATGGGTCTCCCTCTCTCTCTCCGCCAAAAGCCTTCTTATGACACTTTTAAATCCAGTCCCAAGACATATTTATTTCAAACCTAAGATTTTCCCCTCCTGCCTCACTCATAGTTTTCCCTGCCTTCAACAGCCAAGATTCTATTTTCCCTGCCCGGGTTGTGACCTCTGGTGTGTTGGGGTGTTTGGTGTGTGTGTTTTGGGGTGGCTTTTGTGTGTGTGTGTGCGTTGTGCACATTTGGACTTGATGGAACTATTGCTTTTTCACTGGTTTTTTATGACTGTGTAAGAATGAGTTGAGTGCAAGCGCTTTGATTTGTCTCTGCAAGATATAGCGCTATATAAATTCCATTTATTATTATTATTAATCAGAGGCCAGATTATCCTGGGAATGTATGTTCATCAGAGGTCAGTCCAGTCCAGGTGTGTATGGTTCATCTAAGGTCAATCCACCCGGGGATGTATGCTTTATCACAGGTCAGTCCACCCTAGGTGGTTTTAAAGGTTCATCAAGGTCAATCCCACCCTGGTATGTAAAGGTTCCCTCACAGTCAATCCACCCTGGGTATGTATGCTTTATCACAGGTCAGTCCACCCTGGGTATGTATGCTTTATCACAGGTCAATCCACCCTGGGTATGTATGGTTCATCAGAGGTCAATCCACCCTGGGTATGTATGCTTTATCACGGGTCAATCTACCCTGGGTATGTATGCTTCATAACAGGTCAATCTATCCTGGGTATCAATCTATCCTGGGTATGTAAGCTTCATCACAGGTCAATCTATCCTGGGTACGTAAGCTTCATCACAGGTCAATCCACCCTGGGTATGTATGCTTTATCACAGGTCATCCACCCTGGGTATGTATGCTTTATCACAGGTCAATCCACCCTGGGTATGTATGGTTCATCAAGGTCAATCCACCCGGGTAGTATGCTTATCACGGTCAATCCACCCTGGATGTAACTTCATCACAATTATCCATAATCATCCTGGATGTAATCATCCACAGGTCAACCCCCTGCGTAAAACATCACCACAAAACCCACCCTGGGTATGTATGCTTCTCACGGTCAATCTACCCTTGGTAATGTATGCTTCATAAAAGGTTAATCCACCCCTGGGTATGTAAGCTTCATCACAGGTAATCCACCCAGGGTATGTATGCTTCATCACAGGTCAATCCACCCTGGGTATGTATGCTTCATCACAGGTTAATCCATCCTGGGTATGTATGCTTCATCACAGGTCAATCCACCCTGGGTATATATGCTTCATCACAAGTTAATTCCTCCCTGGGTATGTAAGCTTCATCACTGGTTAATCCACCCTGGGTATGTAAGCTTCATCACAGGTTAATCCACCCTGGGTATGTAAGCTTCATCACAGGTCAATCTATCCTGGGTATGCATGCTTT
This sequence comes from Rapana venosa, assembly GCA_028751875.1. Classification (NCBI taxonomy): domain Eukaryota; kingdom Metazoa; phylum Mollusca; class Gastropoda; order Neogastropoda; family Muricidae; genus Rapana; species Rapana venosa. Next base: position 29,340,574 of record CM054147.1, on the reverse strand, counting down.
ATCACAGGTCAATCCACCCTGGGTATGTATGCTTCATCACAGGTTAATCCACCCTGGGTATGTATGCTTCATCACAGGTCAATCTATCCTGGGTATGTAAGCTTCATCACAAGTTAATCCACCCTGGGTATGCATGATTCATCACAGGTCAATCCACCCTGGGTATGCATGCTTCATCACAGGTCAGTCCACCCTGGGTATGCATGCTTCATCACAGGTCAATCCACCCTGGGTATGTATACTTTATCACAAGGTAAATCCACCCTGGGTATGTAAAGCTTATCACAGGGCAATCCCCAAACCCCGGGTATGATGTTTCATCAAGGTCAATCCACCCTGGGTATGTATGCTTACCACAGGTCAATCACCCGGGGGTGTATGCTTTATCACGAAAGGTCAATCCACCCTGGGGTTGTAATGCTTTATCACAGGGCAATCCACCCTGGTAAAGATGCTTTTTCACAGGTCAATCCACCCTGGTTGTAAAGCTTTATCACAGGTCAATCCACCCTGGGTGTGTATGCTTTATCACAGGTCAATCCACCCTGGGTATGTATGCTTTATCACAGGTCAATCCACCCTGGTATGTATGGTTCATCACAGGTCAATCCACCCTGGGTATGTATGCTTTATCACAGGTCAATCCACCCTGGGTGTGTATGCTTTATCACAGGTCAATCCACCCTAGGTATGTATGCTTTATCACAGGTCAATCCACCCTGGGTGTGTATGCTTTATCACAGGTCAGTCCACCCTGG
>CM054147.1:29332316-29334816 GCA_028751875.1 Rapana venosa | reverse complement strand
AAGGTGTCCTGTGGTCGTGGAGAAGCGAGGCGTCTGAGACTTCAGCTTCTCTAGGGGCCAGTGTATAGAGGGTGGCGGCCATTCCTCTCCCTCGCTGCTTTACCTTCCCTGACCCTGTATGTATGTTTGTCCGTCGTGTCCGACGATGACCTCCAAAACAGCAGAGGAGGCAGCTGCAGTTTTGGAAACTGATTATAGTGGAGATGCCTTGCCCACAGTACATCCCCACTCTCTCGGCCAGTGGGCATAAGGAAAGTCAGCGTTGGAGATGTTCTCCAAAGGCCAACCAGCCCCCAGGGCTGCAGCACATAAGGACTGTGCGAGTCAAGCCTCCTAGTCAGAGAGTCATAGTCGATCACCCATTTACAGCTGGTTGAACTGGGGGACTGTACTGGAGCCAAGACGCGCAAACGGTCACCCATCCGACTGGTAACCACGCTCGACACTGCTTAACTTGGCTGGGGGAAAGCGAGTGCTCCGACCACTGAGCTATCCTGTCCCATTAGTCTCACTACATACATACATACATACATACACACACTACATACTACAACATTACATAATAATCTACAAGTGTACAATATAAACATATTAAGGTAAATCACACACACACACACAACACACACACACACACACACACATCACACCACCACTACACACACCACTGAAGTATCCTAACGTACTATATATATCTATCTATCTATCCCCTCTGTGCAAATGAGGCTACACAGCAAGATGCCACATATCTGACATGCCGCACCAAAAAGAAAAACAAGGTGACTTACTAGTGGAAACAACAGCACCGCACCTGCAATAACACACACTACCTGCCCTGTATTGATTCATCAAATACAGAAAGGGGCGAGGGGTGGGGTGTGGGGGGATGGGGGTGGTGATTGAGAGGCATTGAACTATAGAAGAGATTGAAGGAGAGGGAAGGAAGAGAGTGGGAGTTGTTCGGTATGCAGTAACCTATATACATACACGTTTTTGCAGTATCTTCGGTGTTGTGTGTGTGTGTGTGTGTGTGTGTGTGTGTGTGTGTGTGTGTGTGTGTGTGTGTGTGTGTGTGTGTGTGTGTGTGTGTGTGTGTGTGGTGTGTGTGTGTTTTAAGAAAATGTGATAGCCGAGTGGTTAGGGGATTGAACTCGTGATCTGAAGGTAAATAAGGTGTGTGGGTTCGAATCTCTGTTCGAGAGGGGTTTTTTTCGTGGAATCTAATCTGTACTGATGACATTCCCTGAAAGTCCTTCGGATTTTTAAACAAAGCCCTGTTTACGGACACACGCTGCTCATCTTGTACATATTTGCTAGTGTGGATCGGTGGTCTAGAGGTAACGCACCTGCCTAGAAAGCAAAAACTCCGGGTTGGAAGTGTGCGGTGGTTCGATCCCCGTTTGGACCCGAAACCACCACCACCCATCCCACCCACCCCTATCCATTAGACCGTGAGTGGTGGTCTGGGTGCTAGTCTTTCGGATGAGACGATAAACGGAGATCCCGATTTTTACACTTAATTATTTAGCGCTCGTAAAAGAACCCACGGCAACAAGAGGGTTGTCCCTGGCAAAATTCTGTAAAAAAACACACACCCAAAAACAAAAAAAATCGCTCTGATAGGGAAACAATATTTAATACAGTTGCAGACGGGAAAAGAAAAAAATAATGGGTGGCGCTGCTCTTGTGGCAAAGCGCTCTCCCCGGGGAGAGCATCCCGAATTTCACCGCAGAGAAATCTTCCGTGACGTAAAGTGGTATAAACTATAAGATAAAAAATAAAATGAAATAAGATAAAATATGTTAGAACCCCGATCACAGTTAAGAGAAGTGAAGAGCAGCTATGGTAGGCGACCAATGGCATGGATGATACGACCATGGCCAGCATGATCCTCCTAGCTCCTTGGAAAAGGACAGGCTCTGTTTCTTGGGGAGTCATTGTGGCGGTACTGTATGCATTCAGATTTTCAGGCAGTAGCCTATATCATGGACAAGCAGAACATGGCAGAGCACTTACCTCCCCCTGACGAAGAGGTTAAGTAAATCGTACATTAAAATTGTAATGTGTAAGAGTGTTCGAGAAGAGAATGATACCGTATTTTGTAGAGGCTGCTAAATGAAAACAAATAGAAAGAAACCATCCTACAGTTTTCATTTCTCATGAGAATATACAGTATGCTGAAACCTGGGTGCTCTGGTGGTGTGTATGTCTAGCTTACCTGTGTATATATTCTTTAAAAAAATGTGTTTCGGTTTCTGTTTTATTCCTTGGCTAGAGTTCTGAGGTTCACCATTGATGAGATTTTGCTTATGCGACCGTTTATGGCTCAATGAGGTAGCTGCATTTAGACTTCAGAGACGATGTCTAAACATGACACCAATGTGCATGCCATTTAAAATATAAAAAAATTGTCATGCACTGGCTAACTCCTTCAAAAGGTGGAACGGGTTTTAACGTGTGCGCAGGATGTTCTACGTGGATTCGCACGCAGGATCGGGCTTA
>CM054147.1:29324816-29327316 GCA_028751875.1 Rapana venosa | reverse complement strand
TCATTTCTAAACACTCCCATAGTTTTTGTTTAAATTTCTCTTTGTTTTCATTTCTAAACACTCCCATAGTTTTTGTTAAAATTTCTCTATGTTTTCATTTCTAAACACTCCCATAGTTTTTGCCTAAATTTCTCTGTTTTCATTTTTAAACACTCCATGGTTTTTGCTTACATTTCTCTTTGTTTTCGTTTCTAAATACTCCCATGGTTTTTAATTGAAACTTGACAAGACAACAAAGCCACAGTCCAGTTATGACCTGTGTGTTTGGGGAGGGATTTTTTTTTTAATTCTTTTTTATCGAGGATAATGTGCTTTTTTACATCCAGTCCCCGTGTGTATGCGGTTTTGTAAATTTTGTCATCTGTTCCCACCGGCACACAATGGCCTACTCTTACGAAAAGCGGAACAGGATTTCACGTGTGCGCAAGATGTTTTGCGTGCGTTTGCACACGGGGCCTCGGTTTATAGTCTCATCCGAAGGACTTTTGGGGCGAGTGGAGTCTGCACTGATGTTAACTCCAGGGGAAAATATCCCCCTTGAACGGGAATCGAACCTGGGTCGTCAGATTGCGAGCGCAATGTTCTGACCACTAGGCTATCCCGTCCCCCATTGAACATTTGCTCTGCTGCTACCACAATTCATTTTTAGGAAAGATGATAAAAGGATGGGTTTCTTTAGCTACTCATTTGTTAATGGTTGGTTTGTTTTGATGGTAGACCGACTGATTGGTTGCTTGGTTGTTTGGTGCGTTTTTCCAAGGTGTTTACTTTTGTCCCTCTTGTTTTCTGGGGGTGTTGGTATTGGGGGGTTTTGGTGGCTTTTTAAAATACTTGTGGTTTTTTTCATGTTGTTGGTGGTGGTGGTTGGGTTTTGTTTGTTCGGGTTTTTTTTTTTGGGGGGGAGGGGGTTTCGTTTGTTTTATTTGTTGTTGGTTTGATTTTTTTTTGATAGGGTGTTGTGTTGTTGTTGTTGGGTGTTTTTTTGGGTTGTTTTTTTTTGTTTTGTTTTTTTTTGGGGGGGGTGCTTTGCTTTGTTATTGGTTTGTTTGGGGGTGGGGAGGGGTTGTCGATAGTCGAGGATCGGGGGAGGGTGGGTTGATTAGAAGTGAAAATACAAAATACACTGTTATCATTTGAATTTAAAGCAGCAACAGCAACACAAAAGCAATACTGATTTTTATTTCAAACAGGGGCGTTAAACTGCACACTTTTTTGCAAAGATGCACGTATAATATCAATGTGTTTTTTTCTTCTAACTAATGAAATGATGGTTTTATTTTCAAAGCGCATATAGTCACAGAGTTAAGTCATAGGGGAAAATACAATTCTTTACTTTATATATAATGCAAAGTAATAGTAGCATTCTGTATTTCAAAAGTAGCCATCTTTGTCCTTTTTTTCATTTTCAAAAAGAGTTCCTTTTTTCTCAATCTCAATACTCTTTGTAGCATTGTTCTGAAGGAAGACAATTTTGTTTAACCCAATTTGACAATTCCTGGGGGGGGGGGGTGTTTTTGTTTATTTGTTTGTTTGGCTGGGGAGGGGGGGGGGGGGAGTTGTAGCATGTAGAGAAGCGTAGTGCAGTGTAGGGTTTCATGCTGAATATTTGGTTATGCCAGTTAATTTAAAAAATCAAAACATTTTTGCTTTGGTCCATGGTTTCTTTTGTTTTGTAATTTATTTTAAAACACACAAAAAAACACCCTGAAGGTTCTTTGTTTTGCCTCCATTTGTAAGTGGATCTTATGAATGTCTTTTTGGTTGTTGGTTTGATTGTAGGCTTATTAGATTCCCAGCGGAGTTATACGATTGAGGGATTGTACCATCAACCAACCATTATTATTCTTCTAGAATGTCTTTCATCCAAGAGTACAATGTAAGCTTTGAGCTTGTTACTGCTCTCCACTTAATGATAATAATATATGGAATTTATATAGCACCGAATCTTTGTAAAAACAAACAAATCGAAGCGCTTACAAAATCTACTTATAATATTACCAATGTTGTACCAGGGTTGTTGTTTTTTCAAGGAATAAACATATTAAAAGCTAATTTTTTGAAAGTAAAAAATAGAGGATACCTGTTGACATTTACCATCTATAGAGAAATTAAAATTGCAGAGACTCTTGTGCAATTTAGTATGGTTTAAACACCTTTTTGAGAAAACCTGACTCAAAATGAAATGTTAGCATCAGAAACAAAGAGTAAGTTGCTCTAAAAAGTGCATGTGCCAAGGTGGTTTGCAGCTGAACAAATTAAACAAAGAAAAAAGGCAAAAACAGACAAAACTAAACGAAAGACAAGTAGATCTTTGTCATTTGTCTTGGAAGAGAAGTCATTGGCGACCAATAGCAGTGCTCTTAGCAGAAAATAACTTTATGTACTGGCACTTTTTGTTTAAGAAATTCTGACGATCGTTCTAGAATGTTGTTGAAATACTTAAAGATTGTTGATATTCTTGTTTTGTTTTGCAAAATCTACACTTCTTTTTCTCGAATAC
>CM054147.1:29309816-29312316 GCA_028751875.1 Rapana venosa | reverse complement strand
CATCTCTCAACTCTCAATCAGTACCCTGTCCCCCCAACTAAACATCTTCTATTAAACCAAACTCCTTCAACCAAACAGCTTCCAAAAGACAAACTTGTACCCACTCCCTTCTTTTTCTTCAATGATGGGGGTAAGTATGTTTTGTTTGTTCGTTTTGGTTTGGTTTGGGGTTGAGGTTTTTTTGTTTTGTTCCTGGGCTTTGAGCCCTGAGGTTCACCAATAGTGAGATTTTGCATATTCATCTGATTTTCACATTATCGATGATGCCCTAAATGCCCGAAATATCGAAATATCCTCACGATACGGCATGGAAATCAGCGCCGAGAAAACCAAGCTCATGTCAAACAGTGCCCAGCCAATCACCACCAATATCACTCTCAGCGGAAAAGAACTGGAGACAGTTGACCATTTCAAGTACCTTGGAGCCATCATAAGTGAGGAAGGATCGAAGACCGAAATCCTAGCAAGAGCGGCACAAACAACAGCAGCAATGGCAAGACTGAAGACCATATGGAGAGACAGAAACATACCCTCTCGGAACAAAGGTAAAGTTACTAAACGCGCGAGTCATCTCAATCATGCTTTGCGCATGTGAGGCATGGACACTGAACGCAGACCTACAAAGGAGGATCCAAGCAGTAGAAATGAGATGCCTCAGAAGGCTCCTTGGCATCTCATACAAGGACCATGTCACCAACAATGAAGTCCGCAGAAAGATCACTCAACAAGTGCGGGATTGTGAAGACCTACTGACCACGGTGAAAAAGAGGAAACTCAGATGGTATTGGCACGTACCACGCTCAGAAGGACTTGCAAAGACCATCCTGCAAGGAACAGTCCAGGGAAAGAGAAGACGGGGCAGACAGAGGAGAAAGTGGGCCGACGACATCCGTGATTGGACAGGGAATGACTTCAATGTCACCCAGGCACTCGCCCACGACCGCGCTAAGTGGAGCCAGCTGGTCCACCGTTCGTCCACCATGCAGCGGTTTACGGGACCAGTAACAGTAATCTGATTGTGCCCACCATTAATTTAAGGTATACGCATTCCCACTTCGAGCATGCTGTCTAAATACAACACCAGTGTGTATGTGTGTGGGTGGGGTTGTTTTTTAATTGTCATCAGTTCCTACCAGCACACAATGGCCTACTCTTCCAAAAGGTGAAATATGGTTTTAACGTTTGCGCAAGACGTTCTGCACAAGCTCCCGCATGGGACCTCAGTTTTTTAGTCTCATCCCAATGACTTTCAGGGGAATGGAGTAGGCACTGATGTGAACTACAGCGGGAAAATCCCGTCCAGGTGATGCCTCGGTGGTGGCCTGGCTGGATCCTAGGGCAGTCAGATCACAAAGCGCAAGACTCTAACCACTAGGCTACCCCGCCCCCCTAAACTTCAAACTAAACTCTCTCAATCAACCCTCTTCCAAACTGGTGCCCACTCCCCAATTTATTGAGGTATGTACATGTATGTTGATTTGTGAAATGAACCCCCACCCTTTCCCCTCAGCCTCAGGGCACTGGTACAACCAGTCTCTTTAGGATCCCTGGGGCCTTTTTCTTTTTATCAGGTCACATCAGAATATATTGCTTCCTTCGCCTGGGGCAAGTGGGAAGGGTGGGGGTGGGGATGGGGTGGTGGAGGGAGAGGGGGGGAAGGGTAGGGAGAGTGATGGTGAGCAGGAGAGGAGTGAGGAGGGGCGGAAGGGGTGATGATGTTGTTTTTATCTAAGTATTGATATGGTATCATTTGCCTTCAGGGGCAGGAATTGTGGCTTTTGTTTCTCACTCTTTCTCAGTCCTCCTAGTTGGTGGTCCATAGTGAGAGTTTTAGAGTATTTTAACATATGGTTCAATGATGAGAGGTGAATGTTTGTGATATTCTGTGTCAGTGTGTTGTGTGGTGCCGTCTCGTCTCTTTGTTGTTCTTCTCTTCTTCTCTTCTCTCTGCCCTCCTCTCTCTCTCACCTCACTCACTCTAAATCAACAAGCTCCATTACCTGAAGAGAGGGGTTTGTTTGTATGTTGTTGTTGGTGGGTTTTTTGCTAGAATATAAGGGGGGGGGGGGGGTAAACAGCAATGAAATAAAATAAGTAAAGTTATGATGAAAGGAGGGAGGAGATCAAAATTAATATCAATAAAATAAAATAGGTAAAATGTATCTCAAGAACCTGTTGCTCTGAAATTGATCAAAGCTGAGGCAAAATCTCCCACCCCTGGAGATATTTTTTTTTAAGTGAACTTGCTTGCACAAACTTGATCAAGGAGGATTGTAAAAACGTAGTCCCCTGGGGTTAAATAGACTTGTGAGGCTGATTCATGGTAGGAGTTCAAACAAAATCACCCCATAAACTGCACCAATCCCGCCAATGAACAACAAGTGTGTTGCGTATGAATACACCCTGTCCCTCACCATAGTATGCTGGGAAGTCCTGTTCAGACCACATTGAATATTTTATCTATTTTATTTTATTCTTTTATTTTGAGGATAATGGAATA
>CM054147.1:29304816-29307316 GCA_028751875.1 Rapana venosa | reverse complement strand
ACACACACACACACACACACACACACACACCACACACACACACACACACACACACACACACACACACCTGTACCCACCATCCACACACACACACAAACACTCACACACACACACGCGCGCGCGCGCGCGCACATCCACACACACACACACACACACACACACACATACACACACACGCATGCGCGTGCGCACGCACACACCAGTAAAGGTTAAGAGTAGCAAAGCAAAACCACAACACAACAATAATTCAAACACATCTCATGAAACACACACACACCAACACACACACACACACACACACACACACACACACACACACACACACACACACACACAACTCTCATCTTCCAAAGACAAAGCAGTACCCACCCTCCACCCCCCTTTCCCTCCTCCTATTTTTTTCTTCTTCCATTCGGAAAAAAAAATGTATATGCTGATTCCTGATAGACCCTCTCCCCTCAGGACATTGGTAGGGCCAGTCTCTTCTGGGTCCTCTACTCGGGATCTTTTCTTTATCAGTTCACATTGGGATTCATGGCTTCCTTTGCCTGAAGGAGGAGGGCAGGGGGGTATAGAGAGAAAAGAAACAGTTGGGAGAGTGATGGGATAGAGGAGAAGAGGAGTGGGGTGGGTGTGGTGTTGTTATATGGATTCTTTGTCCTTAACTGGATTAGAACCTTCAACTGTGGGAATCCGAGTCAAAAAGTAACTGGAAATTATGTCTAAACTATTTAGCATGCCTTTTTTTTGGCAGCAACACACATGAACACAGGACTCGAAATAAGGAAAGTAAGAAGATATTGTGTAGATTTTTAAACAAAACTTGGTTGAGATTTAATTAAAATTGCTTACTGCTAGACTTTACCTGGAACCCTGGTCAAAAAGATAACTGTCTAACATTAATAGACTTTTTTTTTGGCTAGCAACCTATTAACACCCTGAATTAAGAGTAAGATGGGAAATCGTAGGATTTAAAAAGAATTTTTTGTAAACTTAAAAGGTTTCTCACAAACTTTCTATGAAATTGTTATTGGCTGGTCACATCTCCCCAAGAACCACTTAGTGTAAGAGTTTGGTATCCTTATTTGTTGTTTTTTCATTGTGCATTGGAAATATCTTTTTTTGCCTTAGGGATAAATTTTTATCTAATGTTTCTAGTCACTCTTGAAGAGTTTTTACGTATGCGCTTGTCATAATGCAGTACAGTTTTGGACAGCAGGCAGAGCGGTGTCAGTTTTCTTAAGTTTTGATATAAGTTAGTGTTTTTGCCTAGCAAAAATTGTATATTGTATTCTGTCATCTTTCAGCTTTTCTTGATGTGTTGATAGGGCGAGTTCAGGTGCTCTTGAATTGGTGCAATTGAGACAGGTTATATTTCTGTTAGGGGATTAATTTGCCTGGATTAATTAGCATATTGATACTATTAAAAGTATTGGATATATAATCGATGGGCCGAGGGAACGCACGAGTCAGCACATCGTTGACAATCCTGATAACCGGTTTCGATTAACGTTACAAGGGATATTTTCCCCTGGACTTACAAATTATCAAAACCGCATACCCACGGGCTTGATGTAAATAAACCGAGTCCATTGCATACCTCGATAAAATGCAAAATTTAAAGCTTTTCGTAAGAGTCTCCATTCGTGCCCCGGGCCCTATACATTTCAAAACGCATACACCTGGACTATGTCTAAAGCTAATCTTTTCCCATCTTCTCGATATAACTCAAATTAAAAACTTGCCTCTCTCTCTCCTCCTCCCTCCCCCCCCCCTCTCTCTCTCTCTCTCTCTCTCTCTCTCTCTCTCTCCTCAAGCCTTGACTCCTTCACTCTTCAACTCTTTTCCTTGATTTCAATTTTCACAATTTAAGTTGGGTTTTGTATGTTCTCCTATATCATTAAGTGGAGGGAAGGATTAAATCCAAAAACAGTTAGGTAAACAAAATTTATTCCTAAAAACTCCAGAATATCAAACTTGACAAAATCACCAAAAAGAAAAAATCGAAACTTGCTTGCACGAACTTGATCACGGAGGATTTATTTTAAAACCCAAACCCAGTCCCTTAGGGTAATGCTTTTGAAGTGATCTGTAGGAGTTATCATGAGGATCCATAAAACTCCACAAACTTCCCCAATCCCGCCAATGAACAATTGTGTTGCGTATGAATACACCCTTCCCCTCACCACATGCTTTCATAAAAAGCATGCTGGGATATCCTGTGCAGAGGACAATGAATAGAGGATTTGAGGACAATAAGTGAAAAACCGGTGGGTTTGGATGAAATGAATTGTCAGTTACAATAACATTGTCAAAATTCTAAAGTAGTGGGAAATAAATTAAAAGGCCATAGAAAGATTTACCAGAATAACCACCAAAGCGACCCATCAGCGATGCTGGACATTAAATATTGCTATGTGACATTACAATTAATAAATCATGGTAATCTTTTAGTAGAAGATGTACTTTTTCTATGCAACGTGTGTTTTAACACACATCA
>CM054147.1:29277316-29294816 GCA_028751875.1 Rapana venosa | reverse complement strand
CACACACACACACACGCACCCACAACGCACATGACATTTATACATACATACAATACATACACACATACACACACACACACACACACACACACACACACACACAACACACATAACACCTACACATACACACACGCCTGTCAGTAAGCCTACACACAAAAACACAGATTCTCCCCACAGACATCTCCAGCAGCATCCTCGCACTCTCAACCAGTCTCGGTGCAGGTGCACTCAGTGACGGCCGAACATGACGTGTCTCCAGGAGGGGGCAGGTTCACTCGTACCCAGAGACAGCGGGGCAGACGTGTACCTCACGCCGGCCGCTCTGCTGGAGCCGTTGTCCCGCGGCACCTGGAAGTGGTTGCTGTACACGGAGGACCACTCCGGAGTGTAGCCCAGCTTGAAGATGCTGGAGGAGCGGGGTCTGAAGGGCTGGCGGGCACTCCGGACAAAGCCGGGATGAGGTGGCGCGGTCCTGTCCTGAGCCACGAAGGCACTCCTGGAGACTGTGGTCTTTGCGGGGTCGCTGGGTTCGAAGGACACTGTTTTGTAGGGTCTGTCGAAGTCTGTCCTCGACTTGGTCCACGAGGACAGGAGGACGCCTGGAGGAGGCCCCTCTCTGGCCGCTGTGTAGGGGCTGAACTTCTGGCTGCTCTCTTTCTGCGGCCTGGCGGCAGTGGCTGTGAGGTTCGGCGCGCGGGCAGCAGCGGCCCACGTTTCTCTGGGGTCTGCTGGAGGCTTCCAGCCCCCTGCCTGGCTGGGCAGCGTGGCGGGCTGTCGCTGGCCGTGGGCAATGGCTGGCAGGGGCGCTGAGTGGGCCGTCGTGTCGTGGCTGTTCCTCTTCCTCTCTGCCACAGCAGGGGCTTCGTGTCCCGCGTTCAGGGCAGACAGGTCCAGCTTGGGGAGGACGGGGTACTTGGTGAACGGGTTGCTGGGAGGCTGGGTGTTGGTAGGGAACGACGTTCCATCACGGATGTCTACACTCTTGGCGGTTTCTGGGGCCTTTGGGGCCGGTGGTGGCAGGGAGGGATTGAACAGCGGGTGAGACTCCGCCGCTGATGGGCGGGGAGACCAAGCAGCCCTGTGAGGGGAGTGTGCAGGAGGGGGTGGCGGGGGCGTGGCCCACTGTTGACGTGGGTCTTGCGGTTCCTGCCTCAAGTCAGTCTCCACTGCCCCCCAGTGCTTGCGTCCACCCTTCTGTCCCTTGACTTCAGCAGCTGTTTGGGCATGTGCTGGCTTGCCTCCTTTGTCCTGGTGGGATTTCGTCTGCAGCCCGGTATTGCTGGGGTTTAGAATGTCCTGACTTTGTGTCGGAGTGGTGGGAATGTTCTTTTGTAGGTACTGTCCAAGAGTGGGTCTGTTATCAGTCACTCCGTCAGCCAGGGAGAGTGAGTCAGGAACAGGGCGTTTTGTGTCGCGCAGTGATAATGGTTTGGGCGTGAAATCTCTCCGGAAAGTGGTTTCAGCAAAAAGCTGTCTGTTGTTCGCAAGAGAGATCTGATCTTGTGGCGCTTTTTCCTGGCGCCGCCTCTGCCTGGGTGGCTCCCGAAAGTCTTGCCTGAAGGTTGTTGTGGAGTCAAAAGGTGCGTGGTGCTGGATGTGGACGTCGTGTCGGACAGGCTTCTCCTTGCTCCCCTCCATCTGCACGTAGTCACGCTTCATAGTGCTGGTGCCGTGGAAGTGTGAGTCCTGTCTGATGTTGACCTGGTCGCTGGGTACCACTTTCTCTGATCGCTGCACCGCGTGTTCTATGAAGCTCTGTCTGAAGGTGGTGTTGCCATCAAAGTCCTTGCCACTTGTTAGCCGTGTATCTCGGGGAGTGATCTTTTCAGTTTTAGTGATTTCCTTTTCATTGAAATCGTGTCTATGTGTTGTGGAATTGCCATAAAAGGTGTCGTCATCAGTAAGTCTATGATCTGGGTGCTTCATCTTCTCTCGTTTTAGAATCATCTGTTGTGTGTAATCTTCTCCTGTCGTGGTTCTTGCGTGAAAAGTTTTGTCGTCTGTCAGACCACTGTCTCTGGGAGTGAATTTTTCTGTTTTCTCCATTTCCATTTCGTTGAAGTCCTGTCTGTGAGTGGAGTCTCCATAAAATCGGGTATCATCAGTCAGTCCGTGATCGTGGCGTTTCAGTCTCTCAGTCTTTGAAGGTCCTTTGTCTGTGTAGTCTTCTCCTGTCGTGGTTCTTGCATGGAAAGTGGTGTCATCTGTCAGACCGCTGTCTCTGGGGGTGAACTTTTGTGTTTTCTCCATTTCCATTTCGTTGAAATCCCTTCTGTGTGTGGTGTCTGCGTAAAAGTTTCTGTTGTCAGTCAGTCCATGATCAGCACGTTTCAGCATGCCTCTCTTTGAAGGTCCCTGTTCTGTGAAATCCTCTCCTGTGGTGGTTCTAGCGTGGAAAGTTTTGTCATTTGTGAAATCATTATCTCTAGGAATGTGTCTCTCTGTTTTGCTCATTTCCATTTCGTTGAAGTCTTGTCTGTGAGTGGAGTCTCCATAAAATTGAGTATCATCAGTCAGTCCGTGATCGTAACGTTTCAGTCTCTCAGTCTTTGAAGGTCCTTTGTCTGTGTAGTCTTCTCCTGTCGTGGTTCTTGCATGGAAAGTGGTGTCATCTGTCAGACCGCTGTCCCTAGGAGTGAACTTTTGTGTTTTCTCCATTTCCATTTCGTTGAAGTCTCTCCTGTGTGTAGTGTCTGCATAAAAGTTTTTGTTGTCAGTGATGCCTTGGTCTGCATGCTTCAGCATTCCTCGTTTAGCAGCTGTCTTTTCAGTATAATCCTCTCTGACTGTCGTCTGTCCATGAAACGTGGTGTCGTCTGTCAGACCACTGTCCCTAGGAGTGAACTTTTCTGTTTTCTCCATTTCCATTTCGTTGAATTCCCTTCTGTGTGTGGTGTCAGCATAAAAGTTTCTGTTGTCAGTTAGTCCATGATCAGCACGTTTCAGCATGCCTCTCTTTGAAGGTCCCTGCTCTGTGAAATCCTCTCCTGTGGTGGTTCTAGCGTGGAAAGTTTTGTCACTTGTGAAATCATTATCTCTAGGAATGTGTCTCTCTGTCTTGCTCATTTCCATTTCGTTGAAGTCTTGTCTGTGAGTGGAGTCTCCATAAAATCGGGTATCGTCTGTAAGTCCGTGATCGTGACGTTTCAGCATGCCTCTCTTTGAATGAACCTGCTCTGTGAAATCCTCTCCTGTCGTGGTCCTAGCGTGGAAAGTTTTGTCATCTGTCAGACCACTGTCTCTGGGGGTGAACTTTTCTGTTTTCTCCATTTCCATTTCGTTGAAGTCTTGTCTGTGAGTGGAGTCTCCATAAAATCGGGTATCATCAGTCAGTCCGTGATCATAACGTTTCAGTCTCTCGGCCTTTGAAGGTCCTTTGTCTGTGTAGTCTTCTCCTGTCGTGGTTCTTGCATGGAAAGTGGTGTCGTCTGTCAGACCGCTGTCCCTAGGAGTGAACTTTTGTGTTTTCTCCATTTCCATTTCGTTGAAGTCTCTCCTGTGTGTAGTGTCTGAATAAAAGTGTTTGTTGTCAGTCAGTCCATGATCGTATGGTTTCATGTTCTCCCGTTTCGAAGACATTTTTTCTGTGTAGTCTTCTCTTGTTGTGGTCTGTCCACGGAAAGTATCATCATCTGTTAGACCGTTATCTCTCGGTGTGAATTTCTCTGTTTTATAGATCTCTTTCTCGTTGTAGTCTTGTCTCTGAGTGGAGTCACCATAAAAGTTAGTGTCATCGGTGATTCCTTGATCTCCGCGTTTCAGTATCCCCCGCCTCGAGCCTCCCTGTTCCCTGTAGTCTTCTCCTGTCGTGGTTCTGCCGTGGAAGGTGGTGTCGTCAGTTAGTCCGCTGTCCTGGAACTTGCACTTCTTTGTTTTAGGGAGGTCTTTCTCGTAGAAGTCCTGCCTGTGCACTGAGTCACCATAGAAGGTGGTGTCATCAGTAAGACCATGATCAGCGTGTTTTATTTTCTGTTGCTTGGAAGGTCCAAAATCTGTGTAGTCTTCCCCGGTGGTGGTTCTGCCGTGGAAAGTAGTATCGTCCGTTAGGCCGCTATCTCGAGGTGTGTATTTCTCTGTTCTTTCCAGGGTAGGTTCTTGATAATCAGTGCCTGTCGTGGTATCAGGATGAAAGGTTCTATCATCTGTCAGTCCTGTATCAGTCAGTTTGATCTTTTCCCTCCTCTTCCCCTGATGTCCTCTGTAGTCTTCCTGAGTGGTGGTTTTGGCATCAAACTTCCCCACAGACCTCACGTACCCATTCCGCTGTGTCTTCTCAGATTTTGGCAATGGATGCTCCACGTAGTCCGCCTGTGTGGTTGTCTGTAACTCAACAGGTTTGGACAGACCTCTGACACCAACGTTGTGTGTGGTGGGTTGGGGTCTTTCCACGGGATAGCGCTGGTAGTCATGATGAGTTGTTGTGACCGCCTCCATTCTCTGAATGGAAGAATACTTTCAGAGGTTTCTAATGCTGTAATGGTAACGGTTCCTAACTTCAGTAGCGTGTATTGCCGCCTTCTTTTGCCAGTCTGTCTCTCTTCTATTTCATGCTTGGAGTCAGTACCCTGTTGGCAGGATTAAGGGTCCCAACTGATTTACCAGAGGGGTGGGAAGGGCTGTGTGATTAAAGAAATTTGCAGAATGACCGGCCAAAAACTAGATGTACGTTTCTTAATCAAAGAACCCTCATCAGATCCTTTGAGACGTAAAAATAAAATGACCAAAAAGTGCTTAGAAACCTTATCTGGGAAAGCGTTCACCAAGAGCTATAATTTGTTTTGGAACATTTGCTAAGTTGTATGAGGTTTTGGACTGTTACTCTGGATTATAAAAGAAAGATGGCGTTGTCATGGTTTCGTTTCCGGCGAGGTGATCAACATACTGATTGGTCCTGATTGCACGGGCCTGGTCACGTGGCAACTCTGTCTTGACGTCACCAGGGTCAGGTGGTGACTGGTTGGTGTGTGTGGCCTCAGGGTGCTGGCAGTGCCTGTAGACACATGATGACACATTACACAATGTTAGTACTGGACTTGTTTCCTGGCTCTGGCTCCTTGTGTTCAAGGATAACTACAACATGTTCATTATTGCCTTGTTTTCAAGTCCATTATATTTTGTTTGTTTATTCCCTATCCATCTGCCTGTCTCTCTATCCTGTTTATCTCGGTCTGACTGACTGTCTGTCTGTCGGTCGGTCGGTCGGTCTGTTGGTCAGCCTGTCTGTCTGTCTGTCAGTTTGTTTGTAACTGCTAATGTATACTCTCTTTCACTTCTCTCTTGTCTTTCTCTTTCACACTTTTTTCTTCTTCTTTTTTTTTATAAATGAGTGTGAATGTGCGTGCGTGCGTGCGTGTGTGTGTGTGTGTGTGTATTTACATGCGTGTTTGTCTGTCTGCCTGTCTCTCTGTCTCTGTCCCTGTCTCTGACTGGTTGTCTATCTTTTGGTCTTTCTGTCTGTCTTTCTCCCATGTCCGAAACGTTTACAACAACAACAACAACAAAAATACGGACGTTTTCTCCCAATTTCCTAACTTTGTTAAAGTTTACAAAGAATTTTGAAATACTCTAGCCACGTGTTGTTGTTGTTGTTGTGCGTTCCCCAGCTTTACACCCTGGGGGTCACCCAGAACATGCACTCTGACTCACTCATCCCACCTGGGAATCACTGTGAGATAGGAAGTACACCCCGGGTGAGAAGTTTGCGTGTATGACTCTTTTCAAGTACCTCGCCACATAGGCAGCCATACTCCGACTTCAGAGGATTTTTTCTCCTATAAAGGAGAGTGCAGGTTGTTATGTTAAGAGCTTGTCATGGCCGAAGGCAATCTCAACACAACATTTTAAACATAACAACATTTTAATGTAGGCCTTGGCAATTAGCTGACATCAATAACTGACACAGCTTTTGGCCTGGGCCAGTAGCCACGTGTCAAAGCCAAACAACACGTATAAAACCATGATTGATAATATTGCTGCTGGTATTGTTACTGTTGTTTGGGCTGCAGGGGGTGGGGGTTGTTATCTATCCTGATTCTGTTTTTGCTTAGTTTCCTTTCTTTCATCTCCTTTTCCTTTTTTCTGTCCTTTTTAAAAAATATTTTCTCTTTAAATGTCTTTTGTCCTTTTCTGTTTGTTGGGGTGGGGGTGGGGGGGGGGGGGGGGGTTTCACAGGTACACATACCTATCAATGTTCAAAGTTTGTGACCTCGTTGAGAATTGTAAATTATTCACTGGCTGACGCTTGTTTTCCGTAAGGATTTATGGTGTGTGTGTGTGTGTGTGTGTGTGTGTGTGTGTGTGTGTGTGTGTGTGTGTGTGTGTGTGTGTGTGTGTGTGTGTGTGTGTATGTGTATGTGTGTGTGTGTGTGTGGGGGTGTGTCTGTGTGTGTGTGTGCGCGCGCGCGCGCGCGCGCAAGTATGAAAAGAGTGGGGTGCGTGAGTATTTGCACATGGCATTATAAGAAAACTCTGCTGACATTAAGAATACTCTGCAGACTGCTAAATCTCTCTCTCTCTCTCTCTCTCTCTCTCTCTCTCTCTCTCTCTCTCTCTCTCTCTCTCTCTCTCTCTCTCAGAGGGCTGGATGTAAAACAGCTATTGTTATGCTTATTCTATAACTCTCTATAAATAAAATGTGTTCAATTTGTTCAATTGTTCTCTCTCTCTCTCCTCTCTCTCTCTCTCTCTTCTCTCTCTCTCTCTCTCTCTCTCTCTCTCTCTCTCTCTCTCTCTGGTTGAGTTGTCCTGAATAGTAATAAATGAAACGTCCACTATTTCCCATGAAATGTTGGTTATCCTTACAGATAAACTTTGTCTGTTAAGTTTCAGGAAAGCATGGCGCCAGCTCCTGAACATCGGACCAGAAGACGAAAAAGAAGGCACTCTTGAACTAGAAAGAACTGCTCAAGTCACCATCATGATACTGCAAGTAAGAACACTGCCAGCTCCTGTAACATCTCCACCGCCTGAAACTATCCCACACTGACCAGTGCCCCTTTGACACATACCCAGAAACTCCACTCCCATACCCTGCAGTCCTGCCCCTACCTTCAACACTCTGAGACACCAGACGTGGCCCAGTTCAGCAGAGCTCCAGGAAAAAAAAAAAACAACAACCCTGTGAGGTACAGCGCGGTGTCTGCCACAGACAGCAGACTTCACCATCAAGACTGGGCTACATGGCCGTGAAAGGCGCAAAAGAAGAAGAAGAAGAAGAAGAAGTCTTTTCCTTTGTACCTAGTGACCTGCTTTTGGATCAAGTCTCTAGTCCACGCTTTCAGTCCTGGGACGGCCTATGTTTGAACCCTCAAGAAGTCTAGTTAGATGTGACGTCATGACATTACGTTTTCCCCATTCAGGGGGGGGGGGGGGGAGTAGACTACTGCTTAAGAAAAAGAGTGTTAAGTTCATGTATGAACTGCAGATACCTTGTGCCTACGAATACCTAGATTCAACCAATCCACTGTTGGCCGCCGCTCTTTCTCTATTTCGGGTCCATCGACCTGGAATGAGCTCCCTCTCTCTCTTCGCCAGAAACCTAGTTATGACACTTTTAAATCCAGCCTCAAGACATATTTATTTCAAACCTAAGATTTCCCCCCTCCTGTTTCATATCAGAGCTCCCACCCTCACTAACCCATGTCCTATCACCCTGCTAAAGTATAGGACCTAAGTGAGTGTGTGTGTGTGCTTTTGTAAAAACATTTGACTATTGAAATTTTATTTCATAGATTTTGTCTGCAGCGCACTATGTTTGTAAATATCTGTTTGTTTAAACTATTGATTATTTATCATTGATTGCCTGAATGTGTAAGATTAGGTTGAATGCATGCGCTTTGATTTGTCTTTTCAAGATATAGCGCTATATAAGTTCCATGTATTATTATTATTATTATTATATTATGATGATGTATGTAAAGGTTTTATCCATGGAAAGGGGGGGCGGGCGAATGTATACTGTTTTGCTTGTTTGTTTGTATAAGTTCATATTGGCCGTCATGTCACGCCTGATCCCACTTCAGAGGGGGGCTGAACGCATGCTATACTGAACCATGCAGGGTTTACTGGATGAAGCAAGTGTGTGGTTTATTAGTCACGACTCCAAAGCTGATGATCGGTGTAGAACAATTGAAAGGACCCGCCCTCTTTTGTTTTCTCCTGGAGGTAATTCTGACACAGTCATGAAATAATCAGCATTTCTTTGGAGTCCTTCATGCGATGGATTTACAGCTGATATTCCCTTCTTTCCTGTTTCACACACACACACACACACACACACCACACACACACACACACACACACACACACCCACACACACACACACACACACACACACACACGCACATTGTCCAAAAAACTTTAAAAATGACAGAAATTGTGGACTTAAACTGAGATCTTTTAACATCCATCCTTTTGAAAACAAAGTGACAACCAACCCTTAGAACAAGAAAAAGACCAAGACTACCAAACTAGAGGAGAGAGAGAGAGAGAGAGAGAGAGAGAGAGAGAGAGAGAGAGAGAGAGAGAGAGAGAGAGAGAGATAAATGCATGCTCAATCTCAATTTATGTCCATCACAATCCCAATAGGAAAGCAAAGATTCCCACGTCAGTACTCCCTAGCCTACAGAGGTCATTTTATCACTTTGAAGTTGCACAATGGAAAAACTGAAAATCTGATCTCAAAAGAAAACAAACAACCTTAAGACCGGTACCTAATATTCAACTCTGATTTTTCATCTATCAATTTCACGCCTTGCAACAGAAAATCCAAAATTATAAATGTTAAAAATAGTTTGGGTTTCTGTCTATCGAAAGCCAAAAGATACTGTGGGCTTGTCTCAATAAAACGCAAAAAAACATTAATCATCTTTCAGTATCTAACCAGGACTGAACACAAAGGGGATGAAGACAGCTAATGGTGCATACATCAGCAGCTACCATAAAAACCTGTCCTCCACAGGTAAAAGGTAAAGGTGTCCCATAACCTATGTAGTCGTAGGAGAGCGAGGCATCAGAGACCTCAGCTTCTCTAGGGGCCAGCATTTTGAGGGTGGCGCCTATCTCCTCTCTCTCGCTGCTTTACCTTCCCTGGCCCTAAAGAGGCAGGTACCCGCTTAAAGCTGGGTGAACTGGGGGACTGTACTGAAGCCAAGGCGCGCAAACGGTCACCCATCCAAGTGGTAACCACGCTCTATGCTGCTTAGCCTTAGCTGGGGAAAGCGAGTACTCTGACCACTGAGCTATCCCTTTGACAGGTAGACAGGTGATATAACCAGCTAAGATTTTTGTTTACAAACTGGAAGACATACACTGGCTTGAATCAATCATAAAAGAATGACAAGTAAACATCACGCAGATTTTTTTTTCATTCCTGGAGGAGAGACTCCAGGTTCACTGATTGTGAGATTTTGCGTATGGGGTCTTTTGTCATCCGTTCCGACTGGCACGAAATGACCTACTCTTACAAAAGGCAGATCAGGTTTTGACATGGGCACAATATTTTTTTTCCTGCGGATGTTCACACAGGACCGGGTTTATATTGTCAGCCAAAGGGCTTTGGGAGAGTGGAATCACGTTAACTCCAGGGTAAAAAAAATATCCCTAAAACAGGCACCTCTGTAGTGGCTCGAACCCCGACCATCAGATAACGTGTTCAGTGCTCTAACCACTAGACTATCCAGCCCCCCTGCCCCCTGGATATGATAATGATTTATTAACGAAACAGGCTTAGCTCCTCAAACCGAACACAAAGAAAGCGAAATACCACACCACACCTAATGTGTGTTCCAGTACATTTCTTTGTTCTCTGGGTTTCTCTCTCTGACAGACAAAGGACTTGGTTACATGGGCAAAATTCATTGTCTGAAATGCAGGCATTGAATGTGGACATTATAGTAGGATCTGCGTCACTGGCTTAAAAACCTATTGATTTCCCTTTGCAAGGAGCTTCGGTGTGTGTGTGTGTGTGTGAGAGAGAGAGAGAGAGAGAGAGAGAGAGAGAGAGAGAGAGAGAGAGAGCGTGCATGTTTGTATGTGTGCGTGCCTTCCTGTATGTGCGTTCGTTCAAACTGATTATGACTATGAAAAAAATCACGATTTTGCTTGTATTCTCTTCAAATTGTTTGCATAGGTGGAATACGGCTTTGGCACTTGTAGCCTGAAATCTTCTTCTTCTTCTTCGTCCAACGCTCACACAGCAACTGCTGTCTGTCAAAGGAGCGAAAATGCGTTGGGCTGCCGTTAAGCACCTGAAAAATCAGGCCCAGCATAGTATCCGACTTCGGTATGGGAGGGAATTGTTATATTTGAAGCATTTCTGTATTTGGAAGAAGCTGAGTGAAAGGCCTTGCACAACACAACGCCCAGGCTAAAATAAGCTTGGAAAAAAAATCTAGACACACTGAATTCGTCATGGGTCCAGGGATAGCCTAGAGGTCAGAGCATTGAGACCATGATCTGACCAGCCCCGGGTTTGAGCCACCTCATAGGCATCCTTTCGAGCAGATTCCCCCCTGGATTTAACATAAATACTAACCCCACTCCCCTGAAAGTCCTTGTAGGAGACACTAGACCGAGGACCTCTGTGCACGCACAACATCTCACCCACACATTCAAAACCGGGTCTACCTTTTTGGCGGAGGAGACCATTCTGTGCTGGTTGGAACAGATGACAAAAATTTTAAAGAACGCATGCAGGCTGGTGTCCTGTTCAGGCATTATCCCTGAAGACAGTATGTGGCTACCTTAACGTGGGAAAAAAAATCTGTTGCATGTGCAAAACCTCACTATTGGTGAACCTGGGAGCTCTAGGTGAGAACCCCCCCCCCCCCAACCAAAAAAAAAAAGAATAACTATCAATTTCATTAGTGATGACGTTGCTTTGCAGGTGGGGAGGTGTCTGTCGTGGATAGATCAGTGTCACCTGACACCTCTTTGTGTACTGGGGTTGTTTTTCCTAATCCTTACTCTCCTGTGTCTCTGGGAGTGTTGGCTTCAGTTCTGTACTCTGGCAAGAATTGTGCCCTCCTGAACAAAACCAGTCACCTTCTGTTTGCCTGTTTGTCTGTTTGTCTGTCTGTTTTTCTGTTTTCCTGTCTGTCTGTCTGTCTGTCTGTCTGTCTGTCTGTCTCTCTCTCTCTCTCTCTCTCCTCTCTCTCTCTCTCTCTCTCCTCTCTCTCTCTCTCTCTCTCTCTCTCCACACACACACACACACACACACACACACACACACACACACACACACACCACTGTTGCTTGGCTGCCAGCAAGACGCTTTTTCCAGCTGTATTTGGAAGATCCTCACTTTTTGCTTGTTCATACCAAATGTTAGTGGACAGACTCCCCACAACGTTGAAGTGTATTGTCAACTGAACACTGCAAGAACGGACGCTGTCCTCGTTTAAAGTGGAAAGTCGAGGCAATCAGTCATTGTTCTCCAATAATTGTCCTCTTACCTTCCTACCATAAATACTCCCATCACTTAAGTTTAACATTATACAAGCGAAAGTGCCCGTCTCAGGCAAGAAGAGACAGAAGGCGTGCTTCAAATTTTACAGAGCAAACCCAGGAGGAAAGGACAGACCAACATATTCCATCTCTGTCTGGCTATTTCGCCCCCCCCCCCCCCCCCCCCACAACCCCGCTTATTTGCTACTGCTGGTCACAATTATTATTATGACAATGTTAACAACACCAAGCAACTGCTATATTGACTTGATACTCTATGACATGTACAAACAGAAAACTACTTTTTTCCAATGACGAATTAATGAGAGGTCAGGGCGGTAAATTTGCAAATGAATTGAATTTCTTTTGTTATTGCTGTTCCCCGTCTATAGCTCCAAGCTCGTCAATGGTGTGAGATTTTGTGCAAGCAACCCTTTACACCATGAAAACAGCCATGGTCTGACTTCAGAAGATAGTGCCTACACAGGACACAAGTGTGTTGCATGCAGTTTTGAAATTGTGTTGTTGTTGTTGTTGTTGTTGTTTGGTGTTGGGTTTTGGGGTTATTGTTGTTGTTTTTTGGGGGGTGGGGCTGTTGTTGGTTTCCTTTTGACTGGCAAAGCTCTCTTTTTTTTAAGTGTGATAATGATGTTGTCTGGATTTACCTAGAATGAACGATAATGATAAATAATTCCTTATTTTTCAGTGACAGAAAATATGTCACCAAAGGTAGAGCCTTTTTCAGTATAAAACACAGAGTGTTCGAGGTAGAATGTATCAAAAGCAGTACACCAAGCTGTCTGTGTGAAATTTGCTTGTTTTATTTTGTTTCGCGTTTTTGTTTTGGGGATTTTTGTTGTTGTTTAGTTTGGTTTTATTTGAGGGGTTTTTTGGGTGGGGTTAGGGGGTGGTTTGGGTTTTTAAAAATTGTTTGGTAGGTTGTTTGTGGATGGTTTTTCTGTGGAAATCACAGACTGTTTTATAAACCATTTGTTGTTGTCTTCTTTTTTTTTATAAAACCTTTAATTATTTTAAAAAGCATTGAACAGTACAGATTTAAAAATCAGTTTTGCAATGAATTTAATGCAATTTGTCATATTTCCATGGTAGTACTCTGAAAGAGAGTAAAATAGAATATAAAAATTCCACAGTGTTTTGCGATTCTGGTGTTTTGTTTTTCGATAGATGTAGTTGTCCTTAAAAGAGTGTAAAGTGTCATTAAAATCGTAACCTAATCTGATATTTATGGCAATTGAAATGTGCAAAACTGTGAATAAGAGAAAGAGAAGGCACACACACACACACACACACACACACACGCACACACTCACACACACCACACACACACACACACACACACACACACACACACACACACACACAAGATAAAGCAGCCGGGGTCTCAAAATCTCTTTTATTTTCAATAATTTGTTCTCCTGTTCAGCTGTATTTTTGCTTTCCCCATGATAACAAATGACAAACATACAAATATACGATCAACACACATTATTTAATTTGCTTCACAGTACAACTTGCAATGAATTTCCGCCATTTTGATTTGTTCTGTTCAAATTTCATATACAATATGTAACGAAATCAACAACAAACAGTGAGTATACAGACATATACTTCACTTGACTTGTCTAGGCAATATACAGTCACGTCCATTCAAGTAAGAATATGAATAAGGATAACAGAATGAATACAGAGTTGGGCAAGCACTGGAGCACAAAATATGGATGGAAATAATACAAAAGTTGATATGGGATATGTGGAAATGATACAAATTTAATTTGATATGTGAAACAGTTTTTGCTTACAAATAAAATCAGCATCAGTTTTTCTAGGTAACAGTCGCTGCTTTGAAGCATTCCATCTTGTGCTACACATATTTCCTAAGCAATTAAATTTGATTTTATTTTCATTCCTCTGCTAAAAC
Organism: Rapana venosa; assembly: GCA_028751875.1. Taxonomy (NCBI): domain Eukaryota; kingdom Metazoa; phylum Mollusca; class Gastropoda; order Neogastropoda; family Muricidae; genus Rapana; species Rapana venosa. Next base: position 29,281,432 of record CM054147.1, on the reverse strand, counting down.
TCCGAAGTTCACCAATCGCGGGATTTTTGGGTTCGAGACCGTTTTTGACCACCACTAAGGTAGCCGCATTCGACTTCGGAGATGAAACTTGACTTGATTCCTCCTTTAATGGCAAGACGAGTTTCTAGAGCATTATATTAACAGGAAATGTGTCAAGGGCAAGTTGGACTTTACAGAGGCGAATGCCTCTCTATGAAAACAGAATGCAACCATTTTCTTAGGAAAAGATTTGACCTAAACATAATCCCATGCGCTGGATTTGTAGATGTCCCTGTGTGTGTGTGTGTGTGTGTGTGTGTGTGTGTGTGTGTGTGTGTGTGTGTGTGTGTGTGTGTGTGTGTGTGTGTGTGTGTGTGTGTGTGTGTGTGTGTATGTGTGTGTATGTGTGTGTTTTGTGTGTGAATATCTTTTTTTTTAATCTGAAAATAACCACAAAAATACAAACAAAGCTGAAAACACCGGAACATGCAAATGGCAAAGAATAAAGTAGTAATGGTATAATACCGTATATTGAACACAGATAAAGTGCATATCGTTTTATTCTTTTTACAAGAAATAAAGAAGAACAAGAAAGAAGTAGATATGAAGAAGATTAGAAGAAGTAAAAGAAGAAGAGAAGAAGAGAAGAAGAAGAAGAAAAAGAAGAAGAAGAAGAGAAGAAGGAGGAGGAGGAGGAGGAGGAGGAGGAGGAGAGGAGAAGAAGAAGAAGGAGGAGGAGGAGGAGGGGGAGAGATGGTAAATAATAAACATATTCCAACATGAACGGAAAGAGCAGGCTTTTTACAGTGAAATTCTGTACTGCTTTATCTAAACTTTACTGACACTTTTTTTTTAAAACAAGAAAAAAAACCCACAAGCAAACCCCAAAGAGTTGCTGATTAATTGCTTGTGTAAGGTTTCGCTAACGATCACCCATAGGCCGTTAAATAACAGTAACAACATCAACAACAATAACAATAACAACAACAACAGGTAAAACTGTCCATACGCAGGACTAGCTAAACACTTCTATGATATAGAAGCACTCTTCACGTCCAAAAAAACAAAACAATCTGAGAAAAAAAATTACTTAGTGTATGCAGATATATGAATAAGTGTTCGTATGATTAGACTAGAAGTCGGATTTTTTTTTGTTCAGATGAAAAATGGATCAAATCGTCTGTGGTTTTCAATAAGTTTATTCTAGGAAAGGATGTGATCACCGAATCATTGTTCAAATGTGACTAACGATGGTCTGTTACGTTTACCATTACAAAGCACAGGGGACCTCCAAGAATGGAGACCAACAGCAAATCTTTCAGGTTCATGAGTCTTCAGCTTCTAGGTACTAACTGCGGTGAAAGTGTTGTATCACAAAAAGAAGAGCCCGAAAGAATATCAGCAAGATGACTTGACATATTCCTCCAACATGTGATTGTTAAAACTTTATGAAACCTGGATGCGTGATATGTGTATATATATATATATATATATATATATTATATATATATATATATATATATATATATATATATATATATATATATATATATATATATATATATATATATATATTTGTAGAAAGGTTTTGCTATTCTAAGCTGCTTAGAAAGGATCTAGCATTATGCATGAGAAAAAAACCCATTTACTGTTCATGTCAGTTATAAGCATACGTGTATTTACGCATGAGAATTTACTGAGATGCATTTGCATGATTCATTTTGAAATACTATTTACATTTTCTTCACATATGAAAACGAAATGGAAGAAAAAATGACTTTGGTGTTTGATGAAATATGTTCGTGTATATCTTTGTGTAACAAAAGCAGATCTATAAACCAAAAAGCATTCATATAAAGACACACGCTGATAACAGAGGAGACAGAAAGGGCAGAAACAGGCAATAGCTTCATTGCTCTGTTTCAAATTTGTGTTTACAATTATGCCACAAGACCATCTGCCCTAGAAACCACTCTGAGAGAGAGAGAGAAGAGAGAGAGAGAGAGAGAGAGAGAGAGAGAGAGAGAGAGAGAGAGAGAGAGAGAGAGAGAGAGAGAGAGAGAGAGAGAAGTATGTTACACAGCTTCTGAACAACAATATCACACACCACTCTGCTACCGCCACCAAAAAATAAAAACCTGTCCAAATTGCACCACAAAAATTATGTAACAATGTACACATTTTTCATACTCACAATGGACACGAAAAAGTGTATAGATATATGACTCATACCACAATATTTACAAAGATACAATCCAACCATGGCAATCAATGTCGTTAACTTCTCATGTACGCTTTCAACAAAAACGCCACACGGACAACGACAAAAATTCAACAACATGCACCCAGCTTCTCAGGTCGGGCATCTTGGAGATCTATTCCTCTTCACACAGTGACTGGGGGAACCTGTGGGCTGGTGCCATGCCAGGTCTGATTCCTCCGAGGGTTGTCCTCAAAGCCGTTGAGGTCCTGCAGAGGACGGTTGGCGGGTCTGAAGCTGGCCTGCTTAGGAGCGTAGGCCCCCGTGAAGCTGGCCTGGTAGGTAGGGACGTGGTCAAAGCGGTCCTGGCTCGGCTTGTAGTCGCTCTTGGGCAGGATGAGGTTGCGGGCCTGGGGAGGGGGTGCCATGAAGTCTCCCGTGTAGCTGGAGGACTCGGCGAACCTGCCCTCGCCCCTCAGCACGTGGGAAGAGTCCGGCTTGTTGACGGCGTGGCGAGGCACCAGCCCGTAGTCTCGGAAGTTCTCCTGATTGCTTGTGCGCATGTCCATGTCACCTTCTGGCCGGACGTAAGCGTCATACTGGTGACGTGAGCGAGGGCTGACGTCATGTTTCTTGAAGTCCTGCATGAAGGTGGTGCTGCCGTCGAACTTAGCGTCAGACATGATGGCAGTCTGGTTGGGTTTGAAGCTTTCACGCTTGGGGGCGAAATCTCCTTTGAAGGATTCTTTGTTGGTGGTGGTGGCCTTGAAGGGAACGCTGGGAGCAACGTACATCTCCTGTCCACGCTGGCGTCTGGGGGGCAGAGGCTGCTCCACGAAACTCTCCTTGTTTTCGGTGGTGGACTCGAACGGGGTCTCGGAGTGAATGGGTTTCCAGTTGGGCCGGTAGGTCTCACGAGGACTCAGCTGCTTCTCCACGTAATCGTGCTTCGCCACGCTTTCTCCCTCGAACTTGTCTGTGGAGGGCGCGTAAGTCGGCTTAGGCCTGATCATGTCCCGCCTCGGGCTCCGGTGCTCGGTAAACTCCGCGTTGTAGCCACTCAGCTGCTCCATGGGGCCTGTGCCACGCAAGATGTGGGAGGATCCAGGCTTCTCTATGGGTCTGCGGGACTGGTCTACGGGGAATTCCCGGAACTGCGACTGATTGGTCGTGGTCATGTCCATCGTGCCGTCCGGTTTGACGTACTCTTGTTGTTTGTGGACGTACCGCTGACCCAGAGGCTTGTGTTCGAAGTCGGCCCTGTTCGTGGTGCTGGCGTTGAAAGGAGAGTCGGAAGCAAAGGCGGCCCGGTTAGGACGACAGCTCTCCCTCTTGGGCTGGTAGGGGCCGGTGAAGTCGCTCTGCTTGGTGGTCTGGTGATTGAACCTGACGCTGGGAGGGTTCCATTCCTCGCGCTTCCTGCTGAACCTGGGCTCCAGCTGGTGTTCTTTGAAGGTGTCTCTGTAGCCCGTCTCGGCCATGAAGGGGTCGTCTGACCACTGCATTTCTTCAACCGGTTTGACCATGGTTCTCCGTGACGGTTTCATCTCCTTGAAGTCGGCTCGGTTGGTGGTGGTGTCGTCCATCTTGGCGCCGGAGGGCATCCATGGCTCCACTTGACGACGCTCACGACGAGGCAGATCCCATGGCTGATATTCCGCTGTGAACAGAGAAGGCAGTGAAGACATCTGTTGTGCACAGGGAGAGATAGCCAACGCTCTTGTGGCCATGAGAGAGGATGAAGAATTCTGCTCAAAAGGGAGTCGCAACTTCTGTTGTGGCTTTAGAGGGAAACCAACAGTCTAGATATTCTACTGTAAATCAAAAACTGGGGAATTGGTGAATCAGGAATAAAGGTAAGGACGAACAGATAAGCTGCTCACTTAGGAATGCCCTTTTTAATCACAGGAATGGGAAGTGAGGGGAGGTGGGTTCAA
>CM054147.1:29264816-29272316 GCA_028751875.1 Rapana venosa | reverse complement strand
GTGAAACAGAGAGAGAGAGAGAGAGACAGAGACACAGACAGACAGACAGACAGACAGACAGGCAGGCAGGCAGACAGACAAATAAAGAGTGTAGCACAGACAGACAGACAGACAGACACACACACACACAGATAGATAAAGAGTGAAAGAGACACAGAGAGAGACAGAAACAGACATAAAGAAAAGATAGTAAGAAACTGAGACACATGGGGAGAAACACACACACACACACACACACACACACACACACACACACAACACACACAAAACACACACACACAACACACACACACACACACACACACACACAGATCGAATAAGAGACATAGAGAAACCGAGACACGCTCAGCAACAAAGACAGAGAAACGATGAAAGAGAAACCAAAAGTAAGAAAGAGAGACACACAAAGAGAGACAGAGACGAAGACAAAAGAGACAGACAAACTGACCGACAGACCGACCAACCATCCGACAGAGACAAGGATGCAAGGACAGAGAGGTTAGAAAGACAGAAAGAGAGTCAGAAACATTAGATAATACAGACAGATCTTTAGAAGAGGGAGAGGGGGGAGGGAGGAGGGAGGAGAGGAACAACAAGACAGAAAGACAGAAACAGAGAGAAAGAGAACAATCAGATAGACGGACAGAGACATGGACAGAGACATAGAGATAGAGAAACAGAGAGAAAGAGACAATTGCACATTCATACAGAGACATACACAGACACAGAGAAACAGAGAGAAAGAGACAATTGCATATTCATACAGAGACATAAACAGACACAGAGAAACAGAGAGAAAGAGACAATTGCACATTCACACAGACACAGACACAGACAGAGACAGAGAAACAGAGAGAAAGAGACAATCAGATAGACAGGCAGGCAGACAGAGATATACACGGACAGAGACAAAGAAACAGAGACAGAAACACGACTAGGCAGACAGACAGACAGAAGACAGACAGATGAGCAAGCAAAAAGGCAGACAAAATAGACAGACAGACAGACAGGCCGAGAGATGATTATATAGACAAGCAATAATACTACGATTTTGCAAAGTTCTGATTAAAAAAATGTTCGACCTTTGCATGCAATAATCGTATTGGCTTCACCGGGGTGTTTTTTTCAAACTCAATAGATGAACCAACACACCACCGATATTCAATTAAAAACATGTGTGTGCGTTCTTCGGCTAGTCCTCCGCGGTTCACCATAGCGAGAGTTTTGCGTACGTGACTGGTTTTGCCCATCACATTGGTAGCCGCACTCTGACTTCGCAGAAGATATCTAGACATGAATCCAGTGTGCATGGAGGTTTATTTTTCTTTTTCTTTTTTTAATTCTTGTCATCCGTCCCTCCCGGCACTAATGGCCTACTCTTCCGAAAAGCAGAACGGTGTTTTAACGTGTGTGCAACATGTTCTTCGTGCGTTCGTTCCACGGGACGACCTCGGTTTATAGTCTCTTTCGGAAGGATTTTCGGGGGGAGTAGAGTCAGTGCTGATGTTTACTCTTGGGTGAAAATCCCCTCGAACGAGTGGCTCGGAGGTGGTTCGATCCCGGGCCGTTAGATCGCAAGCGCAACGTTCTAACCACCGGGCTATCCGTAATTAAAATATTTTTTTTAAAGCACCAAAAAAACCAAATCCCAACTACATCGTAATCGAATCAGACAATCAACTAGATAAGTATTCAATCAAAAGAAGGAAATCGTCAGATAATATACGATTTAGGTAAGAAGCCTGCAGAAGTTGGCTTTTTTTTTTTTTACATTAGTCTCTCTCTCTCTCTCTCTCTCTCTCTCTCTCTCTCTCTCTCTCTCTCTCTCTCTCTCTCTCTCTCTCTCTCTCTCTCTCTCTCTCTCTCTCTCTCTGATGAAAAAAAAGCAAACCCGTAGCTTATTCAATGCACCATCTGGAAATAAAAATTTGACTTTGACTTACACGCACACACACACACACCAAACACCCCACACACATACACATACACACACAACCATATACACACACCACATCACACCACACCACACTCACACCCATCCACCCACACCCACACACACACAACACACACAACCACACCACACACCACATCAGCCCCCCCCCCCTCCCACACCCATCCACCCACACCCACACACACACACAACCACAACCACACCACACACCACATCACCCACACCCCCCCCTTCCCACACCACACCCACACACACACAACCACCCCCACCCCCCCCACCCCCAACACACACACACAAACAAACACACAACCAACCCAACAAAACAAAAACAACCATACACCTACCTGACCAAAAGAACACAACCCAGTCCAACCACGCAAGTCTAATAGATAAAACCCTCGACACTCCCTCCCTCCTCGGCTGGCCAGACACCAACTGAAGAAGTTGGAACCACCACCGCCCTCACTTCACCGTGTCGAAGCTGCCGATACCACACGATCGATCTTCATTAAATGATGATTGACTCTTTTGGCCACGGCAAAATGGGACTCGGGGACATGCCCCAGCGATCTCCTATTACACGGGTTGGCATCAACTGAAGCGTGGTTTATTCTGACAAGCTCTGAAAATCTATCATGCCCATCATGTTTTTTTCTTTCTTTCTGTCTTTCTTTTCTTTTCTTTCTCTTTTCTTTTTCCTTCTCTCTCTCTTACCGTGTTGCCGTTTCCACGTAAGCAAGTTTGGGCTTTGATGCTGCTGCTGTTTCTAGGTCTGATGGTTTTGAAGTTGTGTGTGTTGGGAGGGAAACAAAGTCTTGTGTTGTTATGGGAGTATGGTTTGGGGGTAAGGAAGAGTTGGAGGTGGTGGAGTAGGGGTGAGGTGCGGTGGAAAGGGGGGAGGGGGTGGGGAGGGGGTAGAGTGAGGGAGTGTTGTGGGAGGGGCTTCGTGGTGGTGGTAGTTGTGGTGGTGGTAGGTTGGTGAGAGGACGATACGTATCTTGTGGAAGAGTTTAAGAGAGAGAGAGAGAGAGAGAGAGAGAGAGAGAGAGAGAGAGAGAGAGAGAGAGAGAGAGAGAGAGAGATGATAGTCTTTACACCCAAGGAAAGAGAGAGAGAGAGAGAGAGAGAGAGAGAGAGAGAGAGAGAGAGAGAGAGAGAGATTGATAGTCTTTACACCCAAGGAAGAGAGAGAGAGAGAAAAGAGAGAGAGAGAGAGAGAGAGAGAGAGAGATTGATAGTCTTTACACCCAAGGAAGAGAGAGAGAGAGAGAGAGAGAGAGAGAGAGAGAGAGAGGGAGAGAGAGAGAGAGAGAGGAGAGAGAGAGAGAGAGAGAGAGAGAGAGAGAGATCTGAAATTGTTTAACGCACATCGGCCATTGGCCACAATCAGTTCTATGGTATAAGAGTGGAAAGACGGGGGTGGGGGTAGGGAATTAAACATAACTTCTCGCAAGCTTAGTTCAGACCTTGGCAACACAAAACTGTACACCCATACATGCGAATTGCATACACACGAAGAAAGTGCTAAGACCAAAAATGCGTACAAACACACTCCAGATGTCTGAATCAATTTACCCTGCTTTTAAAAAGACAACCTGAATCCAATAATTATCATCTGGAAACAAAATTGACAATGACATAAAACGTGATGTCGTTGTTCTTGTCCCATTAAATTCGAACATCAAGTACAAAATGCATTCAGTTCAATGAAATTATTCGTATTCTCAAACTGTTACATTTTCAGAATAGTCTCCATACAAAAGAAAAACAGAGCCCACTGTATACAATTTTGCCAGCCTTAAGTCGATACAATGCAACCAGATTTCTTTATAAACATAAAGAGAGAGAGAGAGAGAGAGAGAGAGAGAGAGAGAGAGAGAGAGTGAGAGAGAGAGAGAAAGATATATATATATATATATTTATATATATATATATGTATATATTGACTGATTGATTGAATGACTGACTAACTGACTGATTGACTGATTGATTGATTGATTAATTGATTGATTGATTGGTTGATTGATTGATTGATAATCTTTATTCCCAAGGGTTACAGATAAGAAGATGAAAAGAGAACGCATGTGTGTATGTGTATGTGTGTGTGTGCGCGCGCGCGCACGTGTGTGTATCTGTGTGTGTGCTTGCGCGCGTGTGTGTGTGTGTGTGTGTCCCTGGCAGTTTCATGTAAGAGACAGACAGCCAGGAATAAGAGACAGAAGGGGAGGGGGAGGGAGAAAATGTATACTTTTAATGAGATGTGTGTGCGTGCGTGCGTGCGTTCGTATGTGCGCGCTCCCGCGCGTGCATGTATGCATGTATGCACACATGCGCCCCCAGAAAACCGACCCCTACATGAGAACATAACTACAAACACATAATACATGCTACCCTTGCCTGCCTACTATGTCAACATCAAACACTCGCTCCCAAAGCTACATCCCTACATGTACCCCCTACCTCCACCTGCATACAAAACATGCTTTTACACACACACACACACACACACACACACACACACACACACAGCTGCATGCATAATTATAATAATTACTTCCATCTGTATGTCTGTCTGTCTGCGCGTCTGCGTGCCTGCGCGCGTGCTTACCACTGGGGCGGCACCTTGAAGATAGATTACGCGCGTAGTATATGCCGCTGCTAAGGGGTAACTAGGATCAACAAAAGCAGCTCTGCTAGCCCTAGACGCTGACTGAACCCTTACCTAGTAGTAGCACAGGCAGGGTCTTGGGTTTCGTTGCCCAACGCTAGCAGCCTACTGGCAGTAGTTGCAAAGTTAATGCCTAAGCTATAGTAGGCATGCCTGCCTGCGCCAGTGTTTCTCCGTGTGGGATTCAATCAATTAAAAAAATAGAAAAGAAAAAAGCAAAAACTTGCTGGCACGGGAGGAGGTTTTGAAGCGCTACGCTTCAAAGCTGGGGCTATTGTCGACCACACAAAACCAGTGAACCATCACGTCTGCAGGAAGTTCGAAACGAAACACACAAAAAGAAGAGAGAAAGAAAGAAAAGACAGAAGAGAGAGAGGGGGAGTGAGAGAGGGGGGAGAGAGAGGGGGGGGAGAGAGGGGAGGGAGAGGGGGGAGGGGGGAGAGAGGGGAGGAGAGAGAAGGAGGAGGGAGAGAGAAGAGAGAGAGAGAGAGAGAGAGAGAGAGAGAGATTGTATCTTGGATCTGACTGTCCGTTAACATATCGATTTTCTCTGTGATTGTGGTGTGTGTGTGTGTGTGTGTGTGTGTGTGTGTGTGTGTGTGTGTGTGTGTGTGTGTGTGTGTGTGTGTGTGTGTGTGTGTGTGAGAGAGAGAGAGAGAGAGAGAGAGAGAGTCTTCCTCTGTCTGTCTGTCTGTCTGTCTCTGTCTGTCTGTCTGTCTCTCTCTCTCTCTCTCTCTCTCTCTCTCTCTCTCTCTCTCTCTCTCTCTCTCTCTCTCTCTCTTTCTCCTTTGGATAAGACTAAAAATTGAGGCCTTGTGGGCAAACGCGAGCAGAATATCTTACACACACACGTTAAAAGCTGTTCCGCCTTACGGAAGAGTAGGCAATTTGTTTTGGTGGAAACGGATGACAGAATTTACAAAACTGCATGCAAATGGGAACTAGATGTAAAATAAAATAAATAATAAAAACAAGTTTAAAAGCACACGAGTTTTTATTCCATTATTCTCGAAACAAAAGACTAAATGAATGAATAAATGAATGAATGAATGAATGGATAGATTGATCGATTGATCAATCAATCAATCAATCAATCTATCAATCAACCAATCAGTCTCTCTCTATCTCGCTCTGTCTCTCTCTGTTTCTCAGTTTGTCTCTCTCTCTCTCTCTCTCTCTCTCTCTCTCTCTCTCTCTCTCTCTCTCTGTCTCTCTCTCACTCACTCCTCTCTCTCTCTCTCTCTCCTCTCTCTCTCTCTCTCTCTCTCTCTCTCTCTCTCTCTCTCTCTCTCTCTCTCTCTGTGTGCCCCGAGTATATTTTCGAGGTTGTTTTTTTTTATATTCAACTCTCTTTCACACAGCTAATCCTTTATCAGCGTTTATTGTTTGCAGAAACGGGGCCGCACTTGCCGGGTCTTTTCGATTGCTTAGATATATTGACTGACTGAAAGGAAGTTCTATTTGAGACATCGGACTGAAAGATTGGAAGAAGAAGTAAGAGGAGAGGAGGAATGAGGAATGAGGTGGGGGATTGGGGGGGGGGGGGGGGATGTTGGAGCGTAGAACGCAGGCAATGTGTGGTGGTAGCAATTGAAAGTCAAAAAGACAACTTTTGATGAAACTGCTCTGCCATAAAATCAATGATCAACACTTCAGAAATAGAACATTGATCTTTTGACGACTGTGGACAGGCAGGGCAAGCGGTCTGGTGGAGCAATTAAAGAAATAAATTGTAATAGTGTCGAAAAGGGTGAAATTGGGGAGGGTGGGACATAGAAGGAAAAAAAGGGAGGTAGAAGGGAAGAGGAGGTGTAAGGGGGAGGGAATGAGGGAACGAGAGAGAGAGGGGGGGCAGACAGGCAGACAGACAGAGACAGACAGAAACAGAGACAGACAGAGACAGAGACAGACAGACAGACAGACAGGCAGAGACAGAGACAGACATACGTACAGACAGACAGAGAGGGGGTGGAGCTTTTTGACGCTTGAAAGAGAGCGAGAGACAGACAGACAGACAGAGACAGATATACAGACAGACAGAGAGAGACAGAGAGACAGAGACAGACAGAGACAGACAGAGACAGACAGAGACAGATAGAGACAGACGGAGACAGACAGAGACAGACAGACATATATACAGACATATATACAGACAGACAGAGAGAGACAGACAGACAAACACACACACACACACACACACACACACACACACACACACACACACACACACACACACACACAACACAGAGAGAGAGAGAGAGAGAGAGAGGAGAGAGAGAGAGAGAGAGAGAGAGATGGTCGAGGAAAGGAAGACAGTAAGCGGAGGGCTAGGTGTGGAGGGAGGATGACTATGGTAAGCTAACAGATCTGTACAGACAGACAGTGTTTGTTGCTTGGATACAGCCATTGTCTAGCAGAGAGAAAGAGAAAGCGTTGTGTATGCTGCTTCTTCTTCTTCTTCTTCTACTACTACTGCTTCTCTGTACGTCAGTAAATTATATATGACACTGCCCTCGTCACCCGACACTGGAGTACTATATAATAGGGAGGGGGGGGGGGGGGGGGGGGGGGGGGGGGGGTGGGTGGTGTGTGTGTGTGGTGTGTGTGTGTCAAAGTCAAACTTTCAAAGTCAAACTTTTATTTTCAGATGGTACATGTGTGTGTGTGTGTGTATGTTGTATGTGTGTGTGTGTGTGTGTGTGTGTGTGTGTGTGGTGTGTGTGTGTGTGTGTGGTGTGTGTGTGTGTGTGTGTGTGTGTGTGTGTGTGTGTGTGTGTACATGTGCGCATGCTGGCGTGTTCTTGTTGTTCCCATTTTCGTGTGAGTGTGTGTGTGTGTGTGTGTTTGGGGTATATGGTGGTGACTCAATCGCTATACTAAA
>CM054147.1:29252316-29262316 GCA_028751875.1 Rapana venosa | reverse complement strand
TTAAGAAGTCAAGACAAGAACAGGGAGCATATGGATATAAGTCACGCAAAACAGCGACTACAGTAACAATGGCAGACTCGTCGGAATGCAGAAGTCTCACTTTTAGCTTCGTATCTTGCGAAATGTCCTTTGCTGTCTCAATGTTCAATTAAAACTTCAGTGTTAATAGGATGATATTCTTGAGTATCCGTCCATGTCATAAATCTCTGGCGTTAACAAAATCCCAGAGATTTACAAACTTGACATCTTTCCCTGAAACTATCCTAATAAAATTAAAAACAAAACAAAAAAAACCCTGACATCGTAAAAATAAATATTCCAAACCCTCAAACAATAGCATAGTAAATACTACGAGATAGGTGGTTGAACTAAGTAAAAGTTACAGACCATGCATTCTATCTATCTATCTATCTATCTATCTATCGTATCTATCTATCTATCTATCTACCTATATATATATATATATATATATATATATATATATATATATATATATTTATATATTTTATATTTTATATATATATATATTATATATATATCTTCTTTCTACCTATCTATCTTATCTATCATCTATCTATATCTCGTCCCTCTATCTATCTGTCTATCTATATCTCTAACTATCTATCCATCTACCCATCTATCTACCTGTCTATCTATCTATCTATCTATCTATCTAACTACCTTCGAATTTCCTCAGCAGTTGTTTCCAGAACAACTTCATTATTTTACGTGTCATGCACTCTATGCTATGATTTGGAGCAAACCCAAACCTGCCAAACCATTGTAGCTGAGTCCACGGACATTTTTCTCTGGGCTTGCTCAGCCGACCTATGCCTGTGTGATTTGCAGCAGACCAGTGATTTAGAGATACCACGCCTAGGGAGTTGCAGGTTCGATCCCCATTTGAACCAGAACTTTTCCTCCACACCTTAAGTTATCTTCTGGATACTAGTCTTTCCGATGAAACGAAAATGATTTCCCATTCAGTAGGATAGATAGATAATAATAATGATAGATAGTAGATAGATAGATAATAGATGATCATGATAAGTAGATAGATAGATATAGATAGAAATCGCACATAAAAGAACCCACGGCAGCAAGAGATTTTTTCCTACCAAAATCCAGAAAAAGCCACTGTCACAGGGAAACAAATACAATTGCAAACAGGGAAGATATTAATATTTTTAATGTATGGGTGGCTCTGCTCTTGTAGTGACATGCTGTCCCCTGGGAAGAGCGACCCGAATCTTAAGCAGAGAACTCTGCAGTGACTGAAAGTGGTACTCAATAGAACTCAACACCATATCATTATATAGGTTTCTTTTACAGGTAGTCTCACCCACAAATATATAATTATATTGCAAATTCGAAATCTACTTAAAAGTGAATTTAAAAACAACTACACTAGATTAATATCTTAGATTGATATCTATATTAGAGTCTCATTCCACTTGTACCTGCATGATTTGTAACAAAACTGTTTTTGGCTAGATTGATAATTATATATTAGTGTCTCATCCCATCTGCATGATTTGTAACAAACCTGGGTTTTTTGACTAGATTGATAATTATATATTAGTGTCTTACCCCACCTGTACCTGCATGATTTGTAACAAACCTGGGTTTTTTGACTAGATTGATAATTATATATTAGTGTCTTACCCCACCTGCATGATTTGTAACAAAACTGTTTTTGGCTAGATTGATAATTATATATTAGTGTCTTACCCCACCTGCATGATTTGTAACAAACCTGTTTTTGACTAGATTGATAATTATATATTAGTGTCTCACCCCACCTGGATGATTTGTAACAAACCTGTTTTTGGCTAGATTGATAATTATATATTAGTGTCTCATCCCACCTTTACCTGCATGATTTGTAACAAACCTGTTTTTGGCTAGATTGATAATTCTATACATCTGCACCTGGATGATTTGTAACAAACCTGTTTTTTGGCTAGATTGATAATTATATTAGTGTCTCATCTCACCTGTACCTGGGTGATTTGTAACAAGTCTGTTTTTTTGGCAAGGCTCACCTTTGTAGGTGGGCTCCCCCACAAATCTCTCCTGCTCCTCTCGCTCCTTGTCATGACGGATGGGGCGCGCTCTCTCTCCCAGCTTGCCTGTCTCACGTGATTAGCGCGAGGACAAAAGCATAACTGTGCAAAACATCAACAACCATCAGAACATTGATCAGTGACACAGTTAGCTTACTATGCCGAACAGAGGAGGAGAAGAAGGAAGAGAGGAAGAAGAGAGAAAAGAAAACAAGAAGAAAGAAAAGAAGAAGAAGAAAGAAAGAAGAAGAAGAAGAAGAAGAAGAAGAAGAAGAAGAAGAAGAGAAGAGGAGGAGGAGGAGGAGGAGGAGGAGGAGGAACAACAACAACAACAACAACAACTACAACAACTATGTAAAACATATCAATCATCAGAACATTCATTAGTAATTAAGTTCTCTGACTCTGCCGTACTCATATTATAGCCAAACTTATTCCACGGTTCATACTTCATGGAACATCTGATGGGTAGCATTTAAAGGAAACTACGAAAGTCCTTCCAAGACAAATACATCATTTATTGGGAACCAGGGCTCGTGTTACAAAGCTATACTTGATACTCCAACAAAGAAGTGACACAGCCACGTACACTTACATCAGCAGCTAAATGGAATAATAATATTCATAATAAGCAACATGACACAGCTGTCAATTTTGATGATTTATCTAATCAATACTTAATTTTCATGATTCTCTTAGAAACTCTGTTACTTTGATAACCACCCATTTGCCTTTGGAACTGAAAAAAATATTGTTAGTGGGGTTTAATATGGTTTGAATTTTTATGACAAATATTTTGGAATAAATGTGTTGTTTTTTGTACAACAGCATATTATGTAAATGTTCATCAAAAAGTAATGATACAAGGTTGTCACCTTGACGAACTCCAGTTGAGGATTTGAAAAGTTAAGAACATTCATTCCGACAAAAACACAGCTTGAGAGGAGATATCTTTGATAAGCATTAGTGTTTTCCTATTCGACTGAACAGCTTCTGCCACAGAAAAGCCTTCTTCGCGCGATCAAATGCCATCTCATAGTCTACAAATAGGCAATACTGTCGCTATCTCCTAGCCAAAAACAGATCACTCATCGAAGGATCTTTGGAGAAATAACCTTCTCTAAAAACCTGCTTGCCTGTAACCAATAACCAGACGTGTATCAACATATTCTGTCATGTTAATTAAAAAACGGAATAATTTTCTGAAGGAACCAAAAAAAAAACGTAACTCCTCCACACTGAACAAAGAAACATAACTCCTCCATAATTACTTGAGTTCCTTGAACATTCTTTGTATTTAAAAATCAGATTTAATGATTCCCATACTCCTGGCAACGTCAAACTGAATTGGAACAGCACACCACAGGGCCGACCCTCACTGACTCACTGAAGTCGACAGGGTGTGCACAGTCCTCTGGACTCACCTTGGAAGTTGAGGCTGTAGGAGGAACTGAAGTCCGTGGCGCCTTCAGCTTTCAGGTTGTTATCTGAGGGCTTCAGGGGAGCCTGCCTCTGCAGAGGATGCTCCGTGAAATCACGTCTGTGAACATTCCGACACGCGCGCGCGCGCGCACACACACGCACGCACACACACACACACACACACACACACACACGCACGCTCACACACACACACACACACATGTTAGCACACACACACACAAACACACACACACACACACACAAACACACATACACACACAAACGCGCGCGCGTCATTTCAGATGATTAAAGTATGCCTGTATCGTAGCAACAGAGTTGAAAGTGGCCAATGCTTCATTGTAAAAGGTCACTCACTTTTTCCACTAATGCTGCCTGGTTTGTTTGTTGTTTTTGTTGGTGGTGGTGGTGGTGGTGGTTTTTGGGTTTGTTTGTTTTTAAACAGCATGCGTGGAATACACTTTGGCTGGTTGGTTGGTTGGTTGGTTGTCTGTATATTCTTCTCTTCTGTTTTTTCGTTAGAAACTTTGCATGCACATGACCCTTTGTCACGAAAACTTATAATGGATTTAAATGTTTAGATTATCTCATGACAGACTGATAGACAGGCAGACAGACTAACAGAGACAAACTGGAATTTAAATGATTTATTCACAAAAAGGCCACCGCTACATGAAGGGTGCCGCCAAACTTTTTTTTTTTTTTGGTTGGGGAAGGGGGGGGGGGGGGGGGGCAAGGGGGGGGGGGGGGGCAACAACAACAAAATGTAATTGTATAACAAACAGAAAACAGAAAAAACCTCAGTTACAAAAATATGACTTACGATAACAATATATCTCTTATTCTGACAGCTTTACAAACATACAGAGACATAAAGAGAGAGAGAGACAAAAAGAGAGACAGACAGAGCCAGATATAGACAGAGAGAAACGTTGAAATACAGTGAATACAGGTGAGAAATATGGTAAAAAAATAGTGAATATCTTAGGTGATTAAAGATATGAAGAGTCTAGTAAAAGAAAGAAAATTGTAGGTCCAAGAGAATGGAGAGAATGAAGAGGGAACAACTTTCTTTTTTGTTTTTTGTTTTTTTAATAATCGATCAAACGGTGGAGGGGAGCTAATTCAGCGCCTAAAAAAGGTCAGACACCGGTCGCAGTAACGTACCTTGGCAAGTTTTCAAGATTTGTAAATTCCAACCTCAACAAGAGCCTACGATTTCGTTTTGAAGCTACAATCGTGCGTAGTGTTTGCGCACTCTCTTCCAGCTAAGATTAGAAAGAAGAAAAAGTGTTCATTCTAATGGTGTAGTGCTCTTCGAAACAGAAATTTATAACTCAACACATCAGTGAAGGTTTGCTTTCTTTTCCCTTGTAATCATTCTTTTAACATAACCAAAATGGCTGCACACTCAATCCAATCTTGGCGACCTACTTGATAGACCGATTTCAGTGCGATCGCATGGAGAAAAAACACTACAAAACTGGACATGTTTTAGTCAATACAATGACGAACAGTTGGGAACTGGAGAAACAAGCCATTCTCCACGGTAAGCAGAGAGAGTGACAGACTGGCGTGTCGGTGTGGCTTTGTGACTGCATGCAACCATGCAAATCACGGTACGTCCATGGCAACCTGAGGACCGGTTTGCTGTATGGTCCGTTCTCCGCGAAGCCAGTTTCAGCAATGTGTGGCCATCCTTTCTCATTGCTCTACATCGACCAGCGACTATTTCACTGATTCTGACTGTTGTGGCAACTTGTGTTCTGTTTGGCACAAATCTGATAACAATAATCACGTGTCTGGCGTGTTCAGTGTCTGCTGTGTACTGTGGATGCCTCT
This sequence comes from Rapana venosa, assembly GCA_028751875.1. NCBI lineage: Eukaryota > Metazoa > Mollusca > Gastropoda > Neogastropoda > Muricidae > Rapana > Rapana venosa. Next base: position 29,256,968 of record CM054147.1, on the reverse strand, counting down.
TAGCCACTTTCTACTTTCTGTATGGCCCAAATTTCAGTGATATGAAGAATATGGAATCCTCCTATTTTTCCAGCCCAAATGACCACTTCTGGGTAGCAGAAGCAGAGAAAAAATAGTTGGAACTATAGCTGTGGTTGAAAAAACACAAGGAACAGGAGAAGAGTCAGATCATACAAAAATAGACACTTTGGTTACAAATGATGTTCACAAAGGGATAAACACTGCAGATGCCAGTGTCCAATCTGCCCCAAAAACAGCATGGTTACGACGGATGGCAGTCAAAAAACAATACAGAGGTTGTGGAATCGCAAAACGTCTGGTGCAAGCAGTGATTGATTTTTGTAGAGAGAAGAACTATGATAGCATATTTCTAATTACTACAGAAGTACATCAGCCTGCCCGCACCCTGTACACTCATGTAGGCTTTAGGCAGAAAGCTTTTAAACCATACAAGTATGTGAGAGGTTTCTTTTCTGTGTGGACTTATGAATTTGAAATGATTTTGACGAAATGATGCAATATAAATCTGACGTTTTTGCTCAAAATACTCATATGCTGTGTTCTACTTTGCTTTAATTTCAGAATCAAAGTTCACCAAGAATCAAAATTCACTAGCAAATTGTAAAGAAAGAAAAAAAGGAGGGGGGGGGGGTTGGTTAAGCAATAAAAATGCAGATAAAGATTAACTGGTAATTTTTGTGTGTGGATTAAGTGCTGTATTATGCTGTAGGTATTTATTGTTAAGGGCTTCTCACACACAATGAAGATTGAAAGCAACAAATATGAAACACATCCTCACACACACACACACGCACGCACGCACCTTGAGAAACAGTTAACTTGATTGTTTACAAGTAAGAATAGATGGATACAAATACAATGTTCATTTTAACTGAAAAGAACAGTAGCACCAGCAACAACTATCCAGATATATCATGAAAAAGTGAATATGGATTCATGTCTGAAGGGAATATAATCATGATCTCAACAAATTTGAAAGATAATGAAATCATGGATGTTTACACCATTTATTTGTTAATCATATTTTCGAGATGTGAAAAGAAATGTAATGATGCGAAGTTGATGTCATGTGAAAGTATGAATTATTTAAAAAAATTTTAAATCAGTGTATCTCTCTGTGTTTGAAAAACCTGTCTCTGTGTGTGGTGTGTGTGTGTGTGTGTGTGTGTGTGTGTGTGTGTGTGTGTGTGTGTGTGTGTGTGCTGTTTGAGAGAGTGTGTCTGTGTGTATGTTGGGGAAGGGAGGGAGTAGGGGGCATCAGAGTGTGTGTGTGTGTGTTTTATTTTTTATTTTATTCTTTTATATCGAGGATAATGGATTAAGCACTTGTATGCGTTTTTACATCCAGTCCCTGGGTCTATGCAGTTTTGTAGATTTTGTCATCTGTTCCCACCGGCACACAATGGCCTACTCTTACAAAAAGCGGAACAGGATTTTACGTGCGTGCAAGATGTTCTGTGTGCGTTGGCACATGGGGCCTCAGTTTATTGTCTCATCCGAAGGACTTTTGGGGAGAGTGGAGTCTGCACTGATGTTAACTCCAGGGGAAAATATCCCCTTAACTGGGAATCGAACGTGGGTCATCAGATTGCAAGCGCAATGTTCTAACCACTAGGCTATCCCGTCTCCCCCATTATGTGTGTGTTTGTCTGTCAGTTAGGATTGGGCAATCAAACAATAAATGGTGGATTGAAAGAGATTGAGAACAGCAACATGTCATATTTTTAGAGTATTTGGTGTTCCATGCATATAACCTCATTTTATATATTAAAATGTCTACTTTCCATGAGCAAGAAATGTTTTCAAAGTGTGTTTTCAAAGTGTGTGCTGTGTGTGTGCATACTCATTTTTCACCCTGAAGAAAAATGTATTTATATAGAACTTTCACTACATAATACATACTAAACCATATCATTCTGTCAGGAAATCTGCTTTAGAGATGCTTTGATCACCAAGAGCTTAATGATAATCCAGGATACTGGTGAAGCCTTAGGGACATGATGATAACTTTTTTTTCTACTGAATTTCTACTAGTATAATTCACCAAGTGTGGACATGAAATGTTGTAACTTTATTGTGTATACTAGAGTTTCTGTACACATAAAAAGCATGTAAAGGCACTGGCAGGTCTGCACAAATTTTGGCAGGGAGGCAATCAAAAAAAATGTCCACTTTGATCAACTAGACACACCCAAGATTTAAACCTGTGTGACCTGCCATCATTAATCCCCCCCCCAAACTTTTCAGGTAGAGGTTACAATCAATCAATAGATCTATAAAGAGTGGGGAAGCTTTTTGTTGGTTTAAACACAACACACACCAGTTCATATTAAAAAATGGGATGTTTGAGAATATATGTTATAAAATATATGGAAAGCTATTCATAGTCTTTGGGAGACACACAAAGCAAATGAACAAGCTAAGATGTGGACACAGGAGAAAGTACACAACCCTACTTAAACTAAGAAGAAAAATAGCAACACAGCAGTAATTTCATGTAAAGAATTTGAACAAATACTTTGCAGAACTCGCCACAGTTTCTCTTTAAATTTATCTTTTTTTAAGGTTTACTCCCCACCCCAACCACCCAAAAAAAAAAAAACCCACAGGGTGGTTCTAATTAAAGGGCGACAACTTCTAATAGTTCCAACCGGTGGTGCTGGTTGTTTCCCTTTAGTTGGCAAGAGTTGCCGGCATGCGTCAGTTAAAGTGCTTGGAGGGACCAGTCTATGAAAAAGTACATCTCCATACTCCCCCTTCCCACCCCCCCCACCCCCACCTCCCAATTTATTACATATCTTCATTTCGATTTTTTTTTAAAATCTGTGAGATGATAACTACATAATAGGACATCATGTAATTAGCACATAAAGGCAATCTCTCTCTCTCTCTCTCTCTCTCTCTCTCTCTCTCTCTCTCTCTCTCATCTCTCCTCTCTCTCTCTTCTATCTATCTATCTATCTATCTCGCTCTCTCTCTCACACACACACACACATGCGGGCGCGTGCACAACACACACACTCCCCTCCCCACCCCCCACCCACCCCCCACACACACACACAAAACAGAAAGAGATTGTAGGTCAAAGTGATAAGATAATAAACTCCTAAAAAGATAATAATTATATCAAACCCGACAAACATAACCAGAAAGAAAAATAAAGCAAAGGAAGTAAGCACAATTCTAAAACAAAAGAAAAAAATTTCCAAGATTTCTAATTATACAATCCCAAAAATATCAAGAGAAGACTATGAGTACAAAGTGGAAAGAAACAGAAAGCAAAGCTGACAATCAGCATAAACACAAAGAAATGAATCAAAAGAGAGGAGAAACTGCAAAGCACACACACACACACGCGCGCGCGCGCACACACACAAACACACATGCACGTATGCGCGCGCGCAAACACACACAGCAACAAAACCAGAGGAAGAGAAGGGGGGGGGGGGGGGGGGGGGTTGCGAGGAAACTGAAATACCAACTGCAAGACAAGAGTAAGTACGGTACACAGAAAGGCACATATAATCATAAATTGATAGGTAAAGGCCTTTCTATAACCTATGCGGTCGTTGGGGAGCGAGGTGTATAGTAGGAGACTTCAGCTTCTCTAGTGGCCAGCATTTTGAGGGCGGCTCCAATCTCCCATCCTTTGCTGCTTTACCTTCCCTGACCATAAAGAGGGCAGGTACCTATTTACAGCTGGGTGAACTGGGGGACTGTACTAAAGGCCAGACGCACAAACGGTCACCCATCCACTTGATAACCATGATCGGTGCTGTTTAACCTTAGCTTTGGGAGAGTAAGAGCTCTAACCACAGAGCTATCTCATCCCCTAAACTGATGGCCTTGCCTATTAAAAACTTGCAGAGACATAGAAAAAAGGGTGGAAGGGGTGGAGGGGGAATAGAATCAATAACTAAGCTACAGGAAGGGGCTAATATGATAAGGTAAAGGTAAGGTAAAATAAAGGAGTCCCATAACCTATAAGGTCGTAGGGGAGCGAGGCGTCAGAGACCTCACTTCTCTAGGGCCAACATATTGAGGGCGGCGCCCATCTCCTCTCCCTCGCTGCTTTACCTTCCCTGACCCTAAAGAGGGCAGGTACCCATTTACAGCTGGGTGAACTGGGGAACTGTACTGAAGCCAAGGCATGCAAACAGTCACCCATCCAACTGGTAATCACCCTCGATGCTGCTTAACTTGGCTGGGGGAAAGCGAGTGCTCCGACCACTGAGCTATCCCGTCCCCTAATAATATGATACAGCACCAATAAAATGTAAATAAATAATAAAGAAAAAAAGGACTTGACCGAATATTCAGACCTTTCCTTACACAGACCTCAGAGAAAAAGAAAGGACAATAACAAGGAAAGTTGCAATAACAAGGACAGAGATATGAAGAAAAAAACAAGGATAATAATAATAATAATAATAACCATAATAAGGCAGATTACAAGATAAGTACTAACAGCAAATAAATAATACAGTCTAAGGCAACATTGGGATGTTAAAGCTATGTGCTTCTGGGTGTGTTTTTTTTCTTCAATGAGGAATGAAATGATAGTTCTTGTCTCAGTGACTGAAACCAGTGAGATGATTTTTTTCCCCCTTCCTGGGCTAAAGCTCCAATGG
>CM054147.1:29232316-29247316 GCA_028751875.1 Rapana venosa | reverse complement strand
ACGCGGGCGCGCACGCACATTGTATATGTGTGTGTGTGTGTGTGTGTGTGTGTGTGCGTGTGCGCGCGCGCGCGCGCGCGCGAGTCTTGGTCAATTTCTTAGCTTTTATCTTCGAGGGCTGGATTAAAAAAACAGTCGTACTTGATATATTACCCTCAGAAAATATTTTGTTATCGTTATGGTTCTCTCTCTCTCTCTCTCTCTCTCTCTCTGGGAGGTGGGGGTGAGGGGTATTTTTAGGGTTTTCTTTTAGGTATTTTTAGGGTTTTCTTTTATTTGCTTGCTTTGGGGGGGGGGGGGGGGGTGGTTGGAGGGGGGGAGCTGTTTTGAAAAGGGTTATTTCCCCTTGTTTTTATTGTGAGACTGTATAAGAATGTTCTTTCGAGCCAGAAGGCCCATAGAGCCGGAGCTTATCCCGGTTTCTGTAGCGTTAAGCGAACTGATGGTTTTTCACCACCCCTGTGACAGGACGCTAGTCTGTCGCCAGATACTTCCCCAGCAGAGCTGGTACCCATTTGTACACCTGGGTGGAGTGAGGAAAATAGGAGTAAAGTGTCTTTCCCAAGGACACAACACCGAGCCGAGCGGGGATCGAACCCGCGACCTCTGGATCACGAGTTGACCGCCTGAACCACTCGACCACTATTGGGTTATTATTATTAAGATGTATCCCTAACGGGCGGGGACTGGATGTAAAATAGCACATGTGCTTATTCATTATCCTCGAAATAAAAGATTTTGTCATTGTCATTTGTCATTCTCTCTCTCTCTCTCTCTCTCTCTCTCTCTCTCTCTCTCTCTCTCTCTCTCTCTCTCTCTCTCTCTCTCTCTCTCTCTCTCTCTCTCTCCCCCTTTCGCTGTTTTTTAAAAATTGTTCGGAATGTAAATTAGAAAATCAGTAGACCTTAACAAAACCACATAAAACATTTTGGAAAATATAGATTATAATTATATATCCTGTGCAAGTAACCTATGTTTACTTCTGACAGGCATTTGAATACAACCAAATCGGAATTTGACTAATTTCCATGTAATGATTGAGTATTGAAGGGGAGAGAAAGAGACAAAAAGACAGTCGAGAGAGATTTCTAACTGGTGTGCATCCTGAGATCATACGCACACTCTACACTTACTGTATACAACACGGGGACTGGACGTTTTTGTTTTTTTTTTAAAACCACAGCGCTTATTCCATTATATCCTCGAAATGAAATAAAACGAAATAAAATAAACTTGAAAACACACAACCAGTTATTCGTGAATGGAACTCGGAACAAAGACCTTTGTCAAGTTTTTGCTTTATTTTTCAACTTTTCAGCATGTTTTCACAATCTAAGGCATTCTGAAGCTTCCTGTTCATTTGGTTTCATCTCAGCTGCGAGCCGGCTACCCAACCCTACTCCAAAGAGGGGGAGGTAGGCTTTTCCCAATGCTCTGACCAGCAGTGACAATGACTGACCAACCGACTTAATTGCTTTTGAATTCTGACACCATTTGAAATATCTCAGATAATGACGTGTTCATTTCATTATGCTTTCAAAGCGCAGAAGTGACCCATATTTCTCGATTCCAGCCATGTTCTCTTTACAACCAGAACGCAGACACCCTGAAGGGCATAACTTCAGCTTGTAAATTTTAAAGACAAGGGAGTCGGGCAAAGCTTGTATGTTTCTCAGGATAGTCAGTTGGAGCAGTCAAGTGTCAGTGGTGTGTGCTCACCACTTGATTAAAAAAAAACACCACCTAAGGTATAAAAATATAAATTTTGCACAGATTCGTTATGAAATACAGGAAAAATGGAACACTGGTGACATTTTTGTTGAGCTTCTAAAGGAACGTGCTACATATTCTCCAACCTTTCATATGGACAATATCACATGATAATTATATATAATAAATTTGGATTGTAAACGTTTATCCAAAACCTCATGCATTCCAGTTGGGATTCTAGAACAAGCCTTCACTGGGTTCGGGTCAAAAAGGGGTTTTAAAAATAAAATAAATGTACTGACAGTGGAAGGAAACAACTTAAAACACTTGCAACATAAAACCACCAACAACAACCCCCAAGACAGGCTACTGACAAATGGGGTTTCAAATTCACCCATTCATTATAGCTAAAATAATTGGATGAGTGCTTTAAATGCAACATGTTTAGAAAAAATAATGCACATAAAACTCAACAACAAAGGCAATATTTTAAAACAATGCACGCAAGACCAACTTGTGAAGGGCATTCACTAAATAACTGAAACCAGTCTACCAAACAAAGCAAGTTAATTGTCTTACAGTTTCACACAAACATTAAAGACATGATTTAAGCCATGTCCGTCAGGTTGCTAACAAATGATACAGGCAACAAGCTACACACATACACTGTCCTCCATTTGAAGGTTTAAAAAAGTGGGCATTGCTGGGAAATGGTTACATACAACTAAACCAATTACGCAACTGCCCAGATGAAGCTGAGGAATTTGAAGCCTCCAAAATAAATCTTTGAATACCCCCCCTCCCTTCTCACCCCACCCCCCACCCCCCAAAATAGCATGCAATTCATTCAACAGCAATTTTTTTGTTTGGAAGAAAATTGTAAGTTGTATGGGATCACACTAAGCACTATTATGCTTGCTGTTTATGCAGAAAAAGAAAAAGAAATGTGAAGTCAAACAACCCAATGGTGGAAGAGAAACCACACAACAAAGGCCTGTCCCTTTCAGCTGGGGAACAGGTCAGCCCAAGGCAAGAAAATTTTTGAGCAAAACTTGAAAGTCACTATAAACTTTGTCAGATGATGGAATAATGATCCATAGGTACATTGGATAATACAGCAGCTTATGTTACCCAAAACTCCAATGAAAACAAAAGGGATTCAGCGGTGGTAAACTGCTTCACTTTGTGCTCAGTACTTCAAAATTTGAGTACTGCAAAAAAGCTTTGATAAATATATATATATATACTTAATGATTCAGTACAAAATGTCAAATATGTGATCACCAAGAAAATTGGAATAGGCATCAAGAGCTTTGGATACAAGACTGTCTACATACATTCCTTTGCTGAAATGCACTTCAACTTAGATTTAAAGCTAACAAATAAAATCAATACGCCTTAATTGCTTGTATACAGTTTACTACCAACCATTAATATTAAAAAAATCACATATGCTCTACCATTTGTAGTTTTACACAAAAAAACTAGAAAGGCTGTACACAACCACTCCACAATCTTTATCACACTGCATCGTAGTGATCTGCCAGAATAAAGGAGTTCGCAACAATTGCTACACTGGAGTTTTAGAATACACACATTTGAAATGAAGCTCAGTGCTTGCAGATTAAAGCACAAATGGATATTCCAGATACGGTACAACAGCTGAACAAATGCAAGAAAGCAAGTTCTAATTCATGCAGCACTGAACACTGATTAATGCAAAATCTTTCACTTTAATCTTTCCAATACAATCAGATTTCATTTTTTGTGAGGACTTCAATATTTTACAACTTCTAGTTTCATTCTTTTTTCATTTCTTTTTTCATCTTTTCCCCTTCACTCTTTGCATTCTTTTTATTCCATTGTGGGGCCTCTAAGGTGTTTTTTTACATATTTCTTTTCAGACTTATTGTAGGACCTCCAACTTCTTTACCCCCTCATTTCATATTTAACAAAACAAAGGAAAAATTGACAAGAGTAATTTGTGTTGACAATGGAAAATATTGCATGGACAGATGCAGGTGGAAAAGTCTATCAATGGGCTGGGAGTGATAGGACTTGGGTAACGGGCATGCCCTGACCAAGCAAAAGGCAAGATTAATTACAAGGTAACAGGGCACACAAGTAAAAGATACCTGTACTCATACACATCAGAAGGAATCGAATTCTTACAGATTTTTCTATTTCAAAAAATGAAAATAGGAAAGGGCCTTTCTAATTTTACCACAAAAAGGTAAAAGTGTTCCAATTAGCCTATGCGCTCGTTAGGGAGTAAGGCGTCAGAGACCTCAGCTTCTCTTGATGCCAGCATTTTGAGGGCAGTGCCCATGTTCTCCCTTGCTTTACCTTCCCTGTCCTTAAATAGGGTCGGTGCCCAGCTGGGTGAACTGGGGGACTGTGCTGAAGCCAAGGCGCACGAATGGTCATCCATCGAAGTGATAACCACTCTCAACGCTGCTTAACCTCAAACTTGGGGAGAACGAGTGTTCTGACCACTGAACTATCGTGCCTTTTCTAATGCAAAGTTGGAAAACAAAACGATTTTTGTTTAAATATATGAAATATCGCATTTTTATGGGACAAATACTACCACTTCCAGCCTTTCAAAAAATTACGAGGTTTTTTTCTTTGAAGTCAATGTTGCTTATAGCCGCAAACCAAGAAATTTAAAAGATTTATGTAAATCGCACACATGCACCTATAACTCAAATTCATGTTATTTCAATTACTGCTAGTATATAGCATATACTGGTGATAATACCTTTTGGTATACCATTCTATAAATTTGCCACACACACACACACACACACACACACACCTTAACATACATTCTACCCCTCTTTCATAACACCCCCTTTCTGCAATGCATCCTCACCGTCTCCCACGACCTTTCCCAAATTATCCAATAATGCATTCTTAAACCAGAACCCCGTCTTAGTCCTGTTAATTTTTTTTTCTAAGATGCACCCAATCCTTGAATTGACGAATGTTGTATGGCAAAACCAGCACCTTTTGGGGTTTTTTTAAATAAACTTTTATAAAATGCTCCCACTCAACCCCCCCACTCTACCCTGAATCTAAATCAGAAAGTTGAACTGCCTGCCCCGCAGGGTAGGATGACAATTTACGAAACCCGCATGCGCATGTACACGAGTGCTTATTCCACTATCTTCGAAATAAAAAGGAATCGAGAAATAGGAAAACCTGAGGTTAAAGAGCTTAGCCAGAGTTTCTCAGCATATACCGCTTGTCCCCCTGCTTGTTGTGTCCACATGTGGGGCCATGCCAGGGTTAGCGTTAGTGTTAGGGTTAGTGTCAACAGGTAAAAATGGGGCATGGGTTGTCCGTCAGTGCTCGGTCTGAATGTTAGAATGCAATGTGGACACAACAGCGCAGAGACAAATGGTATGTAGCTCGAGACACGATGGTAGGTAACTGGCTATAAATCAGAATCACCAGTTCCATCAACAGCTCAGGCTGTGCATTGAATTGCAGTGTCCCCAGATTTCTAGTTTTGCTACTGTCGGTATATTCACGCCGGAAATATTTTTGAACAAGTGCATCACGAGTTTTGTCAAACTGATTATCACATCCGAGATATTTTTGAACAATTCATTTACCAGTCTTGTCAAATTGATATAACGCCCGAGATATTTTTGAACAATTAATTTACCTGTCTTGTCAAATTGATATCACACCCGAGATATTTTTTAACAAGGGCATCACCAGATTTGTTTAATTGATTTCATGCCCGAAAAAAAATCTGAGCAAGCTGCATCCATTAAAAAAAAAGACTCCGAAATGAACCATGTAAAAAAAATTATCCAGCCCCCTTTTTTTCTATTCCCCACTGCTCTAATGTGCATCCCTACAAATCCTAGACACCTTTTCCCTTACTTGCCTCCCCTCCAACCTGTCTCCTCCCCACAACTACCACTATTACACACACACACACACACACACACACACACACACACACACACCACACACACACACACACACACACACACACATACACACTAAACTATTATCGAAAACTACCGATTTGTGAAAGGAAACATATTCCTATTTTTCTGAACGTATTCAACTATGAACTTTAATGGATGTTTTTCATATCAATGGTATACCAGCGGTAAATCACAGATTTGCTACTACATGTATTTCTGCTAACATTTAAAATTAGAAATGGAGATTTTAACTGCTCTTCCATATCTTGCAACAGGTCAGTGGTGGCCATAGTATAAATTTACCAACTGCTGTGAAACGGTTCTGCTCAAAGTCATTTCATAACATTTTTCGAAATAAATTCATAGGATTTTTTTTAATAGATTTTTTCCTTCTCCTGGCAATATCCTTGGCCATTTAATTGCCTGTTTTCCTATTTCAGTTTTTGAGGTCTCTGACATTTTGCTGCCCAAGGACTGCATAGGTTATGGAACACATTTGCCTATTTTTCAATAACTTTGTTTTCCTATTCTACAAAAAAAAAATACAAAACATGACAGAAATTGTTTCCAATCTTTCAATCCATGAAAGCTTTGTCAAGATCAGACTTCAAGCAGCCATTGGATCTTTTTTTTTTAAACCAAAACGGGAGGGAGAGATGGGATTGGAGGGGGGGAAGGGGGGGGGGGAGGCGACACCAGTCATTTAATTCCTTCAAATTTTTTTAAACCAAAAACGTCAACAGAAGTTAGGAACTGGATATCTCCTTCACCAATCATTTGATCAGATTCATTCAAAAAAACATTTTAAAATCTTTTACAAACATTTATGATCACAAACTTTTCTGTTCCACGAGTTTCGTGGTACATAATCAGAAATTCACTCTTTTTCATTCCCCTTTTTTTGAGGGGGAACAAACTATTTTCTTAATTTGTTCAATTTTTACATTTTCCGCCTTTCCTTAGTGGTGCTTCGTAACATTTTTTTTTAAAAGCACATTTCCATTTAGGTGTTGATCTGTTTACTCTTGCCACCTGGCTCTATCTTCCCTCAATCCAATCCAATCTTACAGTTTATAGCCCCGCCGACCACAGAGGCCATATCGGGGCTGTCACGTGTAGAATTTAATACTTCTAGAAGACTGAAGTATTGAAATGTGTTAATTTGTTAAAATCTTAGATTTGCCGCCTTGTGTTGGTAGTGCTTTGTACACATTATCCCTTGAAAATATCAAAGCACACTTTCATTTAGCTACTGATCCCTAACTCTTTGGCGCTCTCTGCTTTCTCTCAAATACTCCAAGAAACAAAACTTGAAATACTCCAAGAAACAAAACTTGAAATGGCTCCTATCATTGATATGGAACTGATTTTGTCAACACCACAGATCATTCTCAGTCCCGTTTTTCTTGCTTACGTTCCTCAGCTAGAGCTCTGAGGTTCACCAATGGTGGGATTTTGCGTATAGGAGCGTTTTTTCCCTCCATTAGAGTAGAGAGGGGCGGGGGTGGAGCAGGGGGAATCATTCTCCTTGTTGACGATGACGGTTACCTGTAGTCTGGAATTCACCTTGGCTGCTCCATACTTTGGTCTGGCACCAAGAACCCCTGAAAACAGTTAACACTTAACTTGAGCAATCCTGACATTTTAAATGATCAAAAAACTAATTCAGTCTCACCCTATAATAATTATATCAACATTGTTAACTAGAGAAAAAAAAAGCACCCTGCATTTGAATATGTCAATGACTGATTCCCAAAGAACGGAACTTTTGTCCGCTATCACCTCTCCACTATTTGGATTTAAGCGTGGTAAACTAAAACCAGCCCAACCGGAGTTAGGTTTGTTTTTATTTAAGAAAAAACATTTCAAGAACTTCCCGATTGAAACTGGCAGCGGGGAACCGGGGGTGGGGGGTGGGGGGGGGGGGGGTATCTAACGGCCTGGGTTCAAGCCACCACTGAGGCACTACTTCTAGGGGGGAAGGAGGGGGGGGGGTTCTTCTAGAGTTAGTACCGGCTCTACTTTGCAGAGCGGAAAGTCCTTCAGATGAGACTAACCGAGGACCCCTTGTGCAAACACAGGCAAAGCATCTTGAGCCCACATGACAACCCGCTCTGCCCGTTTTCCCTTTTGTCTCGTGGATAATGAGGGGGAAAAACATTTATGCGCTTTTTTACATCCAGCCTCAGCGCGCATGCGGTTTATCAATTTTGTCATTCGTTCCCTCCAGCACACAATGGCCGAACCCCTTCGAAAGGAGTAATAGGGCCTCAACCTGTGCCACAGAGAGAGAGAGAGTGTGTGTGTGTGTGTGTGTGTGTGTGTGTGTGTGTGTGTGTGTGTGTGTGTGTGTGTGTGCGTGCGTGCGTGCGTGCGTGCGTGCGTGCGTGCGTGCGTGTGCGCGCGCGCGCGCGTGTGTGTGCGTGTGTGTGTCCAGTTTATATTAATTACATTCACTGTGACTTGCGTGCGTGTGGGAACTGCATATGAATTTCTTTCACAGTTTCAGCACAAAGGATTACAGGATCAAAGAACAGGGCTTAACAATGCTGACCATACCAACCCGGCCATTGCCCCTACTCGTTTCCTTACTTCAATTGCTATAGGGTTTTTTGTGCACCTTTCCGAAGAGTAGGCCATTGCGTGCCAGAAATAGAATGTTTATGTATGCACACTGGTGTGTTTTGACATCCTCCCGAAGTCGGAATGCAGCTACCATAAAAAAGTAAAGGTAAGGTAAAGGAGTCCCATAACCTATAATGTCGTAGGGGGGCGAGGCGTCAGAGACCTCACTTCTCTAGGGCCAGCATATTGAGGGCGGCGCCCATCTCCTCTCCCTCGCTGCTTTACCATCCCTGACCCTAAAGAGGGCAGGTACCCATTTACAGCTGGGTGAACTGGGGGAACTGTACTAAAGTCAAGGCGCGCAAACGGTCACCCATCCAACTGGAAACCACGCTCGACGCTGCTTAACTTGGCTGGGGAAAAGCGAGTGCTACCATATTAGTGGGCAAAAACGGTCGCATACGCAAAATCTCACCATTGGTGAACCTTGGACCTTTAGCCGAGAAAAGAAGAAAAGTGTGGGTACTTACGTTGGTGAGTTCTTGACACATACGGCAGCCGCGACGATGATGCTCCGTTTCTTGATCCGGGTTGCAGCCACAATGCCAGAGACATAACCCCAGAACTGTGATACGATCCACATGACTGTCGACATCTATGCCAGACTTCTGAGGATTCAGAGCAAGAAGGGAGAGACCCAGAAGGTCTGGAAAGTGCTGGAAGACGATGTTTGGGGGCAAGAGGTGTCCCTTCCCTTCATGAGCACAGTGTGCGAGGGTGGGCGGGCTGTGCCATTTCAGGACACCTCAATCCTTGTTCGACGAACGCCACGCTAGGTGGGCTCCCTGTGTGACCACCGCGGAAAGGTTGATCGGATACTGACGGCAGTACTCAACCCTGTGGTCAGCGAGCCTTGCGGAGAACTTCAGGGACACATGTTGATTCGAATGTGAATGACTGGGTTACTTTTTGTGGACATTGTGCACACGCGCGTTGACAGGCGATACTCGGCACTGACGCCTGTGGAGTGTGCAAGGCAGGGGATGTGTGTCCGGATACCTAGGAACCCTGCCTCATTCTACGGTCGGTGATGTGTCGGAGAGCGGATGTCCACAAAGACCACAGTCATGCTGCTCTCATCGCATTAAGTCCCTGTAGTGTTTCAGAGATGGGAGGTCATAATGACGCCACTCTGATACTACAGCCCCCAAACTCCTACCTACTTCGCTGCTCAATCCAGTGGAAGATGAAGACGGACGACATCCATGTTCTAGATCCCTGGGCAACGAAACCAGGCTGCACTGGGTTTGCCCTTCAGGGATTTTTGCAGCACTTTCTCCTATCCCCCATTCCACACCCCTACGCCTCATCAGACTAGCAGCAGTCTACCAGCCCTAGTGGTCTTGGACATGTCCAGGGTCATGTGCTCCAACATCGTGCGATGCCGTCTCCATGATCTCTGGTGAGAAGGGCCACGATCACCGGTGAAGATCTGGTGACAAAGATCATGAACACAACTATAACTATATAGCCTATATAACATTATTTCTCAAAATAATGAAATCATAACACAAAAGGGGGTGGGGTAACCTAATGATTAAAATGCTTGGCTTGTGATCTGATGGCTCCGGTTCGAGCCACCACCATGGGGATTTTTCCCTGAGAGTTAAGATTAATCAGTACCCAAGAAGGAGGGTGGCAGGATGGTTAAGACGTTCGCCTGCCAACAAGTAAATCCTGAGGTTCTGGTTTCGATCCCCAATCTCACCCTTTATTCCAGTTTGACGAGAATATCAAAGTCATTCAGATGAGACTATAAGCAGAGGCCCTGTATGCGAACGCACGCAGAACATCCTGCGCACACGTTAAAAACCTGTTCCGCCTTCCGGAAGAGTAGGCCATTGTGTGCCGGTAGGAACAGATGACACAAAAATCGCACGCACACATTTGGAAAAATCTCACCATTGGTGAACCTCGGAGCTCTAGCCGAGGAACGGGGAAAAACAGTCTCGTCTACAGGATTTTTCTGGGTGGGAATGAGTTACAATTACTTTTATCTCCAGGGGGAAATTCATCACAGGTGTCGCAACCAAGGCACGAAAACTGATGTGAAATTACTAAAGAATATTACAAGTCAGTTGCTCTGACCACTTAGCTAAAGGCTTCATCACCTTCACAAACAACTCTGCGTTGTATGCAAATGTTAAGAGGCAACAGAGCAGAACATAGTGAAAACTGAGAAGCTATAATTATTGTAACGTGTAGGCCAACATTATAAAATAAAGTGCTCCCCGAAGTCGGAATACAGCTACCTAAATGGTTAAAGGGGGGACGGTGGTATACGCATAATCTCACCATTGGTAAACTTCGGAGCTGTGGCCAAGGAACGTAAAGGAAAAAAAGTACCTTTGAATCAACTGAAAAATGATTGTCCGAAACCGTATGGTGTTAAAACTTTTTCATCGCGATATTCGGCATATAGAATTCATAACACAGAGGTGGGGGGGGGGGGGGGAATAGCCTAGTGGTTAGAGTGTCGCGCTTGATTGAACGGCCCGGGATCTAGCCTGGGTTCGAGCCACCACCCAGATGCCAGTTCAAGAGGATTTTTTCCTCTGGAATCTACATCACTACTGACTCCACCTCCTGAAAGTCCTTAGGATGAGACTATAACCCGAGGTTCCCTGTGCGAACATCTTGCGCACATGTTAAACCCGTTCTGCCTTTCGGAAGAGTAAGCGATTCGCCTACTGGATGACAAAATGAATGACAAATTGTTTAAAAAGCATGCATACTGGTGTTAGACATCCCCTACGTCGGAATGCAGCTACCTTAACATGGAGGGTAAAACAACGGTCGCATACGCAAAATTCTCACCAATGGTGAACCTTGTATAGGACTAGCCGAGGATTGAAAAAAATAATGTATGGCTTCAGAAAATGTAATGTGACGAATTTAAAGACAACTTTCTTACCTGTTTGTCTTGCTTCATCTTCTCTGTTTACTTTCCGCCGTCAGATGTGTTGGGGATAATGGCATGTCTTTTCCAGCTCCCTCCTGGGCCGTACCGCGTGCATATTGCAGGTTATCTCCGTAGGCCGCACTATCTTCCTCGGGTCGCTGTACATTGTGCATCGTTGAAGGATGTGTTCGCCAGTCTGGTTTTCTTGACCACAGGCACACAGGGGAGAAGGAACGCCTTGTGCTCTGTAGACATGTAGAGATTTAGCCTGTTGTGTCCAGTGCCGAGTCTGAATTATGACGTTCCGAGTGGGTAGTCTTTCTCTACTCTGGTCACATTGATTGATGATTTCTTTCAAGATGGGCTGCTTTCACACTTTCTTTCAGCCACTTTCATTTGCACGTTTGTTGCTGTATCACAGTGGGCGGATCTTGCAGCTTACAGTTGTTTTGTGTGAGACTTAGTTCCGCTGAGTTTGTTCTTGCTGCAGACAGGAGTATGTGACAGACATCAGTGAAGAAGCCACTGCTGGCATTCATCTTGGAGTGTCATGACATTGGTGCGCTTGTTTCGGCTGGTTTCTAACGGAGTTGTTGCTGTGTGTCTATGGGATGTTTGCTTTCAACTTCTCCGAAGCTGATCAGCCCTCAGGCTCCTCACTGTGATAGGCATCTGTGTCGACGTGAGCCAGCTTGTCCTGGATAGCATCTCTGCCATGGCCAGGGCATGCCTTTACGATGTCACACGGACACTGACAGTGTGTGGATGATCTCAGGCTCCCGGGGGTTGGCTTCCCAGGGTCTCGGAGAGTGGCTGGGTCCCATGGAACAGAATGGGAGGTAGATTGTTCAGTTGCTGTCGTCTGAGTGCATGGGTACGGTGGATGAAACTGCTGCTCTTTCTTCCGGTTCTTGCTGGCTTCTCCATTCTAGGGTGGTTTTTCTTGCGAGACACTAGAAGAACTAGGATGCAGGGGTATCATCTGTCGGGGGATCTCCACATTTCCTGTCATGTGGAGCATCATCAGGATGGTAGGCTTTGTCTGCTCCGATTTGGTCAGCCTGAAACGTAACACAAGACACGTGCTCTCAATCTTACAGAGACATTTTTATCATGAAAAAGATGGGTAGCTGTTTCTAGTTAATTCCACTGTCACGAACAGTTTTGGTAGTAAGTAGTTTCTGGGCTAAGGTTGCAATCACAAAATGAGCAGGCTTTCTGTTTGGTTTCCATTTCATGGTTACAGCCCTACTGACCACGAAAGCCATATCAGGGCTGTTACCTCATTCAGTTTCAGTGGCTCTAGTTCAAAACCATCACCACCTAATCCCTTCAAATATCCAACACTGTCAATCTGAAGAAAAGCAAACCACAAAAGCACCTTTATTTCATTCCTTAAGGAAGATGGCAGGGCGGTTAAGAAGTTTATTTGCCTAACAAGTAAACTCTAGGTTCGATTCCCAGCCTTGCCCTTTATTCCCAGTTTCACGGGAAATCGAACTGAATGACAAAAGTCCTTTGGATGACTCTATAAACCGAGGCGCGAATACTCGCAGAACATCTTGCGCACACGTTAAAAACTCGCTCCGCCTTTCGGTAGAGTAGGTCATTTCGTGCCGGTAGGAACAGGTGACATTTAAAAAAATAAAAGGAAACGCATGGAAAGAGGTGTGTTTGAACACCATCCTCCAAAGTAGGAATACGGCTACCTAAATGGGGGAGACGACAAAATGGTCCTATAGGCAAATATCTCAACTGGTGAACCTGGGAGCTATAGCTGATGAACCAAACAAAATGTTCATTCTTTTTGTTTTAGGGGGGGGGGGGGGGGGGCAAGATTGCCGAGTGGTTATACAGCATTGCGCTCGCAATCTCACAGCCCGGGTTCGAACCCTGGTACGAGCCAACACCGAGCTGCCCGTTTGAGATTTTTTTCCCCCGGGAGTCGATACCAGTACTAACCACTCCCCTGAAAGTTCTTTGGTTGAGACTTTAAACCAAGGACCCGTGCACGAACTATAGCAGAACAAGATCTTGCGCGTACTTCAGGGAAAAAAAAACAGGCCTTTCCTGCTGGTAACAGATGACCAACAATTTTTTTGTTTAGAAAATTGCACGCACCTGGTGTGTTTAGACATTCCTGATGTCAGAATGCAGCTACCTTGATAGAGAGGTTCGTGGAGGAGGGGGGGGGGGGGCTACAAAAACGGTGGTATAGGCAGAAATCTCTATTGGTGAACCTTGGAGCGCAAACCAAGGAACGAAAACAAAATCCAAACACTTCATTTCTCAGAGCTAATAAAACCAGGCCATGCTGAGACTATAAACCGAGGCCCTGTGTGCGAATGCACACAGAACACCTTGCGCACTCATTAAAACCCTTTCCGCCTTTCGGAAGAGCAGGCCATTTCGTACCTTTAGCAAGACCACAAAATTCTCGTTTAAGAAAAAAAACCAACCCGCATACACGCAAGTATTTGTAGACACCATCCCCAAAGTCCGAATCCGGTGCAATAGTTGGAGGGGGAAGCGAGGGGGAGGGGGGGTGTGCGGTCGCCTACGCAAAAATCGCACTACTACTACTACTAACACTAGCTTTCCCCCAGCCAAGTTAAGCAGCGTCGAGCGTGGTTACCAGTTGGATGGGTGACCGTTTGCGCGCCTTGGCTTCAGTACAGTTCCCCCAGTTCACCCAGCTGTAAATGGGTACCTGCCCTCTTTAGGGTTAGGGAAGGTAAAGCAGCGAGGGAGAGGAGATGAGCGCCGCCCTCAATATGCTGGCCCTAGAGAAGTGAGGTCTCTGACGCCTTGCTCCCCTACGACCTTATAGGTTATGGGACTCCTTTACCTTACCTTTTTTTACTACCACCACCACCACCACTACTACCACCACCACCTGATTGTTTTTTCATAAAATATCTTAGGGGCAACCCCCCAAAAAAAACAGTATTGAAAAAATGCAAATGAAATCTCTTCAGTATAGATTTCCAACCACACCCTCCACTTTTCCATTGAGCCAAGAACCTTAACCGTTAAAAATCGGTCAACATTTTGCTACCTTACTCTGATAAGGTATCTCAGAATACCCAAAGAACATAGCCTACTACTCATCCCCAAAGTCAGACGAAACGCAATAGCCGAGTGATCAAGAAGTCGTGAGTTCGAATCTCGGCAGCATCTGGTGAATTAAGGATGGGAATTTTTTACGATCACCAAAGTCTCGATATTGTACCAACAACAAAACTGTAAAGGTTATCCAATACAAAAATAAAATAAATAAAAACTTTAGGGTTATCATGCCCTGAAAGACAGTTTTGTAATTTGACACAAATAATTCAGTAATATTTCTGAGCCAGAATCTTTTTTAAAGTTTATATCTAACAGTCTAACAATTACTTACATTACAGTTTTTTTAAAAAAATATATACTACTCTCTATTACAATGATAGTTTTTACTAAAATTTACTCACCACTTCAGCTTCTTCAGTTTTCACTGAACAAAGTGTAGAATGTCTTCAGGGGCCTTTCTTTCCCCCTATCACAGCAGTGTGGGTGCTGATCTGCGATCTGCACTGCAGCTGGGAACCGCTTGAAATGACGAGATGTGAACCTAACCTTCGCCACTCCGACGACAGAGATGAACACTTTTCGTGTTTACAACAATAAAATGTCTATAATAAACATTGTTGACATACTTTATGTTCTTTCTCATCTCGGTACTAATTGGTGTTAAAAAAAAAACTTGCATGGAACTATGATAAAAGTCTTCTGAATCTGTACAGGCAAGATAGTATCATTTGGGGGGGGGGGGGGGGG
>CM054147.1:29219816-29222316 GCA_028751875.1 Rapana venosa | reverse complement strand
GATTCAGTTTAAAAAATAAAATAAACACCCCCACCCCTAACCCCCTCCCCCCCCCCAAAAACAAAAAAAAAAAAAAAAACCAACAACCCTCCTCTAGAATTTTGTTTTAAATTTCAATGGCAGCATTTTATTTATTTTTGAGTAAGAAGCATGCCTTTGGTCTGACCTGTCTCCAGTTTCGGCTCCTGGATGTTTGTGGTGGGTGTTTTTTTTTAATTGAATCTTTGATAAATCATTTTCAAAACGATGGAGAAGTTGTAAGTGGCTACCTGTACTTGTTTTCCTCCACTACTTTATCCTCATGAATATTCATATATTCATATGTTTGTTTTTCGAGCGCTGACTTGAATCACGGGATCTTTAACGTGCATCTTTTATCTTCTGCATGTGTATACACCAAGGAAATGAAGGCACTGGCAGGTCTGAACTTGGCGTTGACCTGGGATATAAAAACTCCAACCCTTAATTCACCAGACGCCGCCGAGATTCGAACCCACGACTTCATGGCCCCCACGGTATTGAAGTCGAATGGCCTTAACCAGTCGCGTCTGTGGTGCAGCAATATATAAAGCAGTGGCTCCCTCCCCGTGGAGGGCCTCAGTGGAAGATCAAGAGGATCAAGATTGATCTCTCTGTCCCCGTGGAGGGCCCCAGTGGAAGAGGATCAAGATTGATCTTTCTGTCATCGTGGATGGGAGGGCCTCAGTGGAAGAGTATCAGGACTGATCTCTCGGCATAAACCCTGGAAAGCCCTGTTTGTCGGCACATTCAGTCTTGCCCCTGAAGTTACAGAAGACAGTATGAAATATGACTCATCAGGTAGACCCCTGGTCTGGCTGTTTCATTTTTCTGCCAGCTATTATCAGCTGAGCTTTCCTTGGGCTAAGAATGTTTGTTTGTTTGTTTTCTCCATTCGCAGTTTTGTCTTTAAGCAGGCAATGCAAAATGTTAGTAAAATTTTTTTTAAAAGCAACCCACCCCTCCCCCTATGCACAAACACGCGCACGCAATCGCGCAGGCACTCGCGCACGCAATCATGCACGCACACACACACACACACACACACACACACACACACATTGCATAGCACATAAAATGTTGTTCTTGATATAAAAAAGGACATAAGTGCTTATTCCATTATCCTCGATATAAAAGAATAAAATAAAATAAATTCCACTTACAGTGAAAAGAAAGAACGAACGACTCTACACACACACACACACACACACACACACACACACACACACACACACACACACACGCACGCGCGCGCGCGCGCGCACGCACACACACACACACACACACACACACACACACTGATTACATAACCAATGTTGTTATTGTTGTTTGATAGTAATCTCAGAGTTACCAAAGCGGCTCTGAAATCAGTCCTCGACGGACGAATGGTACGCTAACTTCTCGGTCCTCAGCGCGGCATCATATAGTGCCACATGAGTTTTTACTACACAACACAGCACAACTCAACCCAACGCAACACAACACAACACATACGCCACATAACGCAACACAACACAACCCAAACGCCATACAACACCACAACGCAACACCACACCACACAACGCCACACATTGACAATAACAATGACAATGACAAATTCTTTTATTTCGAGGATCATTTTTTTACATCCAGTCCCCGACGCAACACTATGCAACGCAGCGTAACACAACGCAATACAACGTAAATAATATAATTATCTGGAAAAAAAAGTATTGATTGGTCAAAAAGCAAGAACAACTAAAGAGATACAACAACATAAAGACCGTTTTAAAAACAAAACAACAACAACAACAACAACAAAGAACATCTCAAATCACCCCCGGAACAAAAGGGCAACAATGGTATAACAAAACATGTAAAAATAAAATAATAACAGTTTGCGATGTATGTGTGTGTGTGTGTGTGTGTGTGTGTGTGTGTGTGTGTGTGTGTGTGTGTGTGTGTGTGTGTGTGTGTGTGTGTGTGTTCTTAAATTTAACGTCTTTCCACATTACGTGATATTAGACAAGTGTGTGTGTGTGCGCGCGTGCGCGCGCGCGCGTGCCTGCGTGCGTGAGTGCGATGTGTGTATGTATGTGAGTGTGTGTGTGTATATGTGTGAGAGAGAGAGAGAGAGAGAGAGAGAGAGGAGAGAGAGAGAGAATATACATGCGTGTAGATCTGTGTAGTATTTGTGTTAGAGTGTGTGAGTGTGTGTGTGTGCGCGGGCGCGCACGCACGCGCGCGTGCGTGCGTGTGTGTGTGTGTGTGTGTGTGTGTGTGTGTGTGTGTGTGTGTGTGTGTGTGTGTGTGTGTTTTACGCACGCTGTTTCTTTCTTCTTCTTTTTTGTTGTTTTGTTTTTGTTTTGTTTTGTGTTTGCTTGTTTTGTTTTGTTTTTTGGAGGGGGGATGGTCATTTTCATTTTTGTCTTGGACTTCATTGTTTCGTTTTGTTTTGTTTGTTTTATTGTTTCGTTTGATTGTTTGTGAATAATTGGCTTGC
>CM054147.1:29169816-29214816 GCA_028751875.1 Rapana venosa | reverse complement strand
ATAAGAAAAAATTGATGAAAAGGAATGGTGAACAAATATGACAATACTCATGCGATTGAAGGCACAATTAAAATGGAACGCTCTACAATGACTACATCAATTACTCACATTGATAATAATAATGATATATCAGCAGCATATACAAAAGTAAAGGAGGTCCCGCACCAGTGAAATGGCTTCTGTAAACTGTACATTATATAGAAAAAAATTGCCATGCAATGTCTCTAATATGAGCATGCCTTATTAAATAAAATCATCAAAACAGAACTGAATAATAAAATTAAAAAATTCAGTTTCAAAACTGCTTCAAACGAAAGGAGATAGAGGGGATGTTCTAACAAGAATACAGGCAAAAGTGCTAATAAAATACACACTGAATCTCTCAAAATAAAGATTTAAACAAAGCAAAGCCTGTTATGTGAACCTGAGCTATTAAATGAATCTGACTGATGTCACCATTCCACAACATTCAAATTGTTTAACATGAACATTTTTTTTTAGTCAGGTTTTTCTGTTATTTTGTTTTTAGTTTAAGCTCTTCAACATGTTTTTTTCTTTGACTGTTTTCTCTTATTTTTCATGATTTTGCTTCTATTTTGGTACTTTTCTTTTTTCAAACTGATCCACTTTTCAGAGCTGCAAACCATTTATAAAATCAGACAAACAGTTTTGAAGCTACTGTGCATATGCTGTAAAGGAGACAACTCCAGGCAATATTTTGTGAAAACATGTGTGAACAGTTCACACATGATCACACATCGATCAAAATATCTAAAAGCCTCATATGACAAGTCCTTGGATTCTGTGGCATTGACAAGTGTACAGAAGGTTGCATGCAGAGTCATAATCTACCCAATCTCCAAATTTCATTATCTTCACCTATTAACCATTTTCTCAGCATGTGTGTCAAATTATAACAAGGTGACTTATGGTTTGCTGTGGTGGAAAGTGTCTCAGGTCATGTTGAATCAGTGTGGTATAGTTAGTTGCCTCATTTATATATATACATTTCAGTTTATAGATATCCCCCTCATTTGTACACTTTCCCTTCACAGCATCTCACTCACCCACCCACCCCCTCTTTACCAAAAATAAAGTCAGCAAGATGTAATATACATGGGAAATGGATCTATAAATATTGGAGAAAAACCTGCAAATATGTTAAAAACTGCTATATAAAAATAAATGCTCTGTAAATGGACTTTTTAAAAAAATTCACATTGTAAGGTAAACAGGAAGTTTACCAAAATCATGTAAAACAAAAAACAGAACAAACAAAAAAGAAACAAGATCCCATGACATGAAGAAAAAAATGGATAGGAAAAGAATCAATCATTTAGACAACCATGTCTTGTTATCTGCCAGCAAATATTGCTGTATAAAAAAAATCTTTACATACAACAATAGTTCTTTGGATGATATATCTGAATCTGGACATAATATGTAATAAAAACTCCAAAAGGCCTTGGTATCCTGAAGCATTTCTACAAAATCTTCATGCAGCAGACCACAGATAAAGAATAGTAACAGCACTAACATGTCTAGGATATCAAAATATATATTTAAGTCCTCTTTGCTTGTTTCAAGTAGCAATCATTCTATGTCATATCTTCTTTTTGTTGGGGATTTTTTTTGGTTGTTTTCATTTGCAGATTTACAGTTTTGATGTGAATTTTTTAAAAAACCTTTATGACCTGTTTTGGAGATATTTACCTAATTTTATGAATGTCTACATGGTAGAAGTGAATGCGCCAAACCATTCACTACAAATTTCAATCTAAAGTCAGCAGTGACGTTACACAAACAGTCATAAAACAGTCATCTGGACAAAAGACAAAAACAGAGTTTAGTTTATAAAACAACCAACTACAGTGATCTAGAGATAGTTTTGATGCCTATACACATCACCAAAAGTTTGGAGAACAACCACTGTCCAGAAACAAAGTACCTGAATATCATGAACCTAACTAAAGGGAGGAAAAGAAGCCCCTGCAATATGACAGACCCCTCAAGGCTTTTTGGACTGGGATAGCCTATGCCATGGCGAGGGGTTGAATGGGGACAGAGTTGGCCTTGGTTTGGTTTTTCAGAGGGGTGATGGTTGTCTGGATGGGCCGGTAAAACTTGTGGCCGCGTGGATCCTGCTCCACATATCTGTAGCTGGAGACTGTGGTGTCCAGGATGGCAGCAGGGCAAGGACCCACCTGTTTAGGCGTGTACTCCATACGGTACATGGTACCATCATCAAAAGGCCCGCTGGCAAGGGCGGCATGGCCTGGCTTGAAGCTGTGCGTGGGGTGGCATGGGTGAGGGACGTAGTGGGCCTTCTGTGTGGAGATTCCCTCGAAGGGGGCGTCGTTGGGGTGATAGTCGGGCTTCATGACGGGCTGCACCCGGTTGATCTCCCACGGCTTGTAGTCACAGGAGTAGTTGGTGACCCCGTCAAACTGGCCAGGATCCATCACGCGGCCGTGCGCTGGTTTGATGGCAGCATGGCGCTGCAGTGGGTGCTGCTTGTAGGTGATGCGGTTGGTGGTGTTCATGTCCATGTCCCCGTCTGGCTTCTGGTACTGGTCAGGCAGGTGCTGGTAGGGTCGCTCTGTGGGCCATTTGCGGTAGTCGTTGTTGAAAGTGGTGACGCCGTCAAAAGGTGCGTCTGAAGCAACAGCACGGCCCTCGGGTTTGAAAGAGTTGGTCTTCTCTCCAGGCTCACCGCGGTAGTCTCTCTTGAAGGTGGTCAGGCCATCGATGGGCACCCCGCTGGGCTTGTACTTTTCCCGTTCCTGCAACACATAGGTACAGTGTAAAGACTGTCTCTAAAAGAAAACAATCATGACATAGAACTTGGCTTAAGTCAGACAAAAACAATTTCTACACTTGTAGGTCCAAAAGACCTACCATCCACATACTACTTTCAAGAAGCAGGTTTTAATCAGAACAACGGGAAATGTAGCTCCTCGTCCACCTATCACCACACTCCCACCCTTCCATCCCCTGCCTTTCAAATACAAACAAATAAGTCTATGCAAGCTCATGTGACATACTTTATCATACACAAACCATATGCTGCATAAAAAGATATTATTTAAAAATTAAAAAACCGCACATGCTACATTAGTAGAAACATTTTTTTATCACAAACTCACCAACTTTTTCAGTCACCCATTTCATTATACAATATACTCACAAACTGACATACTCTTGCATGTCCACCACTCCCCCCCCCACTCCCCACACACACACACACACACACTCATGTGCTTAGACATGCATATTTATGAGTGACACCCTTGAAGATATCAGGACTCAGAAATAAAGGAAGGAGAACCTATCACAACACTTTGATTTACAAATGATCTTGACAGACTCGCTGGAAATGAAGACGAGCTTGCCGGCCTGTTGTAACATCTGGGTGAAACATCATCAAAGCTCGAACCTGGAAATTGGTACTGAAAGAAACCTAAGCTGATGACCAATAGCAAATGTCCAATTTCAACCAAGACCAAAGTCAGTGGACAAGACCTTCAGACAATGAGCTTAATACAATACTTTGGCTCACGCTCCATCATCTACATATGAGGGAGGATCAAAAGCATAGGTCATTTCAAAAGCTGCACAGATATTGACAGCCATGGCAAAGTTCAGTCCAAATTTTGAAAGAAAGAAATATCAGTCTTGAGGACAAAACTAAAACTCCTGTGTGTGAACCGGTTCTCTCCATCTTTCTGTATGCATCAGAGTCCTGAACTTTGACAGCAGACCTGAGGAGAAAAATACAGCATTGAAGCAGCTGGGATATGATGCTAATGGGAAGAATTCTAGACATCTCCTGCTTGGATCATGTCATGCATGTGAAAATGCGCAACATCATTGGACAAGTAATAGGTTACTATGCAGACCTTCCTATAATCAAGAAAAGCAAACTTTTGTGGCAAGGTCATATCACAAGACCCACAAGCCTTTCAAAGATCATCTTGCAAGGCACAGTTTGGGAAGATAGAAAAGAAGGCAAACAGAGCAAGAAATTGTTGACAACATCACAAGAAGGACCAAAATAAGTTTTATTGAGACCCAGGCATTGGAACATGACTGTCACAAATGGAGAGACCTGGCATTTTAAGCAGTGAACAGTCATTATGATCCCCCTTCCACAACACACACACACCACCACCACCACCACCACCACAACACAACACAACACAACAAGGGGAGCGGGATAGCCTAGTGGTCAGAACATTGCGCTCGCAATCTGACGGCCCGGGTTCGATTCCCGTTCAAGGGGATATTTTCCCCTGGAGTTAACATCAGTGCAGACTCCACTCTCCCCAAAAGTCCTTCAGGTAAGACTATAAACCGAGGCCCCGTGTACGAACGCACACAGAACATCTTGCGCACATGTTAAATCCTCTTCCGCTTTTTGGAAGAGTAGGCCATTGTGTGCCGGTGGGAACAGATGACAGAATTTACAAAACCGCATACACACGGGGACTGGATGTAAAAAAGCACATAAGTGCTTATTCCATTATCCTTGAAATAAAAGAATAAAATAAAATAAATAAACAACACGACACACATTCATTGCCTCAGATAGTCAGTCAGTCAGTCAGTTAAACAATCAAGCGATCAATACATAATTATCTTTACAACTTACCTTCACAAAGCGAGCACCCAGAGGGTGGGGGACATAGTCCACCCGATAGCCGGTGGTCCCATCAAAAGGAGAGTCAGAGGAGACAGCCGCGTTCTGAGGCCGGATCATGTCACGAGGGCGCTCGTTGTAGCGCCTGTAGTCCCTCTGGAAGGTGCTCTGTCCCTCAAAGGGATCTTTGGGAGGCTGCCACACTGCCTCCGGACCATACTTCTTGGGCTTCCCCAGGTCCCACTTGCGATAGTCCGCTGGTGGAACAATATGTAAGTCAATTGATGTTTCTTTTTTTTTTTAAATAGTATGAAATGAGTATGCATGAGCACTCATATGAAAGAAAACCAAAAACAAAACAAAAAAGGAAAGAAGGAAAGAAAGACAGACAGAAAGAAAGAGAGAGAGAGAAAGAAAGAAAGAAAGAACGAAAGAAAGAAAGGAAAGAAAGAAAAAGAAAAACAAGAAAATATGCATACTCAACAAGTAAAGAAAAAAATACCCCCAAAATAGATAGATATATATATATATATATATATATCCAAATGAACACCAAAAAACCTGATGAACTATATTTTGAGACAATAATACACTTTGTCACATCTGAAAACCAGTGTTAGTACCGAAAAATGTCAATTAGACTATTGTTGTAATCAAGAATTCCCTGCATTAACACCCTGGGGGGTCACCCAGAATGGGAACTCTGTCTAACTCACCATATCTGGGAATCACTGTGAGACCATAAGTGTACACTGGATGTGGAACTTCTGTGCATGACTGTTTTCAAGTACCTCGCCATACAGGCAGCCATATTCTGACTTCAGAAAATTTCAATTTCTCCTTTGGCTTCAGAGATTTTTTTTCTCTCCTTTGATGGAGAGTGCAGGTTGTATTTATATATTTTTTTTTCCTTTATATCGAGGATAATGGAATAAGCACTTATGTGCTTTTTTACATTAAGTCCCCGTGTGTATGTGGTTTTGTAAATTCTGTCATCTGTTCCCACCGGCACACAATGGCCTACTCTTCTGAAAAGCGGAATAGGATTTAACATGTGCGCAAGCTGTTCTGAGTGCGTTTGCACACGGGGCCTTGGTTTATAGCCTCATGCAAAGGTTGTCATGCTAAGAGCTTGGTATGGCTGACAGAGATCTCAATATAGCATTATGAAATAGACCATGGCACTTTGCTAACATCAATAACTGACAAAGCTTTTGGCTCACAGATATATGTATGTGTGTGTGGAGAGAGAGAGAGAGAGAGAGAGAGAGAGAGAGAGAGAGAGAGAGAGAGGGGGGGGGGAGAATACTCACAGGTGTATGTGGGTTCCCCCTCAAACTTGGATTGCACCTGTCGGCCCGCATCATGTTTAATGGCCTTGGCAGGATCGATACGCTTCTCTGCAATGACACAATCATAAACAGTCATGACAAAGACATTACAAACATAAACTTTTTCTTGTTTCAGATAACATACCACACACACAGAAACAAAACAAAAAAATATAAAACCACATGAGAAAACATGTAAAGATCAATGCATGCATTCTTATGTGGGGTAGGCAGTATATGTTTATGAAAAGATTTGTTATATTTTAACTAGGCATGGTATTCTAAACATGGTTAGATCAAGTTGCTTTTTTGCTTTTTGTTTTGCATCTTAATTGTAAAGTTTTATGAACTGGTATTTTATATAAAGCGCACATGTTATATATCTGCCCTTGCCCACACATGTACACACACACACACCACACCACACCATACCATACAACACACACACATTATTTGGACTAACATCACCATAGGTGAAAATATATCAAATGAAGGAAACACACACACACACCACACACACACACACCAACAACACATACAAACACACACATTATTTTGTCTAGTATCACCATATGTGAAAAGACATCAAATGCACACACACACCTTTAAAAGACTCTAGCTTCTGCTATCACATTGTCTAGTTTCGAAAAGGTTTGGGAGTGGGTTGGGTTTTTAAAAAAATAAAGCCAGTGAAAAATCAAAAGCATAACTACAGCCCCACCCCCAACACCACCACGCCCTTTTTTTTTTTTTTAAGGTTGGTGAAAGTGAAAGATTGGTTATTCCAATGATGACCCCAAACTGCCAATCAAACCTACCCAATACCTTTTCTTTCTTTTTTTTAATATTATTTCTCTATTATCCTTCCTGTTTTTATCCACCACCCCCTCTCCCTTTCTCTCTCCAGATTTAAAGATTCATTCATGCATTCTCTCTCTCTCTCTCTCTCTCTCTCTTCTCTCTCTCTCTCTCTCTCTCTCTCTCTCTTCTCTCCTCTCTCTCTCTCTCTCAGGAGGGGACTGGGTGTAAAAATGCACATGGGTGCTTATTCATTATCCTCAAAAAAACAAACAAAATAAGTCATTGTCATTCTCTCTCTCTCTCTCTCTCTCTCTCTCTCTCTCTCTCTCTCTCTCTCTCTCTCTCTCTCTCCTCTCTCTCTCCCTTTACCCCTCCTCCTCTATTCCACCTTGCCTCATTGTCTTCCCCCTCCTTCCCCCCCCCCCCTTTCCTCCCACCCTCACACCTTTCCTACATCTTCCACTGTCTTTTCTCATTTCTCCCCCCTCCCCATCCACCTTCACCCCCACCTCCTAATATGTTTGATCTCTCTCTCCTTCAGTCAGTACAGGAAGCGACTCTAAGCATGTAGGCTCATGTTTGTCTGTTGCTTAGCAAAGCCAGGTGTGTCCTCAAGACTGCTGTTGACATAATAACCATGGACTAACAGACTGTCACAAGATTGTTCACAGAAGGTACATACGCTTTTTCTCACCATGTGTGTGTGTGTACCTGATACCTTAAACACCTTTTTTTTTTCACTCAACCTTCCCAGTCACTCTTGTGCTAGCAATATATTACACTGGCTGCCTTTCTTTGGTTGACCAAACTTTTTTTTTTCATTTCCTTTTTATTCTTTCTTTCTTTTCTTTCCAAGAGCATTGTGTGTGTGTGTGTGTGTGTTGTGTGTGTCTGTGTGAGTGCCTGTGTGTGTGTGTGTGTGTGTGTGTGTGTGTGTGTGTGTGTGTGTGTGTGTGTGTGTGTTTGTGTGTGAGTGTGAATGGCTTGCAAATGTTCAATATGTTTTATGGCCTGCCATGGGCAAAGGGTACTCAACGTTTATGAAAGAACTGAAAAGAAGGAAACCAGTTTGTCTACAGCATATGTGCTTGCACTGAGCAATCTGATTAACTTGGAGTCAAAGAAGGGAAGGAATGGAACAAACCCTGAATAAAGGTTTAACAGAACAGGAGTAACTGGAGCATGGTCCGAGAACAGACAGACAGACAGACTGACTGAGATAGGCAGACATACAGTGCAGACAGACAGTCCAGATAGACAGCAACAGACAGACAGACTGCTACTGACAGATTGACAGACAGACAGAACAAAGAGAAAACTAGAGAAAGACAAGAAATGATCCTTTGCCTAATTGAATAAAAAAAGAAATATGCATACTCAACAACAACAAAAAGTCATATAAAATTACCATTTAATTCCCAGTATAGCTAGCGACTATTGATTTTTCTCTAACACACACAAAAAACCCAACTAAGCCATGTTGACCAAACAGTTCTCTTAGCGACAGCAGTGTCATGACTGCAAACCAAAGCTTCTTAACTCTATCAATAATAGATCGGGGTCTGAGATTGTGTACCCCAATGGGAGGGTGTGGCTTGACACGAAGGAGGGGGGGGGGTTGTGGCTTGATACAAAGGCAGAGGGGGTAGGGCATTGGTGATTACAGAATCCTGTGTTTAATCCTCCATGGATTCTTGTGGAGACACTCCAGTATTCTGTTCTGCTCTTAGATAATTCTCTGACTCTGATTCTTCATCCTTTGATTCCAGGTTTTCTCGTTTGTTTCTTGTTTCCTTCACAGCCTGGTCTTTCATGCTTTGAAAGTTTGTTGTGTTGCTTGTTTTGTGTTGTGGTATGGTGTGGTGTGGTGTGTGTGGTGTGTGTGTGTGTGTGTGTGTGTGTGTGTGTGTGTGTGTGTGTGTGTGTGTAGTGTGTGTGTGTGTGTGCGTGTGTGTGTGTGTCTGTGTGTGTGTTGTGTGTGTGTGTGTGTGCCGCATGATATGTATGTGTGTGGCATGCGCACTGAGTTATTTACATGCACATGTATGCATGTATGTGCCTATACATGTGTGTGTGTTTGCGCATGTATGTAGTGTGTGTGTGTATGTGTGTGCGTGCATGCATGCACTCACACATATATGCATGTGCATATACATGCACATTTACAAGTGATGTGCATGCATGAGTTCTAGTGCACATGCCTGCATGCAATCATGCATGGGCAAGTGTATGCATGCAAGTTTTATACAGACACACACACACACACACACACACACACACACAACACACACACACACACACACACACAAACATCTAAGAAAACTGTATCAGCACATCAGTTTTTAAAAACTTTTCTTAAGTTCTACAGGAAAGATATTCCCATAACCCTATATCTATATGCAGCACCGTTAACACAACAGAGCTACTGTGTACTGATTCTAAGCCTTCAGAGCCCTTAGCCAATAGAAGGGGATCTTGCATGAAAGGCCAGCAAACAAAAGACGGAATACATTTTCCAATCACACCCACGTACTGCTTCCTGGACATATCTTTAAGACTCTTTTTACGACACTGCCACATTGGATATATCATGGGAACACAAATAATACAGTCTTCCTTTTCTTCTCTCCCCTCCCTTATACATTCCTGCTCCCTCCTACACCCTTTCCCATCCCCTCCCCTACCCTCCCCCGTCCTCTTTTTTTTTTAAATCTCTCTCCAACACTTTATAGTTTTTGTTCTTTGTTTCTTTTTGCTTGTTGTGCGTGTGTGTGTGTGTGTGTGTGTGTGTTATCTTGTTATCATTTTGAGGCACTATAAAGCTTTGCACTTTTCATCAGATGCTCACACAAACATCACATTTCCTTCTAAAAAAAAAAAATTCCTTATCAATCAATCAAACAAACAATAAACAAAGCAGAAAATTTTAAAAAGCCAAAATCTTACCTAACACACCACACACACACACACATGCACACACACACACACACACACACACACGCACACACCATGCACACACACACACACACACACACACATACACACACACACGTGATCTAAATAAAGATCATTTTCACTTCACTTGACTTGACTTGACACACAAGACAGACAGAGGGAGAGAAGTGTCACCTCAGTAGGCCTTTAAGTTACCTACCTGGGTAATCTTTGGTATAGGAGGTGAGCATGTCATGGTCTCCGGCAGGCTTCTTGTACTCATCTGGAGCATGCTGGTAGGGGCGCTCTACAGGGTGTTTGACATAGTCCACCCTGCCCACACCATCACTCCCTCTATCAGTCTTTCATCATTTTTTTTTCTTTTCCTTCTGGTTTTTTTTTCCATTCCTAGAGCTAGAGCTCCAAGGTCAACCCATGGTGAGATGATGCGTATTCAACTGTTTTTGCCCACCATGAAGGTAGCCACAATTTGACTTCTGGGTGATGTCTAAACATGACACCAGTGTGCACATGTTTTGAAATTTTGTCATCCGTTCCCACTGGCACACAATGGCCTATTCTTCCAAAAGGCGGTACTGGTTTTAACATGTGCACAAGATACTTTGAGCATGTTCATACATTGGGCCTCAGTTTATAGTCTCATTTGAAGGGCTCTTGGGAGAGTGGAGTCAGTACTGATATTAACTCCAGGGCAAAAATCCCCTTGAATGGGCATCTTCAAGGTAGCTCAAACCTGAGATCAATCCTTGGCCATCAGATTGTGAATACAACGCTCCAACCATCAGGCTATCCTATCTCCCCAGTCTTCCATCTAAAGCTTATAACTTACACTTAAAGTAATGATATTCATTGAGAACAATGGCAGCTGTTCAGAATGAATAATCAATACGTTTATGCTATTTCCTGCCTGCTTCTGGGACTTTGCATAGATAAACAAGGCCAGAAGTTTCATATATATCTAAATGAATGGGGGAAAAAGAAAACTTTGCAAAGAAATGTTCACTGAAAAAAAAACATATAAAAAACAAATAACTCAAAGAAAACCAAAGGAAACATACACACACACACACACACACACACGTTCAAGGGGATATTTTCCCCTGGAGTTAACATCAGTGCAGACTCCACTCTCCCCAAAAGTCCTTCGGACAAGACTATAAACTGAGGCCCTGTGTGCAAACGCACGCAGAACATCTTGTGCACATGTTAAATCCTGTTCCGCTTTTCGTAAGAGTAGGTCATTGTGTGCTGGTGGGAACAGATGACAAAATTTACAAAACCACATACACACGGGGACTAGATGTAAAAAAGCATATAAGTGCTTATTCCATTATCCTCGATATAAAAGAATAAACTAAATAGATAAATAAATAAATATAAAACACACCTATAAAAAAAAAATTCCAACTTTTAGCATTCATTTGGTTTGGTTTGAATTTCTTTTTCTTGGGTTTGCTTTTGTTTGTTTTGCTATTTTCTTGTTAGTTTGTTGAATGTGCATGTGTGTGTGTGTGTGTTTGGGGGAGGGGGTGGGTGGGGGGTTCTTTTACATGTACTTAATGTATGTTGCACATAGGACTTTGGATTATCATCCCATCCAAAAGACAAGCACCAAGACCACCACTTAAAGTCTAGTGGATGGGAGAAAAGTTTGCGTTCTTGGACTCATAGTATACATGTGTACATCATGTATGTCAGTACACCAGCTTTATGTGTGTGTGCATGTGCTTATATATGAATGTGTATAGTAAAGAAACAAATTTTTTAAAGGTCAAGGTGTCCCATAACCTATACGGTTGTAGGGGAGCAAGGCATAAGAGACCTCACTTCTCTAGGAGCCAGCATATTGAGGGTGGCGCCCATATCCTCTCCCTCGCTGATTTACCTTCCCTAACCTAAAAGAAGCAGGTACCCATTTACAGCTGGGTGAACTGGGGCACTGTACTGAAACCAACAGGTGACCACGCTCGATGCTTCTTAACCTTGGCTGGGGGAAAAGTGAGTACTCCAACCACTGAGTTATCCCATATGTGTATAGTGCACAGACATATATGCCCAAGACTATATAGAAATTAATGTCAGCATAAAATCACATACCTAAACATAACTACAAATGTCCCACTCCTCACTTCACACACACACACACACACACACACACACACACACACACAACACACACACACATATATATATATATATATAGAGAGAGAGAGAGAGAGAGAGGAGAGAGGGAGAGAGAGAGAGAGAGAGAGAGAGAGAGAGAGAGAGAGAGAGAGAGATAGATACATAGATAGATAGATACTTGAAGTTTTGTCTTACCTGTGTGTGGTTTTATCCTCAATGGGGGCATCGCTGTCGACAGCGCGTGCTGGTGGTTTGAAGCTTCCCCGGAGATTGATAGGATGGGGGTGGTAAGTCGTGGCATATTCTGTGAGCATGCATGGTTTGTCACTCCCAGCCAGGGGAGCATAGGGCCGATGGGGGCAGCGATGCCGGCTGATACCAACAGAGAAATACACATTCAATGTTATTGTCATCACCATATCATTTTCATGATTGATTCTTCACTTAAGTGATTCACTACAGAAAACTAAATATCAATATTATGTGAATTGTAACAGGCTGTGTTTGATATTATTGTCAGTGAGTGTGTGCAGGAGAGAGAAAAGGTGAGAGAAAGAGAGAGAGGGGAGAGTGTGTGTGTGTGTGGGGGGATCGGGGGGGTGGGGGGGGTGAGTGCACATTAGTGTATAGAGAGACAGATAAGAGAGAGAGAGAATTTGGGTAGTGACATATACGGCAACAGTTATTCAGATTTTTTTTAATAACTTATTCTATTAAACTTTAAATGTGATTTGGCCTTGAGATGCCTCAAACCCTGAGGGCACAAGTTCAAATCCCAGTGCAGACAGACTAAAAATAAAAGCAGTATACTACAGAAGAGCATCCAAAAATGATCGTGTGAATGCAGCTTGGCCCCCCTAGAGTGTGACAAGTTCAGAGCAAAAACCCTTGCTAAAACAAAAAAAGAGGGCTCCTCCTCTGAACAGCTTCTGCTGTCAGCCACCAACTCACCCACCACCCACCTCCAGCCACCTCCCAACCCCCATCTTTACCCATCGTCTACCCCCACCACACCATCTTTCCAGTTTCTATTTCTGTGGTAATTGTTTTTGATTACTTTATCATCTAAAACCAACATGCTGCATTTCTCTGTCCACTAAATCTTGCATATGGTTTACAGTCACTGTCAATGCATCTTTTTCTTGCACATAAAAAGGAAATTAACCCTCCACACCTGTCACCTTCTTTAGCTTCGTGGAGACTGAGACAGCTGTTCTACTTCTCCTGAGTCTGACCACATACTTAAGTTCCATTCTGAAGTCTCCTAGCTTTTTGTTGTTGTTGTTGTTGTTGTTGTTGTTCTTCTTCTTCTTCTTCTTCTTCTTCTTCTTCTTCTTCTTCTTCTTCTTTACTGAGAGTATTGGATTGCCTCAGTGGCAGTGCTCACCAATATCTATCTAGACCTATATTAATATGAAAACTGCATGCTGGGATGCTCATGAATCCATACCACTGGCCATTGATAACAGTGTATGCAGGGAATTCCACATAGTGTGAACAGGCTATAAAACTATGCAAAGAGACCACAGATGACCAAGTCCACATGAGCACTTTACCTGCCTTGACATGCATTACTCAATATCAGAAATTCATTCTTAGCTTTGATCTTTCTTACAAATCTATATACTCACAGACTGATTTTGTTTTTAAGAATTTATGCCATTCTGAAGAAACAATGAGTGGCATTGTACACCATTAATCTGATCATATAGTAAAAGGAACACACCTGAACATAAGAAACAAAAAAAGATTACTTTAGGACTTAAAGTCTCATAAAATGACAATCAGTGGCACTAGCAAAATGTACATTTAAAAGTGTGCAAACTCTTTTTCATCATTAAGAACAAATTCTGATACTCCAGTGCAAGTTATTTCGGTCATAGTTTTGCAGTGCAGTGTGGTAGATAATGCTGACTCAGTGCTGGCAACAGGCCTATACTGTATGGTTATCAGATTTAACTTATGCTCAACTTGTTCATAACCAAAATTTGGCTTTATTTCCGAAAGGAAAGTAGCAGTACAATCTGATCTGGAATATTTTCATTGTGCACTTTTTGTGCTCATCTAAAGTGTACATAGACAGCAACTAGATTTTCTTTTTGCAGCAGCTGGCAAGAGTTGAATTTAGCTGTAACTTTACCACATGCACTGCTGCTATGGGTGACCTGGGATGACAGTTTTCCCAAACATTACACACACCATACACCATGTCAAACTTACCCGCATGTACAGATTTCGCAAATACACCTCTTCACCATTTTGAATATTAATTGTGATTACGCACGACAACAACCTCCTTATTACGGAGGTTTAAATTCACCACGGGTAGATTGCTGAAATCAGCCGCCGATGTCGCTGATCTTGTTGTCAGGCAATACTACCCCCAGCGTTTTCAAAATGGTGGCTAGCAACAGCAAGGCGTGGTTATCTTGGAGGTAAAACAGCCATGCGCTCTTTTCTAGAGGGAATAATATCACCGTGTTTTGTTTTCTAAAAACTCATTAATTGAATATAGTTAATATTTTGTGTAAAACTAATTGACAATTTATTAGATTAATGCTCTAAAAATATTTGTGCAATCATAAAACCGAACCTTTTACCCCCTTTGTTACTAATATGGACTGATCAGAACTAAATGAAGTTCTCGGTGTATCCGAGAAGATGTGGTATTCAGGGAAAATAATAATAACTTCACTTCTGAACACAGAGTGCTCTCCCTTACCTAGCGGCGAGAAACGTGATGGATTACAGCATGTGTTGACATATTATTGCGACTGTCGTTTTCTATTGATCGGAAGCTTCTTGTGAGTACTTAGTCGAATTCAGAATGATATGAAACATTGACAATTATTCAGATATGAAGTTTAATGCGTTTATATTTCTTTTGAATGTAATTTTTTTTTAATGAATCAACAGCGTATGTTAGTTGTTACAAGTCCATGTCACACATGGCATGGTCAACTTCAAGTTTTGGTCAGCAGGCTTTTCCAACGTAACCAAGTATATAAATTTACATTTTTGTCGTCAAGAGATGTAAAAAGAAATGAATGGTGTCGTACGCATACTGGGATTACAAGTGTAAAGTTTTCAATGAATAGAAAAGATTATAAATTTCAGTTTGTCAACTCAGTTATTCAACAATCAATCTACAACAGTTCATGATTTCTATTTAGTATTTCTAAATTTCTTTCTATAATTATAACTAAGAAAGTAGTAAGAGTAAGACAAGAGTCCCAGCGATGTTAAATCCGATTTAGGGACTGTGTCAACCAACCACTTTTACTAAAACTAGTAAAAGTAAAACTCTCTCTCCTCTCTCTCTCTCTTAGTCTTAGTCTTTGTTTTAGATATTCATTTTCTGTTTTTAAAACCCTTCATGCTGATCTTGTACTACTACTAGTAGTACTAGTTCAGTAATTGTTGTAACAAAATAGGCTATAGTATAGTATAGTGGTTGTGGCCTCCAGACAAGCTGAATAATGTGTGTGCGTGTGTATTATGTTTATACATATTGGCATGTGTATTATGTTTCAACAAAATATGAAGCATAGAGCTCTTTCTTATATTTTTTTGAGATTATGAATCTGTGATTCCTATCACTAGTATTGTATCAGTTAACTGGATTTAACATTGATGGGACTCTTGACTTACTCTTACTACTTTCTTAGTTATAATTATAGAAAGAAATTTAGAACTGAGTTGACACATATGTGTTTTGCCTTTTGGGTTTGGTTTTTTTCCCCCCACACTTCCAACCTTCTCCAAAAGTGACAGAATAATAAGCTTGTTGATTGCAGTTGACTCCCCTGGAAGAAGGTTATTGATTATCATATAATATAGATCTATACATATGCAAGTTTGTCTTTTCTAGTCAGTGGTCCATTTTAGTAATACTACATACATTATATGCAGCCATATTGGTGTTATGTGTGTGTCACAGTGTGAGTGTGTACTGTATGTGTGTGTATGTAACTTTATTTCATTTGAAGAACTGATTAGA
Source organism: Rapana venosa (assembly GCA_028751875.1). NCBI lineage: Eukaryota > Metazoa > Mollusca > Gastropoda > Neogastropoda > Muricidae > Rapana > Rapana venosa. The sequence goes on along the minus strand of CM054147.1, from coordinate 29,198,966 downwards.
TCTATGAATGTTTCAACAAAATATGAAGCATAGAACTCTTTCTTGTATCTTTTTGGAGATTATGAATCTGTGATTCCTATCACTAGTAAATGTAGTAATAGTATCAGTTAACTGCCTGCGAGTGTTGTAATTGCACTTCATGGGATAATTAGAATCTTTTTTACTTTGACTTGAATCTTTTACTGTGTTTGAATGTCAGAAGGAGAATGTATACTGTTTGAAGGTAAAGTGAATGTAAATTTGTATGTTCATTAAATCATTAGTGAAACACTATTAATTATTATATTGCATTCTTTTCCTTCTTTGAGTGTTTTTAAATTTTATTTTAATGCATGATTTGTAGCTTGTAAAATGTATTTTTCTATTATAGGAATTATTTTCAGACATTTGAATTCTTTTGTTTTCAGAATATTAAAATACTACTTTTTGCTTCACTACTTGCAGTGACATTTTTAAAGATGCCAGTGAAGACATACCAGCAGCTGGCAAAGCTGCAGCACACACCTGCCAACATCCGTAACATCTGTATTTTGGCTCATGTAGATCATGGTCAGTAGCTTTTTCTTCTGTTTTTTTGTTTGTTTATTGGGTGCATGAACCATTGATGGGATCTATATCATTATATGATATATTCATGATTGTCTGGTGCTTTTGTTCCTTTTTAAAAAAAAATTTGTTTATTTGGTTGTATATGATGTATACATATGTTTTTATAAAAATAATTCCTCTGCCTATCTTTTTGTTGATAAAGTATGGAGCATTTTTTAATATTTCACTAGACCTATCTAAAACACTGATTATATGAATCGGATGAGATGATTTTTTTTTAATATGTTTGATTTTAAAAGTCTAATGTGTGTTTTATTTGATACCTAATATTTAGTAGCTTAATTCAGTTTCGTTTGTGGACTATAGTGTCTCATAATAATATTCCCCCTGTGGCTGTAAGTGTAAGATCAATTTGGTTACACTTATGCACACAAAAAACAAACAAGCAAACAAAATTTTAAAAATGAAAATCTTCCCTCAACTAATTCTATGGATTATTAATGTCTTAACCATCTGAATCAGTGAATATGGTCTGTCCACTTTCAAAATGCAATATCCTCTGAAAAGTCTACTTCCACTGGCTCTCTGATGACATGCATGTGATTCATTCTTTAGTCCTTAGTTAGATGTTACTTTATTCCTTTGCTTGTAACCTAAAATCTCTCAGTTTGAGATAATAACTACAAAGAATTTGAATAGCCAGCTAATGCTACCTTATTTCCTCTCCAACAGGAAAGACAACACTTGCTGATGCTCTTGTGGCCAGTAATGGCATCATTTCACAAAGAATGGCTGGCAAAGTAAGTGATGCTTTTTATTCAGTTTGTTTTGTCATCATAATTCAGTGTGTTTTGATGTCATAACTCTAGCTGTACCATAAATGTTTTCAGCAAGTAAGACTGATATTCAAGAATAGGAGAATGTTTAGAACTCTATTATGTGTGTAAATTTGGTTTGTTTTATTTTTTGATTATATATTGTACTATTTTAGTGTCATGATATGGAAAATTCTTGCAACTTTAAATTCTAATGATCTATTTTAGTGTCATGAAGTGGAAAATTCTTGCATCTTTTATGTTCACAAAAACTATTTTAGACATTTATGAAAAGAAGTTGTGAAGTTTTTTTGTTTTTTGTGTTGTTGTTTTGGTTTGGTTGTGGTTTGTTGTTTTTTGTTGTTTTTGTTTTTTGTTTGTTTGTTGTTGGTGGTTTGTTTGGGGTTTTTTTGGGGGTAAACAATGTGTATGTCACTTTGTGTTTTTCTTTTAACAGGTTGCACTATCTCAGTATCTGCAAAAAAAAAATATAACAGATTGGCCACTCTACATAAGTTTTGCAAAGGTTACCACAATGTTTACAGCATCTTTTACAGTTGATTGTGTGGTTTGACAGATGCGGTATATGGACAGCCGGGAGGATGAACAGGAGCGTGGTATCACCATGAAGTCCTCAGCTATTTCACTGTACTTCCAGAAAGGTCAGTTGTCGGTTTGTGATCTCTGATAGATCATAGATACGTTTTGCAGAATTGTTCATTTCACTGAGTCCAAAGAAATTCTTTAACAACAATTTCAGATGTTCCAACGAAGTCCAGTGAAGGGCAGGGGCCTTTTGGTTTGGTTGGTGGCCTCATAGCAGTCTAATATTGATATTGTGATAAGCTGCCTTTGAACTTCAGGCCCTGAGGAAATGACCTGTCAACCTGATTAAGGCTTAGGTGAGAAAAGTAGAATAGCAGTTTGGGAGTAGTAGAACAGGAATATCGAAAAAAGGAAAGAAAAAAAAAAGAAAAGCTGTTATCCAGCTTTGTAAAAAAGCATAATGTGTAAACATAAATTTATACCACTTTCTCTTGAAGATGTATAGATAATTTGTTTCTGTTCTTCTCAGTACTCTGAAATGCATCTCAAATTAATGACTACTGTTGCAGAGGACTGTCCCTATCTTGTGAATCTCATCGACTCCCCAGGCCATGTGGATTTCTCCAGCGAAGTGTCGACAGCCGTGCGACTCTGTGATGGTGCTGTGGTCCTGGTGGATGTGGTGGAAGGAGTCTGTCCACAGGTTGGTTTTTGTTTGTTTTGTTGTGTTATGTATGCATTATATCTTCTACTCTGTGTCTGTATCTTGATGGTCTGTTGGTATTGAGGTTCTGTATCCAACTAGGAAGCTCTAGACCCTCCGTTTTGAATCATGATTGAAGCTTAACTTGGATGTTTGAATAATGTGTCCACATGTGTATACTGTTGGTTACAGAACACATACTCAGTTCTGTCTTGCAGTTAGTACAGGTCTACCAAACTTAATGACACATCTTAATCTGCCTTGAAACTGTTAAAATAGAGCCATTGCTGATTGTACTTGATCAGTACAACTGCATTGCTAAAACTTGAAACAGCATTTTTAATCTTGCAATTTTGCATGGGCTATGTTCTATTATTTGCATTACAAAGGATCCGTAAAAGTTTTGGTGTTCTTCAGTTTAATGTCTATTCACATAAGTGATAAGCAGACAATTAATAGTTTGTATTTAACTCTAGTGTTGTTATGATATACTGTGACAGAAAGAAATGGCACACTAGCATTGGAATACGAAATGGCATTTTTGTATGTATCTATCTATTTTGTTGAGACTGCTGCATTGAGCAGTGTCTGTGACAATCACCCTTCAGTAAAAAGCTTGCCTGATGTGGAACATGATGCGCTGAATGTTGCAGACTCACGCAGTGCTGCGTCAGGCATGGCTGGAGAACATCCGGCCTGTGCTGGTGCTGAACAAGATGGACCGCCTGATCTCCGAGCTGAAGATGTCGCCCTTGGAAGCTTTCCAGCATCTGCAGAACATCCTGGTGCAGGTACTTCACACTAAGCCTGTGTGTTGATCTCACTAACAGGCTAACTAGTTTACTTGGAGACAGAAGAAGGAAGGGGGTAATTCATTCTATCATAGCTACTCCCCCCAGTGTGGATGTGGGAGGTGGGTAGATAGTGGCTGGGTGTGAAGGATAGGTGTTTGGGGTTATAAGTTGGTGGGGTTTTTTGTTGGGTTGTTATTGTTGTTAGTTGGTGGGTTGTGTTGGGGTTTTTTTGGTGGGGGGGGGGGGGGGGTATAATAAGTTGTTTGGGTTTTTAAAAAATTTCTTTCCTTGAAATTTTGTCTATAGCTACAAGTATTGTCTTTTTTTCCCTTCTCTTTTCCAGGTTTTGTTTTTTTATCATTTCTTTCTTGCTTTGTTTTTTGCCATGTTGATCAATGTATAAATTTGTATATTGTATACTATAAAGATAACCATGATGAATTGAATATTTTAGTAATGTTATTGTTACATGGGGGGAGGAGGGGGGCTTGGATATATGTGACTTTTTAATAAGCAGTTAAGTCTGATATCGGATGAATTGATCTAAATAAGGAAGCAAGAAACTGTTGTTTGTGTGTGATTAAACACCACTCTTTTCTTTTTCCAGGTAAATTTGCTGACCAATTCCCTGTTTACTTCAGAAGCCATGGAAAGAACATCAGCTGTAAGTGTTTTTCTTATTTATCTTGAAAAAAAAATTGCAATCACAATTAACACTATGTTTGCTATTCATTTATTCACCCATTCTCTGCCTGTCTGTATTCTCTCTCTCTCTCTCTCTCTCTCTCTCTCTCTCTCTCTCTCTCTCTCTCTCTCTCTCTCTCTCTCTCTCTCTCTCTCGACTCGGTGGTGATCTCCCTTTGAGATAGGCAGGAAGATTATTTTGCTGTCAACTAGTTTACCTGAAAAATAGATTTTCATCCAACACCATGTCCGTTGTCGGTCTACCAACAACGTTGAAAGTTACCTTGGATGTTCTGCTCCAAGAAAATCACCTCACTTCTTGGAAAATCGCTGGAAGTGGCGACAGCACAGTCGTTGTGCTACGACTGAAAGCCAGCCCAGCTAATAACAGCAACATGGCGCAACAGCACGTCCCTGTCATCTCCCACAGCTACCGTAGGAAGCCGCCAAGTCAGATTTCCAGAGACAAAATGAGGACAGAAGAGAGGAAAAGGACAGCACTGAGGCAAGAAGAATTGGAGGCAAGTGAAAATGTTGTAACAGAGGAACATTCACCATGTTTATTTGTGCCCACACCTCCTTCAAGCTGTGCTGTGTCACACACTGTCACACCCCCTTCTGCCAACAGCACACAGTTGCAAGAATACGCACGTGAAATCCGTCGTTCACCAAGCTATGTCAAAGAGTCAGAGAATGAAAAGCATGCTGACATGCAACGTGGCATTGACCTTGCCGATGTGTTTACAACGGAAACCACGGACTGTGACGATCCTCTGGCAAAAGTTCAGCAAGTTGGAACTAGTGCCGACGTCATCAAGAACTATGTGGCTAAACTGACCGATAGATCTTTTCAGAGGAAGCTAAGGGACATGCATAGAAACCAAGACTTTAGTAAGGTGTTCAGTAGTAAGCGGCATCCAGACACGGTGGTATGTGAAACAGACGATCTTGTTTTTCATTTTCAATGGACTGCTGCTGATGACACACCCCCGGATTTGTTTTGGTTTGTGAAAAGAAACACCAGGCTGATGACCAATGAAGAATACTGTGTCTACCAGAATCTGAAGCTGTGGTGCCCTGTGGACCGGGAGAAAATGAAAGATCGAATCAGTGCCGGACTTGATGTGATGCATGTAATAGTGGACGCAGTTCGATTCTTGCTTGGATAATCCGCTCGCGCGCGCGCGTGTGGGTTTATGTGCATGCGTGCGTGCGTGTGTCCGTGTGCGTGTGTGCGTGCGGACACACGCACACACACGCACGCGTGTATGCGTGTGTGTGTGTGTGTGAGTGTGTGTGTGTATATTTGAGTGTTTGTGTTTGTGCATGTGTGGATGAGTATATGCGCGCGTGTGTATCATGTGAGGAGGATGTATATGTGTCTGAGTGTGTGTGCGTGCGTGTGAGAGCGAGAGCGAGCTGTACGCTACATGCCACCTGAATTGTCACGAGTTTGTCACGTGCTTGTTACACAAAGTTACACAAGCCATGAAAAAAGGGGAAGAAGAGACTGTGACCTAGTTTTCTTGTTCCAGACCAGTTTGTCGTAAGATGTTGATTTACAATTTTGCAGTTTCGTGAAAACTCCTCCTCTTTCCCATTGCCCTTTGCAAAATTTATGCAAAAAAAATTGTGTTTCAATCTGTCCTATAACCATGTTATGGAATCCATGCCATGATGACGATTTGGGCTGTAATCAATGAGTTCTCGGTATAAGATATATGTTTTGTGCCCAGCCCCCTCCCACTGTCCCCTTGTGAATGGGCATCTTGCTTATCACAATAAACCTTTGTCATTGTCTCTCTCTCTCTCTCTCTCTCTCTCTCTCTCTCTCTCTCTCTCTCTCTCTCTCTCTCTCTCTCTCTCTCTCTCTCTCTCTCTCTCTCTGTCCCCCTCTCTCATTTTAAGAGGGTTTTTGTGTCTTTTTTAGCTCAGTTAAAAAAATTAATTTGATTTTCTTTCATTTAGAGAGACAAAACATAAAAGCCTACAACAACATTTCTGTGGTAAGGCATTTACCAACCTGCCCTCAGTATTTGCAGTGTTATTTTGTGATTTGTTCCTCATATTTTGCTTGTGTGGGAACGCATGTGCAGAACATTCCTCAAGTAATAAAACAAATGGCAAAATAAGGGCTAGTGACTTAAAACTTGTGTAAAGTGTGGTCTGTTGAGCTGACATATTTCATCCTCGATATTGGTATGTTTGTGTGGCAAAGAAGAAGAGTCTGTGGGAATGGAGATAATTTCTGTTGGGAGGCGTCTGAAGATTGTCGTTGTGTGAGATAAGATAATTAATTTATCAGCTGTAGGTGTACACATGTTGATTTCAGTAAAGTTGAAAAGATAGGGTATCAGAGATGCTAACAGCTAGCTTTTCAGAAGCAGGTGTGTGTGTGTGTGTGTTTTATCTAGGGGTTATAAAGATTACCCAATCCATAAGCATTGTTCAGTACAAACAATTTTTTTTTAATTTAGTCTTTTTCAAGGTCAGGTTGATATAAAATTTATGATTTAATGCCTGTGTTGCAGGCTCCCACTGAGACAGACAGTGAAACCACGGAACAGGTATGGCATCTTTGTGTTCCCGTTTTTGTATGTATGTATCTATTATATATATATATATATCTGTGTGTGTGTTTTAGCTTGTATGTGTGTGTGTTTGTGTTAGAAGATCTCTTCCCGCACCTTTTAATTCTTTTCTGGTTTGATCCTTATAAAATGTAAATTTTGTTTAGAACTCTCAGAAATATTTCCCTCTGCTACAATTATGGTAAATCTTTATGATCTTTGCTTTACCCAGATATCTCAACTTTTGGTCGTTTGTGTGTGGGTGGGTGTGCATGTGTGTTTATGTGTGTGTGTGCCTGCACATGCAAATGTTGCATGGTGGGGGTGGGGTGCAAGGTTGGAAGAAGATTGTCTGTGTGCTCATATATATATATATATATATATATATATGTAATGTAAAGATACATGTCACATTACATCGTTTATGTTAATCGTGTCATAAATATGTAGGTGTTTGAGTATATATGTAGGTGTTTGAGTATATAATATAGATAGATAGAGAGAGAGAGACAGAGATAGATAGATAGGATTGGATTGGATTGGATTACATTACATTACATTAGATTAGATTGGATTGGATTGGATTAGATTAGATTAGATTAGATTAGATAGATAGATAGATAGATAGATAGATAGATAGATAGATAGATAGAAAAAATAGATTAAGTGTGTGAAATATTCTCTATTGTATTATCATCTGTAATAATGTGTTTTCCTGCTGCAGCAGTCATATGACTGGACCTATATTGAGGACGAAGAGGAAGAGAAGAATATTTTCTTTTCCCCTGATCGAGGAAATGTGATTTTCGCCTGTGCTCTGGATGGCTGGGGCTTCAGGTGAGACCAACTTTGTCTTCTTTCTGGCCTTTGTCGCCATTACCTTTGTTGTTTTTGGTTGCATAGTTTGTGTTTTCTTTGTCATGCCATTTGTATGTCTTTGGTTTGACAGGGCACATTTTCTTTGTTGTTTCTGGTGGGGGGGGAGGGGGGGTGTTCCATTATGTGTTTTGCTTGTGTTTACATCTGAAAGTCTGTTGCGTGTTGTTTTACACAATTTTTTCTGCTGTTTACCCATTTGTTTAGACTTTGCTTAGGCTCTGATTGTGATTCAGATTCAGATTCACATTGTGTGTGTGTCTGTGTATGTGTGGATATACTTTCACATAATTAATGAATGAGAAACTCATTCCTCCTCTGCCACCCTTTCCTCCTTATAGCCTCCCTCCTACCCTCCTCTCCCAAAAGCCTGAACAAATTTACAAGAATTTTATCTGAACTGTATATGTGTAACATTATTGTTATTATTATTATTACTATTGTATTTCTCTGTGTGTGCGTGCGTGCGTGTATGCTTGCTGTTCTTGACAACCACTCATGATCTAGTGAATGGAAGAAAAGACACACTTCAGACAGATCTTAAGCTTTTTCTACACCGCAAGTTCGTAACCACTAGACATTTGATTCACCAGTGAGTGGAAAAGGAACTGAACAGTTGTAGTAATCTACCCATCTTTTTTTGTTGCAGTAATAATGGATACAGTTTTGTTTTGTGTGTTTCAGCATCTCTGATTTTGCCCGCATGTATTCAGCCAAGCTGTCCATCAAACGGGACGTCCTGCAGAAAACTCTGTGGGGGGACTACTACATCAACATGAAAGCCAAACGCATTCTGAAGGGCGCTCAGGTCACTAAGTTTCTTTTTGTTATTATGTTGTTTCTCTTTATCTGTTGATTTTCTGCCTTCTTGGTCCATTCTCTTGCCTTTCTTCCAGAAAGACTTAAAAGATAACAATTCTCTCCCATATCAAAGTCGGATGCACTGGGCCTGACTTGTCGGGGTGCAGTGCAACACATTTTCACTCATATAACAGATAACAATAGAATCTGTCTGAGCATCTGACAAAGAAGAAGAATACTCCCCCCCTCCCCCCCCCCCCTTTTCCTTTCAGACATTTCAGTTGTGAAGAGTTTAGTGGTTAATGGTGTGGAATGTTGATGCATCTACTTCACTTTAAAACAAAAAAGTGAGGGAGTCTATATATCTTATCTGTCTAATTTCGTTGTTTTTTTAATGACTGTACTTACTGTTTTGTCATTTTGTGTTGCAGTCTAAAGGCAAGAAGCCGCTGTTTGTCCAGTTTGTGTTGGACAACATCTGGGCAGTGTATGAAGCTGTGGTACACAAAAGGTGAGTGAGGGACTGGACTGTGCTGTACAGTGTGTGGTTCATTGTTGGTCTTTTTTTTTTCTGTATTTTTTAAAATTTTATTTTATTTATCTACTATTCTGTTTGTTAATTTGTCTACTATACATTCTATTTGTTAATTACAGAGTTTATTTGTTACTTTGTCTTGTTTTACCTTTTTTTTTTTTTTGCTCTCTTTTGGTTTTGGTTTTCTGTTCGTTTTCTTTCTTGGTTTTTTTTCTGAGGTGGGGGGGGGGGGGGGGGGGGTCCTTTGTTTTCTTGGTCCTTTTTTTTTCTTTCTTTTTACTTCTTTCTTGAGGACCTTTGTTTTCCTTACTTTAGACTTAGTTGTTTCTTTATTTCAAATTCTCTTTATCTTCCTTTTTTTTTCATTCTGTGTAACTCTCTTTCTTGTGTTTGCTTTCTTGATTCATCCCCTTTGTTTTCTGTTAAACGCATGTTTCAAATAATTATTGATCTTTTGTTGTTAATCTTGTTCATTTCTGTCTCTCTTGGTAAAACGCAACCAGGCAATCTGTATCACGGTTGTTACTATACAGTGACTTCCTGGCTGGCGGGTCACAGGCTCAAATCTCATGAGTTTCTTGTGGGGTGGGCGGGTAGGTGGGGGTTTGTTGTTGTTGTTGTTTTTTAAACTCCATCCAGCTTTTAACCACTTTGCTATAAGCTTATTAGGCATAGTCAGGATGGTAAAACTGAAATGAATGGCATGGGAACTGCGCAAAAAACAAAAAAACAAAACCCCAACAAGAACAAAAACGCTAAAGCAGGGGTATAGGTGTCTCAGTCTATTATGGATCGTGTTGAGCTGTGGTTATGCTTGAGTGGGCCTTGTTGACTCACTTGTGCACTGCCTGGTTGTTGACAGAGACAAAGAGATGACGGAGAAGATCATCAAGTCCCTAGGGCTGAAGGTGGCTCCCCGAGACATGCGCCATAACGATGCCAAAGTCCGCCTGTGTGCCATGATGTCCCAGTGGCTGCCCTTGGCCGATGCCGTTTTGTGTGAGTTCTTCGTTTTCTTTTTTGATTTATTTTAGGTTTAATGTGGCTGAATTGTAAAGATGAAGACTATTATTTCCTAGCTGTCTGAAAATTGTCTAAGTCATTGAAAGGAGGGGTAAGTGTGTGTGTGTGTTTTTGTTTATTTTATTCTTTTATTTTGAAGATAATGAAGTAAGCACTTGTGTGCTTTTTTTACATCCAGTCCCCGTGGGTTTGCAGTTTTGTAAAGTATGTGTGTGTTTTGTGTGTGTGTGTGAGAGAGAGAGAGACAGTATGTGTGTGTATGTCCGAGACAGTATGTGCGTGCGTTTGAGAGAGAGAGAGAGACAGTATGTGTGTGTATGTCCGAGACAGTATGTGTGTGTTCGTTTATGTGCACATTACATGCATGTGTACGCTTTATGTGTGTTTATGTAATTGTGAGTGCATGTATCTGTCTGTCAGTCAGTGTCTGTCTCTGTGTGTGTGTAAGTTACAGCTGTCCTTCATGTATCCCTCATGAGCGTGGTGTTGTGACGTGTGCAGCGGTGGTGGTGGACCAGCTGCCGTCCCCTCTGCAGATGTCGGAAGAGAGAGTGGAGAAACTGCTGTGCAGCTACAACCAGCATTTCCGGTCCCTGCCCCAACAGTCGCAGGCCCTCAAAACAGGTAGGCCTGTGTTTTGTCAGTGTCGTTATTGTTATTGTCTGTAACTGTACTAAAAATAACACAGAGAGGCGGAGAAGGCTCATCAATGTCAAACCTCCCCTGGGAGAAACATGACATAAAAGGAAGAAGAAGAAGAAGAAGAACTGTACCAATAATGGTGGACATCATCTTTGGGTTTGTTTGTTTTTTCCTGAAGCTGACACAAAATTAGACATCACAACATGGGAGTGTGGGGTACCCACCAAAGTGCATACACACTGATACACATAAACATGAGCATACATACACACATATACACAAAAGTGGCATTTGCGCTTGCATGCATACACATAAACATGCATGCTGACACAAACATGCACATGTGTACACATCACTCACACACACAGAGGCTCACTCTCACACAAAAGAACAATTTTTTTTAAAAATATTTAAAAACGGGACAGGGAGGATGGCATAGCAATAGTATTTTAATACAAAGTAGTCCTACCAGTGAAAAGAACTCTTTTTGCAAGATGTTTTAAACGATTGTAGTGATTCAAAACTGCTGAACCAAATTAGAGAGCAGGCCCTAGACAGAAGATACTAGATAGATGAAAAAGCATGCCGGCATGACATGAAAATAAATCTGGAAATTGTTCTTTTTAATCTGTTTGTGTCGCTTTCACTTCTACATCGCATTTTACTTGTAAGTTTTCCTCTATTCTCTGCAAGAACTATTGCTATTGTAATATCAGTATGTTGATGACTACATTGTAGACTATACAGTAATGGGATAGTTTGAATCTCTGTTTACAGATTTTGTGGCCTGTTCCACTTCTGATGATGCTCCAGTGATTGTCTTCATTTCCAAGATGTGCCCCATGGAGACAAAGCATCTACCCAAACACAGAGCAAAGTGAGGCCACTCAGATTGTTTGCTTGATGGTGACAGTGGTGGTGGTGGATGGGTGGACAGGAGTTGGATGGGTGGTTGGTTGATTGGTGGTTCGGTGGGTGAATGGGCAGGGCAGTGGGTGGATGGGTAGTTTGGTAAGTGGATAATTGGGTGGGCAAATGATTCGGGTTTGGGGAGGAGGTGGGTATGGTTGGGGTGATAATAATGACTTTGATAGAAGGTTGTTTTTTTTCTTTTTTGGGGGGTGGGGGGAGGGGGTCAGTGTTTTTTCTAAGGATTTTTTTTTTATTTTTTTTTTAGACAGGACAGGCTGCATTTTGTGTGTAGAATATTTTCAGCCTTTGTTTCATCCTAGTTTTAGTATACGACAACAGAATGACTGAAAAAATAAATCATGTGTACTGTGTGTGTGTGTGACACTGTGACAGGCCCATGACTGAGGCTGAGCTGCAAGAGCGAGCTGAAAGAGCTCGTGAGCGCTACGCTCGCAACATGGCTCAGACGGGCAGCCCTCAAGAAAATGGACTCGCTGAACCCAAAGAGGATGCAGGTATGAGTGTTATGACTAGTGAGGAGATATAAGAACAAAAACAATGATTTGTTTGCATGTTTTACCAGCCACTGGTCGGGGTTTTTTATGAGAAAGTCATTTTTAGTATTTTTGTCTTAGGCCCGCTGACCAGCTCTTGACTCAACTTGTTTTCTCCCTATGTGAGGAGTCCTTAAGGCACTGCAGTTGTGTCTGCCTATCAGAAAAAATCCGCATGACTATTTCAGAAGTTGGAAATGAAGAAATGGTATCTGATGGCCCCATAGAATGTCGTGTGAAACACAGTCATAGGCACTTGCACATGTCCACTGACAAAAGCGCTGAAACGAAGCAACTGGTCGTTCATTTACAAACGCAAACCAGAGGTTTGACCACCCATCTGAAAATGTGTTGAGAACAAGTGGGTTTTTTATTGTTGAGTGTATGGACCAAAGGGAAGACCTAGCAAAACCTGGGCTGCCTGTATTGCAGATGATCTTGGAGAAAGGGGCATAAATAAGGAGGAAGCTCAAAACAGAGAGAGATGGAGAAGGCTCATCAATGTCAAACCTCCCCTGGGAGAAACATCACAAAAAAGGAAGAAGAAGAAGAGTGTATGGATGAAGGATTGTCAAAGAAAGCATTTGCTGATGTATGAATTTCTGAAGACCTTTTTATCTTGCCTTTTTTGGGGTCAAATTTGTTTTAAAGTTTTTATTTAGCAGATGTGGCAGAGTGTAAGTGGAAAACCCCACTCACAGCAACACATTTTAAAGATTGTTAAGGCGTTACTTGATAGAAGCAGTGAACTGTATGCCTCAGTGCTTGTTTGCAGACTTTGTGGAGATAGACGGCTTAAAGCTGACGGAGGACTCCCAGAAAACAGAAGAGGGTGTGGACCAGGGAGACCATACCTTCATCGCCTTTGCACGCATCTTCAGTGGTCACTTGAGGAGTGGGCAGCAGTTATTTGTGCTTGGACCAAAACACAACCCTGCCAATGCTCTTAGTCAGGTGAGGAGAAGAATGTGTTTGTCTGCTGACATGTCGTTCTTTTAGTGTGGCAGGGAGGTGACAGTCATAATACTGTAGTTGTAAGCTTTGGAAAATTGAGTGCACAGTCTGGTAGGAAAAAATGTTTTAAATGATTAGAGCTTTGAATTCATTACCTGATGTTTATTTGAGGGTCTCGTGTGACTGCTGAGGTGTCCATTAGAGGGGATATTTTCCCAGGAGTTAACATTGGTGTTCCACCTCCGTTCCCCTGCAAATCCTTTTGATGAGACTATGAATTGAGGCCCCATAAGTATGTGATGTGACATTTTGCACCCACTCTAAAAACTCATTTATCTGTCACGGAAGAGTAAACTAGCTATGACCATTGGCATGATTGGCATGAACATACCCTGGATGCAGTCTGTGGCCTAAAGAGGAATAGGTTTCAGTTGTGCTTGATGGTTGGAAGCCCTGTAAATCTGCCATGACTGATAGCAGTATACAAAATAATACAGTATGATACTTCACAACACGGTGTAATACAATACAGTACCGTACTATACAGCACAGTACAAAACAGTACGTGGCAATATGCTATACTCCGTTTCATTGCAACAAAATGCTGTATTTATTCATTTGGACACTATGGACCTGGCATGAAATAACTTGGCCGTTCACACTTCACTATTCCATAATGTCTACAGAACCTGAGTCATGACAACGTGGCAGACAGCGTCCAGAAGCTGGACAGTGGGCATCACATCACCTCTTTCACCGTCGGCGACATCTACATGTTCATGGGCAGAGAACTGGAACAGCTGGATGGGGTGCCTGCTGGCAACATCTGGGTGAGGAACAATGAGCAAGAATGGATAAAATTGGGTTGTTGGTTTTTTTTATAAGAGCCTTGCAATTTCTGTTTCATTCTCTGATGTGATCTTAGTGGTGACTGAGCCAAATGCACCATGATGCAAAAGGATGATATGTATTGCAGGATATGATTTCATGGGATAGTGTTGCATAGTAGTTACAGCATCATACCATGATCCAATGGTTACTGAAAGTGAAGGTTTTATCCTCTGCTGAAGTGTCCATTGAAAGGGATTTTTGGGAGATAGCATTATGCTGGCTGCATTCCTCTGAAAATCTTTTTGCTGAGACTATAAATCAGGTTCTCAAGAGCAAACACACTCACACACAAACACACACACAAATAATTATCTTGTGCCATATTAAAAACTAACCATCTTTCCTTAAAAGAGCAGACTAGCTATAGCCATTGGTATGCGATGATACAATTATATCCAGCATGCATCCAGCTACTGGAGAAGGTTGGCTGTATCTCATTCAACATGCCTAAGATTCGCTGAAAGATTCAGAACAGTGCCCCAATGTTGAATCCATTTACTGTGGTGTGGGCAGCTAGCAATGACATTGTTGTTGGTTGCTTCGACAGTACAATGTACCTTTCTCTGTTTCTTCTCCTTGCTCTGCTGCTGCTGTTACTGCTGGTGCTTCTAGAGAGGTCAAATCATGTCTGCATTGTCATGACGTTGTGTGTGTTGCAGGGTTGGGAGGGCTGGAGGACCATGTGCTGAAGTCGGCCACCCTGTCATCCACTGTGGCCTGTCCTGCCTTCACCAGCATGTCCTTTGATGCCGCTCCTATTCTGAGAGTCGCTGTCGAACCTGTCGCCTCTGGTATGGACAGCTAGTTATGAAAGAAACAGTGGTTGTTTGGTTAATATTGCTTGTATTTTTCTTTGTATCTTCATCTTCTTTGTCATCATCTTCTTTGTCATTATCTTCTTTGTCATCTTTTTATAGTTGTTCGTCCATCTTTTCTTTTTCTTGTTCTTGTGTTTCTTTTCATACTTCTTCTTGTTTTGTTTGTTATTCCTTTTTGTTGTCGTTGTCTTCATCTTTAGGTTGCTTTTGAATCAGTTTCCTCTAGTGTAGACAGCTAGTTATGACATTGTTGTTGGTTGTTTTATTGGTATAATGTACCTTTCGCTTCTCCTTGTTCTGCTGTTACTGCTATTCCTGCTGCTGCTTTTTAGAGGTGCTATAAAAACACAAATACATTTCTTACTTTGTCTTTGAAAAGTCACCAAATCTCAAGTTATGATAGTTTTGTAGAAGCAGTTAAAGCAAAAGTATTACAATCCTTCCTTTGACCACATCTATTATTTTTGTTGTTTCAAAGAGCTTTAAAAAACATATTTTATTTTTTAGCTTTTTTTTTTAGAGGGGGGGGGGGTACTCATCAGATTTTAAGAGTAGAGATTTTAAGAGAGTAGGCCATTGTGTGCTGGTTGGAACAGATGACAATTTACAAAACCGCATACACACAGGGACTGGATGGAAAAAAAAGTACACAAGTGCTTATTCCATTATCCTCGATATAAAAGAATAAAATAAAATAGATATTTTAGTTTCCCACTTTTTTATGAAAAGAGATTTTCTGTCCTTGCTGTGGCTTCAAGAGAGAGCTGCACAGACTGAGTGCATGCATTGCTGTGTGGTGCAGGGGACATGGGCCGGGTTGTGGAAGGTCTGCGGCTGCTGAGCCAGGCTGACCCCTGCGTGCGTGTTGTGCTGGAGGACACGGGAGAACACGTCATCGTCACCGCTGGCGAGGTGCATCTGCAGCGATGTGTCGACGATCTCCGGGAAAGGTTAGTTTGTGATTGTTTCAGTCTGGGTGTTTGTTTTGGTTTTGTGGTTTTTTTCATCATCTCGTATCCAAACTTATGTATATTCCTGCCACATAGTTGAAAGTACAAGCTGTACATTGTTTTATTGCCGAAGATTTCCTAAAGAAGAAAACCAACACCTAAAGAGGGCTAACATACCTAAAGAGGGCTAACATACCTGTATATGGATAGATTTGAACCTGCCAGTATGCAAGAAAAAATGTAAATGATGAGCTAGCTCTTAAAAACTTAGGCATACATTTTTGTTCCTTTTTATGGACCTGATGTTCTTTAACTCCTTTTCCGTCGTTTCAGATTTGAAATCAACACCTCAGTTTGCTGTATCACTGTCTGAAAACTTACCTGCCTGTGTGCAGGTATGCCAAGGTGGACGTGAACGTGTCCAAACCCATCGTGCCGTTCCGAGAGACGGTCATCCCCAGACCCAAAGTGGACCGCGTGAACGAAGCTATTCAGGACCAGAACACCCTGCTGGCCAGCACACGCCTCAAGGACTTTGAGGACGACAAAGAGGTGGTGGATGAAGGGGTGGTGGAGATTCTCACACCCAACCAGGAGTGCGTGGTGCGCATCCGGGTGCTGCCTTTGCCAAAGGGGGTGGTGACCTGTCTGATGCAGCATCAGGACGTCATCAAGACCCTGACCACCATGGTGGCTGATCTCACCACACAGCACTCAGAACTGGAGCCTGCTTTCAAGGTGAGCTCACTTTTCGTTTCCCCAACCGGTTTTGGAAATTTGAGTATGGGTGCCTGTATGGTAACTTTAAAAAGGTGTAAACTACAATCCATGCAGTCTTTTGATTTGCTGTGTTTTCCCAGGTGTAAGCTAGCCTGCCGATGCATAGATCACAAAAATGCTTTCTAGCAATATTGTGTATTCAGCTCTACCATGGGTCAAAAGCTGATGAAAAGGATCATAAGAATGTGTTGGAAAATATTTTTCAGATGATTATCTGTTTACATTTGGAAGGCAGAAGAAATCTTATCATCAAGCCTGTAGCAAGATGGTGTTCAGATAGCATGAGTACGGCTTTGCGCTCTTCAGCATTGTTAAGCTGTAAGAAAAATAAATAAAAGAATAAGTCTCTAACTGTTGTGAAAATCGTAAAAATCATAATTTTTCTCAGTTTTAAGCTTGTGTGTGATGTATGTAAATAAGAGTGTTGAAAATGATCACAGTATGAACAGAACCACTCAAACATAAATCTTCTTTGTCCTCAGATCAAACAGACCGCCTTACAAGAACTGACCACGCTTTACAATGAACTCAGCACTGCCTTCAACTCGGCGGACCCCAGTGGTCCGACACTGTTGACCGCATCTGGTCCTTCGGCCCTAAACGAAATGGACCCAACCTGTTGATCAACCGTGTGGACCACTACAACCGCCTGTCAGTGTGGTCAGGGCTGGAGGGGAAAGGCAGAGAAGGGGGAGGAGAGATACGCCTCAACGACAGCAGCATTGTGGCAGGTTTCCAGATGGCCACACAGGCAGGGCCTCTGTGTGAGGAACCCATGCAAGGCGTGTGCTTCATCATCGAGCGGTGGGAGAACGTTCAGGATTCAAACCAGCGTCAGTCTTCAGCAGAAAAACAAGTATCAGCAGATAGGACTTGTGACGGTCCATCACATAGAGATCCTGTTCAGGGATGTGTCCACACTTCAGATAAGCATAGCACACACAATAACATCTCAACAGACAGTGGGGACCTTGTCTCCGAAGAATTGATGAACAATGACAGAATCAAAGAAACCACCACAAAAGACAGTGACAAGACTTGTACAAACAGTGACGCAGATAGTGATGATAGCTCCAGAAATAGAAATGAAGCAACAGGTGTGCATGAGAAAGCAGAAAACGGTGGGGTGAGGAAGAGAGGGAAGGATGTGTTTGGGCCCATGTCGGGTCAGCTGATGTCCATCGTGAAGGACGGATGCCGCAAAGCGTTTCAGACGATGCCCCAGCGACTGATGATGGCCATGTACTACTGTGTCATTCAAGCTGACACTGACGTTCTGGGTGAGTTTGTTTGCCAGTCTGTCTGGTGTGTGTGTGTGTGTGTTGTGAGAGAGGAGTGATGATAGCCAGCCTGCATGCTTTGTGTGTCTAAGTTAAAACACCTCCTACCTCCTCCCTGATCCACTTTGTGTGTGTGTGTGTGTGTGTTCTATGTATAATGTGTTATATTATGGATAGTAGCTTTGATGGTGTTTGTTTTTGTAAGTTTGTGTGCGTTGGTGCCATGTGTGTCACTGTGTTTTGGGGTTGGGTTTTTTGGGTTGTTCTTGTTTTGATGAGTTTTTGTGTTGTGTTTTAAAAATAATTATAATGATTTTTTTAAATAGGGATTACCTTGATCACAATTTGTTTGTCAAGAGCTGGGATGAAACATGAAATGAATATTGGAGACCATGAAGGGGGGTATGGGAAGAAAATGAATGACTTTCCATTGCACGCACTCACACACACTCACACAGAACAGCTTGCGCACATTTAAAACCTGTTTCTCTTTTTGAAAGATAGGAACAGATGACAAACCTGAAAATAAATGAATAACTGAAAGAAAGATTAGAACAGACACACACACACACATATGATTAACGCTGTATCATAAAAACAAGTATACTTTGTGGTTTCAGGCAAACTGTATGCGGTGATAGGGAAGCGAAACGGTCGCGTGATCTCGGAGGAACTGAAGGAAGGAACCCAGGTGTTCAACATGTGACAGAACTGCCAGTGGTGGAGAGTTTTGGACTGGCAGAAGAGATGAGAAAACGAACATCGGGACTGGCCAGCCCCCAGCTTCGCTTCAGCCATTTTGAGGTGAGAGAGGGAGAGGATTTAGTTATTATAATTATAGCTTTACTAAAGAGTTGAATGGATAAGACAATGTCTTTGTCTAAATGTTCCTTTGAAGATGGAGGTTGAATTCTTGGTTCAGTCATTTTGAGGTGAGATAGTGAAAGGACACATAAATATATATATAGCTTTACCTGAGATCTGAGTGGATAAGACAGTGTGTGTCTAAATGTTCCTTTGAAGTTGGTTGTTCAGTTCTTAATAACACTTTGTCATTTTCCTTTTTTTTTTTTCTCTGGTGTATTTTTTGTTTGTCTGGTTCTGTTGTGGACAGACCTTGTTATACTTGAATGAAATCTTTCAAAATAAAAACTGAAATGAAATGAAATAGAAAATGAAAAGGAAAACTTTATACTTTGAATGAATGTAGGGGATTGGGCATTTAAAATAGAAAGATTTAGTATACAGCAAAGGTAATTGTCACATGGCACACAATGTTTTACATGAGAGAAGCCTTATTATATGCAACAGATGTCTTTGAATGCAGTTTTTGCTACGTACATCCAAAACGATACCTGGAAGTTTGCTACAATCATCATACATAATGATAGTGAAGAATAACTTAAGACACAAAAGATATCAGATTTAAGTTTTTCGTAGTTACTGACAGGAAAAACTGAAATATTTAAAAGAAAAAAAAGCACACACACACACAAGATATGATTTTCGATAGTTTGTTGTAGGTTCCTTACATTATCAATATGACAATACATATCAAAAGTACTATCAAGACACACGAGTTGATATTCAGCTTGACTGCAAACTTAGAAGTTCTGATTTGCCACCAGGATGTAACGAACATGCTTGTGTATGCGTGTGTCTACCCAGATTCTGGACATCGATCCATTCTGGGTGCCGTCAACAGAGGAAGAGTACCTCCACTTTGGGGAGAAAGCGGATAGCGAGAACCAGGCAAGGGCCTACATGAACGAGGTCCGCAGACGGAAAGGCCTCAAAGTGGATGAAAAAATCGTGGAGTTTGCCGAGAAGCAGCGTACATTGACGCGTAACAAGTAACCAGAGAAAAAGTAGTTAGGGTTAGGGGGTTGTGGTTGTTGGGTTGTTGTTTTTTTCTTCTCTCAAGAAAACAGAGACTATTTTGGATCAAAAACTGTGCATGTATGAGTTGATTTCGAATCTAAGTGAAAGAAAGCAATAACTTATTAGTAAAACTGGTTTGTTTGAAGACTAATGGTGATTCGTCTTTTGGGACCTTTTTTTTTTTTAAACTTGAGAATGAATCATGTTATTAATTGTTGCTGAGACAGTTTATGCAAGTATATTTGTAAAGAATCTACATTTGTGGCAATGTTGTTACCTGTATGCATAAGGTTTGGGTAATAAATGCTGTGGAATGAAAAATTCTTATCCAAAGATTGTGTGTGTGTGTTTGTATGACTATGGTTTTCCTAGGCTTGCCAGAAATTTTTACTTCTATCTTTCTGTACAATATCATTGATTTGTTTATTGGTGTAATAATTATTCTGTCTTGCTTTTTCTATGATCATTATCTCTTGAACACACACACACAAGACTTCAGGTCAACATCAAGTGCAGACCTGCCAGTGCTTTAATTATCCTCATGTATATGCACATGCAAAATATCAAATATTTATGTTAAAGATTCTGTAATTCATGTCAGTGTTCAGTGTATTATGGAGACACAAAACACACCCAACATGCAACCTGTACAATGAAATGAGTTGCTCTGAAGTGGGAATATGTTGGCTGAGGCGAGTTGGCAGACCTCTTGAAAAATCACAAGCACAGAAGACCAGACACTATGCATCTCACCCGCTAAGAGAACACAGAGAGAGAGAGTGAGTGTGTGTGCAAAATCATAAGAACACTGGCTCTCTCTATCTAGATCCAGCACATCATCTCAAGACCACCAAATGACTAATACTTTTGCTGGACAGAGCTTCCATAGGCACAGGAAGGCAGTTCCAATATCTTCATATCTTCTCTTCGTCGTCGTCAAATGCTCAGCAACTATTGTTGCCTGTTATTTGAGCGAAATGTGTTGCGCTGTCATTAAGCGCCTGACAAGTCAGGCCCAGCACATCTGACTTCAGCATAAGAGAGAATTGTTATCTTTTAAGTCTTTCTGGAAAAAAGGCAAGAGAATGGATCAAGAAGGCAGAAAACAGACAAGAAGAAGGTGACAGGATGAAAAGGAACAAGACAAGGATCAAAGAATGATAGAAAAGAGGACATTTTAAGCACAGAATTTCCAGAAGGTGAGGATGCTATTTCTATTGATGGACCCCCGGCATCCCCACGGGGGAGGATCTTCATATAAGCTATGGAAGTTCTAGGAAACAAAAAGCATCTTCCCCCATCTCCTTAACCTGAAACATAACATCTCCTCTCTCCTCCAACCTCCCCCCCCCCCCTTCCCCCCTCAAGCCAAACACACCAACAAACAAAAAGTCTTATAGAAAAAATAGAAGAATTTCTCAATCTCAATAATTAAATTGTAGAGCTCTATATGTAGGACTTTTTATTATTCAGCTACACATCAAGTAATGGGGATATTCTATTCTAAGAGTAATTATTGATGATAGTTTTGCACATGCAACTGCTTTTGCCCACCAATAGGGTAGTCACACTCTGACTTTGGTGTGACTGTGTGCATGAATTTTCGAAATATTGCTATCTGTTCCTACCGACATGCAATAACCTTTTCTTCCAAAGGGAAAAACAGGTTTTAAACATGTGTGCAAGATGTTTTACGTGCATTCACACAAGGGACTTGGGTTTATATTCACCATTGGTAAACCTCAGAACTCTAGCCAAGGAACAAAAAACATTGTCATGTAGCTAAAAAAAAAAACAACAACAAAACCAGCAACAACAAAAGCCAACAACAGCAAAACCTGATTTAAAAGCATCCTCCAGTCTGTTTTGTGTGTATGTGAGAATGGGAAGAACCCCAGACTTATCGACCAAGTTTGCGCCAGTTAAGGATCTCCCAAGAGAACCCTAATCCAGACTTTGTCGAGCCTGACATTGTGAACCTACACCAGAGAGAAAAAGAGATTAAACAGACACAGAGAGGGAGGAGAGACCGTTGGGAATTCTATTTAGAGAGGAACAGTTTTGTTTGATTCAATTAGAGTTTCTTTTTGTGAAGGAGGGGAGGGGAATGAGTGTAGGTGGAGTATCTGGGGGGATGGAAGGTGAGGAAGAAAAGGAAAAGATAGAGTGAGTACATTGGAAAGAGAGAGTAGGGGAGTCCTTAACCATTAAAAAGCCCTTAACTGCAAACTACAGGCTCCAATGTTGGTATTGAATCAGTTTTGAAGATGCTGAACTGAAGAGAGATCACTGTCTGTCAACTGATTTGTATGACAGATTGGTAATACCAATGACTGATATGATGGGAATGAAATGAGTTTGTTTGTTTTTAATTGCTAAATATGTTGTTGTTTTTATAAATCTCTTGGCTGGTTGCAAGGTGTACATTTTTGGTAAATGAACGGCTTTGAATATGCACAAAGCAAATATTGTTCAAAGGCCAGTACACTGTCTCAGCTCAGAACACAAGAGTTATTGCCTGTTTTAATCTGTATATAGTTGCACAGCTTTAATCTTCCTCTTCTTCCTGGAACACTAAGACAGCAACTACTGTTGTCCATTATAAGAGCAAAAACGTGTCACGCTGCCATTCAGCGCCTGACAGTCAGGCCCAGCGCATCCTGACTTCAGCATAAGAGAGAATTGTTATCTTTAAAGTCTTTCTGGAAAAAAAACCAGGAGAATGGACCAAGAAGGCAGAAAATAGGCAAAAAGGAGGTGACAGGGGAGAAGGAACAAGGCAGAAACAAAGAGAGTGATAGAAAAGAGAAAACTACTGGCACAGAATTTCCAGAAGGTGGAGATGCTATTTATACTGACAGGCCCCCGCATCCCCACGGAGGAAGCTTTAATCGGAGATTTAAAATGTTACAGGTAACTGCCCCAATATAGCCTTTGTGGTCGGCGGGCCTACAAACAACAAGACTGGATTGGAGTAGCTGGTGGTTTTAATTTTTTTCTTCCAGAGCTGTAGGCCTATCATTAGTTCAAGTCCAACCAGCTGTGAGTGGTGATCTTCATCAGTTGTAGTCTTTTAGATGAAACAATTAAGCTGAGATGATGTTAACACTTAATTAAATTCGTTCATGAAAAAAAATATGGCAAGAGAATTGGGAATTAAGAAAACTGTATTACAAATCATTACAAGTGCAATCGGTCAGTCACAAGGACAAAGTGCTGAAACATTCTTTACAGACTAAACAAAAAATTAATATATTCATGTCTAATCATTGCACAACCATAACACAAAATTAGATAAGAGGGCTTTTCTCATCGAGACAAGCATGTTTTCTTTTTCTTCTTTTTTCGTTTTTTTTAAAATCACCCTTATAGAGAAATGAATATACACCTGAAAAGGAGGGGGAGGGTGCAATATCATGGCAATCCACTCAATCTGGGACGAAACAGCAACCAAAATGTTACACAGAAAAACTAGCCATTGCTATGAAATTCTTGAACACCACAACACAATCCACGACAATAAAAGTTTCTTGTTTTGCTGGATGTGACCTTATAATTTATTTTTCCTCACCAATGCAGTCATGCGTGCATGTGGTGACTGTTGTCCTATTCTTCATATTCACCAGACCTGGCCCCTTGCGATTTCTTTCTGTTCCCGTAATGTTCTTCTTCGTCGAACGCTCAGACAGCAACTATTGTTGTCTGTTATACGAGCGAAAATACGTTGTGCTGCCGTTAAGTGCCTCAAAAATCAGGCCCAGCACATCCAATTTTGGTGTGAGAGAGAATTATCTTTTCTTTCGGAGAAAAGGTGAAATAATGGACCCAGAAGGCAGAAAATAGAAGGAAGGAGCTGACCGGAAGAAAAAGAACAAGGCAGAAACAAAGAGAGGGAAAGAAATATCTGTAAGCATTTTGAAACAGGCAACCCTCCTCTCTGATTTGAAACATTGTTTTTAATCTGGCAGGACTTGCTTCTAATTTGCCAGGCAGATCTGCTAACAACACAATTATCTGCTTTGCAGTATGGTCATGAATATGCAAAACATAAGCTTACATACCTAAAATGTCCACAGTTTGACAGAATCCGGTGCACTTTAAAAACAGTCACACCATCAAAGGTTTTCGTTTTTTGTTTGCTTTTGGCTCTCCCAAAGACGAAAATGGAATTTTTATTTCATAACTAATCAATCAAACAAACAAACAGACCCAAAAAAACCAACTTAACTAAACTAAATAAAGACCGGAGCCAAAATGTAAAACGATCAAAAAAGTTATAATTTTTTGTAAACCCTAAGGGGGAATTTCTGCTGCATAAAAAAAACTCGTTCATGTCTGCAAAGACATCCACTAGACACTTTCTAGTACACGCCAGTGGGAGGCGAAACATGTTCATGTTTCTGAAGCCAAACTCCTAAATGATAAGCAGGATTTTTACAGCACTAGAACATCTTCCTCTTTTACATCCGCACACACATATGGCAAGTCTGTACTTAAACGGCGATGAAGGATGGTACACGTTCCCATCCTCAATGCACCAGATGCTGCATCTCACTTCAGTACCATTTTTAGACTGCCAACAGGACATTGCCAATTCCTACCCTGCTTCCACCGCCTGAACATATCCCACACTGACCAATGAGGTTGCGGCAAAAACAATAATGAATAAAATAGAAATAAGTACAGTTTCAGAAGATTCGTGCCGCAACATAATTATGTTTCATCATTTCTCGCCCAACACCACAGCCTCCCTCCCATATCCTGCAGTCCTGCCCTACCGTGAACACTCTGAGACACCAGATCAGGCCCAGCCCAGTAGAGCTCCAGGAAAAACTCTGGGGACAGGCTCAGTCACTGCGACAGACAGCAGACTTTGCCACCAGACCAGACTAAAAATTCGGCATGAAGAAGAAGACAAAAAAGAATTTGAAGGAGAATTTGAGGAAGAATTTGAAGAAGGATTTGAAGAAGAAGAAGAAGAAGAAGAAATCAAACACATTATCGATTCAGTCAACAGCACTCATGAAAATAAATAATCATCGGAATAAATAAATAAGCTTCCACAAAAACATAAAAATCCCAATATCAAGTATTTACACAATGTTAGCCTACAAAACTAACACTCCCGCAAAAAAACAAAACACAACCACAAACACAAACACGTCTTCAGTCAAGAAAAAGGAGGCAGCAGAACCCGCCTGAAGAGAAGAAGCAAGCAACAGGCCCACAACCCCACCATCATCCAGCACAAGGAGCACTGCAGGGTGGCGTGGACCCCGGGACTGGCAGCGTTGTGAGCGGCAGTGTCCCTGCCTCCAGCATCTGAGGGGTCAGGCAACTCGAAGTCGTGGTAGAAGAAGTCGCTGGCATTGTCCGGAACCAGAGTGCGGTTGTGGTCTTCCCAGAAGAGTTGCCAGAAGGTTCCGTTGTCTTCGTGAAGGCCGTAGTCACGGTAGTCGTCTGTGTAGGCTGTGGCCTGGGGTGGAGGTGAGGCGCTCTTAGAGTCTTCGTCCTGGAGGATGAATAAGCGAATCGATGGATGGATGGTTGGATGGGTGGATGGATGGATGGATGGATGGTTGGATAGGTGGTTGGAGGGAGGGATGGTTGGATGGTTGAATGGGTGGATGGATGGATGGATGGATGGATGGATGGATGGTGGATGGATGGTTGGGTAGATGGTTGGATGGATGGTTGGGTGGATGGGTGGATGGATGAGTGAGTGAGTGGATGGATGTATGGATGGGTGGTGGATGGATGGATGGATGGATGGATGGATGATGGATGAGATGAGTGAGTGAGTGAGTGAGTGAGTGAGTGAGTGGTTGGATGGATGGATGGATGGATGGATGGATGGATGGATGGATGATGAGGGATGGTGGTGTTGATGGATGGATGGATGGTTGGATGGATGTGGATGGATGGTGATGGATGAGTGAGCTGATGATGGATGGATAGATGGGATGGATGTGAGGTGGATGGATGGATGGATGGATGTGGTGGATGGATGGATGGATGGATGGATGGATGGATGGATGGGTGATGGAGGATGGATGAGATGATGGTGAGTGAGTGAGGGATGGTGGGTGGATGGATGGATGGGTGGATGGATGGATGGATGGATGGATGGGGATGGATGGATGGATGGTGGTGTGATGAGTGAGGAGTGAGTGAGTGGATGGATGGATGGATGGTGATGGATGGAATGGATGATGGATGGGTGGATGGATGATGGGTGGTGAGTGATGGGTGAGTGAGTGAGTGGAATGGATGGATGGATGGATGGATGGATGGTTGATGGATGGATGGATGGATTGGATGGATGGATTGGATGGATGGATATAGAGATGGTGATGGAGGGGATGGATGGTGTGATGGATGGAGGGTGATGTGAGGATGGATGGATGAAGGAGTGGTGATGGTTGATGGATGATGGATGGATGGTGATGGATGGATGGATGGTGGATGATGGGGATGGATTGATGGATGGTGATGGATGGATGGTGATGGATGATGAGTGGTGGTGGATGGATTGGATGGATGGATGGATGGTGATGGTTGGATGGATGGATGGATGGATGGATGGGGTGGATGGGAGGATGGTGATGGATGGATGATGATGATGGATGGTGGTGTGGATGGATGATGATGGTGGATGATGGATGTGTGATGGGATGGTGGGAGGTGGAGGGATTGATGGATGGATGGATGGATGGATGGATGGTGGAGTGGAGTGGTGATGGATGGATGGATGGATGGTGATGGATGGATGGATGAGTGAGGATGAGTGATGGTGATGGATGGTGGGGATGTGATGGATGGATTGGATGGACGGACGGATGAGTGAGTGAGTGGATGGATGGATGGAGGATGGATGGTGGTTGGAGGGATGGGTGGATGGTTGGATCGATGGTTGAATGGATGGATGGATGGATGGGTGGGTGGGTAGTTCGATGGATGGATGTTAGGATGGATCAGTGAATGAATGAGAACACGCTGACTGGTGGTGTTGAAACGCTATTAACCTCTTCAACCAGAAAATAAATGACTGTATGGAGAGCGGGACAGCCTAGTGGTTAGAACGTTGCGATCATGATTCGGGACAGCCTAGTGGTTAGAACGTTGCGGTCATGATTCGGTGACCAGGAATGAGCCACCACTGACGGAGGCGCCCGTTTATAGGAGATTTTACCCTGGAGTAAACATCAGCACTGACTCTACTCCCCCTGAAGTCCCTCGGATGAGACTATAAACCGAGGTCCCGTGGTGTGTGAAGCAAACGCACGCAGAACATCTTGTGCTCACATTAAAAACTCGCTCCGCCTTTCGCAAAAGAAAGGTCATTTCGTGCCGCGAGGAACGGATGACAAAATTAAAACAACAAAAACAAAACAAAACAAAACAAAAAAAACCGCAGGAGCACACTTGTCGTGTTTAGACACCATCCCCCAAGTCGGAGTGCGGCTACCTTAACAGAGGATCAAAACGGTCGCATACGCAAAATCTCACCATTGGTAAACGTCGCTCTATCCGAGGACCCCCCCCCCCCCCCCCCCCCCAAAAAAAAAAAATAAATAAATAAAATAAAAATAAAAAATAAATAATAATAATAATAATAATAATAAATAATAATACAATTTTTTTTTTTTAAAAGAATGAAAGAGTAAATGGGTGGATGAATGGGTGTAAGGATTGATGGATGAATAAATGAACAAAAGAATGAAAGTGCCAACGAGCGAAAGTATTTAACGAACGAACGAACGAATAAGCGAACAAACAAATGAATGAATACAATACACAGGCATGAATAGGACTACACCAGTTTGGCATAAGAACGCAATATGTTTTTTAGCACAACAACTTCCACATTCACAGTGCTTTGAACAAACAAGTAAACATGCACTAACAGGACAACGACAAACACATGACGCAGATCTATCTGTATTATGATTGTTCTTTCATCCTGCCCTCCACCCACCTACCGCCACCCCGTTTCTCTTGCCCACAGAAATAAGATTACATGCATGAACACTCTTGCTGATGTATCTAGGGGAGAGAAGAGAGAGAGAGAGAGAGAGAGAGAGAGAGAGAGAGAGAGAGAGAGAGAGAGAGAGAGAGAGAAATAATATTACATGCATGAACACTCTTGCTGATGTATCTAGAAAAGAGAGAGAGAGAGAGAGAGAGAGAGAGAGAGAGAGAGAGAGAGAGAGAGAGAGAGAGAGAGAGAGAGAGAGAGAGAGAAATAATATTACATGCATGAACACTCTTGCTGATGTATCTAGAAAAGAGAGAGAGAGAGAGAGAGAGAGAGAGAGAGAGAGAGAGAGAGAGAGAGAGAGAGAGAGAGAGAGAGAGAGAGAGAGAGAGAGAGAGAGAGAGAGAATGATTGAATAGGCAGTCCAAGAAACGGGAAAATATAGGGGTGGGAGTGGAAACAAACAGAATTATGTGGGAGATACTAATGTAAACTTGTACAGTTATGCCTGTTCTCGAACGAATTTTATACACATCCCCATTCGGGCGTGTGGGTGCGTGTACACACACACACACACACACACACACACACATCACGCGCGCGCGCACACACGCACGCACATACACACACAACACACACACACACATACACACACACCACATACATTCAGCCACACGGCACGGGCCACGACACACTCCGGTGTGTGTGTGTGTGTGTGTGTGTGTGTGTGTGTGTGTGTGTGTGTGTGTGTGTGTGTGTGTGTGTGTGTGTGTACACGTGTGTGTTTTATGCTACTTGGTTTTATCATACAGCATTTTTTTGTTTTCGAGTTTTTTTCTATGTATAAGGTCTTTCTAACGTTAAACAGATTAGTCATATATACAGATACCCATCCTCACACCCCCAAAAAACAACAATAGCAACAACAACAAAACCCAATCATCAAAAATGAACTGCACAGAATGGCTATAGAAAAAAGAATATAAAGACAAACGATTGATTAAAAAAAAAAGAGAAATCTTTCTCTCTCCATTATATATATATATATATATATATATATATATATATATATATATATTATATATATATATATATATATATATATATATATATTATACCACAGGTCAATTCAACAACAAAGCATCGCAACATTTTACAACACAGCACATCGTCACAATACAGAACAGTACAATACAGTACAGTACAGCACAACAGAACACACGTTTACCTTACCAGTGTATAATCCATGTTTCTCAAAGCCAAATTTGCCGGTGGCGGCACTGACACTGTCGACACGATGGCACTCAGGAAAGAAAAGAAAGAAACTATCTCCGTCTGCCACTCAGACAGGGAGATGCCAGAAGTCTCCAGTTCAGTGTTCCACACCCTCAGAAGACAGGTCTACTACATCTTCCACCATCCTCTGTCATACCAAGGGACAGACAGAAGTTTGAAGTTTTGAGTTGCAGATATATACTCCGTTGTGACTCTGGGGTGCAAGTTACCACAATTTTCAGTTCCCAGTTCTTCATTCACTTGACTTCACTGACTGTGAGAGTGACCAACATTCTGCGAAAAAAACCAACATTACCAGGTTCATAGCTCAGACATTAT
>CM054147.1:29134816-29164816 GCA_028751875.1 Rapana venosa | reverse complement strand
GGTGCAAGGTTTTGTTATTAGTCTAGGGAATTTCTCCCTTCCAGGGCAGATTAGACTTGCATCCGGGCTGTTTATATGTTCCAAGATCCCCCCCCCCCCTCCCCCGATTTAAAATTTCCTTTCACCTTAATAGTTATTAACAGGAAGTGGAAAAAATAACCTCAAGTGCTCAGCATGGAAGCTGCAATAGGACAATGATAAACGAATGATACAAATGCAATATATATATATATATATATATATAAACCTACATCGACTGTCTTTTACAGATAAATATTAATTTTGCGACAGATAAACTGAATTTTTCAAGAAATGGGCTTACCCCAACATCTTATCTATGTTAACACAAATGGGGAAACTTTTTGAGATTTACGTTTTATCAGCCAACAAAATTTATAACTTGAAACAGGTTGAAGAAAATAGCTAGGAATAAAATCTTGTACTCAATGTTTGAAGTAAGGACATTCCATGATAAGATGAAATCCATTCCCTAGAACAGGCTTACTGCATTTTGAACAGACTCTTTCTGCCTGTGAAATATTATGGAAACGTCCACCTCAAAAGGAAGGTTGTAACAACTACATGGAAACATAGGCTACATGTGCACAGTTGTACGCACAGAGACACACGATGCACCATAGCAAGTTCACACACACACACACACACTACTCCTCTCCCCCCCCCCCCCCCCCCCCGCTCACCACCACCACCACCACCACTACCGCCACTAGGAACAATGATATCCAGCTTTAAATTAAACAACCATAAAGTAAACCAGTCCAGGGTCAAATTTATACCGGGGGGGTAGTAAGTATAGTGAATGACACCTGTGGCGGATTGTCTTTGGAGTGACAGACTGACAGAAGTCTGTGCTGACTATCGCCCACTGATCGCGTACATTTTCTGTCAGCGTGGCTTCGCTGCACATGCCTCCCTGCTCTATCGTTATACACACGTGCCTGCCTGCCTGCCTGCCTGCTTGCCTGCCTGCCTGTAGTTCTGTCTGCCTAGGCCTACTGTCTGTCTCCTTATTCTTGTTACCTTTTTTTTTCTTTCTTTCTTTCCTTGCTCTCTTTTCAGTGTCTGTGTAGTGTGTCATGTGCCTGTTTAGCTCTCTCTCTCTCTCTGTCTGTCTGTGTGTGTGTGTGTGTGTGTGTGTGTGTGAAGTCAATTCAAGTCAAAATTATCTGTACTGAGGGTAAAAGATTAAGTTTACACAATTTGCTTTTCATCCTGCCCTCCCCCCACCAAGAAAATTGACTTACAAAAACATTCAAAGGACAGTGCTAACCTATGTTAAAAAATAAGGAAAACTGTGTGTGTTTATTTTTATATCTATATTTTAATTTATTCTTTTATATCGAGGGTGATGGAATAAGCACTTATTTGCTTTTTTACATCCAGTCACCGTGTATATGCAGTTTTGTAAATTCTGTTATCTGTTCCCACTGGCACATATTGGCTTACTCTTACGAAAGCGGAACAGGATTTAACGTGTGCGCAGGATGTTCTGCGTGCGTTCGCACACGGGGCCTCGGTTTATAGTTTCATCCGAAGGACTTTCGGGGAGAGTGGAGTCTGCACTGATACTAACTCCAGGGAAAAATATCTTGAACGGGAATCGAACCCGGGTCGTCAGATTTGCGAGCGCAATGTTCTAACCACTAGCTATCCCCCCCCCCCCCCCCCCCCCCCCCCCCCCCGTGTGTGTGTGTGTGTGTGTGTGTGTGTGTGTGTGTGTGTGTGTGTGTGTGGAGAGAAGAGAGAGAGAGAGAGAGAGAGAGAGAGAGAGAGAGAGAGAGAGAGAGAGAGAGAGAGAGAGAGAGACAGACAGACAGATAGACAGAGACAGATACGGGAGACAGACAGACACAGAGGGAAGGCAAGGCAAATCTATTTCGTGGATAACTGGTAAGCACTCATGTGGGTTGGTTGTTGGTTGGTTGGAATGTTATTTTTTGAAAAGGGGGGTGGTGGGGGGTGGGGGTGGGGTGAAGACTCATGACTGTACCAATGTGTACAACTCTTCCAGTCTTTAAATTAAAAAAAAAATCATCTTATTAGTGGGAATACGGTCGCATACGCAAAATATCACTATTAGTGAACTTCGGATATCTGGCAGAAGAAGAACCGAAAAAAAAAATCCCAAATCTGCCACAGTTAATTAATGTCATTTTTTTCTTTTAAAAGCACTGCCCTCTAGATAAACTTGGAAACTAAAAATGAGGAAAGAAAATTGTGGAATAAAATAATGAAGGTAAAACTTTAAAACAAAAACAACAACAACACCCCCCCAAACCCCCCCCCCCCCCTCCCCAAACACAAACAACCCAACCAAACAAACAACCAAAAACACACACACCACCAACAACAACACAGAATTGTCCTCCATACTATTTTTGAACTCTCTGTTTCCGGAAACCAATTCCCACAACCCAGTCACGATTTCCGGTTTCGACATGAAGAATCAAATGCGAGTACGTCCGTTTTTCTGCGTTGTGTTTATCAACGAGACCTAATAATTTTACTGTTGTGAGTGAAACTCCCCTTTAAAAGTTGTTTGAGGTAATTCAGGTATTTTTTTTAATCCGTAAGGAGAGAGAGAGAGAGAGAGAGAGAGAGAGAGAGAGAGAGAGAGAGAGAGAACGCACATACAATCATACATACGTGTGTGTGTTGTGTGTGGTGTTGTGTGTGTGACTCTGTGTGTGTGACTCTTGTGTGTGTGTGTGTGTGTGTGGTGACAATAAATTCTTTTATTTCGAGGATAATGAATAAGCACCCATGTGCTTTTTTACGCCAGTCCCCGCCCTTAGGGATATATATGATAATAAAATAAAAGCTTTCTCTCTCAATGCACATCTCTCTCTCTCTCTCTCTCTCCTCTCTCTCTCTCTCTCTCTCTCTTCTCTCTCTCTCTCTCTCTCTTCCTCTCTCTCTCTCTGTGCTCTTACATTCACAAATGTTTGATTCAATCAGTATGGTTAAATATGTGCATATGATATATATATAGATGATATATATATATATATAAATATATATATATTATTATTAAATATATACATTCTAACTAAAACTGTTTACATAATTTTGGTTGTAAACTTCTTGGTCCTATTTTGATAATTTCCTTAGCAGGATACTGCCTTACTGGATACTGGATAGTGATTGAAACTTTGAAATGAACACAACAGACAAAATGACAAACTAAGAACTTTGAAATCTCTTTTGACATGGTAGTATGATACTTCAATAGTACACAACACTTCATTTCTTATTACACATATATTCATGCAACTTTGTTGCTGTAACATGACTTTTTTTCAGTAACAGTTTCTGAGTTTGCATATAAGATATATAACAGATCTATAAGTATAACAGAAAAATAAGGCCCATTTATTATAAGAAGAACTGAAAAATTAGTTACAACTGAGATACAATTATTGTCCAAAAGTTAGAAGTAAGTTTGATGCAAAAGTGTCTTGATCTTAAGTAATACTCTTAGTCTTAAACTTAAGTAACCTTTTTGAATCACTTCTAAATTTACCACAGACTGTAATTCATTAGGAAAATAAAAAAAAGGACAAAAGAAGGATGTCCCAAGATCTTCCTTGACACCAATGACAGTATACAACATACTGATTAATACTCGATTGAAATTTGAATGATCATCAGTGTATTGTATCTGAGATTCTCAGTTAACAGGACAGAAGGCAAAAGACGGGATGGAAGGAGAGAAGCAAGTACAGGTCCCCAAACTTGACAGGATGACTGTCCAAGAACTACAGGAATTGTTGAATAGACAGGAAAAACTGCTTTCCAGACCGTATGTGTATATTTTTTTGTTTGTCACTTTATGTCACTTTCTCTGTCACAAGTGTCAGCCTGTCGTTTTGTCATTTTACTTGTGTGTGTGTGTGTGTGTGGTGCGCACACATGTGTGTGTGCCCATGTGTTTGTGTGTGCCCTTGTGTTTGTGTGTGTGAGCGTGTGCACGCACGCACATGCATATAACTTGTCTTGACTTTACTTCTTCTTTAACTTATCGAGAAGTTATGGGGCTTTACACTGGATTTAGCATGCAGTGTGTCTTTGCAAATTTCTTAAAATTTTTATATTATATATTCATTTGATTTCAATTGAGCTTGAAACAATCTCATATCAAAAGGGAATGGTAAACAGAGCAAAGGACACAGAAATTATATTAGTATCAAACTGGCATGAAATAAATGCTCTGTATAATTTGTCATGCAAAAAATCCTTTTTAAAGTTTAATTTTCTGTTTGTTTTCCTCCATTACTATTTCCTCATTAATAATTAATTTTCTGTTAAGTCAGTATTGTTTTGTAAAACTTTGAACATGAACAAGTTGTTAATGTTAATGGGCACCATTATTTTTTCAACAGTATTTCTCATGCAGAGCATTTTTTAAAACTAATAGTAATACAGAAATAAATTGTCAGCAAGGGTCCATCTTTTATTGTGTATTGTGTTTAGTTAATTTCAAGAATAAGCTAGAGGATCATTAATGGAACTGGTTATACATCTCATGCATAGCAGTTTTGGAAGACAGATGTATTGGTCAAGAATTATTCATCTTTAACCTGCTGTTCTATTGCTTCCATTCCAGTCACGTCTTGAAAACATTGCCAGATAGAGGGAAGAAGGTGAAGGAGTTTGCTGCCAAGCTTCAGAACTTGATCTCACAGAGGCAGGAGAGTTGTTCCACTCAGAATCTGTCCCCTCATCCTGTTTCAACACATCATCAACCTTCTGACAGAAATGGACCCACAGATTCTGTGAAACATGTGCAGTCAACTGCAGACAGTTGTGGTAGTGCTTTCCCTGAAAGAAGTGTTCCAGAATCCAAAAATGATCCTGAAGGAAGTGGAGAAGGTGTGGATAGCACAGCAGCATTGAGTGATGCTTTGGACAACCTGGTGTTGGATGAGTTGGCAGCACCAAGGACACTGGATAAATCTGAAGGCGGGCATTTGGAAGACAAGTATCCTAACACTTATGCGAACATCATAAAAAGTAATGAATCTCCTAATACCACGAAAAAGACTCCCTTCAAGCCATACAGGTAAGTCTTTGAATTTAAGAGGTTTTTCCTATGGGTTTTGAATTTTTCATGGTTGTATTAAAACACTATAGTCCATGAACAATTTTATGAATGCCTCATCTTCAGTGTTTTTAATTTTCTCCTTAAGAGTATTTAAAGCACCATAAAACCATGCCTGTTGTTCTTCTTTTACATATATATATATATATATAGTATATCCTGCGTGATGATAGCTCTCTTTCTACGTAATTTTTCATTCTGTTGATGAGGAGGATCAGAAGAATTTTGCTTGTGTGGCTTATCATGGCGATTGTTCCGTGATTGCGGAGCTTGGGCTCAGGGTTGAATGAGTTTATTAGCAAATGAGCAAAGTCTGTCATGGATTTTTAAGCAAAGTCTGTCATGGATTTTAAAGTTCTGACTTCAGCTCAGAGACCTGTATTGTGTATGATCCATGTTTGGGTGCTTTTGCAGTTTTTGACTTTTTTCCTGGCTTACATGATTAAAAAAAAATCTATTTATGGGTAGATTCTTGTTCAGAAAAATAAACCTCTATTTGTGGAATTCACACATTAACCCCCCCCCCCCCCCCCCCCCCCCCCCCCCCCCAACCTCTTCAGGTATTTTATCACTACTTTTGGTTGTTTATTGACAGTGCAAGATTCTGAAGAAAGAAAATGATACAAACAATTGACAGACTAGTTAAAATGGCATCTACTGGACTTTGTGCTTTTTTGTTTTTTTCTTGGGTGTGAATTTTTGTGACTGTACATTGTGTGCCATAACAGACCCTTTTTTAAAGGAAGAAAATTACCTCCAAAAAGTTTTCCTTATAGTGACTTTAGATATAATATACCTTAATTCAAGAAGAGCTCTCTACTTTTAATTATTTTTGTTAAGTTTTATTCAGTTTTGTTATAAATGAATGCTGCTTTTGATTGTGGACCCTTGCAGCCAGCGTGGTGGGTCTTATATACCTAACTTTTTTTGTACTGTGATAAAAAGAAAACATTTATATTATACCACCTTCATACACCACAGAACAATATTTAATTAAAAAAGCTCAGTTTTTAAGGAGCCCAAAAATATTGGCATTCATTGTAACCTTTGCTGAGACTTTGTACTACAGGGATGCAAGCAAACGTCACCACCTTGCCCTGCATACAACTTTACCAGTAGTATCAGTTCTACTGTTTAAAGTACATTTTAGCGCATGCATATATTGTGTCAATTGATGACCATGATCTGATAGACCCAAAATTTAAGAATGGAAATGTAATAAGATATTAAGATTTAGGTAAATGAAACTAAATGGAAGTTGAAACTGGTAGTCTAACATTTGATCAAATGCAAGTGATTTGTTAAAGTGATACTTTACTGGGCTTCTTTCTTGATATGACTGCCAAAGAGCGATCAGACACTAGCAGGTCATCAACGTTTGCATGAGTTTTGTCATTATCAATAATTCTGGTGTATCCACTTATGATAGTTGACAGATGTCAACTTGTACAAGTTTTTTTTTTAAACCAGTGTTGTTTTTTTTAAACCAGTGTTGTTGTTTTTTTAAAGCAATGTTTCAAGCATTTACACATGACATTTTATTTCTTCATTAACATGGTTGTGAAAGTCATACAAAAATATGAAGATACTACCTGTGATACTACTCAAAAGTTCTATGTTAATTCTGGCTGTTGTCTATTAACAGCAATTTGAAAATCAAAGACATTCACCAGCTGCCTGACAAGTATAAGTACAAGTCCAGAAGCGCAGACTGTGAGTGTGACTCTTCCGCCGATATGACCACCAGCCAGCCATCAGACAAAACGTCAGTGGATAGGAAGATAGAAGGGCGTGTCCGTGTGCAAGAAGAAAGTGCTGTCTCAGGACCAAAGTACAAGTTCACCACAGGGGCCAAGTATATTGGTCTACAGGAGTCCCTTCATCTTCAGCAGGAGCAATGGGCAAATCTAGAGGTAAGTGGGTTTTTTGTTGTTGTTGTTGGGTATTCTTTCTTTCTTTTTTAACCTTCTTGTTGAAGTCTACGAAACTGAGCTGCCTGTAGATTTTGAATTCTTTGAAGGTTTTCTACCCCAAACTGATATACTTCACTCCCAAGATGATTGTGTGTGTGCATGACAACCTATTGAGCTGACATTTTGTCACAAGCTAGATACGTCTTTGAACTGGCATACGTTTTTTAAAAGCAAGTTTGCATGTCTGGTGACCATGTTTCTTGTCATTGTCACCTAATATAGTAATAATAGTAATATGTCACCAATCACAGGCAAATATAAAGTATAATAAGAAACACTAGCAAAACATGCATGGATATGACAAAACTTCATGCCTGTTAGTGTCAAATAAGAAAGTAATGCCTTCCTGAAATATTTACGAATGGAAATGTGCAATGGTATGGAAAGGATGTGTCACACAATGTCACCAATAACACCTGCTGTTTTATACTATGTCTTGAGGAGACAGAAGTTTTGATTACTTGTTTTTCTTTTGAAAACAAGACATATTTTTAAACATATATATTCTTTTATATTGAGGATAATGGAATTAGCACTTGTGTGCTTTTTTGCATCCAGTCCCCGTGTGTATGCAGTTTTGTAAATTTTGTCATCCGTTCCCACCGACACACAATGGCCTACTCTTCCGAAAAGCGGAATGGGTTTTAACGTGTGTGCAAGATGTTCTGCATGCTTTCGCACATGGGACCTCGGTTTATAGTCTCATCCGAAGGACTTTTGGGGAGAGAGGAGTCGGCACTGATGTTAACTCCAGGGGAAAATATCCCCTTGAACAGAAATCGAACTCAGGTCGTCAGCTTCTAATCAAGGTAGTATTGGAAGTAAGTGTAGTGATGGCACAGGGACACATCATATTACAGAAAGCAAAAATTGTGGACTTTTCCAGGGGTGTACCATTAATCTATCTATCTATGTATATCTATATATTTGTCTCTGTAGTTGCAAAGGAAAAGTGTGGTAATATTAGAAAAAAGTTGAGGCTTCACGCTTTCAGGCACACATTCTGTAGGCCAGCTGAGAGGTAAAGTTTCTTTACTATTGGTTGGTGTGGCGCAGATTACCATGCTTACAGGAATGTAGTGAGTGGCACATTATTTTCTGGAACACTCTTCTCCCTAACTGCATCATTGTCTTCCTCAACTTTCAGTGTTCGACTCACTCAACATTTTCTGTTTACTTCCGAAGGAATAGCATTCAATTCATCGTCTAGTTAATGGTATTAATCATCCGCTACAAAAGGAGACATCATTTTTTTTCTGCCTCACTGCTTTGAGTGAATAACATTACTATCATAAGCTGTCTTTCCCCTTCCCTCCTACTAGAGGGAGGGATATTCATGTAGTATCCCCTGAAACATTGCCTGGATCCCCCTGCTGAGTTTCAGACTCATTGCGTCAGAACCATGATATATGAGTGTGATGAAAGTACTGCCCATGTGGTAGGCACCAATGGTCAGCCACAGTCATAATGGAAAGTACAGGCACCCACCGGTAATGTCGGCTGTGGTTGTAATGGGGTCAAGAAGGTCAACTATATCAAAGTGGGCACAATAGCATAAGGTCAGTGTTGAGCTCACGATCTGATGGCATATACCTTTTTAAAAAAAAAAGTTATAAAGTTTCAAAAGATATATGAATTTTGTCGGTGATATATTCAGTTTTTGATAGTTTGTGTTAATTTTTAAAAGTTTTTTTTTCATTGTTTACAGAAAATACAGACGTTACATGCGGCAGAGCGGTTGGCTGAGAGACTCAACATCAAAACTGTAGACTACAATCCGCCGACAGTGGACATGCAGTATCCTTTGAGAGTGGATGTGTCAGTCATACCTGTCTGGTCTCTCCAGCTCATATTATTATTGTACTTTATCTTTATTTTGCATCTTGATTTCAAGTCCATGCCCATCGCTAACAAATGCTTGTTTGTGATTTTCTTGATTATAGCTAATTCATGCCCATGGCTGATAGATTTTTTGACTTTTTTCATTTTTTTCCTTCATCAGTTAAATGCCTGGTCATTGTGAGATGAATTAGACATTTGCATACATATTTGAAAAAAAAAGGGAAAAAACTCATATCGATAAATAATTTATAGAAAGAGTAAGACATTGAAGATATCTAGTTTCATAATAACAAAAGTCCAGGAGCTGCATTTGACTTAAATCATTTCATTTTTTATATGAACAAGGAAAGACTCTCAAATCAGAATTGAAAGACATGTCGAGTACACCAAACTTGTTATAATCACATTCGTTTCATGTTGATAATCTCAGTTGGGAGACCATTGCTTCATTTCCACTGACTTATTCCAGTATAATCTGCAAGGAGTTTCATACTGCAGGAAGATGGCATGAAATTTTATCAGTTTGAATTGGCAAATCAGGTAGTCCTTTTCTTTAATTATTAGAATGAGTTTAGTGCTCACGGCTGCTCAAAACAGGAAAAACCCGACTCTTTAGTTTGCGGCTGGCACTTTCGCTCCGTAACCTAAATACCATCTGGCTGCTATCTAGGCACCGCGCGGTCAGGGGTCCAAGTCCAGCGTCTCGCGGTGCCAGCACACTTTCCTTCTTTGCTGTCTATTAGCGACTGGGCAAATTTTTATTTGAAAGGCTTATTTATCATTCGCTGCTGGATGTCCTACTTGATTTGTACAGTACTCATACTTTAGTGAACAAAACTTTAATACCTGCTTTACTTGTTTGTGGTGACGGTTGTACAGCTAATTAGGTTAACTAATTTTAAACATTTTTTTTTACAAACACGGTGTTTCCCAAGAAACAAAGGGCTGAGTGTGTGTGTGTGTGTGTGTGTGTGTGTGTGTGTGTGTGAGTAAGTAAGTAAGTCTTCAGACAACCCTAAAATAGGAGACTGAATAAGAGAGAGAGAGAGAGAGAGAGGGGGAGGAGAGAGAGAGAGAGAGAGAGGGGGGGGGGGGGAGAGGAGAGAGAGAGAGAGAGGGGGGGGGAAAGATCTACTTTGTGTGAATGTGTGTGTGTGTGTGTGTGCGTCCCTGCATGCATGGTGTGTGTGTGTGTGTTTATTGTGTGTGCGGGGATGTGAGTGTGCGTGCATGCGTGGGCGCGCGCATGCGTTTGCGCGTGGTGTGTGTTCGCGCACAGTGGTGCGTGCGTGTATGCGTATGTGCCCGTGTATGCATGTGTGAACGTGTGTGTGTGTGTGTGTGTGTGTGTGTGTATGTGTGTTTGTGTGATCGGCCACAGCACCTACATGTGCCAGGTGCTTCCTGGCTGTGTGTCAGTTTCAAGTTAATTTTCTCAAGCACATGTGTGCCGTGCGCATCTTCTTGTAGTTACATGTGTGTGGTGTGCACACGCGCGCGTGTATGAGTGTGCGCGTATGTTCGAGTATAGGGTATGCGTACATATATTTATGCCATTTTGTGTGTGTGTGTATGTTTGTCTGCTTGTGTGAGTATGTGTGTGTGTGCACGTGCGCTCATGTGTGTGTGTTTATTTATTTTGCTTATTCTTTTATTTCAAGGATAATGGAATAAGTACTCATGTGCTTTTAAAAAAATCTAGTTCCCGTGTATATGCAGTTTTGTAAATTTTGTCATCCGTTTTGTGTGTGTGTGTTTTCTTTCCGCTGTTTTTTGGGTGTTGCTTTGATGTCAAAGTGTAGGCCTGTGTGCAATTTGTTGTGTTTTTTTTTTTTACACAACACAGGACTGATAAGTAGATAAACATTTGATCACAACAATTTCTTAACAGGATCAGAAAATGCTTTTTGAATAGTATCAGAAACATCAGTGAAATAAAAACCTGAGCCATTTGTGAGGTATCTTGGCTTGATGACAGTATAGGATACTGACAAGACATTTGTTTTCTACTGTGTTCTCGGGGTTATAATTATGAGCTGTACTGGAATTGGTTCATGAACGAACCTTCAGCTGTAGCAAGGATACCGCTAAAAGCTGATGAAACAGTAGACTGTGTACGTGCTGTAGCGCCTGACCAGCAGGAGTGTTTATAGAGAAGTCAGATAGCTGACACTAATGACAGCGGCAGACTCTCTCCCCACACTCTCCATCACCCTGCCTCTCACGGCGCTGGCCGCACGCGGTAGCCGCTACGGTGTGTTTATTTATGGCCTCGTTCTGCTAACAGGTTGAATGTAACAGCCCCCCCAAAAGGTTAGTCTGCATGCAGACATATTCAATGTTTTCTCTATGTTCATTGTTTATATAATATAAATATATGCTTTTTTAGAGAGAGAGTTAGAAATGTCTGTTTTTTGTGATTGTGTTTCTTCCTGCACCTCTCCTGTTTATCTTCATGTCTGTTTGAACTGCTGTTACATCAACCAGTATGAAAGAAAGTACATGGAGTTTGGAGTCAAAAGAAAGCTCGTTTAAAGCTCATTTTAAAGAGTGCTTTGCTTGTCATTTTTAAACAATTCACTGTGCAAGAGGATGTGTGAAAGACACAAGGGTAATTTACGGCTGAACACGGCTACAGCTGCAAGCGGCTAGTGCTGCCTTTCCTTTTGCCCCGTTTATTTATATCCACGCCCTGCCAGCTGCCAGTCATGAACTTTGGCTGGGAAACTAAACGGAGGGTTTGAGAAGCAGTGTGCTACATATCAATTTTTAAAAAAATGGTTGCTGATATATCATTGGACAATGCAGTTCTCTGCATGTCTGAGAGGGCACTTGTTCCGGAGAACACTCTGTTGCTTGAGGATAAGTGTTCACAACCAGCACGAATGACACTTCTCACAAATATTCTGTCAGCTTGTTGATATTTTTCTTCAGCATGTGAAAGATAGTAACAGTAAGAGTATAATTTATACCAAGCCTGGTCCTTTCAAAACAGTTTTTTTTTTATTTGTTTGTTTTTACTTGTCAGCAATTATATATAATCATATATCTACGAAGCTGACTGTGGAAGATATTTTTACAGTCCAGAAATTTAGTCGCTTGCCTCAGTGCTTGATTAAAACTATACAAGCAACTTTTTTCTTTTGGCAAGTAGGCCCAATATCAAATCCAGTTGTTCACTTTTGTAAAATCTGGATTAAAAAAAGCCTGTATTCTTTTTATTTTACAGGCCATTTTTGGATGACTTGAGAACTGGACAACTTGAGAATGTTTGGAGAATATAAAACTTTCTGCAAACACATAATTTTTTTTCCAGGCAGATTTCTATTATCAGCTTTTCCACTTTTTAAAATAGATATTTGTGTGTGGGTGTGTGTGTCTTCTACTTATTTTCTTTCCATGCTGCTTTTGTTGTTTTCCTCAACTGCATTCAGATACCGAAGCAATTCTTCAGCTGCTGATGATGGCGACACGTATGACAATGATGATGATGCCGACTACGCTGATGATTTGCCAGATTAATCAAGAGTACAACCACCATTCAAACATCAGGACATTTGTTTTTACAATGTTGGTGTTGTAAATTACATGATTGCAGTTGTAAATATCAATGTACCATTAAATGTCTTTGATGCTACTACATGTCTGTGTGTGTGTGTGTGTGTGTGTGTGTGTGCGTGTTTTAATAATAATAATAAATGGAATTTATATAGCACTGTATCTTGCACAGACAAATCAGAGCACTTGCATTCAACTCATTCTTACACAACAGTCATGCAACCAATAGCAAGTAATAGTTCTAACAAGTCCAAATGCACACACAGGTTATACACTTTGGCAGGGTGATGGAATTTTTGGCTGTTGAAAAGCAGGGATAGCTATGAAATGAAACAGGAGAGGAAAATCTTAGGTTTGAAACAAATATGTCTTGAGGCCGGATTTAAAAGTCTCACAGGAAGGCCTTTGGCGAAGAGAGATAGGGAGGTTTTGAGGGGAGATCATTTCATTTACAATACTTCTGGGCATAACATCTGAAGTTATTGTCAAATTGTTATGCTGTGTGGTATATTTACTCTGGAATTGGTTTTTATGTATCAAGTAAAAATATAAAAAAAGCCCCCCCAACCTAAATTTAAAATAATTTGGTAAAAAAATTCTTTGAAGTTCATTTCAATGTCATACAATGCTGGATGCTGCATCTGCAGATTTAGTTAGGAAAGAATAGTCAGTGCAGCACTTCATGATGTAATGTCTACTTGTTGAAACCGAAAGCACAATGATCTCTCATTTTGTTCACATAGTTTTCCTCAAGTACAAA
This sequence comes from Rapana venosa, assembly GCA_028751875.1. Taxonomy (NCBI): domain Eukaryota; kingdom Metazoa; phylum Mollusca; class Gastropoda; order Neogastropoda; family Muricidae; genus Rapana; species Rapana venosa. Next base: position 29,151,561 of record CM054147.1, on the reverse strand, counting down.
ATCAGCAGAATTTTTTGTTTAAAGAGGCGAGTGTTAGGCACTAGTTGCGTCACATTTGGCTGCCATTTATCATTTTCAGAGCAACTTGAGTCCAAGCAAAGTGCAAAATCTTGGTCAGACCATGTTGGCTCCAGTTTCAAACTCTTGCTTGCCATTGCCTGCAGGTTAAAATTTATCACACGGGCAGCATAAACACTTACTACTTTGTTAATCTAACGTCCAAGCGCTGCTTTTGTTGGTTACACAGGATTTAATGCATGATTTCTGCCTTTCTTTTGTCATTTTGAACTCTGAAAAAAAATCCATCCATCCAACAGCAGTGATGAATAGAAATTTTCAGTGACTTTGTGCATTATTAGTGATTACCTCACTCGGACACTTTGTTGTCTGCTAATAGTTGTTTTTCATCCATGCACTTGCACACATTTTCAACCCTCATTTATTTTCAGAAAAAGGTATCTTCAAATTATCACCATCCTTAAAGGTAATTCTTCTGATAGGTCAGCCTTGGTTTCCAAGGTTTTTATCACATGTAATCTTGGTCATTTTCAAGGGGACTGAAGGCCTTGAAAAGGGCTCAGAATTCAAGAAGTGGGTCAACCCTGTAAGCTCTCTGTGGACTTCTGAACCCGAGGGTGTGACAGAGGAAAACTGGGTATGGTTGGGGCAGAGAGATTAAAATGAGCTACATCGAACAGCAGGCAGAAACATTCCCCCCCCCCTCCCTGTCCCCAGCTTACACTGTAACAGTAGAAACTCACTCTCTATTTTACTCACACAAACAAAAACTTGGAGAGCCATGGTTTATTCATAACCTCTGAACATCCTCACATGCCAACAACATCAAACACACATCACCAATGTAATGTCAGACAAGAAAAAAAATGTGATAAGGTTTCTTTGTCTGCTTCAGAATTTCAAATATAGAAGGGGAAAAAAAGCGTCGAGGTTCCACAATAAACTCATTCATCTTCAATCGAGACCACCACATACAGTCATACTTAAGGTCCTAATCTACAGCTGTATTTTTTTCTTCATGTATAATATCTTTTTAATTTTTTTTAAAAAACATTTTCATTATGAAACCCTCATCACAACTTTCTTTTCTTGTCTGACCAAAACATTCATGGGAGGCACTTCTGCCACTCTGAACAGATTGATTAAAAAAAAAGAAAAAAAAGGCAAGTTGTTGACAAGAGATGCTTCTGAAGAGAATGTATTCCAGAAGCATTTTCATCCTGTGTTCAGACAGCTATTTCAGATTTCTGTACCTGATCTGGATCGTCTCTCAATTATTGTTCTATTGACAAAAATCCATGGCTTTTTAACAATGCTTTCCTCTTGTAAAATTATGCAGATAATATAATGAAAAGCAAACAATGGCTTGTCAGTACATAACAGTTACCTGGATGAAAAAAAAAAAGGAAAAAAAGAGGAAAGATCCTGCTATTGGGATTGAGATGGAATAAAAGGAAAGCAATATCAACCAGAACACTGAATATTACTTTTGTGTGTCACACATAAATTAACCTGCACATAAAAAAGGACAACACACACTACATAAAAAAAAAAACACAAAACCACCCAACAAAACTCCAACAAACAAAAACCCCACCAAAAACAAAACCCAAACCCCCCAGTTGAAACAAAAATTTAAAAAATGCATACACACACTCAAACATGACTGACAGGCTGCCAACTGGTGAGGCTTACTGATGTATAAGAAATTTAAAGTTTGCGTATATTTTGCAAATCATAAGGGGGGTTGACAGTTGACTTTTATGTTTCATGTCATTAGCTGTTGTTTGTCAATATAAAAGCACTCCCACACTTACCATTCTCTCTTCTTGGGCATGATTTTTATTTAACTAATTATTTACAATATTGCACTGTAAGCTTATCTACTTAAAAAAAAAAAAAATTACTGATTGAAGACAGCCACCATCTGCAACAGTATATTACATTGTTCGAAACTAAAACTGGATACACACTCGTCATCTATGCAAGATCATGCCTTGTGCCAAAACTCTGAATTTCTGAAAAGATTCCACAATGCTTACTGAAAGGAGCTTGAAATAAGGATAATAATTGGGGCCTAGAGGTGTGAAGAAAATGATGCTCTAGATTCCCATCTACCCACCTATCACCTCCCTCCCTCAGCAGTGATTTCAGAACACGTGAAATAACCAAAACCTACTTTAAACACACCACAGAAATATGTCAATATATTCTTTGATGATTTTACTTCAAGTGAACATTAAATGACATAACATAATTCTCAAGATGCTTCCATTAACAGCTATGCAGTTCATGAATGCAGCCTAAGATGGAGAACCAACATTTGCATCCTGATGCTTTTTTTGTTATGTTTCAGCAAAAATGTCTTTTTATGTGGCATGTGTTCAACTGAAAATTTTACGAATGGAACAGGTAGGGAACATTAAGTCAGGAAAAACAATACTGTTTGCAGTCTTAACTCCCATCTTCTTATCTCGTTACACCCTCGGACGTGTCTGGGAAAAGTAACAGCATGTTCTTTCCAGCTCCTCTTGTGGGCTGTACAGCTTGGTTTGTGGAGTTCTTTCTGTCGGCCACACAATCTTCCTCAGGCTGCTGTTTAGCATGCATTTTTGAAAGATGTGTTCACTACTTTGGTTTTCTTTACAACAGGTACACAGTGGACAAGGAACAAGATTTGGCTTTATATATATATATGAATTACCTAGCTCCTGTCAAAATATGGTCAGAATTGTTTTACTGTCTTTAACATATGGTATTTATTTATTTTTTTGGGTTCTATTTGGTTGCTTGTGGGTTTTTTTTGGTTTTTTTTTTGGGGGGGGGGGGGGGGAAATCATTAGAACAGGAGGCATACTCTACCCTTTTTGTTTTGTTTTGGGAAGTAGTTAACACATTAACTTTTTCTTATTATCCTCGAAATAAAATAAAACAAAAAAACGAAACCTTGTGATTCAGTCACATGTACACAAGGCACACACACTCGCTCACAAAACATGACTTGAAGCTTCAAAGTAAGGGCTGATCGGTTGGAGAATCCAAATGGCGTTTTGAGATAGAACAGGACCTATTCCAAATGGTCACGTTGAACCGGATGCCTAGCCACTGGACAATGTAGGCATAGATTAGACAATCTGTTTGGGATCTGTTTTATCCTGACCATCCCAGCCATACTGTTAAGGAGGTTAGCCTGTCGACTTCTTTCAACGGCATGGACCCCCTTTCCCTGTTGCAGATGGCTATATTGATCAAACAATAGCATGAAACCTCTGTGACTGCATGCATTTTCCAATAACTGCTAACTGTGGCTCTATCTCTTAACACTGTGGTATTGAAGTTGAGCAATACATGCCCCCTCAACATTCTCTTTTTAGGCAAGAAAATAAACCAGGCGTTACTATGAGATGGGCAGCTAAGAAATAAAATCAGCCAATGACTACATTTATTAAAAGTAACTTTTGTTTTCTTCACTGCCATTTATCACTGATGCAGTCTGATAAAACTTGTTCAAGCTGCTGCAGCTCAAAGCAATAAGGGTTGTAAACATCTCAATCCCACGGGAATTGACCACACTATCAAACACCTTTGAAATGACCCATTCATGGCAACACTGATTCTGAAGATTTAGAATATTGCAAATGACAGATCTATGCATTCCACACTTTTGATGGTGATACTATAATACACTGATAGCTTATATTTCTCAATGCACAACAGCATTTGGCTCATTCCCCACTTTTTATAGGTTTGGGGAGAAAATATCAAAGGTTCAAGCTTATTTTGAAAATATAACTTGTACACTTTCCCTATTTTCCACTGATCAAATTTGAGACAAGTTTTGCAAACATCCATAGTGCAAAACCTATGCAGTGATGCACAAATATCTTGTTTAAAAAAAACCCAAAACAAAACACCATGAATTAAAACCTTGAAAACACTTTATAATATATACAAAAGAAAATTATCAAAAAGTTTGTAAGGTTCTGACTATTTGTCTTTCTTGCACCCCCCTATCCAAAAACAGGAGGTGTAAGCTGCAATCACTGTGTCCCTTTTAGAATTCTTGATAACAAAGAGTCTCCACGGGCCATTGCATTTCTTGTTTTCTTCATCTTGTGGCCACCACCGAAGCCAAGGCACCCAAACCAACAGCAGTGAAGAGCAGCCCTTTCCACATCGTATCCTCGATCTCACCCTGGTCTGGAAAGTACTCGGCAAAGGCTTCCTGCATAAACAAAAATATGACCATTAGAAATTACCGTTATGTCAGACAATCACAGTGAATAAAAAATTGAACTAGGTACAGTCATCTCAATCTATGTTGATGAACAAGTAATGTAGAATCTGCTACTGTATATCATTCTTAGGGCAGATTGTTCTGATCAGAAAACAGGATGCTGTTCTTGGGGCCACGAGTGCGTTATCATCTTGGTAAAGTGCCACTTGATTAGTGACTTTATAGTCACTTCCACAGAATTTTGTAAAACTCAGTTGCTTAGGTGCAAGTTCTTTACAATGTTTAATGCTTACCCAACCCTGATTTACTTACATTCTCTTCCAAAATACCAGCATGTAGACCAGAAAAAAATCCATAAGATGTGGGACAAAGTCCAGCTCTGGTAAGATTTTGAACTCTGGACCTATTGTTTTCTATCATGTGACACTAACACTGTGTTAACTGTGGACCACCAGTGGTCAGTACAAACATAAATTTGCACTCATATATTGAATCTTAACATCACATTCTCACAAAAAATGCCGTAAATGAGTAATAATAATATATATTTTTAAAAAAAAGAAGAAATCTTGTACTTGTTATTTTATTCATTTACTTATTTTATTCTTTTATTTCAAGGATAATGGAATAAGTACTACTGTATCCAGTCCCTGTGTCTGTAATATATAGTGTTAATTCTAGGATTTCAAAAAATAGGGGCTTAAGGGCCCCATAAAATGGAAAAAAAGGGGCATCCCCCCCCCCCCCCCCCCCCCCCAGGGGACAAGTACAAAGTAGTATTTGCTTACACTTAAAGTGCCCTCAGTAGTACTCTTAGTTTCTGCTATTCTTTCAATGAAGAGAAACGAAGCAAACAAGCAGATAGGTATGCAGAAAGGATTTTGAATATTCACCTTAAAATGTTGCAGTTAATCTGTAGTAAACACTTGTGACACAGGAGAGAGAAAGGGAGAGAGAGGAGGGGGGGGGGGGGGGGGGGGGGGGGGGAGGAGAGAGGGGGGGGAGAGAGGGGGGGCAGTGGGAAGTTGGGGTCACAGGTGGGGAGAGTAGACTACAGACAGAGGTAGAAAGCAAGTGGACCAAAGTCAAATTTTATTTCCACATGATGCTACAAGGAAAAATCAAATGGTTCTACAGATGGTACATGAGAGAGAGAGAGAGAGAGAGAGAGAGAGAGAGAGAGAGAGAGAGAGAGAGAGAGAGAGAGAGAGAGAGAGAGCAAATTCCTATTTCCACATTCAGAGAGATCTAGGTCTACATAAGTTCAAGCCAATGGCAAAGTATCCCCCCACCCCCCACACACAAATCGTGCATTGAGAGAGCGAGAGAGAGAGCGATCGATCAAATTTGTGTTTCCCATGAGATATAGATCTACATAAGTTAAAGCCAATATCAAAGTCTTGTTTCCGTTCTCATCCCCCACCCCAAGATTGTACACAGGACAAGAGAGAGAGAGAGAGAGAGAGAGAGAGAGAGAGAGAGAGAGAGAGGAGAGAGAGAGAGAGAGAGGGGTGGTGGTCAAATTTTGTATTTCTACATTCTGAGAGACATCTAGATTTAGATGATAGATAATAGGTTAAAGCCAATGTCGAAGTGTCCCCCCCCCCCCCCCCAATCATACCATTGGATAGAGAGAGAGAGAGAGAGAGAGAGAGAGGAAGAGAGAGAGAGAGAGAAGAGGAGAAGAGAGAGAGAGCAGAAGAGAGAGCGAGCGAGCGAGAGTGAGAGAGTTGCCTAACTGATGGAAGTCTTTCTGAAGGATTTCATCTTGTACAGCCTCCTGGTGATTGGCAGTGTTTTTGCCAGATGCTTTAAGTGCTGTTCTGTAATTAGCGCAATCTCCTTCAGTGAAGGTATATAGTGGACCCCACTTATAAGGACCTCCGATATAAGAACCATCGCTTATAGGAACACCCAAAAGCATGTACCTGCCAAAGTTGTACTTTGTGATCACTTATTAAAACTCGCATAAAAGAACCCTCTGATATAGGAACCATCGCCTATATGGACAGCACTTGCAAGGTCCCCACACGAACTTCCCTCGGATATAAGAACCGAAAGTAGGAATTATCATTTCCAGGAAGTCAGATTATTCCGTTAAAAGAACCCTCGCTTGTAAGAACACCATTTGCTTGTTCCCGACACGACCTTCCCTCGGATATAAGAACCGAAAGTAGAAGTTATGCTCGTTTTGTTACCGGTATGAGTCACTTCCAAGAAATTTTCTTCCAGAAAGGCATGATGGCGGAGCGTAAGAGAAAAGCATTGTCTCAAACAAAAAGTAGAAATTATCAGGGAGGTCGAGCGGAACCCTCACAAAAGCAAAAGTCTCATCGCTGATGAAATGAAAGTTCCCAGGACGACTTTGCTCAATATTGTAAGAGAAAAAGCCAAATACATTGGGCAGTTTGAAAGCGGCAGAAATGATATTTCCAGAAAGCGTGCAAGAGGCTCCGGGCATGGCACTGATGACACTGCTTTGTTGGAGTAGTTTTCTGTGAAAAGGTGAGCTCTCTCTCCCCCTCTCTCTCTAATTCATTCAGACAGCTACTGTTACATACGTTCTAGTGTTATTTGAATTGAATTCATGTTTTTGTTTGCAATACACAAAAAACGTAAACGAGATTGCATCGAGATATTCAACTTTTCAACCCAACCAGCAAGTTCCATTGCATTGACGCATAAACAAGCAAGAAGTTGCCGTGGACACACACACACACGTATGCACGCACACACATGTATGCACACACACACACACACCTCACACACACATATACACACACACACACTGACCATTAGAGGCCGATATACAACTCTTTTTAGCTTGTCCACGCTATTTTCTTCTTTCTTCGGTTATAAGAACACACACTTCCACAACTGACCTTATAACCGAGGTTATGCTTATAAGGACCCTCGCTTATAAGGACACCAGAATGCTTGCCCCTGCGGTGTTCTTATATCAGAGGTCCACTGTAGTTCTGTCCATGTTTGATACACAGCCCACAGCCTAGGGCATGCCATGATCATTGTTCTCAAGCCAGGGCTACTCGTCTTGTCAGGCCCCCCAGCTCTAAACCTGCTGGGCCACGGTGTGTCCCAATCACGTCATTTCTGGAGGCCACCCACCGCCTCTCATGGAAGATGACGTAAACGAAGCAGACAAGTCCCCTACAACTTGTAGGCGCGAATCCGAAAATCTTGCCCCCCTGGGGTAGCCTGTTCGCTGTAGGAACTGACAAGGACTAACTACTGTAACTAGGCTACCGTTTCTGTGATTGGTCAAAAGTAATGTACTTAGCCAATCAGATCAACAGAAAACTACAAACGGCAGTTGCGATGGTGCACTGTTTGTTGAAAAACGCGTTGTCCAGGATTTTTTGGGTGTACATCGTTTTGTGGCTATTTCGAAAAAAATGCGGGAATTCCGCAAGGGCGCACTCTAGAATCAACACTGTATACACTAATACAGTTTTGTAAATTTTGTCATCAGTTCCCACAGTACACAATGGCCTACTTTTCCAAAAGGCAGAATGGGTTTTAACATGTGCACAAGATGTTCTATGTGTGCATTTGCACTTGGTACCTTGGTTCATCGTCCCATTTGAAGAGTGAAGGACTTTTGGGGGAAGTGGAGTCTCCAGAGGGAAAAATTCTCTTGAAGGAGATTAAAACATGGGTCAGCAGATCACAACCACAATGCACATCCCTCAAACCACTAGGCTATCCCATAAAAAAAATGTGATGTAAAAATGAAAATTATGTACCAGCTCTGTGGCCACTTCTTTGACTACCATCTTAAGTAGGTTATTACAATATTAAACACAAGCCGTTATCCATCTGATTGGCAGTGGAAAACTTTTATTTAATGCAGAAGATGTAAACTGCTAATGAGGAAGCTATTTTCTGGTCTCACTGGAGCTGTGCAGGCTGCTGGGAATGGTTGCCACTAAATGTCCCCAGGATCACTTCAGATGGTGTAAAATGCTGGTGAAGAGGAGGCTATATTGGTGTTCTTATTGTCAAACACTTGACTTAGCAACTCTTGAGGCCCTGATGAATGCCACTGTATGCTGAAGCAGTGAAGGCCCTCTTAAGTCCAAAGAAAAGCCAAAAAGTCTTCATCTTCAGGTCACAGGACAGCTATCAGCCCTAAAATTTTTTGGTGTGTTGCACAGGTCTGGAGAAACTTCAGAAAGTGTTCCACTGCCATGGGAAAAGTGCTGCAGAAAATGAGATGCTTTCACAAACTCCTTGGTATCTCATAAAGAAATCACATGACTAGTGAGGAAATGAAAGCCAGAATTAAAAACGCCACTGGACCATTAAAAGATCCTGAGTTAAGTGAAAAAGTGCACACAAGTGGTATGGGCATATCACAAGAACATCTGGACTGGCCAAGACTGTCCAGTGTCCCACAGGGAACTGTACAAGGAGGGAGATGAAGAGGCAGACTGAAAACGATCGGAAGACAACAGAGAGTAGACTGGCCTTGGCTCGAGTTGAACTATCTGCTACAGAAAGCAGAGAACACTTTCTCAAATGCTAATTTAAATGGTTTGTTAAGTAGTACTATAATTTGTTCTATACTCAATAGGCATCTATACAAAGAACATTTTCTTGATTTTGTGCACACACTGATTCAAACCTTGAACTTACATAAAACTTGTCTCTTGCCCCTTATCGGGTTTCAAAAGATATTTTAAATTTTATCAAGACTTAGAAATAGATATCCTAAAACATTAGGTCCTACTAAGGCCCTACTTGGCAGTCTTGCCCCTCATTAGGGTTTCCAACTTTTAGATATTTTACCATAACATTAGGCCTGAACAGCCTAAGTTAAATTTTTTTTGACCCCCCCCCCCCCCCCACTTTTCTGTACCAGATGTTTTGATAGGCATATATATGTGTGTGCGCGCACACGCACGCGCAAACATTCATATCTAGAAGTTACAGACTTGAGTGCAACTGTCACTGTGCGCACGTGCAAACATTTATATCTAGAAGTTAGACTTGAGTGCAACTGTACTATGTGTATACTGTATATGTCATGTGTACCTGCCAGCAACTGAGCAAGCATCCTTGTTTCCTGTGTGATACACGGATTGTGTCAATGTGTGTGTGTGATCCAGTGTGTGAGAATGTGTGAGTGTCTGTGTCACTGTGTGTGTGTGCACCTGCATAAAGTACAAAGTTAAAGCTTATCACTTTGTGTTCTGCACATTTTCTGGTGATTACAGGGTACCTCCTGGAGAATTCCGAGCACTTGGTCTGACCCCTGGTTTCTATAGGGCCTAGGCCTAATAATTCAGTACCACTGCCCTTGTAGTCTGTATTGAATGTGAAAAATATAGATCATATACTAGATCACATGACAGGCCCTACATAGTACATAGCTTATTTTCATTTAAATATGTTTATGTAAATGCACCCCCCCAAAAAAAAACCCAAACCAAACCCCCCCCCCCAAACCCCAACAAAACAATACAACAAAAACAAATCAAAACCCCTGTAACAAAACCCAAACAAAAACTACTTTTCTCACACAAAGTAAATATTTGTCAATTCTTATACAAAACCCAAATAGGCCTTTTCTGAAATATAACATACTGATATAGACTAATCAATGATGTAGGCCTACCCTCTAGTGTCAGTAGTGATGGGGGAGGGGGAAACTTACCCAACCACCATGATCGAGAATCCATTTTCCCAGTTTGTTGGCAACATACTTTCCAACAAACAGGGCGATCTTCTTTGGAAAATCACTCTTCTCTGTTTCCCTCGCAGCTAGTCTTGCTGCAAATGCATAAACAGCAACAATCCTGCCCCAGTTGATCTGTCCATCATCGAAAATTTCATCTGCAACGTTGACAAAGGTTTGAAAAGGGTTGTTACTGTCCAAATTCAGTTTGTTCACCATTCCTTTGAAAGCAATATCGTGACGGCTCGAAAGCTCTTTAACAGTTCTTCTCATTGTTTTACAGAATTTGTTCGGTGCTTTTTTGAAATCTTCTTTACCAAAATTTAAGATGACATCGTCTGCAACAACTTCAGCTTCTCGGCGGACTTGATCTAGAGGCGAGCCGCTCCCTGGTGTCTGTGTTCCTTCCTCAATCACTTGTGAAATATCATTCAGTCCTTGGGCTCCGGGCAGAAGACCGAAACGTTGACTCACTTTCGCGAAGAGATTTTTGTTGTTGATGAGGTTTGAAGTAGACAATTTTTCCGCAGTTGACAATGGAATGTCCTGTGTCGCCATGGTCACAATGTTTAAACCAAGTCCTGTACACTTGGGACAAGGTTTTACAAAAGAAAAACCTCCCACAATTTGGTTATCCTCACCCACAAAATGGCGTAAAGATGGCGACTTGGTATCGCTAAACGGATCACGTGGCCTGCAATTTTTATTTTGATTGGTTAGAAATGAGAACGCCATGTTTTCGAGAAATGCTAGGCTATTTCCGTGTTATGACCTCAGTGAGGCTAAAGACCGTCTTCGATCCGGCAACGTTGTTTCACTTTCATCGGGACACTGAATACTGCTACTGAGTCTGAGGAAAAGGTACCTAAACGTTTGATATAGTTGTTTCAATCAGGAGTATAGATGGTAGTGGGTTTTTATGTAGTTAGAAGATAAATCAACTATTGATAGACATAGAAAGCAGAAGCGACGTGCGAAAGTAGGCCTAATACGCTAGGCGTAACACTGGGCTGAGGTAGGCTTTGTTTTGGTAAGAAAGTTAGATCACAATGATCAAATTCAAAATGTTAGCCAACATTGTGTAGTATTAGTGATCTACTTCAGAATGTGCCGTCAGTGACCAGAGCCAACACACTTACATGGCATGTTTAGGATCGATACGGGAAAAAAGACTAACCACCCGTTGGGAAAAAAAAAGGTTAGAAAAGGTGAGGAGACAAAAATTGGGTTACTCCCCGGTTAGCCAACATTTACTGATTTAGTGTGTAAAGCTGCTGTCAGCCGATAAAAATTGTTATCATATATACTTACTCAGCAGATACATTGATACAGTATCATTCTGTTAATCATTTTGTATGTAGTATGCCATGATGTTTGGTGGTCTGACAAAACAAGCCAATATAGTCTCAGGCTTAGACATGTTAGAGACTTGAGCCAAGTTAAAGGGAGTCATACTAACACAGTACTTAACACTCACTCACTCATACACACACACCATGCACACACGCACAAACGCATGCACACTTTTACTCAGGCACGCGCATGCACAGCACGCACGCACGTACATGCACACACACACAGTGACAGACACACACACAGTGACCGACAGACAGACACACACACAACCAACACACACCCCTCATCTGTGCCATGGGTAATCACTAATCAAAAAAGAAAAAAAAAATGCAGTTTTAAGTTGCATACAGTAGTCTTTCACTAACCTTGATTACACTTGCTGTGACCGCTGTCTTCTCAAAGTTCTCTTGTTCCATTTTTTACACACTGTATTTAGTTTCTGTTTAAACCCCTTAATTCAACGAATAATAAAAGTAAAGCCAGTAGTGGCACTGTTTTGTCTCTTCTGAACTCAGTATGCGAGTTTGCACCTGGTCATCTTGTTAGATTCAAAGGCTAAAAAGATCTTGACAATGTGTGTGCGTGAACTTATTTTTTGTTCTACTTCTAGCTTCTAGATTAGGAAAGTGATGGTACCTTCACCCAGTGTAAGCTCATCAGTCATAATTGTTACAAACACACTTACATTTTACAGTTGCACAGACATTCACAGACATACAAACACACAGACACAGAGTGACAGACAGACACTGAGACAGTGAGACACACGCACACACACACTCTGTCACACACACACACACACACACACACGCACACACAGCATGGCACATGTGACATACATCATATTTTAGTTGTTCAAGATTGCATTTCGGCTGTTTTTGACTCTTTGATTCTAGTGAGCAGAGTGTATACCACAAAGACTCCTTGATACTTTGATAGAGCTGATACCTGTTGAGAATGATGACAGGTTTGTGTAATTTTGTTGACAAGTGCCTTTGTTAATATCTACATAGGTAGATGCCATAGAATCTTCATTCGACCACACACTGACACAGAGTAAAATTTGATTGATGACAAGTTGAATGTGATGTTCAGTTACTTGAACAAGGAAACAAAATTCTGTTTGTACTTCGTTTTTTGTTGCCTGTGTCGGTTGTTTTGGTTGCCTGCATTGTTTTTGATGTTCCTTTCTTTCTGCTCCCATATTGCTCCTCTTGATCTCCCTACCTCAGCCATGGCCCATGTGAAGGCTCAATAAATCTTAGAAGTCATGAATAATTTTCCTCAGGGTCACCGGTCAAAAGTCCATGGGGAACTTATTGATGTTAGGCCACCTTAAGGCCGGCCACCTATCAGAGGGGCCCGCACTACTGCTGTGTTACTTCAGTGCTTTCAGTGGTACCTGCTGTGAGCTAATACAAGCAGGACACCATCTACTAAGTGGTAAGCCCCTTACTGATGACAATAATACTAGCTTTGTTGTGGAACCAGACTGAGTGAGACACCCGCTTGGGATGGTAACCACCACATCCCTCTAAGTCTTATGGCCTTTCCCATGAGCATCCAGCCCGAAAGGCTTTGACAGTTCACTGCAGCCTGTGTAGGCAGAGGAATATTTGGGAAACCGAAACAGAGGCCACTATTATAGACACTCTGAGACCAGAGCAAAAGGGGCGACCAAATCAAAGGTGATATTCTTTTCATTGTCTGAAAATAAATGGTGATGAGGGTGATGAAATGAGGATGCTATGGAAGGCACCAGCTTTAAGACTAGAACTTGACAGGGCTATGCTCTATGCTATATCCCAGTGTCAGCTTGATTAGATAGATAGAGAACCCGTTAACACTAACAGTGATCACAAGACCTTCCCCGAAGGTTACTTTGCTTGGTAACCTTGGGTAGCTGCTTAAAATGTTGAAGGAAGATTGTTAAAGAAATTGTTTAAAGAGAACTTTAGCCAAGGATGATCAGTATGTTTGAATATATGTGTGTGTGTGTGTTATTTTAATTCATACTAATGCACACACACACACACACCATAAGTTACTGCCATATATAATACAGATGAACACAGACAGACAGACAGACAGACAGACAGACAACGAAAACACACACACACACACACACACACACACACACACACACACACACACACCACACACACTCTCTCTCTCTCTCTCTCTTTCTCTCTCTCTCTCTCTCTCTCTCTCTCTCTCTCTCTCTCTCTCTCTCTCTCTCTCTCTGTCTCTCTCTCTGAGTCTCTGTCTCTGTCTGTCAGTCTGTAAAGTATAAGTTACTGCCATATACAGACAGACAGACAAGACAGGAAAACCATGCTCGGATACATTTTCTTTAATTACATCAATTAGTCATGAGAATGTATGATATATATTATATTATTCTGTTTTAGTAACTCTTGTTTGATTTTCCCCCCAGTTACTATGGGCAGTGAAGGCACACATCCAGCATAGCAGACGAAGAAGCTAGACAGTGATGTCTGGTGAAGATAGAGGTACACCATTTTCAAACAGAAATGCATCGCAACCTACCCAGTCACCTCATGGAAGTGATTCTCAGATTGAAACAGCTACAGGTACAACCTCGCCAAGCGACTCCACCAACCCACCTTCTGCTTCCAGTACTCCAGATCATCTTCACAATGGTTTGACCTCCGGCCCTCGCATTCATCCCATACACGGTGATCGTCCTAGCAGTGCCCCACCCCATCATCTTGAAAAGCTGTCTGGTGTGATTTTACGAACAATGGGCGATAGCTATCAGTCCAGTTCATATGGTCGGAGTCTTCGGATGATAGGTGACCAGATGACCTTTGAGAATGAAATTCGAAGAGCTTTGAGTTACAGTGACCTGGATAGACTTCAGAACAGTGACAGTAGATGATGATGGCTTTTTGCTGTACATAACTACCTGACCCCCATATTAATGATCACCTACCACCTGCCTTTGTGATTATGTCTGTGTGCTGTGAATCAATTTGAGTATTTGTTTTGGAAGAAATTACTAACTGAAGTTGATCAAACTGAGCTCTTCTCAGGGGCAGAATGTGTCTGCATATTATCCACATGGCCAAACACTGAAACAGCTTTGTGTTTTTTTATCACATAGATTTAAAAAAAATCTTGCCACTTTGTGTGCAGCTGTGAGATTTCTTGATCTGTTTCCCTTTTAAACTGTGGAAAATGATTTAATGTGAAAAAAAAGGTATTTGTCTGTGGCAGGGGTGTTGTGTACACCAGAAGACACTGGTGTAAAATATATTTGAGGCAGTTTACTGGATTATCACTTAGGAGAGTTGTTTAAAGAAAAAATGCAGGTTATGCTGCAATGGCAATTGAAAACAGTATTCTTGTCTTGTTGAGATTTATCATTATTTAGTATTTGCTGTGGCTGTAATTGATAACATTTTTATCTTCTAATTAATTTTAATTTAACTTATTCTTTTTACATGCCTGAGTCTTGTATTATGCCTCTACCAAATCTGGTACTTTTTAACGGTTGTTTTATTTATATTTATTTATTTTGCTTCCTTATTTTCTGTGATCTTCTTGTTCTATTCCTTTGCCACTCATTTCAGTCTCTTTGCCCCACCCACACTTGATTCATTATGTGGCATCCTATGGGTCAAAAGTCCACAAAAACCCTATTGATATCAGGCCGCCATGAAGCCACCATCCAGAGGGGCCCTGCTGCTGGGCTACTTAGGCGGTGTTCAGTGGTGCCTGTTCTGAGCTAACATACGCAAGATACCAACTACTAAGCCCCCTACTGATGATAGTAAAGGCTCAGTCACTGGGCCAGACTGAGAGAGACACTCACCTGCTGTGATGACCACTACAGCATCCCTGCAATGACATTCTCTCATGAGCCGCCAACCTCAAAGGCTTTGAGTTGTTTGACACGAACTCACCATGGGCACGAAACTGTATCCATGGGGAAACTGAAACTAAGGACACCATGAGACCAGCGCAACTGGGTTCACCAAATCAGAGATAATTTTCTTCTGTCGCATGATGATCAGTGGTGATGAGGAGTATGTGATGCTGCTGCTATAGAAGTGCACGTGCTTTGAGACTTCTTGACAGGGCTGTACTCTACGCTTTCTATTATAATCTATCGTGAAATCAACCAGGCCTGCGAGATACAGACACTTGTAGTGTTGGTCAGATAATTTGAGCAGCACCTCAAAATCACATCTGTAAAGTGGATGAAGCTTGACTGAGTGGTTCCAGTCTTCCAAATAAGCATATAACAATTTCACTCTGGGTAGGAGACGGCCGGAGTCAGAAAAGTCTCATTGACTCATGAGATTTGAACCTGCAACCTACCAGTTTGCAACCCAAGGCACTAACCATTGTGGTTTGGCAGCTGGTTTCTCTTTGTTTTTCTTGCCTATTTATGATATCTCTTTCAGTCTGTTACATTAAGAAAATTGTTGTTCCTATATACCTGCATAAAATCTAACAAGTAACAAGTGATATGATTTGTACATATGGATACTGGATAGGCAGGTTATCTCGTCATCAAACTTGTGAAGAATCAAATCAGGTACCTGCTACAAAACCAAGATCTCTCACACTGTCAGCCTTAACTTGTTGTCATTTGTTTGTTTTAAATCAAAGTGTTGAATATGCTGTGACTGTTGGTGATCCCTATTGTATATAATCATGTACATGTCCACATTCCGTTCACTACCCCAAATAAAATCATGGTACTTTTTGCATGCTGGCTGTGTTTGCTTTTTGATTTGATCTTGAAAGCATAATATATCAGGGCTGTACTTTTGAACATATCCATGGGACTTAGTACTTACACCACTTTTGAACAAAAAAGAAGACCCCTCCCCCCCCTCCCAGTTTCTTACACAATAACATACCTTTCAAAAGTCCGATGAAAATGCTCCCTCCTCTCCCTGTTAGGGAAAAGAAAGACCCAGCCAACAAGTTAACAGAAATAACTCTAGAACTGATGAATGCTTTTCATCTGCAGGTGTTGACCATGATAGCTGCCTAAGTGGATAATACAACAGGCTTTTGATCCTTTTTTTCCCCTTTCTTCTATTTTGAGATCAGGTTTTCAGTTGACTTTTGATCCTAAGAATCATGAAATCACAGAAATCATTAAAATATCAGAAGGACCTGATGGGTTAAAAGGACAATGAGATTAATAATCACCAAGGTCAGCTGCCATGCAGACCTGCCTGTCCTCCAATGTTTATTTATACATGCATGCCAAAAATCAGGTATGCATATTAAGATCCCATAATTTGTCAGTATTTGGTAGGTTATGGAAGTCTTTACATGAAAATACCCGTTATGTACCTCTGACTGTATCATTACAGTACATTGGGTATGACTGCACTGACTTTATCATTACAGTACATTGGGTATGACTACACTTGGTCAAGCATCTGCTCA
>CM054147.1:29132334-29134316 GCA_028751875.1 Rapana venosa | reverse complement strand
GGTACTGTGGCAAGGCATCTCCACTAAAACACATTTCTGCCCAGTTTCCAAAACAGCAGCTGCCTCCTCTGCTGTTTGGAGGTCATCGTCGGACACGACGGACAAACATACATACAGGCACGGGAGAAGACCAGGCACTAGCCACCGCACCCAGTAAGAGATCACATGGAAGAGAAGATGTATCAGAACTCACAAAGACGACTGATGCTCAGATGGAAGTTACGACAAAGCTCCAGTAAGTAAAAAAAGTATCGATTCTAATCCGCAAACTCCTGCTGAAAGACGCCTACAGCTAAAGGGAGAGTAGTGTGTCGAGTGCAAATACGTCTAGTCCAGTATCGGTTGTTTGCTCCTGAATCTGAGGACTTCGATATCGTTGTGCGAAGCGTTTATTGTAATAATGCGTGGTACGCTATACATGTAACATGCTCCCCTCCACCCTCTCTCTCCCTTTGTGTGTGTTGGTGTGTGTGTGTGTGTGTGTGTGTGTGGGGTGTGTGTGTTGGTGTGTGTGTGTGTGTGTGTGTGTGTAAATACAAGAACACGTGCGCGCGAACGTATCACGCACGTCAATGCATTTTTTAGGACCCAGCTCGAAACACACACACACACACACACACACACACACGCACGCACGCACGCACACACACACACATGCACACACACACACGCGCGCGCACACACACACACACACGCGCGCGCACACACACACACACACACACACATACACACACACACACACACACACAGAGGTGTAACGATTTGCACGATTTGTTAAGGTGAGTTGTCACACAGCAAAGCCTAGTAATCGCTGCTATCTTTTATAGTTGCTCTGTGTGTGTGTATGTGTGTGTGTGTGTTTTTGTGTGTGGTGCGGTTTGACATAGATGCCACCTCTAGCAGCTGTGCTCGTGTCTGTGTTTATCACCTCTACTAGGAAAAGGGTGGCTGTGTACACAAGCTACATTGAGAACAATCGGTTGTGTTGTTGTTGTTGTTGTTGTTGTTGGGATTATACTTACGCCCCAGCGGAGAATAGCAGCCCAGCCCCTGTGAGTAGGAAGGTAGTTGAAACGTTGGTTTTTTTGTCTTCGCGGTATGTAGTTGTTATATTATAATATGTAATGATTTAAGTTGTTGATCTGCGATTTATTAAGTCGTCTCGGTAATATATATATATAATATATATATATATATATATATATATATATATATATATATATATATAATATATATATATGTATATTATTGCAGTTGTTAATCTCTGATTCATACTTTGGTGGTATTGCGCGCACGCGCGCGCGCGCGCACACACACATACACACACTCAAACACTCAACCACACACTCACACAGACATCACACACACACACACACACAGACACACCACACAACAGAAACACACACATACAGAAGACAACACAGACACACACACAGACACAACAACAGACACACACACTCGCACACACCACACAGACACACACAGCACACACAGACACACACACACACAGACAGACAACAGACAGAAACACACACACACAGACACACAGACAGACACACAGACAGACAGACACACACACACACACCACACACACACACACACACACACACACACACACACACACACACACACACACACACACACACTGCATCGTAGCTGCATGCGTGTCAGCTGTTAAAGAAGAGAGGGTGGATGACCATAACAATGCTGATGGTAATAAATATAGTCTATAAATCTTCCAGGTAAACAATAGGAGGCGAGAACTATATTCTTACTCAATACCGTCTACTCCTCCGTGAAGTAAACTCGGTAGTTCCACCCCCCCCCCCCCCCATCCCCGCCCTTCCCTAGTTTTCATCATCATTAACCATTACACCCAGTGGTGTGTAGGGCAGCAACAAAGCGCTTCCACTCCTGCCTATCCTGGGCCAACCTAGTCACTGATCCCCAAGAATGCTGCATGGCCTTCATCTCACTTTCTA
>CM054147.1:29082334-29124834 GCA_028751875.1 Rapana venosa | reverse complement strand
ACATACTACACCCCCTAACCCACCAATACACAACACTACATTACACTAACACCAACTACTCCACAAACCAACACTACACACAATAACCCACACTACCCACACATCACTAACATACCCCGACACACTACCCAATACACCACATTTACAACCCTACACTTAACCACTACACCCACCACAACTAAAACCACTACACCCACACTACACCCACATTTACACCACCTACACTACACCCACACTACACTACACTAAACTCCACCCCACTAAAACACTACACCCATTACATACACCCCTAACTACACCTACAACTACAATACACCACACTACCACACTACACCACTACATTACCCCACTACCTACACTAACACTACACCCACACTACCTACACACCTACACTACACTACCCCCAAAACACTAACATCACCACACTACACTAAAACCCCTTTACTACACCTACACTACACCACTACACCCACCCACACTACACCAATAAACCCACACTAACCTACACCTCACACACACCTATCACCAACACTACACTACACCAAACACAAACACTACACCCCATACCCACCCACACTAAACCTACATACAATACACCCCACCCCCTACCCCCTAAACCACACTACACTACACCCTCACTACCCACTACACCCACACTAACTACACCACATTTTCCACTACCCCACCCACCACTCACCACAAAAACCCCACACTACACTACACCACCTACACTACACCCCAAACTACTACACCACACTACACCCATTTTTAAACCCACCCAAAACACAAACCCTCACCACACCCCATAACATCCCCACTCCAAAACCACTCACCCACACTACATACACCTACATACACTACTACACCCACTCCCACACTACACTACCACACTACACAAACCCCCACCTACCTCAACCCACACTACACTACACCCACATACACACTACCCACTCACAAACCACACCCACCCACACTACATTCACCCCGCTACACCACACCCACCTATACCCATCACACTACACTAACAACACCCCACATACATCACCACACACTTACCTACTAATCCCCCCATCCAACAACCCACTACACTACACCCACAATACACTACATTTACACCCACAATACCCCCCACTACCCCCACCCCACATTTACACCACCCAATTTCACACACAAAAATCCACTACTCCACACAACACACCCACACTACACCACCCACACATTACACCCACACTACACAAAAACACACCCACACTAACCACACCCACACTACACCCACACTACACTCCCCCACACTACACTACACCCACCCCTTACACTACACCCACACTACACTACACCCACCCACACTACAACTAAAACCCACCCACACTAGACTACACCCACACTACACCACTACACCACACTACACCCATCCACACTACACTACACCCACACTACACCACAACCCACACTATACCCACCCACATTACACCCCGCACACTACACCCACCCACACTACACCCACCCACCTGCACCCACACTACACCACACCCACACTACACCCACACTACACTCCCCCAAACACTACACTACACCCACACTACACTACACCCAACTACACTATACCACTACACCCACCCACACTACATACACTCACACTACACCCACTACACCCACTCTACACCCACACTACCCACAAACACCCACACTACACTCACCCCCCACTACACCACTACACTCACTCTACACCCACTCTACACCCCCCACTACACCACTACCCCACACTACACTCACCCACACTACCCCCACCCACACTACACCCACCCACACTACCTACATCTACACTACACCACAAACACCCACACTACACTATACCCACACTACACCACTTAACCCACACTACCCCAAACTACACCCACACTACACTACACCCACATACACCCACCCACACTACCCACTACACCCACCTACACTACACCCACACACAACCACCTACACTACACCACTACACCACACTACACTACACCCACACTACACCCACCCACACTACACCCACTACACCCCCCCACACTACACTCATCTACCCTACACCACTAAAACCCACACTAAAACTACACCACACTACACTACCCCCACACTACACTACCCCACACTACCCCCACACTACACTAAACACCCACATACACTACACCCACACTACACCACTCCCACCCCCTCCCAACTAATACATCACACTAAAACCACTAAAACCCCACACTACCTACACCCACACTACACTACACCCACACTACACTACCCCCACACTACACCACACTACACTAACCCACAACCCACTTAAAACACACCCCACTACACCACTACACCCCACACTACCCACTACACTTCACCCACACTACACTACACCCACATTACACTACATTCCACTACACTACATCCACACTACCTACACCACTACACCGACACTACACTACTTTCCACACTACACTACACCCCACTACACTACACACTACACCCACTCTCACTACACCCCACACACTACACCCACACTACACTAAAACCACTACACCCACTCTTACACTACACCCCACTAAACTACACCCCACACTACACTACACCCACACTACACTAAAACCACTACCCCGACACTACACTACATCCACACTACACTACACCCACACACTACACCACTACCCCCACTCTACATACACCCACATACATACACCCAAACTACACTACACCCCACACTAACTCATCACACTACACACTACACCACACTACACTCACCCACACTACACTACACCCACACTACACTACACCACACTACACCACTACACTTCACCCACACTACACTACACCCCACACTACACTACATCCACACTACACTACACCCACACTACACTACACCCACACTACACCACTACACTACACCCACACTACACTACACCCACACTACACTCATCCACACTACACCCACCTACACCACACCCACACTTCATCCACACTACACTACACCCACACTTCACCACACCCACACTACACTACACCACAATACACCATACCCACACTACACCACTACACTACACCCACACTACACCACTAACACTACACCCACACTACACTTACACCCACACTATACCCAACCCACACTACACTCACCACACCCACACTACACTACACCCACCCACACTTCATCCACATACACCCACACTACACCCCACCCACACCACACCACACCCACACTACACCCACACTACACTCACCCACGCTAACAACCGCCCCGCAGAGGAAAGCTTCTCTGTACAGTGCTAACCAGTGCAAATATACCAGCTTGTGCTGCCTTCCTCAACCTCCCCGAGAGGCAGACTGCGGACATGTGGCTCATAGCAGCTGCTGACAGACACGTCTTCCGTCAGCTGGGGAGGGCAGAGAAAGGTTTGGTCTGTGAGACAAAAGACGATGGAGTTCAGCGAAATAGAATCTTCCGTTTTCTTGAGGGTTTTCTGTTTGTTACCAAAGCACAGTCCGATCAACACTTTAAGACAAAGGTTTCTGGCTAGCGTGGATCGTCTGGGCTAAGCCTACATGAAGTCTGCCAGTGATTGATGATTGGTTTTCTTTTTTCGTTCGTTTTATCTTGAATTACTGAATTCATTTATACACCACACGACGGTACTAGAAGAATAAATAGCATCTCTACCTTCTGGAAATTCTGTGTTACGAATTCCCTCTTTTCTATCGCTCTCTTTGCTTCTGCCTTGTTCCTATTCTTCTTGACACCTTCTTCGTGTCTTACTTTTTGCCGTCTTGGTCCATGCTTCTACCTTTTCATTTTTTAACAGAAAGACATAAAATAACAATTGTCTCCCATGATGAAGTCGGATGCGCGGAGCCTCATTTGTCAGGCGCTTAACGGCAGCGCAACGCATTTTCGCTCATGTGATAGACAACTGCTGCCTGAGAGTTCGACGAAGAAGAAGAGAAAGAAAGCTCGGCGATATTGGTTTTTGTTTGTTTATTTGTTTATGATTTTGGTTGAAATGCAGAAGTCTTTCATGCTATCCAGATGCTGGATAGTTTATTTACATATCATCCTGTGACGAGCACGAGTGATTGGTCTGATCTTTGCTGATGATTATTCTCTCTGTTTTATATGACTTATTTCCCTGAAGTCGAAGTGCGGTTGCCTAAAAGGTGGGCAAAATCGGTCACATACGCAAAAAGAGCTCCAGCTGAGAAATGAAAAAAAAGACTATTGAAGCTGGCAGAAAAATTACAAACAATACTCTGCATACAATGAAATGGAAAGATTTGCGCAATATTAGCTTTCCCACCAGTCACAGCTGAACAGAACGCTACCATTGGAAAGTTCATCTGTGACAGTTTTGGTTATTTTTGTATACAAAATACTCGCTGTTGTCGCTGATACATTTGCAAACATTTCAAGACATTCACACTTGTAAATAATTGTAAAGGTTTTAGTTTTTAAAAATGTAGTTGCAACATGTACAAACCTGCATTTTCTTCCCAGGACTTAGACTTTTCTCACCCTGTTAACATCACGCGTACATTGGTCATACTATGTTTTTTCTGTAAGAAAAATAATCGTTCAAAACTTTAACCATTATCAGGACTTCTGTGACTCTAGGGGCTTGGTGACTTTTAGGGGGCAATATGATTAAAAACCCAAACTTGCTATTTCACTCTTCTAATTCAAACTGCTTTGAGTGACTTTTTTGGGGAAAAATGATTAAAAACCCATACTTGCAAATTCACTCTTCTAATTCAAACTACTTTGAGAAGACCAAGACAAAGTCGACAGCTGATGACAACGATCACAAGTCTCCCAAGCAAAGCATTTTTAAGAGCAAACAACTAAGAACACAACACCCAAGTGTTTGGCTGAACAAATTTTCAGTTTATTTAAAACCTTCTTCAGGCTAAAAGATTGGCCAACTGACAGTAAAAACCAAACACAAATATGAGATTATACATATACAGCAGAGCATTTTTCTGTAATTTAATTAAATGAGATACTGCAAATCAAATATCCTCTGTGAATGTCAAGACATCCTTTATGGATCAGTGTGCACTGTCTGTTGTTATAATAAAAGATAAGCGGACTAGGGTTTGAAAAAATCCAGACGTATTCTTTAAAAAAAATGCTAATGAGAGAACACCCCCCCTCCAACTGGCTCTGTGTTCGTTTACCTAGGGATGGGTACTTCACTGTGTTCTCACCTGTGTTCCTCGCCAGCTTTTCGTATCTTTGGAGAGATTTTTTGTTATTAAGAGTTTTAATAAGTGTATAAGATTTTGGAAGCTACTCTTCGCCCTTTGTCATCGTATGAACCCCCCCCCCCCCCCCCCCCCCCCCCCCCCCCCACCAGTGCTAGAGAAAATAGAACTGTGAGTCAAGCCCGTCCAGAATACATCAAATAAAGGTGAAGACATGACATAACGTGTTGAGTAAAGAAAAAGACGATTCTTTGCTTTTCTGAAAAGAAAACCATTAACAAAAGATATTCGATGCGTGTAATCGTAAGGGATACATGAGCGGTCTGGGAGCTTTCTTTTAAAGCAGTTGCCCTTCTATTCATCTGTAACTGTTGCTGGAGCTTGTATAGATAAACATCACTGATTCGAAATGGTGTCCCTTAGGTCTTTTCAGAAGGAGTAAGGTGATCCTGTGTTTGGCTGTCATATAATAAATAAGCCAGACATGATTCCACATCGAGTCTTTAGAGAATGAAGCAAGGAGCAGGGCACTTCATTATCTTTACTGTGTATCATTAGAAACCTGCTCTGTTTGCCATTGATGATTTTAAAAGCAGATATACAATAGTGCAGATCTCGCTATAGGGAGCAGGTCAGACTTAGATCATGATGACACAGTTACTCGACGTGTTTTGTTAAGTGTAGAGACCTCCGTGTTAGACTTGTGCCCTATGGTGATGTAAGGAAATACTATGAGAAGTCATGTGAGAAAAATCCTCTGAAGCCAGAATGTAGCTGCCTCTATGTGGCGAGGTATTTGGAAACTGTCATATACACACAGACTTCTCACCCAACATGTACTCTTGACAGCGATATAAAGCGCTTGTGGCCCACATGAATTTCTCATGATTTTGAGATAATACAGTGTTTGTATTCGTATCCTCAGCTGCCATGAGGTAAGAGAGCACATTACGGAGATAACCCTGCAAACCAAGCTGAAGGGCCCACGAGAAGAGCTGGAAAGGACAAGCCATTATTTTTCCACAAACACATCTGACGGTATAAAAAAAAAGCGAACGATAGTAGAAGAAGAAGAAGAAGAAGAAGAAGAAGAAGAAGAAGAGAGCACATTCTGGGAGACCCCTCCAAGTGCCTAAGCTGGTGGAATGCTTATGAGAGAACACGACTTGAACAAAAATGATGTAAAAATCAGTGTACCCACTCTTTGATAGATACAAAGTAGTCAATAGAAGTATCATCAGTTTCTCAAATGATCCAGGACGTACTCTTTGGGAATGTGCAGGTGGGAGACAAGGGAGGGTGGCCCATGATGAACTGGATGCAGACAGTGGAAAGGGACTCTGGGTTTTGTCAGCTGGCGGAGTGACTCTGGTTGAAGACTGGGTGAATGAAGGTGGTGGTGTACAGTGAAGCATCCTGACCGCCAGCTGTGTTACATGATGCAGCAGCAACTGAGGTAAGTGTGTGTGTGTGTTGTGTGTGTGTGTGTGTGTGTGTGTGTGTGTGAGAGAGAGAGGTGGAGAGGATGAGAGAGGAGTGAGAGAGAGAGAGAGAGAGAGAGAGAGAGAGAGAGAGTGTGTGTTTGTGTTTGTGTTTGTATGCGTGTGTGTAGTCGGTAGAAGGTAAAGTTAAAAATAATTACGAACATAGCCATAACACATGCGCAATGTCTGTATGCATGCTCAATTCTTATGACAGAAGAATTGGACACCCCACTCCCAACCCCTAAGCAATTGTCAGTAACGATTGCGTTCCCCTAGTTACAATGGCTTTAGATGACTAACTTCCTAACAAACTTGGCCAATGTCATAGTTCTCAGATTTCTTTTGTCACCATAAACACACGTGGCTAAAATGCCGCTACAAAAGCGTTGTGTCCAGAAAGACTGATTTCTGGCATACTGTCCAGATAATGTTTGGAAACGTTTTCCTCCCTCTTCTTTCCCCCTTCTCACTCCAGAAATCAGTGAGGCACAGCACTGAAACTGTCGTGTACCTTCTTCAGCAGGTCAAACCAACCTGGCAGAGGGTATGCTGTGAGCCTTTGATTTGTTGCTTTACAAGATTCAGCGCTATATAAATTCCATACATTATTATTATTATTATGGGATAGTCTAGTGGTCAGAGCGTTGAACTCGTGATCTGACGGCCCAGGTTTGAGCCACCACTGGGGCATCCGTTTGTGGGGATTTTTGTCCTGGAGTTAACATCACTACTGACTCCACTCCCCCGAAAGTCTTTTGGAGGAGACCATAAACCGAGGTCTCGTATGCGAACACACACAGAACATCTTGCGTACACGTTAAAAATCTACCCCACTTTTATTTTTATTTTTTGAAAATTTTATTTTATTTTATTTCATTCTTTTATATCGAAAGAGTAGGCCATTTGTGGCAGAAAGAACTGATGTCAAAAAGATATATAAAATCACACATGCACACTGGTGTTGTGTTTATCGATTTTCCTCCTTTTACTGGTTTAATTTATTGGCAAAGGTTGAAATAATGTAGTATTTCAGTAAAATCATTAAGAAATTTGTTCTTAGATAGATGGCTTGATGAAAAAAAAGCAAATGCATTGCAAATGCAGTTGATCGGTTGGTTCTAGAGTTTAATGCGTCTGTCTGGGTAAAGCAAAAAGTTTGGGTTTCGGAGTTGCGGTGATTGTATCCGTCTGGGCCCAAATTTTTTCCATCCATTAGACCATGAGTGGTGTCTGGGCGCTAGTCTTTCGATGAACATAAACCGAGGTTCCCGATGTTGTTACACAAAATTATTTAGCGCACGTAAAAGAACCACGGCAACAGGGAGTTGTCCCTGGCAAAAATTCTTAGAAAAAAGCACTCTTATAGGGAAACAAATATAGTTGCAGAACCCTCCCCCCAAAAAATAAAGAATGGCGCTGTTCCTGTGGCGACGCGCTCTCCCCTGGGAGAGCAGCCCGAATTTCACGCAGAGAAATCTCGTGACTTAAAGTGGTATAAATGAAATAAATGAAATATTCAATGTACCATCTGGAAATAAAAATTTGACTTGACGTGACTTTAGACATTATACCCAAAATCAGAATGTGGGTTACTTTGATGGCGGGAAAAAACGGCTGCATACGCAAAATCTCATCAGTGTTGTTGTTGCTGCCTGGAGCTAAACAGATTCATTCGTTTCTGTAGATCGTTTTGTTTTGGAGACAATTGAACTGATTGCTTTGGTGCCTATTAGATTCACGTGGTGATTTAAAGCCCAAAATGACCTTAGCGGTGGGCAGGGCTCTAAACAATGACAAAACAACTGCACGACAAGGCAACTTCTAGACAACTACTATACTACCATTACATGTAAATTCCCTTTCTTCCCAGTTTGACGGGGAAATCAAACAAAATGTCAAGTCTTTCGGAGAAGTCTCTAAACCAGTCGAACCTGTGTGGTTATAGACTTGTGAACGTCAAAAGAACCCAGGACAGTTAGAAGGTACCCCCAAGCTGTCTTGGCAAAATTGGTAAGTTCAATTTCAAAATGTGTCCCCTAAGTCGGAATGTGGCTATCTAAATGGTGAGGAAAAAAACCCGGTCGCATGCACATAAACATCGCCATTGATGAACCTCGGACCTGTAGTCGAGGAGCGGAAAAAGCCCAGTGGATGGCCACTTTCTGCTCATTTCGCCGATCTGTGTACTGTGTTTACAGGTACCACCTGTACCGTCTCTTTACAGACCTCGCCCCTGCCAAATATGCAGGTAAGTACCATTCACATTCTAGATATTTTTTCGTTCAATCATGCCTAAACGTTTTATTTATCTTATTTTATTTATATTTTATTTTAAAAAATTTTTTTGTTTTATTTTATTTATTTGGTTATCCACGTCACCTTCAGTACCTGATATCGTTTACTAAAGGTGTCAGGGTAGGTGTTTTTATCCCTCCACAACCTATCATATAGAATCTTCGTCAACATTGTTTTTATCTCTTTCGAATTTAGGAGGGGGAAGGGCATTTGTACTCTCCCAATTCGTTTCCCGCGACTCTCAATGATTTGAAATTTTTGGTACATCCACTTAGGTTATATTGATGACAAACCGGAATTTTTGATTGGTCCGCTAAGACATTTTCCTTCACGTGTCTACAAACATTGGCAATTCATTTGTGCAGTATATTACAACCCAGACACCCAATCTTCCTCGAATGCTTTATCATTTCATATCATTGTAGATAAGAGTGCCCCTATCAGGCCGTGAATCGGGTCTAAAAGACATCTGTTGTATTAATTTCTCGGGGGAAAATACCTTCAGCTTTTTGCGAGTATATTAGCATGTTCATGTTCAGTTGTACAATATCGTGAATGTTTTGTAGCATATCTGAAAATTGGGAGGAATGCAGTATAATAGCATGTTCATATTCAAATTGTACAACATAACGTGAATGTTTTGTAGCAAATCCGAAAATGTCCGGAATGGCATGTGTCTCCAATACTTTCAAAAGTCAGAACGTTTCAAGGTAAAATGCCTAATCCCTTTCACAAGATACTTCACAAGGCAAGGCACACGTCTCTGTGTTCTATTTTGACGTCACCCGGTGAAGAACATGACGTTTTTTAGGCAACACTTTTGAAACACATTTTGCACAATATTTCTTGAAGGTGATAAGTTTTAGAGTTTGACCGTTTTCAGAGGAATGCTTGATCATTTTTGTTGACTGCTAACAAGAGAATAATGTTGCTAATATATTATCAAAGTATATTTACAAAAAGGTTTCTGTCTTTTTGTCGATTTTAGAAGGAAGTTGAATTGTATTTCGATTGCTACAAACAGAATAGTTACGCAAGCTTTAAGTGTGAGTATATTTACGGAGGTGTTCTAGGTTTTCTGTAATACTGATATGCAGTTTCTTTTCTCCCCCACGTGCACTCGCATTCAACCGATGAAGAAACAACACCAGTCCACACTTTTTGTGAAAATCAAGTTTATGATAAAGTCCCAACAAAAATCAAGCTTGCCCATGTAAACAAAAACCTGTCTATAAATCAAAAGAACCTAGATCATATGTAAGAGAATCAAGCGTACAAATCAAAAGTGAGCCTTGGACTCACTAACAGAAAACAACATGCCAAGCAGCATTTGCTAAGCAGTATAATCATAACAATCTTAACACAGGCAAGTAACAAGTTAATGTTGAATAATCCGAGTCCAACGAAAAGCCACAAAAAAGTAAAGCAATGAAAAAGGAAAATTAAAATCTAAAAAACAACAAAAAAAAACAACGTCCCAAGTGGTGAAGCAAAGAAAGTAAGGAGATTGGCAAATGAAGATACCAGGTTTTCAATCATGGCGACCTCGGTCGCTCGCTTCACCCTCTCACCTTTCCGCGCTCAAGACATAACGGTCTGATGAAAAAAAAAGACAGCAATGTTTCACCTTCACAGGTGAAAAACGCGTTGCCTCAAGCAATTAACGAATACACCGAAGATTGTCTGGTATCTGGACAGCCGCACTCTGCAGAAGAGCCGGTGCCCCACTCAGTGTAACCCCCCCCCCCCCCCAACTGATCGTGCACAAGGTCAGAGGAAGCAGCATCCAAATTCTCCACGTTGAGCTGTCCCATGGAGATCTGGCACCATCATCATCATCTCCGCGTGCTTGCTGACGTCTGAGTTGTTGTCGGAGTGTTCCCCGGACCAGCGCGTGAGTGTCTGTAGGAAGGGTTTCTGTCTGACGTTAGAAATTCCGTCATGGGATTGTACCATAGCTTGTGTCATTGTGGAGTGTCTGGACAGTCAGCTTCCTTGCACAGTGTTCTGTCACATAACCCGTCACAATCACGTGCAGTCCTGTTGTCTGATGGAAGCATTTATCGTTACTTTTTATGGCTGAACGACAGTAGTTCTTTACCAGGTATCTTGATGATGATGATGAACGTCATCCTGTCAGGGATTAATCTTTCGATGGACATAATCTGTATGTTGCGCATGCATCTTGACATTTAGACATGATGGCTTATTAGGCTTGCATCTCGACGCTACGACATACTCGTCTGTCAAGAGTGGGTCCTTAAGTGGACTCCTGGCCATATCGTTGGATATTCTTTTGTTTTTGTTTGTTGCGTTTGTTTGCTCGCCGATTTAAGATAAAAAGAACTTCTTCAGCAGACATTTTTGATGACGTAAACATTGTCTGTCATGCGTCTTCTCCGACTGATGCCATAAAGGAGTAAAGATAATGTTGCTGACTAATGGCCGGAATCCTCCGTTACGCTTCTTTTGGTAGCAGAGACAACATTCCATCAGGATCTTACGGCCTGATCTCATCTTCTTCTCGCAACTCTATTCATTTATAACCTTACGTGATTAATTAACAAATAATTTTCTTCCCCTTTATACCTGTTTCTGCATTTTACATTCTAATTCGGAAAACACCTGGCAGGATCCCTGATGTTTGCAGCATTTGTCTAGGCTGGTGGATGGTAGTTAACCTTATTGTCAAACACCTCCTCCTCCGCGGGGCACATTTGGCCTATCACCGCTGCACCCTTTTAACTATTTTCAGGGTCATTTATACGATCCCATATTTTGCGAACTCGACACTGCCAAACACACAAAGAAGATGGTGTACAGTCTGTAAGAGGCATTGTATTTATTTTAAAAAAAAAGGATTAGCATGTGTACTCTATGGGAACCGACTCACGCATTCTGTTTTTCAACTATAGGAAAACGGGCCGTCTTAATTAATTGTTTAACAGATAGTTTCGTTAAGTGTTGCTATTTTAAAATTTGGCACACGCATTGACTTCGTCAGAGTGTTTAAGATCTTTGCAAGTCAGTATTATACCACGAGAATGTGTGAAATGAAGAGCCACACTTTAACCCCCCACAAAATGGCATGAATTTCGAGTTCAAATGTATTTTCTGCTGTGTCACACACGTGGATGTCACTTTGGTGACGACACAGTAGTGTAGTATTGCAGCACCTGGCTTTCTCATGCCCCTGCCACACACAGTGTGTGTGTGTGAGGTTGGACACCACCCGTCTTCAGCAGCAAAGACAGGGAAGAAGAAGAAGAAGAAGAAAAACACTCACACACACGCGCGCGGGAGGGAGGAGTCCCACAGACGCCCAAGGACCCCTCAGCTCAGCTCAGCTCAGTCCGTGGATGTGCAGTCACTCCTGCAAGGAAGGCGTGACCACCAGCACGGCCAGCGTGGAGCCCACCGTGAGGAAGAGGAAGAAGAAGAAGAGGATGCGGTCCACAGTCTGCGCCAGGCGCCGCCAGTCCTGCACGGACTCGTACTCCTTCTCCTCCCTCTCGTGCCGCTCCAGGATCCGCAGCAAGGACAGCAGCACGTCCTCGTAGCTGTAGTTGTTCCTCCGCCGCCCGCTACCCCCGTGCTGGGGGAGGGAGGAGGTCTTCCCCCCTCCTCCTCCTCCCCCTCCTCCTCCCCCTCCCATCCCCAGGCCCTGCTGCAGAAGGTGGCTGGCAAGGCTTTCGGGAGTGTTGAAGTTTGGCGGCGTGGGTGAGGGGGATGGCTGTTGCTGGATGCAGCTGGTCTGCAGGTGAGAAAAGTCCAAGCCCCGCGTCACGGTGCTGGTGTTGGCCGAGGACGTTGGCGGGACGATGAAGCCCGAAGAAGGAGGAGGAGGGGGAGGAGGAGTGGAGCCCGGCTGGGAGGATACGGGGGCCGAGGGTTCAGGATTGGCGCGGCCTTCCAACAGTCCCCCGTTCTCCAGGTGAAGCTCATCGCGCAGTTCGTGGGCCAGGTTCTCCAGAGTCACCTTCAGGGTCAAGTTCCGCATGAAGTGAGAACCTTCCGCGGCGCCCGAGTGTGCGTGGCCGTAGCTGCCGCAGGAGTGGTTGAACATGGAGCCTCGGGAACGCACAGAGCCCAGGAAGAGGCGACGTAGCCAGGTGGGGATGGCCCGTTTGTCAGGTCCCCGGTGATGGAGGTTGAGGACAAACACCGTCATGATGACGGACACTGACGTCAGCGACATGACGATCGTTAGGTAAATACCTGCACGTTTTGAAGAAGGGGAAAATGGGGTGAGGAGCAGACGATATTTCTTGACATACAGCTTGTAAAAATCATTGAGATCACACCAAAATTAGTGTGGATTTGCAGAGTCTGGTCTACCTATGAATTTCCTAAGTGTCGAATCAACTTCCTTGTTCCTCCTGCTAACTTTTGCTCCACATATGTTGACAAAGATCATTGAAAAAAAAAGAAGAAAAAGATTATATTGCCCCCCCAACCCCTACATTTTTTTGTTGGATGTTTCAAATTTTCTTCTGTCTGTTTAGGAGCAAGCATGGCGGAGTGAACATATCTCTCTCTGCCGGAGTCGTGGGTTGGTGACATGCAGCTATCAGGGACATAATCGCCATAGACCAGGCACCTTGACATGTCAGTCGCCCTTCCCCAGCCATAGTGAACTGTTGTCCAAGTAAGCATCGCATCTTTTTCCCCCTATGTTACCACAAAAAGTGTTA
The DNA here is from genome assembly GCA_028751875.1 of Rapana venosa. Classification (NCBI taxonomy): domain Eukaryota; kingdom Metazoa; phylum Mollusca; class Gastropoda; order Neogastropoda; family Muricidae; genus Rapana; species Rapana venosa. Next base: position 29,111,147 of record CM054147.1, on the reverse strand, counting down.
TAGCTCAGGAGATGAAGACAAGATGTTAACTTGTAAAAATAAGGGTAAAAATAAAAAATGGATCATAGCGATATGAAAAGTTCCCCGTTTAAAAACAAATAGTAGGATGGGAAATGCTGGAGTTGATGAGTAGCTGGGGTGAGGGTAGGTTGCTGAATAGATGGCAGTTGGGGTGGGGGTGGGGGGCGGGAGGGGTGGTGAAGTTTATACAGTGGTGGGGGTAGGGGATGGTAAAATCTATAAAATGGTGCGGGTGGGGGTTGGGGGCAGGGTAAGGGGATAGTGAAGTCTAAAAAGAAGTTGGGTTGGGAGTGGGGAATGGGGGATGGTGAAGTAAGGGAGTGGGGAGTGGGGGATGGTGAGGTAATAGAGTGGGGGATGGTGAGGTAAGGAAAAGGGGGATAGTGAGGTAAGGGAATGAGGGATGGTGATGTAAAGGAATGGGGGATGGTGAGGTAAAGAAGAGGGGGAGGGGATAGTGAGGTAAGGGAATGGGGGATGGTGAGGTAAGGGAATGGGGGATGGTGAGGTAAGGGAGTGGGGGATGGTGAGGTAATGAAGAGGGGATGGTGAGGTAAGGGAGTGGGGGATAGTGCGGTCAGGGAATGGGGGATGGTGAGGTAAGGGAGTGGGGGGATGGTGAGTTCAGGGAGTGGGGGATGGTGAGGTAAGATGGGATATAAGGGTGGGGGTGGTGAGGTCTATAAGGGGTGGGGGTGGTGAGGTAAGATGGGATATAAGGGGTGGGGGTGGTGAGGTCTATAAGGGGTAGGGGGGTGGAGGTCTATAAGGGGTGGGGGTGGTGAGGTCTATAAGGGTAGGGGTGGTGAGGTCTATAAGGGGTGGTGGTGGTGAGGTCTATGAAGTAGTTGGGGTGGGGGTGGGGGATGGTGAGGTCTATAAAGAGGTGGGGATGGTGAGGTCTATAAAGGGGTGGGGGATGGTGAGGTCTATAAAGGGGTGGAGGATGGTGAGGTCTATAAAGGGGTGGGGGATGGTGAGGTCTATAAGGGGATGGGTAATGGTGAGGTCTATAAAAGGGGTGGGGGTGGGGGATGGTGAGGTCTATAAAGGGTGGGGGATGGTGAGGTCTATAAGGGGATGGGTGATGGTGAGGTCTATAAAAGGGGTGGGGTGGGGGATGGTGAGGTCTATAAGGGGTGGGAGGGAGGTCAGGTCTATAAGGGGTGGTTGATGGTGAGGTCTATAAAAGGGTGGTGGTGGGGGATGGTGAGATCTATAAAAGGGTGGGAGGGAGGTGACGCCTATAAGTGGGTGGGGAATTGTGAGGTCTATAAGGGGGTGGGTGATGGTGAGGTTTATAAAGGGGTGTGGTTGGGGGATGTGAGGTCTATAAGGGGATGGAGGATGTGAGGTCTATAAGGGGGTGGGTGAGGGTGAGGTTTATAAAGGGGTGTGGTTGGGGATGGTGAGGTCTATAAAGGGTGGGGTTAGGGGATGTGAGGTCTATAAAGGGTGGGGTTGGGGATGGTGAGGTCTATAAGGGGTGGGTGATGGTGAGGTTTATAAAGGGGTGTGGTTGGGGGATGGTGAGGTCTATAAAGGGGTGGGGTTAGGGGATGTGAGGTCTATAAAGGGGTGGGGTTGGGGATGGCGAGGTCTGTAAGGGGGTGGGGGATGGCGAGGTCTGTAAGGGGGTGGGGGATGGTGAGGTCTGTAAGGGGGTGGGGATGGTGAGGTCTATAAAGGGGTGGGGGATGGTGAGGTCTATAAGGGGTGGAGGATGGTGAGGTCTATAAGGGGGTGGGGGATGGTGAGGTCTGTAAAGTAATGAGGTGGCGGTGGGGGGATGATGAAGACTATAAAGTTGTTGGGGTGGGGTAGGGGTAGGGTGTAGGAGTTTATAATGTAATTGGGGGGATGTTGAAGTCTAAAAATTTCACCCCCAAACTACTTTATAAACTTCTCCACCCCTACCTCCACCACAGCTACTTAATAGACTTTACGCCTCCATCCCCCACCCCCACCACTTTGTAGACAACACAATCTTCCCACCTCCGCCCCTTTATAGGCCTCACCCTCCAGCCCCTTTATAGGCCTCACCCCTCCAGCCCCACCCCTTGATAGACCTTACCACCCCCTTTTATAGACCTCAACCACCCCCACCCCTTCATAGACCTTACTACCACCTTTTATAGACCTCACTATCCCCCACCCCTTTATAGACCTCAAAACCACCACATCCACCCCTTTGTAGACCTCACTATCCCCCCACCCTTTATAGACCTCACAACCACCACCCTTTTATAGACCTCACAACCACCACCCTTTTATAGACCTCACAACCACCACCTCCACCCCTTTATAGACCTCACAACCACCACCCCTTTATAGAGACCTCACAACCACCACCCCTTTATAGACCTCACAACCACCACCCCCACCTCATTATAGACCTCACCATCCCCACTCCTTATAGACCTCACAACCACCACCCCCACCCCTTATAGACCTCACCACCCCACTCTTTGACCTCTCCACCCCACCCCTTATAGACCTCACCATCCTCCTACCCCTTATAGACCTCACCACCCCACCCCTTATAGACCTCACCACCCCCACCCCTTATAGACCTCACCATCCTCCTACCCCTTATAGACCTCACCATCCCCCACCCCTTTAACTTCACCACCCCGACTCTTTTTAGACCACACCATTCCCCACCCCCACCCCTTTATAGACCTCACCATCCCCCACCCCACCCCTTATAGACCTCACTATCCCCCACCCCTTATTAGACCTCACCATCCCCGACCCCTACCCCTTACAGACCTCACCATCCCCCACCCCACCCCTTATAGACCTCACTATCCCCCAACCTTATAGACCTCGCTATTCCCCACCCTTAATAGACCTTACCATCCCCCACCCCTTATAGACCTCACCATCCCCCACCCCACCCCTTCTCCAACTACTATTTAAAGTAGTTGGAATGGGGAGGGGGATGATGAAAGGGGTGGGTGTGGGGGATTGTGAGGCCTATATACAGGGGTGTTGGGTGGGAGATGGTGAGGTATAAAGGGGTGTTGGATGGGGGATGGTGAGGCCTATATAAAGGGATGATGAGGTCTATGAAGGGGTGAGGGGGTGAGGTCTTTAAGGGGGTGGGGGTGGGAATGGTGAGGTCAAATAAGGGAGTGGGGGATGGTGAGATGTATAAGAGGGTGGGAGGGAGGTGAGGCCTATAAGGGGGTGGGGGTGGGGATGGAGAGGTCTATAAGGGGGTGGGGGATGGAGAGGTCTATAAGGGAGTGGGGGATGGTGAGGTATATAAGGGGGTGGGGGGATGGTGAGGTCTATAAGGGGGTGGGATGGTGAGATGTATAAGAGGGTGGGAGGGAGGTGAGGCCTATAAGGGGGTGGGGGTGGGGGATGGAGAGGTCTATAAGGGGGTGGGGGATGGAGAGGTCTATAAGGGAGTGGGGGATGGTGAGGTATATAAGGGGGTGGGGGGATGGTGAGGTCTATAAGGGGGTGGGGGATGGTGAGGTCTATAAGGGGTGGGGGATGGTGAGGTCTATAAGGGGGTGGGGGATGGTGAGGTCTATAAGGGGGTGGGGGATGGTGAGGTCTATAAGGGAGTGGGGGATGGTGAGGTCTATAAGGGGGTGGGGGATGGTGAGGTCTATAAGGGGGTGGGGGATGGTGAGGTCTATAAAGGGGTGGGGGATGGTGAGGTCTATAAGGGGGTGGGGGATGGAGAGGTCTATAAGGGAGTGGGGGATGGTGAGGTCTATAAGGGGGTGGGGGATGGTGAGGTCTATAAAAGGGGTGGGGGTGGGGGATGGTCAGGTCTATAAGGGGTGGGAGGGAGGTCAGGTCTATAAGGGGTGGGGGATGGTGAGGTCTATAAAAGGGTGGTGGTGGGGGATAGTGAGGTCTATAAGAGGGTGGGAGGGAGGTGACGCCTATAAGGGGGTGGGGAATGGTGAGGTCTATAAGGGGGTGGGTGATGGTGAGGTTTATAAAGGGTGTGGTTGGGGGTTGTGAGGTCTATATGGGGATGGAGGATGTGAGGTCTATAAAGGGGTGGGGTTGGGGGATGTGAGGTCTATAAGGGGGTGGGTGATGATGAGGTTTATAAAGGGTGTGTGGTTGGGGGTTGTGAGGTCTATATGGGATGGAGGATGTGAGGTCTATAAAGGGGTGGGTTGGGCGATGGTGAGGTCTATAAGGAGGTGGGGGATGGTGAGGTCTGTAAGGGGTAGGGGGGGGAGGATGGTGAGGTCTATAAGGGGGTGGGGGATGGTGAGGTCTATAAGGGGGTGGGGGATGGTGAGGTCTATAAGGGGGGGGGGGTGATGGTGAGATCTATAAGGGGGTGGGGGATGGCGAGGTCAATAAGGGAGTGGGGGGATGGTGAGGTCTATAGGGGAGGATGGTGAGGTCTATAAGGGGGTGGGGGATGGTGAGGTCTATTAGGGTAGGGGGAAGGATGGTGAGGTCTATAAGGGGGTGGGGGATGGTGAGGTCTGTAAAGTAATGAGGTGGTGGTGGGGGATGATGAAGGCTATAAAGTTGTTGGGGTGGGGTAGGGGTAGGGTGCAGGAGTTTATAATGTAATTGTGGGGATGTTGAAGTCTAAAAATTTCCACCCCAAACTACTTTATAAACTTCTCCACCCTACCTCCACCACAGCTACTTAATAGACTTTACGCGTCCATCCCCCACCCCACACTTTGTAGACAACACAATCTTCCACTCCGCCCCTTTATAGGCTCACTCCACCCACCCCACACACCCTTCATAGACCTCAACAACCACCACCTCCACCCATTTAAGACCTCACAACCCCCACCCCTTTATAGACCTCACAACCACCACCCCTTTATAGACCTCGCAACCACCACCCTTTATAGACCTCACAACCACCACCCCTTTATAGACCTCGCAACCACCACCCATTTATAGACCTCGCAACCACCACCCTTTATAGACCTCGCAACCACCACCCCTTTATAGACCTCACAACCACCACCCATTTATAGACCTCGCAACCACCAACCCCACCTCATTATAGACCTCACCATCCCCACCCCTTCTCACAACACCCACCCCTTATAGACCTCACCACCCCACTCTTTGACCTCACCACCCCACCCCTTAAAGACCTCACCCCCCCTACCCCTTATAGACCTCACCACCCCCACCCCTTAAAGACCTCACCCCCCCCCCTACCCCTTATAGACCTCACCACCCCCACCCTTAAAGACCTCACCCCCCCCCCTACCCCTTATAGACCTCACCACCCCCACCCCTTAAAGACCTCACCCCCCCCTACCCCTTATAGACCTCACTACCCCACCCCTTATAGACCTCACCATCCCCCACCCCTTACAGACCTCACCACCCCCACTCTTTATAGACCACACCATTCCCCAACCCCACCCTTTTATAGACCTCACTATCCCCCACCCCTTATAGACCTCACCATCCCCCACCCCTACCCCTTATAGACCTCACCATCCCCACCCCTTTATAGACCTCACCATCCCCCACCCTTATAGACCTCACCATCCCCACCCTTATAGACCTCACCATCCCCCACCCCTTATAGACCTCACCATCCCCCACCCCTTATAGACCTCACTATCCCCCCACCCCTTTATAGACCTCATCACCCCCATCCCTTATAGACCTCGCTATTCCCCACCCCTTATAGACCTCACCATTCCCCACCCCACCCCTTCTCCAACTACTATTTAAAGTAGTTGGAATGGTGGGGGAATGATGAAAGGGGTGGGTGAGGGGGATTGTGAGGCCTATATACAGGGGTGTTGGGTGGGAGATGGTGAGGTATACAGGGGTGTTGGGTGGGGGATGGTGAGGCCTATATAAAGGGATGGTGAGGTCTATGAAGGGGAGGGGGTGAGGTCTTTAAGGGGGTGGGGGTGGGAAATGGAGAGGTCTATAAGGGGTGGGGGATGGTGAGATGTATAAGAGGGTGGAGGGAGGTGAGGCCTATAAGGGGGTGGGGGTGGGGGATGGAGAGGTCTATAAGGGGGTGGGGGATGGAGAGGTCTATAAGGGAGTGGGGGATGGCGGAGGTCTATAAGGGGGTGGGGGATGGAGGGTCTATAAGGGAGTGGGGGATGGAGAGGTCTATAAAGAGTGGGGGATGGTGAGGTCTATAAAGGGTGGGGGTGAGATCTATAAGGGGATGGGGTGGGGGTGTGGGATAGACCTCACCACTCCCACCCCTTCATAGACCTCACCATCCCCCCACCCCTTTATCGACCTCACCATCCCCACCCCTTATAGACCTCACATCCCCCACCCCCTTATTGACCTTACCACCCCCACCCTTTATATACCTCACCACCCCCACCCCTTTATAGACCTCACCACCCCCACCCCTTTATAGACCTCACCATCCCACCCCTTTTTAGACCTCCCCACCCCCACCCCCTTATAGACCTCTCCATCCCCCATCCCACCCCATTATAGACCTTACCATCCTCCACCTCACCCTTTATAGACCTCTCCACCCCCACCCCCTTATATACCTCACCATCCCCCACCCCTTTATAGACCTCACCACCCCCACCCCCTTATATACCTTGCCATCCCCCACCCCACCCCTTTATAGACCTCACCATCCCCCACCCCCACACCCCTTGTAGACCTCACCATCATCCACCCCACCCCTTCTCCAACTACTATTTAAAGTAGTTGGGATGGGGGGAGATGAAAGGGGTGTGGGTGTGGGGGATGGTGAGGCATATATGAAGGGATGGTGGATGGTGAGGTCTATAAAGGGGTGAGGGGGTGGGGTCTTTAAGGGGGTGGGGAATGGTGAGATGTATAAGAGGGTGGTAGGGAGGTGAGGTCTATAAAGGGTTGGGTGAGGTATATAAGAGGGTGGGTGAGGTTGGTGAGGTCTATAAAGAGGTGGTGGTAGGTCTATAAACGGGTGGGAGGAGAGGTCTATAAGGGGGTGGGGTGGGGGATGTTGAGGTCTATAAAGGGGTGGGGTGGGGGATGGTGAGGTCTATAAAAGTGGGGGTGAGGCTATAAGAGGGTGGGGGGGGATGGTGAGGTCTATAAAGGGGTGGAGGAGAGGTCTATAAGGGTGGGGATGCGGATGGTGAGGTCTATAAAGGGTGGGGTGGGATGGAGGTCTATAAAGGGGTGGGGGGGATGGTGAGGTCTATAAAGGGTGGGTGAGGTCTATAAGAGGGTGGGGGTGGGGATGGTGAGGTCATAAGGGAGTGGGGATTGTGAGGTCTATAAAGGGGTGGGGGTGGGGATGGTGAGGTCTATAAGGGAGTGGGGATTGTGAGGTCTATAAAGGGGTGGGGGTGGGGATGGTGAGGTCTATAAGGGGATGGGGGATGGTGATGTCTATAAGGGGTGGGGGATGTGAGGTCTATAAGGGGATGGGGAGGGTGAGTCTATAAGGAGTGGGATGTGAGGTCTATAAAGGGGTGGGGTGGGGATGGTGATGTCTATAAGGGATGGGGATGGTGAGGTCTATAAGGGGTGGGGATGGTGAGGTCTATAAGGGGGATGGGGATGGTGAGGTCTATAAGGGGGTGGGGATGGCGAGGTCTATAAGGGGGTGGGGGAATGGTGAGGTCTATAAGGGGTGGGGGATGGTGAGGTCTATAAAGTAATGGGGTGGGGGATGAAAACCCCCCTTTATAGACCTCACCATCCCCTATCCCCCGTATAGACCTCACCATACCCCACCCACTTTATAGACCTCACACCCCCGACCCCCACCCCATATAGACCTCACCAACCCCCACCCCTTTATAGACCACACTATCCCCCACCCCCTTTATAGACCTCACCACTCCTCACATATAGACCTCGCTATCCCCCTCCCCTTTATACACTCACCATCTCCCACCCCCTTATAGACCTCACCATCCCCCACCCCTTTATAGACCTCACTATACCCCACCCCCTTTAAGACCTCCCCCACACAACCCTACCCATCATAGACCTTCCACCCTATGCCCCCACCCCTTTATAGACTCACCCCATTTCCCGACCCCCCTTTATAGACCTCACCACCCCTCTATAGACATAACCCACTCCCCACCCCTTATAGACCTCACCACCCCACCCCTTTATAAACCTCACCATCACCCCACCCCTTATAGACCTCACCATCTCCCCACTCTTATAGACCCCCCACCCCCCCACTACCCCTTATAGACCTCACCACCCCCCTACCCCTTATGACCTCACCATCCCCCCTACCCCTTACCTCACTATCCCCCCTACCCCTTATAGACCTCACCATCCCCCCACCCCTTATAGACCTCACCATCCCCTCTACCCCTTATAGACCTCATCATCCCTCTACCCCTTATAGACCTCTCATCCCCTCTACCCCTTATAGACTCCATCATCCCCTCTACCCCTTATAGACCTCATCATCCCCTCCTTATAGACCTCACCATCCCCCCACACCCTTATAGACCTCATCATCCCCTCTACCCTTATAGACCTCACCATCCCTCTACCCCTTATAGACTCATCATCCCCTCTACCCCTTATAGACCTCACTATCCCCGCCCCGCTACCCCTTATAGACCATCACCATCCCCCACACCCCTTATAGACCTCACCATCCCTCTACCCCTTATAGCCTCATCATCCCTCTACCCCTTATAGACCTCACCATGCCCCACCCCCACCCCTTATAGACCTCACCATGCCCCACCCCACCCCTTATAGACCTCACCATCCCCCACCCCTCATAGACCTCACTATCCCCCACCCCCCTTCCCACCCCTTTATAGACCTCACCATCCCCCCTACCCCTTATAGACCTCACTATCCCCCCACCCCTCATAGACCTCACTATCCCCCCCCCTTCCCACCCCTTTATAGACCTCACCATCCCCCTACCCCTTATAGACCTCACCATCCCCCCACCCTTATAGACATCACCATCCCCCCTACCCCTTATAGACTTCACCATCCCCCCTACCCCTTATAGACATCACCATCCCCCCTACCCCTTATAGACCTCACCATCCCCCTACCCCTTATAGACCTCACCCCCCCTACCCCTTATAGACCTCACCCCCCCTACTCCTTATAGACCTCACCTTCCCCCTACCCCTTATAGACCTCACCACCCCCACCCTTAAGACCGAACCCCCCACCCCTTTATTGACTTCACCTCCCCCACCCCTTATAGACCTCACCATCCCCCACCCCCTTATTGACCTTACCACCCCCACCCCTTTATAGACCTCACCATCCCCACCCCCCACCCCCTTATAGACCTCACCACCCCCTTATAGACCTCACCATCCCCCCCCTCTCCAACTAGTACTTAAAGTAGTTGGGATGGGGGGATGGTGAAGTCTATAAAGGGGTGTGGGTGTGAGTGGGTGATGGTGAAGTCGTTAAAGGGTGTGGGTGGGTGATGGTGAGGCCTATATATATAAAGGGGTGTGGGGTGGGGGATGGTGAGGCTTATATATATAAAGGGGTGTGGGGTGGGGGTTGGTGAGGTCTATATAAAGGGGTGTGGGGTTTGGGATGGTGAGGTCTATAATTAGTAGTTAGAGGAGTGAGGGGACACACATTCTAAAGTTTCTAACTCAGCAATGACAGACAGTCAGTCACTGTGTTTTTGTGTTTCTTCTCATGTGGCTTAATACCACAACACTTATCTCTTTTACTTAAAAGCCCTCATCTCCTTATTACACCTCCCCCCCTACCCCTGCCTCCATAATCTAATATCACTTTAAGCGAACAGACAATAAAATCGAAGGCCTCCATCGTCTAATATCACTTTAAGCGAACAGACAATAAAATTGAAGGCCTCCATCGTCTAATATATCACTTTAAGCGAACAGACAATAAAATTGAAGGCCTCCATCGTCTAATATATCACTTTAAGCGAACAGACAATAAAATCGAAGGCCTCCATCGTCTAATATATCACTTTAAGCGAACAGACAATAAAATCGAAGACAGACAAACTCACTGATGAGGGGGACGAACTCGGAGGTCTCCGGGAGGTTTTCGGCCACAGCCAACATGAAGACGGAGAAGGCCAGCAGCACGGTGATGCCCAGGGCGATCTTCTCGCCGGAGTCCGGGGGCAGGCAGAAGACCAGCAGCGTAAGCGCCGACATCATCACGCAGGGGAACACCACGTTGTACATGTAGTACAGCGTCCGGCGACGTATTCTGCAACCCAAGTTGACAAAACTGCATGCACACGGGGACTGGATGTAAAAAAAGCACATGTTGAGTGCTTATTCCGTTATCCTCGATATAAAAGAATAATAAAAAAAAATATAAAAATAAATAAATAAATAAGTTTTGGGTGGTGGTGGTAGTGGTGGTTGTGTCTTTTGTTTGTTTGTTTGGTTTTTGTTTTGTGGGGGGGAGACTGTGTGTTGGTTTAAATGTTGTGTGGCGGGTTTTTTTAACAAATGTTTTTAGAATAGAAGTTTTGCAACAACAACAAAATTGCCTAAAGTTGTGGAAATTAGTGTTGATTGATATGTCCATGAGCATGTTTGGTTTTCATAAATGGTTGAGGAAATAAATCATTATGTCCGTTAAAGAATATGTCTGAATTGATGTAACGCAAGAGTGTATGTATCTGCCTATGTCTCCCCCTCTTTCTCTCTCTCTCTCTCCTCTCTCTTTCCCTCCCTGTGACTGTCTGTCTGCCAATCTATCTATCTATCTATCTATCTATCTATCTATCTATCTATCTATCTATCTATCTATCTATCTATCTATCTATCTATCTATCTATCTATCTATCTATCTATGCCTACCTATCTACTACATATATGCCTACCTATCTATCTTTCTTACTTCCATTTAAATTTCTGTGATAAACAAATGAAAAATAAAACTAGCACAAAATGCACGGCATTCAAAAACAGAACGAATAACTGTCCCCAGCTCACAGAAATAAACCTCTGCAGTAGTGAGGCATCATGATAAACATTAGTTGATAGTTTTCACTTGTTACTGGTTCTTCGACTCCCAGCCTTGCCCTTTCTTCCCAGATTGACTGGAAAATCGAACAGAATGTCAAGTCTTTCGGAGGAGAATCTGAAAAAAATCAGACCCATGTGCTTACAGACTTGTGTATGTCAAATGAACCCACGACAGTTGTTAGGGAGGTACCTCGTCATTGTCCTGGTAAAATTGGTAGATTCAATTCCCAACTATATCCCCTAAGTCGGAATGCAGCTACCTTAATGGGGGGAGGGGGGGGAGGGGAAATTGTCGTATACGCAAAAAACCTCAACATTGGTGAACCTCTGAGCTCTAGCCAAGGAACGGAAAGCAATATGAATATGGCATCAGACAAAGACCAGCAAACATGAAGCAAGCACACACACACACACACACACACACACACACACACACACACACACACACACACACACACCACACACACACACACACACACACACAATGTGCAAATGCACTGCTTATTCAATGTACCATCTTAATATAAAAGTTTGACTTTGACTTGACTTTGACTTACACACACACACACACACACACACACACACACACACACACACACACACACACACACACACACACACACCACACACACACACACACACACACTACCTCCCCTCCCGACCCCACACACAGAGACAGAAGTGAGTGACACACAAACGAGACAAAACAAGACAAGACCAGGCGAGGAAGAAGCGAGGACTGACTTGATGTGGAAGGTGACATCAGGGAAGGGCTCCTCACAGCAGGCATAGCGCACCACGTTCCGCACGATTCGGATGTACACCAGCTCCCACTCCCCGTTCACCACATAGTTGGACAGATCCACGTCTGTCGTCCGGTTGATGATGTCCACCTGCAAACCGTATGTCAATCAATCACCAGCTAACCAACCGACCAACCAACCAACCAACCAACCAACCAACCAACCAACCAACCAACCAACCAACCAACCATTCAACCAACCAACCAAATAATCAACCAAACGACCCAAAACCAACCAACCAAATAGGTTACTGAACCCTTGTCAAGAAGGGACGCTACTGTCTTCTCAGTCCTGTCAATCTGTTCCATGCTAATTTGACTTCTCCCTTGACTCTCCAGGGAGTCACTGAAGCACTTTGTCGACGATTTTACATGGAGTATGTCTTGGTCAAGTTGAATCTGGCACAGCCTATCCATGTCCAGGTCCCAAAAAGGCATACTGGGTAAGTGTGTATTATCTGTACTACTGGCTTATTGGTAGTCTACACTACTACGAAAGTCGGCTGAGTTTAAACGTGAATGATAGATGTCATGCTTGCAAGGGAGCTTGCTCAGATTATAGTATCACCCGAAAGACTTGTGGGTGGAGTGGAGTGAAAGCAATGTTAATGGGAGGGGGTGGGGGAGGGGAATCCCATTTTGCGGACACCTTACTAGCAACGAGAATTCGCGCCTTCAAATGACTATAGATCACAAGTCCCACGCTCTAACCGCTAGGCTTATTCTGCCTATCCCTCCCTCTAGCTGCTGTCTGGCAGTCTGTAAAGTTCAAACCTACCGTTAGCTCCTTGATGCCTTCCCATTTCTGTCCACATCCTTCACCATCATCTATCCTCAGCTTTTTCCCTAATGCCTAGCAAAGTAGCGTTTATGAAAAGGTAGAAGGTTAAGTGATCTGGATCGGACCTCCCCACCCCCAACTCCTTACCCCTGCAACCAACCCACCAACCAGTCTATTCATGCACTTAGGCCATCCGAATAGTGGATTGGTGGTCTAGCGGTAGCGCTCACCTCTGAAAAGCTACAGACTGCTGGTTCAATCTATCCCGAAGCTTGATTATTTCTTTATCAACCAAACAATGAATGGTGGTCCCTTGGTGCCGAACTTTTGGATGAAAAAAACCACCCAGTCACGATCTTATGTGCTTTATGCATTTAGCGTATGAATAAGATCCCAGCAACAAAACTATCCGTGACAAAATTATGTAGAAAAAAGGCATCCTCACAAGAAAACGAACATATACACAGACAGGAACCAATGTATGGGTGGCGATGCACGATGGCATGTACTTTTCCTAAGGGAGACCAACCCGAATTTAACACATACAACTCTGCCATGACTGTAAGTAATCTACGATACATTCTATTTTTCTTCCGTTGAAAGGCTGTCACCATGCTTTACTACAGGAACTATTAGGCAGTCAAAGAAATTAAACTACAAACACTCTTTGCAAAGTTTGTTGAGAAAGTTAAAAGTATAGATTATATTTCTTTCGTACTCCGCAAAATCTTACTTTGTTAAGTATTACGTACGGGGATAGTTTTCTCTCTCGCTCTCCCACCTTGGCTGCATGATGCCATTATCAAGTTTTCTCTCTTCCGCGATCTCTGATTGTGTGGGATGCGTAGTGCCTGGTCTTATTCTGTGCGTGTAACTCTGCAGGAGGTCTGTCTGCTGGCCTCAGCCGCACAGGTCAGCTGATTTTGTTTTGGTAAAGGATAAATACTGAGTTTCCGTAACCAGCCGAACACCAATATGAATTATGGGATCTTTAACGTGCGTATATGATCTTCTCATGTGTATACATACGATGTGAATTAAAGCACTGGCAGGTTGGTAGATTAACTTGACCTGGGAGATCGTAAACATCTCCACCCTTAATTCACCAGACGCTGATGCCAAGATTCGAACACACGACTTCATGGACCCACAGGATGGAAGTCAAACGGTCTGCACTACTTGGATACAGCGTCCGCCGCATTAAGTTTTTAAAATCCTGGAAGCTCAGGCAGAAGTTAAGAGCAGAATGGGAGAAAGAGAGGGGTAAGAAGGATGAGCGGACTGGAAGAGAAAAAGATTATGATCTTGAACTTCTATAGGTAACCAAACACTGGCATCTTTATTTCCACAGTCCGTCCCCGAAGTCGGAATGCGGCTACCTGAATGGTGGGGTAGAAACGGTCCCACACGCAAAAATCTCATGACTGCTGAACCCCGGAGCTCTAGCCGAGGGACAAAACTTATGTAGCATTTAAGGATCTATGGGGACGGGATAGCTCAGTGGTCGGAGCACTCGCTTTCCCCTAGCCAAGTTAAGCAGCGTCGAGCGTGGTTACCAGTTGGATGGGTGACCGTTTGCGCGCCTTGGCTTCAGTACAGTTCCCCCAGTTCACCCAGCTGTAAATGGGTACCTGCCCTCTTTAGGGTCAGGGAAGGTAAAGCAGCGAGGGAGAGGAGATGGGCGCCGCCCTCAATATGCTGGCCCTAGAGAAGTGAGGTCTCTGACGCCTTGCTCCCCTACGACCTTATAGGTTATGAGACTCCTTTACCTTACCCTTTAAGGGATTCTGACTGTTGAATTATTAGTTAGGTTATTGGCAGGAAAAAACAACCCCGTTCATGTCCAAAGACTCCAAACTCGATGATCTCCCCAGAACGTCATCTGAAAAAGTGGTACCACCGCTGACATTACTACTACTACTACTACTACTACTACTACTACTACTACTACTACTACTACTACTACTACTACTACTACTACTACTACTACTACTACTACTACTACTGCAACGAATACAGCAGCAGCAGCAGCAGCAGCAGCAGCAGCAGCAGCAGCAGCAGCAGCAGCAGCAGCAGCAGCCAGCAGCAGCAGCAGCAGCAACTACAACTACTAAGCCTATTATTCATCGTTATTAAAAATATAGGCAAAAATGTGGGGGGTTCTTTGTATTGTACACATTATTTTAAGTGTACCCTATTACATTATTTTCTTGCTATCATTGATTTCCCCAGACCCCAAAACAGTTGGAATGATTTAAATGCTCTGTGTTTCTCTCTGTATGTAAAAGCTTTTTTGTCAGTGAGTGTACAGTTTTGTACCTAAACGTTTAAACCACAGTAATCAGTTGACAACATTCGTGGTTATTAGAATCTATCTTAAGCTATGTTGCTTAAAAATGGTAAGAACTGGGTGGAGATGCTGCGCAGAATGGGGATAAAATAAAAACTGCAGGGACAGAGAATTATAGTTCTTTGGCGAGCTTTTTTCAACATACGCTTAATCAAAAATCATTATGTAGCTTGCATTATGTAGCCTACAAACACAATCTGCTGTCGATGTGAGAAAGCGTAATTACACAGACATAAAAGCACGCTGCGATTCTCCATTAAGAAAATCAAATCTTGCCGCTAGACACTGTGCACTGTGAGCTTTCCTGGGGTCAAAGCATGCTAGTTGTAGTTTTGCTGACAACGAATGCCTGCCAAGTACGTCCTTTAAAAGAAGATCATTACTAAGCAGAGAAAGAAATCGATAGACAAAAACAGACAACCCAAAAGAAACCGTCAAAAACATAAAGGATAAAAATAGAACAACAAAAAAGCCAACCAAAAAGTAGCCCAGAAATCATCATCATCATCATCATCATCATCATCATCATCATCATCGGCGGCGGCAGCAGCAGCAGCGGCGGCAGCAGAGCAACAGCAGCAGCAGCAGCAGCAGCAGCAGCAGCAGCAGCAGCAGCAGCAGCAGCAGCAGCAGCAGCAGCAGCAGCAGCAGCAGCAGCAGCAGCAGCAGCAGCAGCAGCAGCAGCAGCATTACCATGATGCTTATCATTATGATCTCCCAATTATTACTCCTTATTGTTTTATGACTATTATTGCTATTTGGAGCCCATCAACCGCTATGACCAAATGCAGGCACCCTTCACACCTCTTCAAAGCAAACCAAGCTAGTTTTATCACTCCTCTCCAAAATAAACTACACTAGTATCGATCCTCTATTGCACTGAACTCCATCACCCTGCAGAAGAACGACAATTTACATTTGAACATTGGAATCCTTCTAGGCAGCTAATGCTAGACCGTACTTAGGACACGAGGCATTCCACTTAGTGCTAGAGCACAAAAATGCACTGACATGATAAAATCACAAGGTACCCAGAAAGATCAATACAGACATACAGGTAAATAACACTGCATAATGAACACTCTATTCCCATCTCAGCATTTCAATCTCGATAGGTAAGCAAAATCTTGAGTGGACACCTCAGCGAGACTCGAACCCACGCTGTGGGATATACGAGTTCAAGGTTCTAACCACAAGGCTATAACCCATGACTAGACTACTCGCAATAATGGCCCATGGGAGGTAATTTGCAAACAAGCCAAAAAGTCACAATCAACATAATCATAATAATACTGCCAATTTTGTTTTTGCCGAGAAAATATTGTCTGTCCTATTGACTTCTGCAGCTTATACACACAGATCTTTCTTTTACTACTAAAAGATTTTTTTGGGAGTGTTCATCAGATGGACCATCGGTCACTGCGATGAAGGCAACAGTATGTCACACAGGTCCTCCGAGTCACCATCACGTGTTTTGGTCACTGGGGTGGGATCAGGCTAGATCTTCTTTCGAAACTTCTCATCATGTAGCGGTCAGGATTGTATTATACTATTGTCTGGCTGCCAGTCTTGTAAGGGCACTCCCTCTGTGTGGCCCTATGCAGAGTTTCATGTACATATGATAACATATGGCCTGCCCTGAGCCTGATCATAAAGGACAGCTTCCATCACGTCAGGATGGCAGTAGGGTCTGACCCGTTATAGTGTGGGTGTTGCCGTGTCCACTTGCTTATGACAACATTTTGGTGGGAACGAATGACGACATTCACTAAATCGTATGCATACAGGGACTGGATGTAAAAAAAGCACATGAATGCTATTTACATTATCTTGGAAAAAGGAAAAGAAGAAAGAATACTTAAACAGAGAGAGAGAGAGAGAGAGACAGAGAGAAAGAGAAAAGAGAGAGAGTGAGAGCGAGAGAGAGAGAGAGAGAGAGAGAGAGAGAAAGAGAGAGAGAGAGAGAGAGAGAGAGAGAGAGAGAGAAAGAGAGAGAGAGAGAGAGAGAGAGAGAGAGAGAGAGAGAGAGAGAGAGAGAGAGAGAGAGAGAGAGAGCAGAAGACGCACACACACACGCAGACAGCCAGCCAGAAGCAGACACAGAAGCCAGCACACTTCGACTGAATTATCCACTTAATCGCATTTTGCGCTGCCACCTCAGAAAACCTGCAAGGCTGAATGCCGATAGCTTTCAAAAAGCAACAAATAAACCAACAACTCCCCCCCCCCCCCTAACCATCTATAGACCAAGTTTACCGCCTGCCAGTAACATTCTATCATTATTCTGATGCGCTGGGTCTGACTTGTCAGGCGCTTAACGGCAGCGTGACGCACTTTCGCTCATATACCAGACAACAAGAGTTGCTGAAAAAGCGTATGACGCAGAAGATTCTGGCCAAACCAATCTGTGACACGATGGAATCATCTACGGGGAATGGGACCAAGATTTCTTGTCATTGCTTCAATGTATTGATGGCACCGATTATGTCTATTTGTTTTCCAGAACTGCATAAGTATTTAAACCCGCAAAACTACCAAACACACACAGCTTTGCTTCAGTGGTCAGATACCTGGAATACTTTTTTGGGGAAGTCAGTAGAGTACTAGTCACTTCAAAACACCCCCAAAAGTCCTTCGGATGAGACCATGAACCGAGGTCCCGTGTGCCAACACACGCAGAACATCTTTCGTACACATTTAAACCACTTTTCGGAAGAGTAGGCCATATGCCGATGGGAACGGATGACAAAATTTACACAACTGCATACACTCGGGGACTAGATGTCAAAAAAAAGCACATGAATGCTTATTCCATTATTCTCGAAATAAAAGAATAAAATAGAAATAAAACATTACAGAAAGAGTAGGCAGCAATATCAATGTGAAGTAATCATTTGCTACCCTCTTTTGCTGTTCTTTGCTTTTTGTTAATACCCTGTTTTCATGTACGTCTACCCAGGTCTGGTTTGGTTTTGGTTTTCTTGTTCTTGCTCCTTGGCTACAGTTCCAAGGCTCACGAAGATGTCCTCCTAAAAAAAACCCCTCTTGGGTGACAAAAGTCATCGATGATAACTGCTTTAAGTGGGGCATAGCAAATTTAGAGATAATAAAGACACCCTATTTTTATCACCTACCTAAATTTAATAAACGTCTACAGCCCTCCCCCCTCCCCCTTCCTCACAGGAAGACCCATTGTGTCTGGAAAAGGGAGACCAACAGAAAAAACCCTGTTAAAGTTGGTGATCCACTGGCGACATCCTGCAGTGACGGCCATAACTTCCCATATCCAGGACACAGCAAATCTCCTGCCTACAAACCCTGAAAGACTGGAAACAGAAGACAGAGAGACAGACACTGGAAGACTGGAAACAGACGACAGAGAGACATAGACACTGGAAGGCTGGAAACAGAAGACAGAGAGATATAGACACTGGAAGACTGGAAACAGAAGACAGAGAGACAATGACACTGGAAGACTGGAAACAGAAGACAGAGAGACAGACACTGGAAGACTGGAAACAGAAGACAGAGAGACAGAGACACTGGAAGACTGGAAACAGAAGACAGAGAGATATAGACACTGGAAGACTGGAAACAGAAGACAGAGAGACAGAGACACTGGAAGAAAGGTAGACAGTGGACGTGAATGTGCTCAACCATTACCACCCATGTCGCGTGTGAAAGGGTGTGTGTTTTTCACACGAGTAATTTTAAACAGAATTGTTTTAAATGTACTCACGTTGATGTGTAGATAGGTTTGTATTTAGTTTCTACTGTCAGTTGGCCACTCTTTTAGCCTGAAGTTTTTCAATACTCCGAAATTGTTTTCTGCCAAACACTTGGGTGTTGTGTTCTTACTCTTCTGTTTTTACAATGGTGAGATTTTGCGTAGGCGACCGTTTTCGCCCATCGAGAAGGTAGCCGCATTGCGACTTCAGTGAACAGGCCTGTTTAAATGGTATAATTTTCTCAGTTATATTCCTTTTGGGGACGGGATAGCTCAGAGGTCGGAGCACTCGCTTTTACCTCAGCCAAGTTAAGCAGCGTCGAGCGTGGTTACCAGTTGGATGGGTGACGGTTTGCGCGCCTTGGCTTCAGTACAGTTTCCCCAGTTCACCCAGCTGTAGATGGGTACCTGCCCTCCTTAGGGTCAGGGAAGGTAAAGCAGCGAGGGAGAGGAGATGGGCGCCGCCCTCAATATGCTGGCCCTAGAGAAGTGAGGTCTCTGACGCCTCGCTCCCCTACGACCTTATAGGTTATGGGACTCCTTTACCTTTTTTTTTTATATACTATAGTCCTTTTGTTAATCGTTATATGTGACATTTTTCAGGCTGATAAAATCTGATATAACCTAGTTAAACTTTTTTCAATCTTGATAACTGCGCTAATACGACCATAGTGGTAGGTCGAGTTAGAGAATAATTTAAAAAAAAAATCAAAACTTATAGCCTTTAGCGTATGAGCCCAAACGTGGGCAGTCTTGTCAGTAGGGCCGTGACTAAACTGACGGAAGCGTCCCATGTCATAATTTGTATTGGAAACAGTTATCTGTATTCAAATCAAAACAAATGGAAAAAGAGGGTAGAGATGAATACGGGGGCCAAAAAAAAAAAAAAGGGATCTAGAACAGGGAAGACAGTTAAGGGGAAAATACTCTTTCTTTCTCCTAGATGGCGCTTAGGCGCTGTTTCCGTTTTACCGAAAGCAGGTCTTTCCTCATCACTCTCCCAACGCACAAGAACTGTGCGAACTGTGTAGCCGTCAAACGACTCGTGAAATTGACTGCAGCATGGTTGAAGCGCCATCACTTCCAGATCTCTCCCCACAGCACGAAAACCTGCCTACAAAATTGATGATGGGGGCTGAAAGCCTCAATTACCTCTTTCTTTTAATTATGTTACTGACGCGCAAGGTTTAAAAGATCAAAGAGGTTGTTTCTAAAACAGATTAAGCTCCTAACACAGTAGCAATGCACTCTTCACTGGTTCCTAACTAACGCTGTAAAAAAAGGGACATAAGCATACCATGCCATATTCTGAAAGTTGTATTCAATTTAATTAAAATAGAACTTGTTTCGTCATATATACTTTACTGGTAGGTACGTACACACTATGTGTTTAACATGCAAATGTATGCATAAGCGCATACTACACACATACATCTACCATAAAGCCATGCTGATACTAAACTGTTCTTAAGGTTATCTGCCCCGAACAGCAATTTTTGAAATGGTACATTTGTCAACAAATGGCAAATAAGCTGTAAAAACCTTTTCTGTAATAACACAATTTCTCTTCAGCAATGGATTGTCCTCAAGATGTCTAGGCCTGTAACATCAGCATCCCCCCCCTCCATTTATGTACAGGCAGTCTCAAATAGAAAAAAGTTCAAGGTTCTCCATAAAATTGAGATTTATCTTCTTCCTCCCTTTGGTGGCAAACTTCTTCACACCACAGTACACGTTCACCCCGAGCGGAAGTAACCTGCAGAGTTATATCCCTAACCAATTCACTCGTTTGGGTGACTTATCCCTTCAGTAGCCACAGTAGACATTTCCATTACTCTGCTTCCGCTGGAGGCAGAGAGAGAGAGAGAGAGAGAGAGAGAGAGAGAGAGAGAGAGAGAGGAGAGAGAGAGAGAGAGAGAGAGAGAGAGATTGTGCCGAAACATTTTTCAGCCCTAAAAGTTCACAGAGAACTGTAGACAGACTGTGCACACCATACATCTCAAAAGAACATCGCATGGTTGAAATATTTGTCATGGAGTGGAAACCACATCATGGAATGCACTGATATATGCTCTGTGTAAATGTTCATCTCAGATAGTTATCAGTCATTAATTACTTCGGATGCATGTGTATAAATATTTTCTTCTTTAACATTAACTATTCTTCCAGTCTTGTTTATCTATCAAAGTATGACAGCTATTGCCACAGACTTTTTCAATTCTCAATGTATGACACATGGTCCACAATTTTTCCTTCCACTTTGGAAATAATGTTGATTTCCCTTTTGTTAGAAACAGTAGAATTTTCCTTGGAATTCGAAAAATCAGGAATTGGAACGCATAATTGCTGTGGCTCTCTGATTGATACCTCCCATTACCATTCTACTCCCCTGTCAATCAGGAATACAATGTTGTCTTCAAGAGAAAGTGTCCCTCTCAAGTAAACAGAGACAGGAGGAGGGCACAGGCAGACAAGACTCACAACGATGATGACAAATTCTTTTAGTTCGAGGATAGTGAATAAGCACCCATGTGCTTTTTTACATCCAGTTCCCGAGGCAATGTATGACACATGAGGCAACCAGCTAAGTGAATCATCATGAGATTTGTTTCTGCCTAATTCTCTGAGTGTAATCTATAATATAGATAAGAATAATACCAAATATTAACGCTTATATAATTATTGTCCCACCTTCAGTACAATTCTATTATGTTTCTGTATCAAAGAGGCCTTTCATCTTAAAAATTTATTTAACATGACAGCCTTTTTACCAACACACAGTCCCCCTAATCTACCATGATAGGAAGTTTAGTATGTTGACATGGGAGAAATAGGTGTGGCTTTTAAAGAACACACGTGAAGAGCAACACAATGGGACAGTAAAGTCAAATACACAGATGATATTTTCAAAGTTCAGGTGACAGCACAGGCATCAAAAGTCACTAGCAGCAGTTTAATGGTGTGGTATCCCCACAGTCAGATTGCCACTACCTTAATGATGGGCAAAAGTATTGCATGCACAAATCTGATCACCATTCATAATAAGCTGTAGCTGAGGAAGGGAAAATAATTAATATGATGAAAAGACTAAGAGAGGGAGGGAAATATATATATTCTTTTATATCGAGGATAATGGAATAAGCACTTATGTGCTTTTTTACATCCAGTCCCCGTGTGTATGCGGTTTTGTAAATTTTTTCATCCGTTCCCACCGGCACACAATGGCCTACTCTTACGAAAAGAGGAACAGGATTTAACATGTGCGCAAGATGTTCTGCGTGCGTTCGCACACGGGGCCGCGCACACGGGGCCTCGTCTATAGTCTCAATCGAAAGACTAAGAGAGAGAGAGAGAGAGAGAGAGAGAGAGAGAGAGAGAGAGAGAGGAGAGAGAGAGAGAGAGAGAGAGAGAGAGAGAGAGAGAGAGAGAGAGAGAGAGAGAGAGAGAGAGAGAGAATAATACAAAAATGATTCTAATGTGGTAGGCTTTTAGCCCTTTCATATGAATACAAGGTGTCAGAGACAAAACAAACAATTCAACTTTTCAAATACAAACGCAACACAATAATCATCACAACATAGTTACCACAGCATGGAAAAAATCTACAACATAACATCTATATTCAGAACAGGAAAGGTCAACTGATTGTTAACCAGCGTTTTCAACTCGCCCACTGCTTTCCAGTTCTCATTCTATTTTTTAGCAGCAAACGAGATGGATTCTCTTCTGTAAACAATGTTGTCATGTGCCAAAGGGCTTTGATTCGAAGTTGAAGGCGACAGTCTTAGAACAGCGACAGTCTGAACGTCCCTGCCTTCGATTCTAAAAGAAAACACAGGCATTTCTTTCAGCGCAGAACTTAGCATACCTCCTAGCGTTCATGGGGATCCTTCAACGGCTGTCTTTACTAAAATACAAGGAAAAGATTGCAAAATTTATAGGAGCTGAGAATTTATGTTGTCTTCATAGATAGATAGATAGATAGATAGAGAGAGAGAGAGAGAGAGAGAGAGAGAGAGAGAGAGAGAGAGAGAGAGTGAGACAGAGAGATAGATAGAGAGAATTGATTCTACAGCTGGAAAGGTGTGGAGGACACCTACGAACGAAATGGAAGTGTCAATGGTGCTAGCAGAGCGGCTTTGTTAAGCAGACAGGCTTTTGTTGCAGTCTCTTACAGTGCCGGCAAAGGAGAATGACCGCCGGAGACACATTTTTCCTCTGCTAACTGTTGCTGTATACCTCATTATCTCAAAACAATAGGTTAAAACCACACAGTCCTAACCTTGGCCTGCTTTTCTGCAACCTTTACGACAGAAATCTTACAACGATGACGCGAAGAAGAAAACACGACATAAAACAACTCATACCAACAAGCAAAACTGGCATAAGTCTCCAACCATACAAACCCTGTGAGTTCAGTCATGCACGCATTATACAGTAAGCAGAAAGCAAGCTGACTCTTGGTTTTGTTGCCAAACATAGTCTCACACATTCTACTAAAGAAATGTTCAAACTCAGAGACTTAACCTACTTACTAAAACAATACTGCTTCATAACAGCTGCCAAACGCATATAATCCAGACCTTAAAACAATACTAAAAGACCGCTGACTGTACATACCGTGTGAAGCAGCCATGATAGCAAATATGACCACAAGGAAACACCATGAAACGATATTGACAGATAACAGATAGACCAGGGAACACACTGTCTACAAAAAAGGATGACAGGAGCAGAAGAGATCAGTTGTTAGAGCGGCAGACTCCTGTAACCTGGGATTTTTTCTTTTTGGTGTCTCGGCTAGTGCTGCGAAGTTCACCAATGGTGAGATTTTTGCATGAGACCGTTTTTTGGAGGTTACCTTAGTGGTAGGCAAAAACGGTCACAGACACAAAACTCTCAAGATTGGTGAACTTGGCAGCTCTAGCCAAGGACAGTCTGATGCAACACAGCATGCCTACAAACCCATAGCACAAAATGCATATTCATATTTAGCACAGTCGGCTGTTCTGCATACATAAATCCAGACTCCCCTTCCCCCCGTTGACATGAATCCTCAGGGGGAGAGTAGAAAACACTGAAATATCACCTTCGCTATAAAAAGTAGACTGAACTAGCTGTTTTGGTGTTACGAAATGGCAACACAAAAGTCTGCCAAGAACTCTTTAACTCTCAAACTAGCTATAACGACCAGGTCATAAATCAGAAATATGAAACGACCACATATCGCAGACCTCATTGCAACTACCAAGGATTCTCTGGCCTAGAGAATAACTGATAAGTTTCAGCAGCAAATTCAACACTTAACACTGACTCACTGGTTAGAGGTACCACTTCTGAAACCTCTTACTGTTTATACCACATGGATTGTTCCCCCAGTCTTGTCTGACGTAGGTGACTTAAAATATGATGTAAAAATATGCAATGCTTTAGACACAGTAACTCTTCAATGACCGAAAAAAAACAACCCTGAACGAAACTGCGTCCAGACAAAAGTTACTGGTAATCTTATAATGGGCCAAAAAAGAAGATACATTTGTATGGAATAAGAGTATGAAACTGGGTCTGTATTTTTCTCTTTTCTGAGGAAAGAGCGTAATAGAAATAACAGGATAATGATAAGAAGGAAAAGGATATTGGAGCTAAAAGGTAAACATGGAATGAAATCTGAACAATTTTCCATAATCATCTCTTCCCCTCCCCCCCCCCCCAATCCCTCGCTCACTGCTCCACCCTCTGTCTGTCTCTGTCTCTCTTTCCCTCCCCATCCTCCCCCCCCCTCTCTCTCTCTCTCTCTCTCCCCCTCCATACATGCTCTCATCAAAATGCACTCTCAGAGAAATCACATTCGGCGGTTCCCAATAGGCCAGGAAATAATCTGCTGTCCAATGGCTCTGAACATGGGAGAGAACTGCACCGAAGCCAAGGGTCATCATTCTTGAGATTTTTCTCTCAGAATTTTCCTGTGTTCCCTTTTTGGATCAGTTTTCCCCTAAGGAATTATTCTCAGCATCTTTCTTCTAGGATAATGCACAACATTTTGTTGATATAAGGTATTTACATCAGAGTAAAGCCTAGGCTGGCCTCCCTCAGCTTTTGTGATGTCTCGACAGGTAGATAACAAAACCGTTCTTTCTGAATATGTCAGAAACACACACACACACACAGACACACACACACATACACACACACACACAAACACACGCACACACCACACACACACACACACACACGCACGCGCGCGCGCGCGCGCACAACACACACACACACACGCGCGCGTGCAGACACACTCACACACACGCACACGCACACAAACATACACAAATATCCTCACACACAGACACACAAACTAAAACAGTATAACACAGGGGTTAATTAACATTGATTCAAAACCTAGACAGTGTCTTATTCTTTTTTTTATACATGTTATTTTTTTTAGAAGTATAATATCAAAATTGTTTCAAGTTACCTTTTGTTTTGAAACATGAAATTTATAGAACACAAACGATTAGAAAACAGTACATTAATAAAAAAAACAAGAAAAAGAAAAGAAAACGACAAACACAAAGAGACATACAGAACAGATAGGAGGACAGATACACAAGAAGGGAGGAGGAGGGAATTGGGGGGGGGTGGGGGGGGGGGCAGCAGAAGAGGGGGGGGGGCTGTAGAAAAATGGGAAAAAGAATTAGACGAAGAAGAAGAAGAAGAAAGAGAAGGAGGACGAGGAGGAGGAGAGGAGGAGGAGGAGGAGGAGGAAAAGAAGGAGGAGGATAACAAGCATGGCAGGTATACAGTGGAATAAGGCTTCTTATGTTAAGAACACCCCTCCCCTCCCCCAATTTATAGATCGAAAATGTGTGTGTGTGTGTGTGGTGTGTGTGTGTGTGTGTGTGTGTGTGTGTGTGTGTGTGTGTGTATGTGTGTGTATGTGTATGAGTGAGTGAGTGTGTGTGTGTGTGTGCGAGTGTGTGTGTGTCTATGTGTGTGAGTGTGTGTGAGAGAGAAAGGGAGAGAGGGAGGGAGAGAGAGAGGGGGGAGGGGAGAGAGGGAGGGAGAGAGAGAGGGGAGAGGGGAGAGGGGAGAGAGAGAGGGGAGAGAGAGAGGGAGAGGGAGAGGGAAGAGAGAGAGAGAGAGGGAGAGGGAGAGAGAAAGAAGAATAATGACAAGCAGAAGGATGAAATGACAGAAAAAAGAATCAGGCACAAGGAAACTGTCAATAAAGATTTTACCAGGAGAGAAAAAATATCCCTAGAAAAAACCCATCCAAGAATGAAACAAAGAAAGAACGGATGAAGGAAGGAAGGAAGGAAGGAAGAAAGACGAGAAAGAAAGAAAGACACACACACAAAAAATGACAAGGGCATTCAAAATTGTTTGAACAAACGATTTTGTCCCGTTCTTTCGCTTATCAAATCAAAGTTGGGCAAAAAGCTTTTTTCACATTAGTTTTTCTTAATCCACCTCCTGATATTGCAGAGAAAAGAATTCTTCTTTAACAAAAATGAGAGAGAGAGAGAGATAGGAGAAAAAAGTAAGTAAAGACAGACATATTTATTTATTTAATTTATTTTATCTTTTATTTCGAGGACAATGGAATAAGCACTCATGTTCTTTTTTTCATCGTCCCCATGTGTATGCAGTTTTGTAACCTTTGTCATCCGTTCCCACCGGCCACAATGCCCTACCCTTTCGAAAAGCGGAACGATTTTAACGTGTGCGCAAGATGTTCTACGTGCGTTCGCACACGCGGCCTCGGTTTATAGTTCATTTGAAGGACTTTTGTGGAGAGCGGAGTCAGCACTGATGTCAACTCCAGAGGAAAAATCCTCTTGAACGAGATTCGAACCCGGGTCAGCAGATCACGAATATATCACTCTAACCACCAGGCTATCCCGTCCCTAAAATAAGTATCGAGTAAGAGAGAGAGAGAGAGAGAGAGAGAGGAGAGAGAGAGAGAGAGAGAGAGAGAGAGAGAGAGAGAGACAGACAGAGACAGAGACAGAGAGAGAGAGAGCGCGATAGATCGATCGATAGATAGATAGACAGATAGATACAGAGAGAGAGAAATTTTTATTTTGTTTTTATTATTTCGAGGAAAATGGAATAAGCACTCATGTGCTTTTTTCATCGAGAGAGAGAGAGAGAGAGAGAGAGAGAGAGAGAGAGTGAGAGAGAGAGAGAGAGAGAGAGAGAAGAGAGAAAGAAAAGACAACAGAGACAGAGACGAAGAGAGGCAGAGAGAGACAGAGACAGAGACAGAGAATCAAAATCCCTAAACAAGAAAATGAAGGGAAAAAAACGGAAAGAAAGAAAAATCAACCTGAAACGAATAAAAAAGGAAAAAAAACCACAGTAAAAAAAGAAAAAGAAGAAAAAGAAAAAAAAAAAACACCCAGTAGGAAAGAAAAAAAATAATACGAAAGGAACAAAAAACAACCCTACACTACAGCCCCCAGGTCTGTTTGTTTGTTTGGTTCTTTCTTTTTTTCTTTCTTTCTTCTTTCTTTCTCTCTTCTTTCTTTCTTCTGTTTCTTTCTTTCTTTTGTTTGTTTGTTTGTTTGTTTTGTTTGTTTGTTTGTTTGTTTCTTCTTTCCTTTCCTTCTTTTTTTCCTTCCTTATTTTCTTCTTTCCGTTTTTCTTTCATTCTTTCCTCCTCCCTTCCTTCTCCTCCTCCCTCCCACTTTCTTTCTGTCTTTCCTTCCTTATTTTCTTCTTTCTTGTATTCTTTTTTCTTTCTTTCATTCTTTCCTTCCTTCCTTATTTTCTTCTTTCTTTTTTCTTTCCTTCCTTCCTTCCTTCCTTCCTCCATTCCCCCTTTCTTTCTTTCCCTCTCTCCTTCCTTCCTTCTTTCTGTCTTTCCTTCCTCATTTTCTTCTCTTCTTTTCTTCTTTCTTTCTTTCTTCTTCCTTCCTTATTTTCTTCTGTCTTTTTCTTTCTTTCCTTCTTCCTTCCTTCCTTCCTCCATTCCCCTTTTCTTTCTTTCCCTCTCTCCTTCCTTCCTTCTTTCTGTCTTTCCTTCCTCATTTTCTTCTTTCTTTTCTTCTTTCTTTCTTTCTTTCTTCCTTCCTTATTTTCTTCTTTCTGTTTTTTCCTTCCTTCCTTCCTCCCTCCCTCCCTCCCCCTTTCTTTCTTTCCCTCCCTTTTCCTTCCTTCTTTCTGTCTTTCTTCCTTATTTTCTTCTTTCTATTATTCTTTTTTCTTCCTTCCTTTTTTTCTTTCTTTCTTTCTTTGTACGGACTACCCACACGGCAGGCTGACAGAATCACTTCCAATTTCACTAATCTCCATCTCCTGATTACTGTATCTGCAGAGGTTTGGGTGGAGGGAGACAGGAGTCAGAGAGGATGGCATATAAAAATGAAAAATGACGAAAAGGGGAACGAGAGAGAGAGAGAGAGAGAGGAGAGAGAGAGAGAGAGAGAGAGAGAGACAGACAGGACAGAGAGAGACAGAGAGAGACAAGAGAGAAGAAGACAGATACAGAGAGAGACCAAATCAAATTAAATCATATCAAATTCTTTTATTTCGAGGATAATGAATAAGCACCCTTGTGCGTTTTTACATAAGTCCCCCCGAGAGAGAGAAGAGAGAGAGAGAGAGAGAGAGAGAGAGAGAGGAAGACGAGACAGAGAGACAGAGACAGAGACGAGAGAGAGGAGAGAGAGAGAGAGGATAGAGAGATTCGCACTACAATTAGCATCAACTAGTTTGATTTTTCCCCTCATCTTCTTTATCTTTGAGAAATTTGATATTACAATTTGCCCTTCTTCGTTCTGTTCATTTTATTATAAAACATCGAAGACCTACTCAATCCCCCCCCCAAAAAAACCCCAACAAAAACCCACGAAAAAAACGAGTTGGAACTTTAACCTTAATGTTTCGGTTATTTTTTGTTGTTGCTTTTTGTGGTTGTTTAAAATACAGTGTTGTTGTTGAACTAAAAGTTTTCTATTTTTAGTTTTCTTTTCTTTGTCATTTTTTTTCTTGTATATGATCTGATTTTTCACACACACACACACACACCACCACGCACGCACGCACGCACGCACGCACGCACGCACGCACGCACACACACACACACAACACAATGTATCACTAGTGTCCCCGGTACAGTCAGGTGTCGTCATGTGCACAAAGGACTTCAATGGTTAAGACTATACATTACTGTCCCCGTTCCTTATTTCAATAGCAACAC
>CM054147.1:29064834-29074834 GCA_028751875.1 Rapana venosa | reverse complement strand
AACTCGCTGAATACTGGCACGAATTACAGTGTCTTTTTTTACGGTGGATATTTGATCTTAAGCAGGCGCAGATACACGAGGGAAGTTGGGGTACTGGTAGGTCTGCTCTGTAAGTTAACTCAAGAGATCGTTTAAACCCTCATTTTTTAAAAGTCAGCATACGTTGCTGTCGAGATTCGAACCCACAACTTCATGGACTCAGGGAGATGGAAGTCCATTGCTTTATTTACTTCACTATGCAGATTTCTCTACCTGCCCTACCCGTGTCTAGCTGCTCGTGTCTATCCTGTGCTTACTGTATTCGTACTCAATAGACTTGAAGTCTACATTCTGGGAAATGGATATTGTTTATAAAATCTTAAAGGACTTGTGTAGTTTTTTCTGGTCGTAGATGTTTTTGCAATATTGTACCGCCCTTACTTGAAAGTGCTTTTTTTTTAAAATGCTGAAGTTCAACGTTTAATAACATCTTCCTTTTGCGTTTCTCTCTCTCTCTCTCTCTCTCTCTCTCTCTCTCTCTCTCTCTTCTCTCTCTCTCTCTCTCTCTCTCTATCTCTCTCTCTCTCTTGTCTGTCAGATTTTCACTGTAGTCTGTTCTTCCTTTGTGTTAGATTTTTTCTCATTTTTTGGGGCCTTGCTAAGTGAGTGATACCAGCCAAAGTCCCAAGGACACAATATGCCCTGTATCACCAACCAACAAGAAGCCCACAGAGGACATCAAGTCTTTCCATTGCAAAAAGAACCAACGAAAACCAAGCTGATTTTCACGACAGAGTATAAATTGATTGGCCAGTTTGAACACAACCACATTTTTGCTAGAAGAGCATAGCGAAAGTTCTCATTTTTGTTGGGAGAATATTTTGTCAAAGCACATGGTCACCAATTTAAACCGCTGCCACAGGTACAGTCTCCCGCTTTTACAAACTGATTTAGGGTCTGTTCATGGATGCTGACCACAGTAGGGAAGTTGATCAGTGGTCAAGCAGTGACTCACTTGTATAGAATGCCAGGGATCGTGGGTTTGATTCCTGTCTAAAGCAGGGTTTTCCTGCTATCCACCATTGAACTATGACTCGCGGTCTGGGCGCTAGTATTTTTTGGTTTAAGACTATGATTCGATGTACTGTATGCAACATATATTCAGCGCATAAAAATGATTCCAACCAAAAAAACACTGCCCCCCCACAACCTCGACAACAAAAACAGTGTCTTGGCAAATTTTGTGAACTAAACTACTCTCAAAGGGAACTACTAATAACAGCAGCAGTATATTTTTGGTGCCACGCTCTCCATGGGGAAAACATCCTAGATTTCATTCAAAGAAAAATCTGCTTCTTGCTCTTCCATGATAGAAAGAGTAAAATGATGCTAGTTTGACTGCAACTGAAAAAGGTCACCATCACGGCTGCCAGACTGAGAAGAGAGAGAGAGAGAGAGAGAGAGAGAGAGAGAGAGAGAGAGAGAGAGAGGAGAGAGAGAGAGAGAGAGAGAGAGAGTGGAGTGGTGTGTGTGTGTGTGTGTGTATGAGTGAGGTGACGAACAGACAGAAAAACACATAAAACAAAATGAATATAGAAAGACAGTATATCTTCTTAATAGTCTATCTTCTTAATGGCTTTTAATTTTTTTTAAAAAGAACCAATTCAAACTGTGGCAGCAAAAGAAAGTAACGAAGGCAGAACTCAGTAAGTTGGTCAGTGAGTGAGTCAGTGAGTGAGTCAGTGAGTGAGTGAGTGAGTCAGTCAGTATTCAAAACAGAAGAAAAGAAGCAGGGGTGGAAGAAAATTCCAAGAGAATGAAACGTTATCTCTTTTTACCGTTCTTTAAACAACTACAACCACCAACACCACCACCCCGCAAAAAAGAGCAAAATTAAAGAAAAAAACACCTTTTATTTCATCGGTTTCCCCATATTTGAGGTCAATAATCGATTAATCACCAGTTGCAGGCAGGCAGGAAGAAAGCGCCCTCCTTCACTTAGAAAGGACCTGCCAACTACATGCAGTCTTTCCTCGGCATAAAAGCATACTTAATCACAGCTGCCATGCACACACTGATTGCCTGCTTATGGGTCAGGCTAGGACATAGCTACAGTCTTTCTTTCTCTCTCTCTCTCTCTCTCTCTCCTCTCTCTCTCTCTCTCTCTCTCTCTCTCTCTCTCTCTCTCTCTCTCTCTCTCTCCTCCCTCTCTCCTTTCTCTCTCTCTCATGGAGAAGCACTGAAACACATGCACAATATGTATTCAAATGGTGATGTCTTTCTAGGACTTCCATAAAATTGTAACAGTTTGTACATGAAAAAATCCAATGCAGCTACCTCAATGGTGAGTAAAAACGGTCGCACACGCAAAATCACACCATTGGTGACCTGAAATTCTTGCTTTAGACGAGGAACGGAATAAACGAAGAAAAATGACTTTCTGCCCCATAAAATATACAAAAAAGAACCATCAAAACAAAAACAAATCAAATAAAAACCAAGCAAAGTAAAAAAACCCAACAACAAATGAACAGAACAAAAAATCATGTAAGCAGCCAACCACTTAAAACACACATACAACAAAACAACTTCAGATAATTTTCATCACAAAACCATATTTGCGTCAAAAAGGACAGAACCTACAAATAAAGTGCCCCCTAGATGCGAACCCTATACCATCAACAGACGATGTTTATACCCACTGCAGCACCCAAGAAAAAAAAAGAAGCAGGAATTCAACCTTGGAATCGAGTAAGCATGTCTACACCATACGAATGCCGAAAAGACTGAAGTGTTTACACTGTGAGTGACGTCCACGAAATAAAAGTTTAGTTTTGTACAAGCTGGCTACTTCAGAACGAGGGTTGAATAGACGATGGTGAAACTCTGACAATAACTATGTTGACTGGTGCTGCGGCGAGTCACAAGATTCAATTTGTTTCCGAGACACTAAAGTTGGAAAATTTCGCTTGTCACCTAGTGTAAAGAAGTATCCACCTATTTTGTCAGACAATCATTGAAAGACTACGTCACACCTTCAAACTTCTTACAGCAAAGTCACAACAATTTTTTGCAAACCCGTTCAATCTTTACAAGAATGCAGAAAAAAACCCGTTGACATTATTTCTGTTTGATTCAACACTCGAAACATTGACATATCAACAGATTTTTTTTGTCGTACACAGTTGTGTCGAGGTAATGGTGATATTTCTGGCAGTAACAGCACTGGATCTCAGCTTGTCACTATTGTCAGCATAGAGGGGGTCCAGCTACGATACATATCGAATACAACACCTCGCCCTTCTTCATCCTCTTTTGCTTTCACTCAGCTCCACTTCAGTTTAGGTTTTTCACCAAGAAAACGTTCCCTCGTGCCAAGTGTCCCATAAAGGCGTCGCCACATTTTGCAAGATCGGTACTTAACAGTCGCTATACCTTCTGTATCATTCAACAAACTGACAAAAACTGGCATGCATGTGTTTCTTAGATATTTTCATGTTTCTGTAGCATATTACGGAAATTTACGGATCTTTTACGTGCATATGTGATTTTTGTATGTGTATGTACTCAGGTGGGATAATTGTAACGACAGTTCCGTATATGATTTGCACAGGTATTTACTTTTCATCAGCTTGTTGTCTTTAACGAACGAACGAACAAATAAACAAACAAACAAGCAAATACACACACCTAGTTTCCCTCTCCCTCACACACACTACATACACATAAAATTATTCACTCTTTGTCTTCGCGCTCTTTTTGCTGAAGACTACCCTCCCTTTGGTACCATCCCTATTTTGCATCACGACAAACTCAACCCAGATAAGGCAATCCAATCCAAGACAAGACAAGAGAATCAAATCCAAAATAAAACAAGACAAGACAAGCGAAGAGAAGCCAAGCCAACCCAAGTCGACTCGAAGTTACCCCCTAATACTAAACATTGTCTCCAAAATATTATGCTCTGCAGAAAAAAAAGACCTCAACCAGTCAAGCTCTTAGTCAACACCACATCACCACAGTCCATACACATCACTGTTGCACAGGATGGACTGGTGGTACAGCTCAGGTTTGCCATCGTCACTTTGCGGGCTTATACAGGCAAGGCAAAAGGGATCGATAGCAGACGGCAAGGAGACTCTTTGGCAGGGCAAGGATCTTCCAATGGAAGGGCAAGGAGACTCCAATGGAAGGGCAAGGAGACTCCCTGGAAGGGCAAAGAGATTCCATGGTAGGGCAAGGAGACTCTATGAGAGAGCAAGGAGACTCTACGGCAGAGAAAGGAGACTCTGTGGCAGAGCAAAAGACACTACGGCAGGGAAAGGCTTCTCAATGGCATGGCAAGGTTACTAAATGGAAGGGCAAGGTTACTCAATGGTAGGGCAAGGTTACTCAATGGCAGGGCAAGGTTACTCAATGGCAAGGAAAGGAGACTCTTTGGCAGGCAGGGCAAGGAAAATCTTTGGCAGACAGGGCAAGGAGACTCTTTGGCATGCAGGCAAGGAGACTCTATGGCATGCAGGGCAAGGAGACTCTTAAGCAGGCAGGGCAAGGAGAATTTATGGCAGGGCAAGGACACTCTTAAGCAGGCAGGGCAAGGAGACTCTATGGCATGTAGGGCAAGGAGACTCTATGGCATGCAGGGCAAGGAGACTCTTAAGCAGGCAGGGCAAGGAGACTCTATGGCATGCAGGGCAAGGAGACTCTATGGCAGGGCAAGGAGACTCTATGGCAGGGCAAGGACACTCTTAATCAGGCAGGGCAAGGAGACTATTGCAGGGCAAGGAGACTCTCTGGCAGGGCAAGGAGACTCTATGGCATGCAGGGCAAGGAGACTCTATGGCAGGGCAAGGAGACTCTATGGCAGGGCAAGGAGACTCTATGGCAGGGCAAGGAGACTCTTTGGCATGCAGGGCAAGGAGACTCTAGGCAGGGCAAGGAGACTCTTTGGCATGCAGGGCAAGGAGACTCTTTGGAATGCAGGGCAAGGAGAATTTATGGCAGGGCAAGGACACTCTTAAGCAGGCAGGGCAAGGAGACTCTATGGCAGGGCAAGGAGGCTCTATGGCAGGGCAAGGAGACTCTATGGCAGGGCAAGGAGACTCTATGACAGGACAAGGAGACACTATGGCAGGGCAAGGAGACTCTTTGGCATGCAGGGCAAGGAGACTCTATGGCATGCAGGGCAAGGAGACTTTATGGCATGTAGGGCAAGGAGACTCTATGGCATGCAGGGCAAGGAGACTCTTAAGCAGGCAGGGCAAGGAGACTCTATGACAGGGCAAGGAGACTCTTTGCAAGGAGACTCTTTGGCATGCAGGGCAAGGAGACTCTTAAGCAGGCAGGGCAAGGAGACTCTTAAGCAGGCAGGGCAAGGAGACTCTATGACAGGGCAAGGAGACTCTATGACAGGGCAAGGAGACTCTATGACAGGCAGGGCAAGGAGACTCTATGACAGGCAGGGCAAGGAGACTCTATGACAGGGCAAGGAGACTCTTTGGCATGGCAAGGAGACTCTATGGCAGGGCAAGGAGACTCTATGACAGGGCAAGGAGACTCTATGGCAGGGCAAGGAGACTCTATGGCATGGCAAGGAGACTCTATGACAGGGCAAGGAGACTCTATGACAGGCAGGGCAAGGAGACTCTATGGCATGGCAAGGAGACTCTATGACAGGGCAAGGAGACTCTATGGCATGGCAAGGAGACTCTATGACAGGGCAAGGAGACTCTATGACAGGCAGGGCATGGAGACTCTATGGCAGGGCAAGGAGACTCTATGGCAGGGCAAGGAGACTCTATGGCAGGGCAAGGAGACTCTATGGCAGGGCAAGGAGACTCTTAAGCAGGTAGGGCAAGGAGACTCTATGACAGGGCAAGGAGACTCTATGACAGGGCAAGGAGACTCTATGGGCTGACATGAGAGAGGTAACAATGTTAACTATACCCCAGAAGAATGAACTGTTAGTAAGGGAGAAGTTTAAATTTCCACTATCTTATCTCATTTCGTCAAACTGCACGCATGCAAAAACATCAACAGCATCTGTGAAAAATATGCGAATGGCAAACATGTTCGCAACCCCCCACTAAATGTTATACATTCTAGAGAAAAAAAAAGTATGTACAGAGATAGAGAGAGAGAGAGAGACAGAGACAGAGAGACAGACAGAGAGACAGACAGAGAGACAGAGAAACAGAAACAGAGACCAGAGAGAGAGAGAGAGAGAGAGAGAGAGAGAGAGAGAGAGAGAGAGAGAGAGAGAGAGAGAGAGAGAGAGAGAGAGAGAGAGAGAGAGAGAGAGAGAGAGAGAGAGACAAGAGAGAGACAAGAGAGAGAGAGAGAGAGAGAGAGAGAGAGAGAGAGAGAGAGAGAGAGAGAGAGAGAGAGAGAGGAGAGAGAGGACAGACAGACAGAGGGACAGAAACAGAGACAGATAGCCAGGAGAGAGGATATGGGTGGGATGAGGAGACGGTAAAGTTTCAAAGACATCTACGTACAGGTAGATCACAGTATACCACGATGTTCCTAACTGCTGCTAGCAGAAGTGTCCAGGGAACAGCAGCAGGCTGTACTGGCATCTCTGACCTGCTGCTGCTGCTGCTGCTGCTGCCGCTGCTGCTGTCTGGTCCTGTACTGCGTGATGCTGAATGTGATGCTGCAGCTTTGGGAACTGGGGGTGGGGGTGGTGGGGGCGAGTATGGGATGGGTGGTGGGTACGGGTGGGTGGGTGTGGAGTAAGGGGATGGGTGGTTTTGTGTCGTGTGTTTTGTTGTTGTTGTTGTAAGCGTTGACAGTGAGGTATGTAAAGGGAGTTTTTGCGTAGTAGTGGTGGTGGTGGTGGTGGTGGTGGTGGTGGTGGTGGTGGTGGTGGTGTGTGTGTGTGTGTGTGTGTGTGTGTGTGTGTGTGTAGTGTGTGCGCGTGCTCGCGCACGCACGTGTATGGTATGCATTTATGAGAGAGATAACTCGAACTCGAATATTTTAGTGAGGGTAATTGGAGAAGCCAGAGGCTTCTTTACACCAGAGAGAGAGAGAGAGAAGAGAGAGAGAGAGGAGAGAGAGAGAGAGAGAGAGAGAGAGAGAGGAGAGAGAGAGAGAGAGAGAGAGAAGAGAGAGAGAGAGAGAGAGAGAGAGGAGAGAGAGAGAGAGAGAGAGAGAGAGAGAGAGAGAGAGAGAGAGAGAGAGAGAGAGAGAGAGAGAGAGAGAGAGAAGAGAGAGAGGAGAGAGAGAGAGAGGAGAGAGAGAGAGAGAGAGAGAGAGAGAGAGAGAGAGAGAGAGAGAGAGAGGAGAGAGAGAGAGAGAGAGAGAGAGTTAACAGCTGCCATCACCGCCAAAAACCAAAACCAAAACAAAACCACCCAACCAAAAAAAACTATCAAGAAAAAGAAAATGAACATCCACGACCCCCCCCCCCCTCTCCCACCCCCCACTTTCCCCAGGGAAGAGAATGGAACACGGTGACACGTTTATGAACGAAATGAATTTAAGCTCAAATTCAAGCTACACAGACATAACACAACAGAAGCAGAAACAAAACCCACACACCGTGTAACTGTAAAATATTGAAGGATACGATTTTAATAATAATAATAATAATAATGTATGGAATTTATATAGCGCTGAATCTTGTAAAGCAACAAATCAAAGCACTCGGATGACATTAATTTTTTTTTTAAAATATCGAGGATAATGGATTAAGCACTCCTGTGCTTTTTTTTAAACATCAAGTTCCCGTGTGTATGCGGTTTTGTATATTTTGTCATCTGTTCCCACCGGCACACGATGGCCTACTCTTACGAAAAGCGGAACAGGATTTAACGTGTGTGCAATATGTTCTGCATGCGTTCGCACACGGGGCCACGGTTATAGTCTCATCCGAAGGACTGACATTCAGTTCGATTTTTTGGGGTCAAACTGGGAAGAAAGGGCGAGGCTGGGAATCGAACCCAAAACCTCACGGTTTACTTGTTGGCAGGCAAACGTCTTAACCATCCTGTCACCTTCCCTCCATTTCCCCTCTCATCACCTCGGCTACAGCTCACAGGTTCATCGATAGTAAGATTTTCGCATTGGCTACCACCTCCCGCCCCGATCCCAACCATCAATGTAGCTAGCTGCATCTCCGCTGAGCAGATTCATAGATGAATGAATGAACAAGGACAGACCGAAATGATAATGAAACTGACGCTAGTGATAACCATCGTCATCGTCATCATCATTGTCGTGGTCGTCGTTGTTGTCGTCGTCGTCCTCCTCCTCCTCCTCCTCATCATCATCATCACTGTCGTAGTCGTCGTCGTCGTGGTCATCGTCTTCAACCCCATTTATATACAGGAACTGCGTCATGACATATTTCTGATATAACCCAATATTGATCAGCACGGAGTGATCCAGACACCCTCCCTCACCACCCTTTCATCTCTCTCCTCCTCCCCCCTCCTCCCCCTTCCTCCCCCCTCCCTCCATCTGTTTCTGTTCTTTTTTCCTTGCCTGAAATACTGATCCTCCTTCTCTGCCCCCTCCCCCTCCCCCACCCCATCCCCGTGCCCGCATATCCAGCCTCCAGCTAGTTAATTTTCAATTAGCGGGTGTTACAGACTGGAGGAGAGGAAATGCTCTCTCACTTGCAATAAACCGCTCAAAGAGAAACACGCAGCCATTGCTGGGGGTATTGAAACAGCATCATCACCACCACCACCAGCAGTTGCAACAACAGTAAATCGATAGCCAATTTTATTTCTCTTTGACAGAGAGAGAGGAGAGAGAGCGAGCGAGAGAGAGAGAGAGAGAGAATTTGATAAAAAGTGAGTTGCATTGTAAACGCAACGATTAAAGAAACAAATACAGAAACGAAACAAACGAACCAAATTAAACAACTGCAGAAAAGATAAGAACGAGATCCCTCCCTTCCCACCTTCCCGCCTCCGAGAACTAGATCTTTCACACCGAAGCAAACACAAACTTCGAGCTAATTTGAAGATATCAGTCCTTTAATCTTTCAATTAGAAAGAGGAGGAAATCAGCAAAAAACAGCAGAAGCTTAAAAGGCTTATATAATAATAACAACAACAGCGTGTACATGAAATACCATGTTGTCTTGTCCAACAAAAGACCACACCATCACATGACGGTGCTGTGATGTATGAAGGAGAAACATGCAGTTCTGGAGAGAGAGAGAGAGAGAGAGAGGGAGAGAGAGAGAGAGAGGGAGAGAGAGAGAGAGAACAGCAATGGATCGGTAGTCTAGAGGTAACGCACCTGTCGTCCCAAGAACAGCGCCATCCAGTATTTTTTTCTTTTCCTGTCCCAACCTCGCCCTTCTTCCCGGTTTGACCCCCCCCCCAAAAAAAAAAAAAAAATCAAACGAAATATCAGTCCTTCGGATCAGACATAAAACCAAGGCTCCGTGTGCGAAAAGTCCAGGTCGGAAGTGTCCGAAGTGTGCGGTGCGATCCCCGTTTGGGCCAGAAACTTTTCCCTCATCCATCAGATCAAGAATGGTGGTCTGGGTGCTAGTCTTTCGGATGAGACGATAAACCGAGTTCCCGTGCGTTACACATAATCATTTAGAGCAGGTAAAAGAACCCACGGCAACAAGAGAGCTGTTCCTTGGCAAAATTCTGTAGAAAAAAAAGCCATTCTGATAGGGAAACAAATACAGGAAATTAAAAAAAAAAGGGTGGCGCTGCTCTTGTGGCGACACGCTCTGCCCGAGGGAGAGCAGCCCGACCGAATTTCACACAGAGAAATCTGCAATGACTTAAAGTAGTATAACACCCCCCAATCCCCCCAAAAAACCAACAACAACAATAACAACAAAAAACCCCAACAAAACACAACTGTGAGTTGACGACCCAGTGTATGAACTTACGGTACTGTTCCCTCTTAACATCAATTTTGTAAAAACTGGCTGGCTGGCATCCCTACTGCGCAGTGACAAGGATAAATTGGTATCGTCGCCAGACAGTGAAATACAAGCTCTCGAGAGGGAAAGGAGAGCTTGAAAGGACCACTTTTCTTC
>CM054147.1:29042072-29059572 GCA_028751875.1 Rapana venosa | reverse complement strand
CCTGTGTTTAAAGACAGTTTTGCCCATGTCAATTCTCTGTCATCTGCCCTTCATTAGTAAACGTTAATAACCACGTGCCCATCATCCAGAGGAGCGTATGTTAGCTTGCAGAGAAGGTTAATGGTGTTTAGTTAAAGTCTCCATCCAGTGCTGATGACAGTTCTGCAGGTGTAGAACAGAACTAATGATTTCTCATGGACTAGACATTTCTATACACTCTATGAGCAACAACCTTCGTGAATGTGTTGGCTGTGGAGATCTTTACACACAATGACAACATGAAAAACAAAACCAAAGAAAAACAACAGCAAGATTCCAAACAGGGGGATAGGCTATGGAACACATTTGGCGTCATAGAGAGATGCTGCCATGGTTAAGACAGTGGACCAAAAATCTACACCACACTAATAACTCTGACATTTTACCAATTTGTCTTTACTTCTGAGATCTTGCCAACCACAGATCTTCGTACGAAAACCCTATAAGTTTACACTATCCACAACTGCAAGGCAAAATCAAGATGCAATATGCACCTGATTTAAACTGACATCTTCAAAATCAACAGGTCTATGCCCTGCGTAGTCAGATTGTAGAAAGATCAGAGAGAGATGTTGGAGATCTTGGAGATGTTTCAGAACGCACTTATCTCCAATTCCCGGGAACTGGCTTTGTCATGAGAGTTCTGGGATGAAGCCCAAGCATTGATCAGCACACTTTGAACAAAGCAGCCTCCCTGTCCTCTGCCTGGTACCCCCACTTTGTGTTCTCTTTAATCTGATAAAAGCCACGTCTATTTTTCTTGTTCTTTCACTCCTCCTTTCTTCATCATAGGTCGATACTTTCCCATAAGCAGACGATTCGAACAAAGAGAACAAAGGGATTTCAGTCTCTGATAACAGACTTGCAGGACGCATTCCGTGTCTGTTTTCTCCTAAACAAAGATTAATAGGATGACCGTTGCTTCTAAATGAGAGGACAGTTAATAATGAATAAAGGTAGAATGACATGGTCACATAACCACTAAGCAAATAAAACTGATAGCTCTGAGCCATCATGTGAGCAGTTTTAAATTGTTTGCGCATTATCAGTCAGCTTCAGCATCATCGCCATCACCATCGCCATCCTTTTTAGCGCCAGAAAACACTGACCAGCAGTACCTTTATGGTGTATCCATTCATTCATCAGCATGCTATGATTCACTCCCCCTTTCTCGTATATCCTGTTTTCTGTCCTATGTGGTTTCAAATACCGACCATCTCCTGAGTTGAAAAGCAGCAGCTTTAATGGTGGTCAAAAACGATTGCGCACGCAAAAACTTCAGCATTGGTGAACTTCGGAGCTATAACTGAGTAACGAAAGAACACTGACCCTTCTTTTCCCTCTCCAGCTTCCCAAGTTTTCATTTTCTATGAACCAGCATCACAAACTCCAGGAATGAAAGTGTTCCCATTCCTAACAAACTGCTAAGAATGAAACATCAAGGTCTTTTTGCTTGGAGTATTAAAACATCATCATCTATGAATTTGTCAACCAGGTTTTGGAAAGAGAGAGAAAGAGAGAGAGAGAGAGAGAGAGAGAGAAACAGACAGACAGACAGAGACAGAGAGACACACAGACAGAGGAGGCAAGGGGGTATGTTAGAACCGAACAACACGAATTACAACTGCAGCAAGTGATTTAGGCAACAAGAAACTATCTAATCAGTGAAAAGATTATAAAAAAACAGACAAAAATTACCTTTCATATCCAAATCAGAATAAAAAAATTACAGCTAATTAGCACTGATCAACCCATTCTCTACACATATAAAAACACAGGCCCCCCCCTATAAAAATCAATATTTAAAACCCACATTTGCATTATAACAAAAAAGACCCATACTAAGACACTCGACCACTCATCTTCGTAAGAACCACAGGACAAGAAAATCTATCAAATGTCACATCTAAAACAAGATATGTAGAATAAAAAGCACACATAACAATAATTATCTCACTACACCAGGTTTACGCACTGTGGGGAAGGCTGATGAATAAAAAAGACTCCGATTTGTAGGACAATAGGGAAGCAAAGACACGTGAACTGACAACTTAGTTTAGGAATTTCCAATGCTGTTTCCTTTGGATGTGTTGTAAACTTGGAGTCTGAAGCCACTGTGCACAGTGACAAGGATAAATTGGGTCTGTTGGGTCAGACAGTGAAATGCAAACTCTCCAAGGGAAATAACTGAAGAGACCCCTTTTCCTCCGGAAGTTGAAGACAAGTTGCTGCACTCTGTCTCACTAGGGCACAAACGGAACTGTCTCGGTCTACCTCACTTTAGGACGGGATAGCTCAGTGGTCAGAGCACTCGCTTTTCTCAAGCTAAGGTGAAGCAGCATTGAGCGTGGTTACCAAGTGGATGGATGACTGATTGCGCGCCGTGGCTTCAGTATAGTCCCCTAGTCCACACAGCTGTAAATGGGTACCTGTCTCTTTAGGTCAAGGAGGGTAAACTAGTGAGGGAGAGGAGATGGGCGCCACCCTTCAATATGCTGGCCCCTGGATAAGCTGAGGTCTCTGACATCATCGCTCCCAATGACCACATAGGTTATGGAAACACCTTTATCTTTACCTTACTTCACTTAACGGCCGTTTGCAGCATGCCGTGAGCTGATTTGTTTAAAATGAACGTCAGAAAACATATAACTTGATTTATCAGTTAGAAAAGATAAAGCTTGTTTCATAGGAATTTACCTTTTTCTTATGTCTTATACAGAACACATTCAGTATTTCTTTCAACCTGTTTTTATGGACAATGTTGTCACGCCAGCTAATTCTTTCATTAGCAAAATGTCAATGAGCACGTGCCCCTCATTCAGAAAAAAAACAAGTAGTGCATGACTACTGAGACACGCTAATGATGCTTCGTCATAACCTGCATCTTCTGCTAATAATGATTCTGTAGGGAGAGAGAGCCAGACTGGTGGTGTTCTCTGTCTCTCTGAACCCGACATTATTACATATTCTGTGAGCAACATCTTCTGTGAATGTGCTGGTTAGGGAGATATTCACAAAAACATCAACATCAGCAGCATCAGCAGCGGCAGCAGTACCACCAGCAGCAGCAGCAGCAGCAACGACGACAACAACAACAGCAGCAACAACAACAACACAATAACAAAAAAGAAAGGATGACGTGGATCAGGAAGAAAACGCTGAGTGTGAATGTTAATGCTCATTACATTGAAAGTATGGCACATACAGTAACAATCTGTTGTTAAGCCACTAAGATTGATCAACAGAAATCAACAAAGAAATGGTGCCAATCTGAACACGCTGTACCAAGGATACACTCTGTGGTGACCCTCCTAACACTTAATGGGAGAACATGTTAATAATAACCAACATAGTTTCGCCTCTTTCCTTTCGAACTTCTTCTTGTTCTTCTTGTTCTTCTTGTTCTTGTTCTTGTTCTTCTTGTTCTTCTTCTTCTTCTTGAGTTGCCCCTTTCTGGGGTTTAAGTCTCACGTGTCATGCAGGTGACAGACATTTCATTTTCATCAATGTATCAAGGGGACCACACTGGATTAAAAACCAAAACAAATAAGAGAAGATGCCACCCAAGTAGGACTACAATTTCTCTTTCATTTTTCCTTTCTACGCTTAGAGCTCCGAGGTTCATCAGTGGTGAGATTTTGCGTATACCACAGTTTTCGCACACCATTCAGGTAGCTGCTTTCCGACTTCGGGGATCTATAACTTCTAAACCTTTTGGAATGAAGCTTTTCAGTATTGACATATCATAGACTCCTCTACACAGCGGGTATTTGTTGTTGTTGTGATTATTCAGTGGTTGTGTTAAATATCAAATCTTCAAAATAGTCCTATCATGCCTCTTCTGTGCGATCACTGTTACTTGTTTTTCTCTTCCTCCTCCTCCTCTCTCTCTCTCTTTTCCTCTGTTTGTCTCTTTGGCACCTATGTTTACGTGCACATGCATGCAGAAGAACACACAGATACACACACATACGCACACACACACACACACCTATACAGACACACACACATATAGATTAAGACAGGTATACAGGCAGACAGGCACACACATACACACACAAACACGCACATGCACACACACACACACACACACACACACACACACACACACACACACACACACACACACACACACACGCACATACACACACACACATACACACACACACACATAAACACACACACACACGCACACGACACACACACACACACGCACATACACACACACACACGCACATACACACACGCACATACACACACGACACACACACACACACACACACACACACACACACACACACACACACACACACACACACACACACACACACACACACACACACCACACACACACACACACACGTTTTTCAATGTTTCTTTTTTCATGGGCCACAACGCTAACAATGTAACTTAAAACACGTTTCTCTTTTATCAGTTTCCACAATTTTGTCACGAACGCTACGTGCCAAATGTCCAAATTTGACAGACCAGAACAATGCGGACTCTTAAGAGCTAGACATGTGAAAACAAAAATGGAAACATGTTAAAAGCATTACGAAATCAGTTGTGCTTTAAAAGCGTTGTGAAAATAAAAAATCAACAGTCACCATTAGACCACACAGCTAGTGAAGTAAATGCAATGTTTTAAATTAGACGAATGCGAATACTTTTATTATCTCTAAAGCAAGACAAACTAACGTGCGTTACAAGAACATCTGTACACATAATAAAACATACGATAGTATAAACCGTAATAAAACATACGATAGTATAAACCATAATCAGGATCTCAGGCTAAACATCCTTATACTTATTCATACAGATAAAGAACATACAAACAGCAGTGATATCCATCCATACTTAGATACACACATATTCAAACAGACTCAGACACACACGCATGCATGCAAACAAACTCACACGCCAGCGCATGCATCCAACACACTCATGCAGACATAAAATCAAGGTAGCGCACATTTAAACATTGCAATATGCAAAAGAAAATAGTCAAATTCATTTGAAAACAAAGAATTTCTTGTACGCAGTCAAGCAGAAACAAGAGTTTAACGATTTTAGAGCACACTGGATTGCCAATCGTTGATCTCTAGAGCACGATTCTGACAAAAGGTTTATACAAATCAATCAAATCAAGCTTTTGGTCTTTCAAACATCTCTCAAACAGTAATGCCCTCGTGTACCTTTTTCAGTCACGGCAGGTTCCTTTAGATAAAATCTGGGTTGTTCTCCTTTGGGAGAGTGCGTCGCCACAAGAGCCACCCATTATTTTAATTTTTGTGAAATTTCCTGTCTGTATAGACATTTCTTACCCGAATAGAATAAAGTTTTCCTTCGGAATTTGTCCAGGGACAATTTCTTGTAGCGGTGCGCTCTGGTTTATCATCCCATCCGAAAGATTAGCACCAAGACCGCCACGCAAGGTCTGGTGGGTAGGGGAACAGTTGGAGGTGGGGTGGGGGGTGGGGGGTGGGGAAGGGTTGAACGCTTTCTGGCCAAACGCGTGACCTCTAGACACTGATCCAATATCTGGGACAAGTTAATTTCCAAACTTTGCCTATCTCCAAAGCGAAGAATTTTGTTTATGGAGTAGCGTAACCCACCTTAAGAAACACCGACTGCGGTGCGTTACGGACTGTGGCGAATGGAAACGACACTGACTACGTGCAGCAATGGAAAAAAAAAAGCACAGTGACATACATCGACCAGGATGACAAACCAAATTAAGAGGCCATTCTTTCCCAGCTAGGTTATAAACTGGCGTGTCTGGAACCTCAGTGCACAG
Organism: Rapana venosa; assembly: GCA_028751875.1. Classification (NCBI taxonomy): domain Eukaryota; kingdom Metazoa; phylum Mollusca; class Gastropoda; order Neogastropoda; family Muricidae; genus Rapana; species Rapana venosa. Next base: position 29,053,733 of record CM054147.1, on the reverse strand, counting down.
TCACAAGGAGAGATTGGCATCACCATCAGACAGTCAAATACAAACCTCCCCGCCCCCCCCCCCCTCCCCCTAGAAAGGGGAAAGGATTGACAAGACCAGGTTTCCCTTACGAAGGTTCAGACAAGTGACTTCACTCATTCTTGTGTTAAGAATAGAACTCTTGCAGACCGAACCCCTTCAAGCTGTCTATAACACCGCCTTTCAGGTTCTCCGTTTAGAATGCATCAGTTGAGACGTACAGAAGTAACGTAACTCAGAGTTAGAAACTCTGACTGCAGCGGATTATGGACTCTGGTGAATGGAACATTGTCTACGTAAAGGAATGGAAAAACACAAAAACAGATAAAAAGACGAAGTTTGTTTGTTTGTTTTATTAGAATGTTTTCCCGTTTACCATCTGCTGTACACAATCAATGTCTTCTTTCTAACTAGCCTGCACGGTGAGCTTTTTCCAGGTAATCTCTCTGTCGTCACCAGTTATCACTAAATGCCAATGGCCGTGTACCCACTGTGCAGAAAGGATTGTGCATGGATGCTGGGACAAATGAATGATAATTGATGACAATTTGTACGCTCTGCTGATGACAATTCTTGCAGGTGTTGAGCCAGTGAAGAGGGTCTTTGTGAACAAGGCATTTGCTGAGCACTCTTTTGGGCAACACCGTTCTGGACGGTGCTAGATATAATAACGTAACGGCAATAGCAGCAACATCATCAACAACAACAACAACAAAACAAGTGATGGACAAGGCAAAGAGTAGTGAGTGTGAACCCATATTCTGACTGCAGTGAAAACAAGGCAAAGACAACAACACCTTTTTACGATTTGAAGATCAATGGAAAGATGCTAGGGTTGAAACAGTGTAACAAGAAAGGGATTGTTCTTCCTGGAGTTAACATCAGTGCCGACTCCAATGCCCCGAAAGTTCTTCGGATGAGACTATAACATGAGATCCCGTGTGCGAACGCACGCAGAACATCCTGCACACACTTCAAAACCTGTTCTGCGTTTCAGAAGAGCAGGCCATTTCATACAGGTAGGAACGAATGACGAAATAAATTAAAAAACCCAGCATACACACAGGTGTCGTGTTTAGACACCATCCCCGAAGTCGGAATGCGGCTACATTAATGGTGTGCAAAAGGGTTGTATAAGCTAAATGTCACCATTGGCGAATCTAGTCGCTCTAGCCGAGGAACAAACAACATCAACAGGCTATAGACTAGACACGACCCTGTCCATGTTGATTGACCTCTCTTTTGTGTTATCCTCAATCTCACAAAAAATTTACCTTTTTATTCTATACTTTGATATAATTATGGTAAATCAACAGTCCCTGACAAGTCGACTTATTAAGCACTAGAAACTAAAAGAGCTCTCACATATCCATCACAGATATTTAGGAAACATGCAATCTTTCTTTGTTCCAAACAAATAACCCCCCAAAGATTATAACTGCTTTCAATCTCTCCCTCCCTCCCTCTCTTTCTCTCTCTCTCTCTCTCTCTCTCTCTCTCTCTCCTCTCTCTCTCTCTCTCCTCTCTCTCTCTCTCTCCTCTCTCTCTCTCTCTCTCTATATATATATATATATATATACACACACACTATACTTATCTACTGGGTCCACATAGAGACCTAGGATTAAACCATCCCCTGAGAAAGGCGCCAAGCCGAAATATTGGTAACAAATTTATGTACTTGTTGTTATTTCTTTTGTTGGCATCTCTCTGTCTGTCTGTCTGTCTGTCTGTCTTCCTCTCTGTGACTGTCTGTCTGTCTCTCTGTCGATGATAAATGCGGGTGTGATAAAATGAAGGTGTAACTGCCCGGCAGATGAAGCAAATTCTCGCCTTTGATCCATCACAAGAGCATTTTCTCATGATCGTTTATCATCATCATCATCATCATCATCATTATCATCATCATTATCAGCAGCATCCTTTATCTGCAGTGAAAACTGCACTGCGTCACACTGGTGACATAATTAACGCAACATTGATGAGCAGCACACCGTTATGTCGACACCCACCACTAGCCTTCCCTTCCCTTCCCCTGTTCCTCCTTTTTTCTCATTATTTTTGTTTTGTCTCTCTGGCTTCAAATATTGATTACTCTTACCTCGTCTCCCACCTCCCAGGTATCATTTTTCAATTAGTCAACTTGATAAAACGAAAGTCATCTCACTCCTTATCAACCAGGGAGAGGAAAACATCACGAATGTGCTCGAGGGTATTAAACCAGCATCATCAACACTGGCCCAAACAAGAACTTAACGCAAAATGCTGTTTGTTTTCAATGTTTATTCTCATTTCTGAATACAGTCTATTTAAATCAAATTAAGGCCATATTTGAAGAGAGACAGAGAGAGAGAGAGAGAGAGAGAGAGAGAGAGAGAGAGACAGAGAAAGAGAGAGAGATGGAAGGAGAGAGAGAGAGAAGAGTAATGGGATATTACATTTTGAAACACATGAACAGCATTGTAAATCAATTCACCAAAACGACGGTTTAACGTTAGGTAAAAACCAGAAAATACCAATTTCTGCCTCTGAGCTGATCAAAAAATAAAGATCATAATTAATTATCAACCATTTTCACTCTTTTACCTGAATCAGACCCCCCCCCCCATCAAATTTTATATCTGTAACCCCATTTCGTTTATGAATTAATATAACACCGAGGCACCTGTTTAAGGGGATTTCCCCTCTGAAGTTACCATCAGTGCCGACTCCACTAACCTAAAAGTCCTTCAGATGAGACTATAAACCAAAGTCCAGTGTGTGAACACACGCAGAACATCTTGCACACACGTTATAAAACTGTTCCGCTTTCGGACGGGTAGGCCATTGTATGCCGGTGGAAACAGATGACAAAATTTACAAAACCGCATACACACGAGGACTGTATGCAAGAAAAAAAAGCACACGAGTGCTAATTCCACTACCATCGAAATTTTTTTAAAAGTCCGATTTCATTAAAAAAAAAGAATAACTGTAGCATGGGCTGTGGTAAGTGAAGGAGACAGTCTATCCATAGACAGCGAGGGAGAAGCACAGAGGCATAGGCTGACAACCCTGTAATATAATTATGAGACTGCTTCTTCCTCCGTCGAGGCTGTAAACTGAGGTGTCTAAGACCCCAGTATTCAGAGTCAGGGATAAATCGGCATCACCATCAGACAGTGAAATACACTCTCTCTCTCTCTCTCTCTCTCTCTCTCTCCAAGGGAAACAGGTGGCAACCAAAACTTCTGTTCTGGAAGTTCTGAACAAGTCTCTCTCTCTCTCATTCCCCCCTTCCCCCTCTCTCCCTCCCTCCCCCCCTCTGTCTCTCCCCCTCCCTCCCCCCCACTCTCCCCTCCCCTCCCTCCTCCTCTGTCTCTCTCTTCCCCCCCTCTCTCTCCCTCCTTCCCTCCCCCTTTCTCTCTCCCTCCCTCTCCTCCTCTCTCTCCATCCTTCCTCCTCTCTACCCTCTCCCCCCCCCCCCCTCTCTCGGGGGGGGGGGGGGGGGGGGGGGGGAGGAGAAGGGGGTGAGGAAATGTTTCAGTCTGCTTCGCTCAGACTTGTCTGTAACATGGCAAAGGTTTCTATATTTAAAACGCACGTCACAACAACTATAGCTTTGCCAATTTTAGTTATCAACAGTTTTTAAAAAAAAAAAGAAATTTCTTTTACAGGAATTTATTTGCTTCTTTCAGCTTGTACAGTACATTTTGAACTAAAGTATTTCTCCTAACCTGTTCTTTACGCACACTTTTGTCCATGTCAGCTCTCTCATCTCAAGTCATCACCCTCTTCCCTTTCATCACTCAAATGTCAACAGTCATTTTCCGATCATTCGGAAGAGGATACTGTACAGCTTGCTGAGAAGGTTAACGACGCATACTCATAATCTGTGTGCTCTGCTGATGACAGTTTCCTTTCAGTTGAGCCAGACTGATGATGATCATCTTCCCATGAACTAGACAATTTCTACATATTGTTATGTCAGCGACAACGACAACCTTCATCAGTGCGCTAGTTCTGAAGAGACCATCACGCAGGATCACAGCATCAGCAGCAGCAACAACAACAATAACAACAACAAGAAGAAAGGAGAGAGAGAGAGAGAGAAAGAGAGAGAGATAGAGGAGGGAGAGAGAGAGAGAAAGAGAGGGAGAGAGAGAGAAGGGGGAGAGAAAAAAAGAGAAAGAGAGAGAGAAAGAGAGAGAAGAGAGAGAGAGAGGGAGAGAAAGAGAGAGAAAAGAGAGAAAGAGAGAGAGAAGAGAGAGAGAGAGAGGGAGAGAAAGAGAGAAAAGAGAGAGAGAGAGAGAGAGAGAGAGAGAGAGAGGAGAGAGAGAGAGAGAGAGAGAGAGAACGAGGACTAGGAAGAAATTAGAAGAATGCGAAGCCATACTCTTAATGGCAATAAAAGCAGGAAGACAGGGCTCAACAAACACGATACTGGGCTGAGATAATCAACAGAAAAAGATGCTGTGTTCTGTGTTGACCATTCTAACGTTAATTTGGGAAACATGTCACCAATCGCTGGCATTTCTTCTGCCTCCTGGATATTCTTCATTTTTTGTCTTCATTCTCTAGCACCCCCACCCCCCAGGTCCAAGTATTTTCGTATGTGACGACATTGTTGTTGTCATTAACGTATCAACACAAGCACATGAGTCCCAAGATTTGAATAGGAGAGAACGCAGAGACAGTACAATATCAACATGCTCAGCAAATTTCTAGTCATCAACATCAACTTAGCACATTTATAGTCAAGAGTAAAGTTGCATGACATTGATGAAAATGTTGTCTACATTAAAAAAAATATTTCTGTCACATGCAGAGTTGTAAACGTTTTTATTGATGCAAATTATATATGTTACAGTTGATTTTGTTTTCTGAAATCCCCCATGCCCCAAGAGGGGTAAAAGGTGAAATAAATCTGAATCTTGTGAATCTTGAAGAAAGGTTCCTGAACAGAGACACCTGTCTACTATAAGTGAAAGAATAAATATAGAAAATATATGTTGTGGCTTTGGAAAAAAGTGTTCATGAAGTGTCTTGAGTTCTGGCCTTTATTCAACACTTCATTCAGATTAAAAATGAATCTCCATAATTTCTCCGAGCAAGCATTCTGTGCGAGTAGAAAACGTTTTCTTTTGTTGTTACCATTTTCTTACACAAATAAATATGTACACACACACATACACCCACACATCGCACACACATCACACACTCACACACTCAAACACACACACAACCATACACACACCACACACACGCGCACGAACTTACGCAAACACCCCCCCTCCCACTTCACTACACACACACCACATCGCGCGCGCGCACACACACACACACACACACACACACACACACACACACACACACACACCACACACACACACACACACACACACTACAAACACACATACAGAGTCTTACACTCCCCCCTCCCCCCCACACACACATCCCGGCTTGTCATCTCACCTATACCACTAATGGAACGAGGGAAAAAACCCCTGTCCAAATCTTTGACATGAAGACAGACAGCTATCCATGTGCTGTCAAACACAACAACGACTTAGAAACACAGTCTAAAACTTGCTTGCCACTCCTGTGCTTTCAGAAAATGATATCTACAGAATTCTTGCCCCCCATTCCCCCCCACCCCACCCGCCAGTTCAAGCTGCTTGCTACTACAACAATAAGACATTTGTAAGCTTAGCTATCGAATAGTAAACAGTTTACTAAAACAAACACGCTGCTAAATTGCAACAATATAGATTGAACAAACTGGTATTGTGATGCAACTGATATTTTGATGTAGAATAGCACATTGTACTCATCTATTTGGAACGATATTCAAAAGTTAATTTCGTAAAAAAAAAAAATCGAAATCTTTAAACCTGCATTTATTTCCTTCAAGAGATCACGATCGGAAAAATTCAAACTGCAACACGCGTCCCATTCTTTATTACAGATGCAAGATACAGACTGCGCTTTATTTCAAACAGCCGCCTTCTTCAATATCAGCCGATCAGTTACGCCCCCATCCTAAAACAGTCACGTCATAGAAGACAAACCAAAGAAAGAAAGAAAGAAAGACAGATTCCAGAACTCGCTCCTCTGTAAAGGGCAATGATGTCACCTGTCCTTTGGGCTGTGACACAGCATTGATCCTGACGCTGTGAATCACCTGCCTCACCTCTCCCCTTACTGTAGCCTCTCTCCGCCTGTGTTTCTTTCAGTCTCGTATACATAAATATTCTGTTCAATTGTTGCCTTCTGCATCCGTTTACATTTCATATTTCTTGATTAGTCCGTGATAAAGAATTAATTACTTTTACCTTTACTTTAAAGACTTAAAAAAACCCCATTTTTTATTCAAGTTTTGCATATAAACACAATACAAATACACATTGAACACCAACAAATATTATTCCTAAACCCTCGTCCCCACTGTTTTTAACGCATAAATGCTTATGCGAATAATATAAACTCATACACTATTTTTAGAGCTCACAAGAGTAGTTCGTGCATTAAGTTTTTTTAAAATACTTTAAAGATGTAATGTTTAAAAGAAATGTAAAAAAACCCCTGATAAGCAGAGCCACTGGAAATACAGAATTTTTAAAACATGTAAACGAAAATGCAACATAAAGACTTTCTTTTTTTTTCTTCTAAACCCCTACAGATACTCGATCATAAACAATAAACAAAGTAAGTGGGGGAGGAATAATTAATTTTTCTCTCCAGAAAACGCCAATTTTTAGGGTTGAGTGAGGTGTGTGTGTGTGTGTGTGTGTGTGTGTGTGTGTGTGTGTGTGTGTGTGTGTGTGTATGTGTGTGTGTATGTATGTGTGTGTATTGTGGTGTGTATGTGTGTGTGTATGTGTTGTGTATGTGTGTGTGTGTGTGTGTGTGTGTGTGTGTGTGTGTGTGTGTGTACGCGCGCGCGTTTCTGTAGGCCCCCTTTACTTTCAATTTCTATCTTCATGTTCTGTTTCAGCCTGCTGCTCTGTCAGACTTGCTGTCCTTTTCCCCCTCTCATAATGGCTGTTCTGCCATCTTCCTGCCCACGACAGCTGTCAATCAAGTGTAGTTAATTACGAAGACAGAGGAGAGAAACAGCTGTTATTCAACAATAACATCGCCAAGAGAAACACGAAGACTTTAAAAGGTGGCTTCAAAATGTCATCACGATCGTCACTTTCGACAGTTAGTCAATAGTTTACCAACATTAAAGACAGATGCATGAAAAGGCAACCAGAGAAAAAAATCCAGCCTTAATGTTTTCAGGATAACGTGATTATGGGATTGAGAATGTTGTGACTGTGCTCTATATTTCTTATATTAAATGTTATAGCATTAATCTGATTAGAAATATGGACACTTGTGGTGATGATTATAAACTTTCAAAAACGGCTTTACAGCCGCGTTAAAAATACTCGATTAGAGCAATCCCCATTTTCTGCTGGAAAAATAAAATATCTCCGTATAGCCTTCAGCCTTGTCCCAAAAAAGAAGTTGTTATTGTTTTTCATATAAACCTACATCGCTCTTCATTTTCAGCAGTAACTAGTTGAAGCTAGGCAGCATCGAGAATAGTGGTGGGAGGTGGGACTCTTTACTGTCGCAGTGCTGGTGAATTTTTCACGGCTTATCAATGCGCCACAAAGTCGTGTTCAAAAGCGCATCCACCACAACATTTCATCAGTATGTGTCTATACCCTGAGAGAGGCTTTCTGATGGCTTGGATACAGTCAAAGAGAATCTATTATATCCATGAAATTAGTTTGTACTTCATAACTGATTCAGCCATAAGACGTGTGTGCTGCCATGCAGTAACACAAGACAGAGCCACTGAATGTCACTCATTTCTTTCCGATCCTTAGCTACATTTGTGAGGTTCACTGATGGTAACATTTTGTGTCTGCGACCATTCCTCTCCCCATCATTAAGGTATCCGTAATACCAACTTTGGGGATGCTGAATGCTAAACGTTTGAACAAACATTCAATGATCTAGTTCATCTTCCCACTTTTGTCTATGACAATCATTTCCCCTCTCTCTCTCTCTCTCTCTCTCCTCTCTCTCTACATCCTCTCTCTCTCTCCTCTCTCTCTCTCTCTCTCTCCTCTCTCTCCCCTCTCACTCTCTCAACATACCTCTCAATCCTTTTTCTCTCTCTGCCTCTTCCCAATCATATTTCAAGTGAGAGTCGTTGATTAAACCGGATTACAGACAGCGGACATCAAGAGCTCTCGCTCCTTCATTAAGATACTCCTAAGAGAAACATCACACACACTTTGGCCTGCCATCAAAAACACAGCGCTATCACTCCACTTTCCACCAGCCGATCGATACTTAATTTCCGTTGAGAAAAGAAAAGCTTTCCATAACCCCCCTAAACTCTTCAGCTGTCATAGACTAGACTAGCTAGCAGCCCTTCATCAGTAAGACCTGACTCTCTATAGCATGCATGTTGCACATTCCAGTCCCTACAGCTGATAGTAGATCAGGCACCAACTTAGTGTGTCTTCACATGAGACTAGGTACAGAGTTTTAGGCTCTTAGTCATCTACGAAAGCGACAGAGGCAAGTATTTAGTGTGACAAAGAATGTAGTGTGACAGAGGAAGAATGTAGCGTGACAGAGACAAGAATGTAGTGTGACAGAGAATGTAGTGTGACAGAGACAAGAATGTAGTGTGACAGAGACAAGAATGTAGTGTGACAGAGAATGTAGTGTGACAGAGAATGTAGTGTGACAGAGAATGTAGTGTGACAGAGACAAGAATATAGTGTGACAGAGAATGTAGTGTGACAGAGACAAGAATATAGTGTGACAGAGGCAAGAATGTAGTGTGACAGAGGCAAGAATGTAGTGTGACAGAGAATGTAGTGTGACAGAGGCAAGAATGTAGTGTGACAGAGAATGTAGTGTGACAAGGCAAGAATGTAGTGTGACAGAGAATGCAGTGTGACAGAGACAAGAATGTAGTTGTGACAGAGAATGTAAGTGTGACAAAGGCAAGAATGTAGTGTGACAGAGGCAAGAATGCAGTGTGACAGAGACAAGAATATAGTGTGACAGAGAATGTAGTGTGACAGAGAATGTAGTGTGACAGAGGCAAGAATGTAGTGTGACAGAGGCAAGAATGTAGTGTGACAGAGAATGTAGTGTGACAGAGAATGTGGTGTGACAGAGAATGTAGTGTGACAGAGAATGTAGTGTGACAGAGAATGTAGTGTGACAGAGACAAGAATATAGTGTGACAGAGAATGTAGTGTGACAGAGAATGTAGTGTGACAGAGACAAGAATGCAGTGTGACAGAGACAAGAATGTAGTGTGACAGAGAATGTAGTGTGACAGAGAATGTAGTGTGACAGAGACAAGAATATAGTGTGACAGAGGCAAGAATGTAGTGTGACAGAGGCAAGAATGTAGTGTGACAGAGAATGTAGTGTGACAGAGACAAGAATGTAGTGTGACAGAGAATGTAGTGTGACAGAGACAAGAATATAGTGTGACAGAGGCAAGAATGTAGTGTGACAGAGGCAAGAATGTAGTGTGACAGAGAATGTAGTGTGACAGAGACAAGAATGTAGTGTGACAGAGGCAAGAATGTAGTGTGACAGAGGCAAGAATGTAGTGTGACAGAGGCAAGAATGTAGTGTGACAGAGACAAGAATGTAGTGTGACAGAGACAAGAATGTAGTGTGACAGAGGCAAGAATGTAGTGTGATAGAGAAAAGAATGTATGTGTGACAGAGAATGTAGTGTGACAGAGAAGTGTAGTGTGACAGAGACAAAGAATAAGTGTGACAGAGGCAAGAATGTAGTTGATGATAGAGACAAGAATGTAGTGTGACAGAGAAATTAGTGTGACAGAGAATAATAGTGTGACAGAGGCAAGAATGCAGTGTGACAGAGACAAGAATGTAGTGTGACAGAGAATGTAGTGTGACAGAGAATGTAGTGTGACAGAGGCAAGAATGTAGTGTGACAGAGACAAGAATGTAGTGTGACAGAGAATGTAGTGTGACAGAGGCAAGAATGTAGTGTGACAGAGACAAGAATGTAGTGTGACAGAGAATGTAGTGTGACAGAGAATGTAGTGTGACAGAGGCAAGAATGTAGTGTGACAGAGACAAGAATATAGTGTGACAGAGAATGTAGTGTGACAGAGACAAGAATGTAGTGTGACAGAGGCAAGAATGTAGTGTGACAGAGGCAAGAATGTAGTGTGACAGAGACAAGAATGTAGTGTGACAGAGAATGTAGTGTGACAGAGGCAAGAATGCAGTGTGACAGAGGCAAGAATGCAGTGTGACAGAGAATGTAGTGTGACAGAGGCAAGAATGTAGTGTGACAGAGGCAAGAATGTAGTGTGACAGAGGCTGTAGTGTGACAGAGAATGTAGTGTGACAGAGAATGTAGTGTGACAGAGGCAAGAATGTAGTGTGACAGAGGCAAGAATGTAGTGTGACAGAGGCAAGAATGTAGTGTGACAGAGGCAAGAATGTAGTGTGACAGAGACAAGAATGTAGTGTGACAGAGAATGTAGTGTGACAGAGAATGTAGTGTGACAGAGGCAAGAATGTAGTGTGACAGAGGCAAGAATGTAGTGTGACAGAGAATGTAGTGTGACAGAGACAAGAATATAGTGTGACAGAGAATGTAGTGTGACAGAGGCAAGAATGTAGTGTGACAGAGGCAAGAATGTAGTGTGACAGAGGCAAAAATGTAGTGTGACAGAGGCAAGAATGTAGTGTGACAGAGGCAAGAATGTAGTGTGACAGAGAATGTAGTGTGACAGAGGCAAGAATGTAGTGTGACAGAGGCAAGAATGTAGTGTGACAGAGGCAAGAATGTAGTGTGACAGAGAATGTAGTGTGACAGAGAATGTAGTGTGACAGAGGCAAGAATGTAGTGTGACAGAGGCAAGAATGTAGTGTGACAGAGGCAAGAATGTAGTGTGACAGAGGCAAGAATGAGGTGTGACAGAGGCAAGAATATAGTGTGACAGAGAATGTAGTGTGACAGAGAATATAGTGTGACAGAGGCAAGAATGTAGTGTGACAGAGGCAAGAATGTAGTGTGACAGAGGCAAGAATGTAGTGTGACAGAGAATGTAGTGTGACAGAGAATATAGTGTGACAGAGGCAAGAATGTAGTGTGACAGAGGCAAGAATGTAGTGTGACAGAGACAAGAATGTAGTGTGACAGAGGCAAGAATGGAGTGTGACAGAGAATGTAGTGTGACAGAGAATATAGTGTGACAGAGGCAAGAATGTAGTGTGACAGAGGCAAGAATGTAGTGTGACAGAGACAAGAATGTAGTGTGACAGAGGCAAGAATGGAGTGTGACAGAGAATGTAGTGTGACAGAGAATATAGTGTGACAGAGGCAAGAATGCAGTGTGACAGAGGCAAGAATGTAGTGTGACAGAGGCAAGAATGAGGTGTGACAGAGAATGTAGTGTGACAGAGGCAAGAATGTAGTGTGACAGAGAATGTAGTGTGACAGAGAATGTAGAGAATGTAGTGTGACAGAGAATGAAGTGTGACAGAGAATGCAGTGTGACAGAGAATGCAGTGTGACAGAGGCAATAATGAAGTGTGGCAGAGAATGTAGTGTGACAGAGAATGAAGTGTTGCAGAGCCAAGAAT
>CM054147.1:29034572-29037072 GCA_028751875.1 Rapana venosa | reverse complement strand
CGTGGGGGCACCCTCAAAGACTCAACAACCAGTTCCCTCCATTCCTCTCTCTGTTCTGTCTTTCTCAGGGTTTTGTTGAGTTCTAGGCCTGTCCATTCGCTGATGTTATCCTCCCAGCTCTTCCTTGGTCTGCCTCTTCTTCTTCCTCCTTGGACAGTGCCTTGTAAAACTGTCTTTCAAGTCCTTTGGATCTTGTGACATGCCCATACCATTTAAGTTTACGCTTTTTCACGATCGTTAGAAGGTTCTCATAGGGTCCAATGGTTTGCTGGATTCTGTTATGCACGCTTTCGTTGCTCACAGTCTAGAAAAAAAACAACCATATGTGCACTTCAAACATAAACATCCCCAACATCCTTTCTTCAATTCTGAAGCTATTCAAATGATAGCAGAACACTGCATGGATCCGAAACATGAAACTTTAAACGCGGGAAAAACCACCTTAGAAAAAATACTGTGTGAAAAGCATAATAAAGAAACAAAAAAACCGACACAAAGGCAAACAAAAGTGAAAAAAAAGTGTCCTGCAAAACTGAAAAATTTCCTTGTGTACGAATAAACACTGATGAAACCTTTTCTTTAGTGTAAATAAAAAATATCATCAGTATGACTTCCAATTCATGTTGTTTGAAGGCCAGCGAGAAATGTATACACCGTGAATAAACAAGCCAAACCAAAACGAGCTTCGTCCGTACATCTTTTCTGTATCTGCAGCTGTTTCTTAGTTTTCCTTGTGACTGAGCAGTTAAGGCAAATTCTCTGCTCCTCACAAACAGTTCCCCATACACACCAATAGCTTTTTCTATGAACCAGGAAATAATCTTGATCGATTCAAAACCAGGCAGCTGGATTACCCCTTTCCTCGCCTCCCTTCAAAAACCCAGTGTTTTCCTTAAAAAAAAGTCCTATTTTCTGGGAGAAAAAAACCGCGGAGAAATCAAGTGTAAACAGGCTGTGGGAAGTGGGATGCCTGCAAGCGTGGCTATTGACTTCTGTTGGAGCACGTAACGACACGAACAATGCATTGAAAAATGTGAATGCAGATCATTCAGCGATGTGGATGATGGCAGAAGCTCAACATCTGGATTAACATCATCAACAAAAATTACATATTCTCATGCGGATACAGACATATTGCATGCGATATCTGAGACATACACACACTCACACCCACACACACACACACACACACACACACACAAAACAACACACACACACACACCACACAACACACACAACACACACACACATATAATATCAGAGAAGAGAGGCATAAAAGTATCTCACATTTTTTTAAACCACCAATTCATTTTCAATTTTGTTTCTTTCCCAACTCTCTCTCTCCTCTCTCTCTCTCTCTCTCATCTCCCTCTCTCTCTCTCATCTCCTCATCTCTCCTCTCTCTCACTCTCCTCTCCTCTCTCTCGTTGTCCGATTCGCCTGTTCCCTCTTCCAGTTCTTGCAGACAATAATTCTTCATAATTTTACTTTCTGCAGTCACAAAGCATGACAGTGCTCTCGCTCAGTAGGCAAAGAAACAAACCACAGGCCTACATCCAAACTCTTCACACACCCCACCCAGTAGCCACCCTTTCTAATGGCTACAGGGGCCGGCATGGCCCAGTGGCTAGAACCTTGCGCTCGTGATCTGATGGTCCGGGTTCGAGCCACCAAGTAGACGACCGTTGTAGGGGATTTTCCCCCTGGAGTTAACATCAGTACTGACTCCACTCCACTCAAAAGTCTTTCGGATGAGATTATAAACCAAGGCCCCGTGTGCGAATACACTCAGGACATCTTGCACATACACACGTTAAAAACCTGTTCCGCCTTCTGGAAGAGTAGACCATTTCGTGCCAGTAGGATGACACATTTGAAAATAAAACCCCAACCGCATGCACACATATGTCGTGTTTAGACACCATCTTCAAAGTCGGAATGCGGCTACCTTAATGGTGGGTAAAAACGGTCGTATACGCAATAGTTCACCATTGCTGATGAACCTTGCAACTCTAGCCGAAGCACGAAAAAAAACAACAACCCGGCAGTAATGGTAGACTCCCCAGTGAATGTTCCGCAAACTAGGCAACAAGAAATAGGAGGCAGGCGGATGGGGTTTGCGGATGGAGGAGGAATTGGGCTGAAAATGTGGGCGTTTTATTTGGCGCTGTCGATGTGGCAGATCTTCAAAGGACTGACAGCCTTTCAGACCTCTGGTTCCCTGAGTGCGAGACTATGCCGACCAGTGGGGCTAGAGACCTGTGTGTGTGTGTGTGTGTGTGTGTGTGTGTGTGTGTGTGTGTGTGTGTGTGTGTGTGTGTGTGTGTGTGTCTGTGTCTGTGTCTGTGTCTGTGTAGAGTGTGCGCGCGCGCGTGCGTGGCCAGAGCTCTCTCTCTCTCTCTCTCCTCTCCTCTCTCTCTCTCTCTCCTTCTCTCCTCTCTCTCTCTCTCTCTCTCTCTCTCTCTCTCTTCTCGACCTCTCCCCAAGCAATTCATGATCA